>CM077822.1:24399244-24999244 GCA_039720395.1 Liquidambar formosana
ATTTGAATGACTCCATAAAAAAGGAAAGGCAAAAACCAATCTTTTGGAAACCAAAGAAATCGGGGATTCGGAAGCTAAGTTATGACATGGGAAGGTTCTAGGCAAAGCCTATAGGCACCCATGTCACCCTTTCGGTTTCTCAGTTCATTTGGGCTAAATCAAGATCTTTTCCATACAAAAATCAGCAAGTATATCATCACAAGACAGCATGCATATCATATATTTCATTCATCCATCCATGCATAGTAAGCACACAAAAACAGAAAATAAAGAAAAAGAAAACAAAACAAAAAGAAAACCTAGGATGCTTGGATCCTAGAACGGACTTGAGCCTCACGAAGAGCGCCTACGTACCATGCAACGAAATACATGGATCAAAGTCCACGTAGTTCGATTAGAACTAGGGTTAAGACTTAATACAAACCTATGGTAAAAACCCTAGGTTTCCTTATTTGATCAAAAGAGTTGAATTTGATAGAAAGTTTGATTTTAGAAAGAACTCCACAAAAATGGAAACTTTAATAAAAACCAGAATTTTATTTGTGAAGGAAACCTCTAATTAAACCATAGGACCATATTAAAAATTAACCCTAAAGAGGGAGAAGGGAAAGAGTTAAGGGAGAGAGGTGAATTGGGGCACCTTCATACCCACTTACCTGAGCGCAATTACTCCAAGCATTAGCCATTTCAGACATGAGCAGCCCTATTTACCATAGGACAAATACCACACCTATTTGCACCCTTAAGAAGAGCCCTCCTTGCTGCTGTATGAACTCCCTCTTGCTCTTGTGGATGTCTTCAATCAATATTCTTCAAGGCTACAGCAAGAACTCTAGCTCTCCTTCAAGTCTCTCTCCCTTATTCTCTCTCAAACACTCAAGTTTTAATGCATAAAGTGGCTCCCCTTGTGCTGAAGCATAGGGGGGTATTTATAGAGTTTAATTAAGATTAACCAATGGCTGGGATTAAAACCCTAAAAATTAATCCAAGGGCTATTAGAGACCCCCTTGAGGCTTAAGTAACTCAGAAGTTACCAAAAATTAGAAGGAAACTCGTCCAAAAGAGCCCAAATACGTCAAAATAGGCAAGAGTCCGCTTCAGCAAGGAGTTAGAGTGAAAATAGGAAAGTGGTCTCGGGTGACCACCAGGGCCTGGGCGGCTAGCCACCTGGGCCCAGGCGGCTAGCCGCCCGGGGCTGGGTGGTCACCCGAGCCCACTCCGGATTTTTGCCTATTTTTGACTCCTAATGCTTCTAGAAGTGTTTCAGGGGCCAAATGAACTCCGATTTTGATGAAACAAAAGCCAAAACGACCGTGTTTCGATGAGGAATATGTTTTTGAACATTTTAGGGTGAAAACCACTAACCATGGGGGCATGGTTAGTTTTGAACAAGGCGGTTAACCACTATGCTCTACCTTTGCTAAGCATAGGCATGCACATAGGGTCAAACCAAACACTTTCCATATCAAAATTGAACTTCATAAAACACTTTTGGGAGTAAAATGATGACTAATGAAAGTCAATTTGAAAAGATTTGGTTGGTAATTGTGAGTCAATTAGAGCAAACCCAAAGAAGGGTCAATTAACCAATCTTGAACTACATCGAGCCATTTTAATCCCAAGCCATTGATTTATCAAATTGAACCTAGAAATACCTCCTATGCATCCATATGAACTCCAATTGACAATTTGGAGATCATTTCAAGGTCAAATGAAAAGTTTGGGACTTAAAAGACAATTATGCCCCTCAAGTCACAAAAGCTCTTATTATCCCTCAAGATCAACTCCAATTTGAACCAAAATTCATACCTATTGTCCTTGTGACTCTAGAAACCTAATGCAAGTGACTAGACTCAAAAACAAAACAAAAACATGCATGAAATGATGAGCCCTAGTAAGGTGGTGCAAAAATGGGGTGTGACAGAAGCCCCTCATTGGCGAACAAGTTACACTTGTGAACCAATGATAAAGAACAACCCATTTTTGCCAAAAAGCCTGGAGAAATCACACACTGTAACCAACAATGATAGGAGGTTGAAAACCTGAGATTGAAATAAGGAAGTGTACTCAAGCCATGAGTATACTTAAACCACTGGGGGTTTGATGATTAACAAGATAAGCATATTCAAGCCACTACGAATGAACATACTTTTGAAATGGAGAAATATATTCTAGTCACGAATATATTTAACCAAGTGATTGAAAGAGACTGAGAAGTATACTCAAGTGATGAGTGTACCTTTGAAATGGAGAAATATATTCAATTCACGAATATATTTAACCAAGTAGATGACAAGTATGCTCAAGTGATGAACACACCATTGAAATGGAGAAATATATCCAAGTGATGGATATATTTAACCAAGTAATTGACAGATGACCTGAGAAGTGTACTCAAGTGATGAGTACACCATTGAAATGGATAAATATATTCAAGTGATGAATATATTTAACCAAGTAAGTGACAAGTATGTTCAAGTGATGAACATACCATTGAAATGGAGAAATATATTTAAGTGATGAATATACTTAACCAAGTGATTGACAGGTATGTTCAAGTGATGAACATACCATTGAAATGGAGAAATATATCCAAGCGATGGATATATTTAACCAAGTAAGATAGAAATAATCTGAGAAGTGTACTCAAGTGATGAGTACACCATTGAAATGGAGAAATATATTCTAGTCACGAATATATTTAACCAAGTAAGTGACAAGTATGTTTAAGTGATAAACATACCATTGAAATGGAGAAATATATCCAAGCGATGGATATACTTAACCAAGTAAGATAGAAATAATCTGAGAAGTGTACTCAAGTGATGAGTACACCATTGAAATGGAGAAATATATTCTAGTCACGAATATATTTAACCAAGTAAGTGACAAGTATGTTTAAGTGATAAACATACCATTGAAATAGAGAAATATATCCAAGCGATGGATATACTTAAGCAAGTAAGATAGAGAATAATCTGAGAAGTGTACTCAAGTGATGAGTACACCATTGAAATGGAGAAATATATTCTAGTCACGAATATATTTAACCAAGTAAGTGACAAGTATGTTTAAGTGATAAACATACCATTGAAATGGAGAAATATATCCAAGTGATGGATATATTTAACCAAGTAAGATAGGAATAATGAGGATTGGGAACTGAGAAGCATATTCAAAGGGTGAATACACTTTTGAAATGGAAAAACATATTCAAGTGATGAACATATTCAACCAAGTATGATGAGGATTTGAAACTGAGAAGCATATTCAAAGGGTGAATACACTTTTGAAATGGAAGAACCTATTCAAGTGATGAATATATTCAACCAAGTATGATAGAGAATGAGGATTTGAAACTGAGAAGCATATTCAAAGGGTGAATACACTTTTGAAATGGAAGAACATATTCGAGTGATGAATATATTCAACCAAGTATGATAGAGAATGAGAATTTGAAACTGAGAAGCATATTCAAAGGGTGAATACACTTTTGAAATGGAAGAACATATTCAAGTGATGAATATATTCAACCAAGTATGATAGAGAATGAGAATTTGAAACTAAGAAGCATATTCAAAGGGTGAATACACTTTTGAAATGGAAGAACATATTCAAGTGATGAATATATTCAACCAAGTGGGATGGAAAATCAAGATTTGAAATGAGGATACATGATCAATTTATCAAGAGAAAAGTGACTTAACACATGGTCACTTGAGTTGGCATGGCACAGGGGAAATATATTCAACCCTTTTGAACATAAAATCAATTCAAAGAATTGATTTCAAGGTGAAATTTGATTGATTTTAAGCTCAAAAAGTGTTGAATATCTCATTTGGAAGAAGGTTTAATCACGCGCCAAGGCGAGACAAAGCGAGGGAGAAAGCCAAAACAAAATGGCTTGGGTGACCACCAGGCCTCGGGAGGCTAGCCGCCCAGGCCCTGGTGGCTAGCCGCCCAAGGCTTGGGTGGTTACCCGAGCCATGTGCTGAAAAATCTGGGTTTTTAAAATGCAAGGGGCACTATTCATACCCCCCATTCAACCCAACCCGAAAATTGGAGTTTCTCTCTCTAGGAAGCATACCCCATTTTGCAAAATCACTCCAATACCCAAAGGCAATCAAATCCACACTTCAAGGGGGATTCATACACATGAAATAGCATCAATAACACCCAATTTCACATCAAAAACCAGAAATTTGCAGCACTTTGTAAATCAAAAACCCATTAAACCCATTTTTGCTCAAAACAAGCTAGTTCATCCACCATGGATCCAAATAAAGACTCCACTTCAAAGTATCCATTCCTTGACTCAAAGAGTAGATACAAGGCACCAATATATGATGTTACTCAAGAGAAATTGCTCCTAGAACCAAGGAATCATCTCTCTTTTCTCCACTCCAAGCAAGAGGTAAGCTTACCCATTTTAAACTTTTCTTTGAAATTTTCATTTTTGTTGATTGAAATGCATTCCCATGAACTCTCTATGAGTATTCCTAGCAATGTTTGCAATGCCCATTGATTTTGGCAAGGATTGGATGTGAAAAGAATTCAATTTGAAAACTTGGTGAATAGTGCCCACCAAGTGTTTGATAAAATGCTTGAATGATGAAAATTCATCCAATCTTTGTAAAATTGATGTGTATTGCAAGGCAAAATCATATGCATTCATTTCTAATTGATTTTAGAAACAAAACCAATCATCTTCATGAACTTTGAAAAACAAAGTTTGCTATATTTTTGAAAAACCCATGCTTTCATGAACAAGGTTTGCTTATTTTTTCCTTAAAAAACCACTTTGGAAAACAAAGTTTGCTTGTTATTTCTTTTGAAAAATCCATGTTTCCATGGTCTTGGAATGCATGGTTTACCAATGATCATGAGTTTGAGGAATAAAACCATTGTTTTCATAAACTTTCAAAGCAAGGTTTACTTGTTCATGAACTAAAAGACTTAGTTTTTGGAAATCCAATTATCAATGCCTGCATATGATTTTTACACTAACTAGGTGAATCATTCTTCTTGATTAGCCCAACTTCCAAGACCTACGCACAAGGTCTTCGATAAAGAATCTTATTGGGTGGTGGAGGCGTATGGAGCACACCCAACCTTCCGCAAGGGAATCCATTAAGAAAGCGGGTTTTGGTGGGTTTCTTGACTCCTTATGGAATGAACAGTGGGATAGGCAAGCCCTTCTTGCCTTAGCTGAATTATGGTGGGATACCACCAACACCTTCCACTTTAGTTTTGGGGAGATGACCATGACTCCCAAGGATTTCTCAATTATCACCGGTTTAAGCCTTAAAGGAAAGAGGTTGGAATTCTATGGGGATGCCAACACAAATAGTGCTTATCTCTTCACTATGTTGGGGATTGATATTGAGGCGAGTTCCCGCGGTGTTAGGAGGACATGGCTTTTTGAGAATTTTACCAATCAAGTAGAAGGTGTGGGGGTGGCTCCCGATTGCATTACTAGGGCTTTCATGATCTATATGCTCTCCTGCACTCTCTTTGTTGGTGCCAATGACATGGCACAACTGGGATACCTCGCTTCCATGGTAGATGTGAACAAAATGGGGAGGTATAACTGGGGAGGGGCAGCACTAGCTACTATGTATAGATCCATGTTTGACATGTCTCGTGGTGTTTCCAAGCATTTTGGTGGGCTTCCATTTGTTTGGGAGGTAAGTAAAAATGTTTAATTTTTAAATTCCTCTCAAACTTGACTTAATTTTAATGCTTTTCTTGAATCTTGACAGATATGGTATTATGAATACCTGGGACTGTGCCGCCTTGCCCTGGATAATGAGATACAAGAATGGCCAATACTTGGGAACTATGCTCCCACCAAGATAGCTGTGCGTGCCCCCAATAGGCATGACTACGCCCATGCAAGGGCGTACTTGGTGAGCCTAAATGCTGACATGGTAATCCACCTTCCTCATTCTTTTCTTTCATTCATTTTTTATTATCTTACACATCATTTTTTTTCAAATTCAACAGGTGGAGTGGAGTCCATAGGGACTGTGGGAGGCTAGGTTGCCTAGGAGGTGTGTGTCCTGTTTGGAATTGACTGGGAAGAGGGTACTCTTTGAAGGTCCCTCAGGGCGATACTGGTATTTAGGGGAGCGCGTCCTTAGGCAGGTGAAAGGACGAGTGGATGCCGCTCTTACCCCTGTTTTGCCTCCCATGAACATGAGGCACACTGACTCTCTGGATGGGGATGAGCTGGTGGAAGCTCTGATTGGATGGGATGCTGAGGAGTTCACCTCGCCTAACACCGACTACATGACTTTTTGCAACCAATTCCTGATGCGCCCTAGAGTCATTGGCTTCCCACCTCAAGGGGTGAGTTTCTACTCCATTCTTTTCAATTAATGACTTACGCAAGCACTCCTCTTATACAAATTATCTATTGCAGGGCCGGCGAGCTCGTGGACATAGTTCCACAATAGCGTCCTCCACAGGCATGACTCATGGGGATGAGGATTATGAGATGGGGGGAATGGCACAGCCACCTCTCCCAGTACTCGACTGGCAAGTGAATCTATGTAATGGGTTGGAGTTCATGAGGATTGACATTACCCGCGCTGCTTTTGATGAGGTCCCCAAGATTGACTCGAGCTACGAGCATGTAAGCTCTAAACCTTTGCCTTTCTTAGAACCCTTTTCATCATTTATTAACCATGTTCATCTTTTAGGTTCCCCGAGAGTACGCAGAGGAGTGCCTTGAGCTCAGCGAGGGATTAAGGCGGGACCTTGTTAGGATGAGTTTGGCGAACTCTGTGCTAGAAGGACGACTGAATCCCACTGTAAGACATTCCCTTTTGTTCATTCCAATCATAGGAGTTAAAGGCATAACCCTTCTTTATTAATTGATTTCTTTGCAACAGGTCTCCACACTGCGTCCACCACAACCAATGCCACCCCAAAGGAATCCTCATGCTGGTCGTGGTAGAGGCGAGTCAAGTAGAAAGAGAAGAACCATGGGAGATCATTAGATTAGTTGAACTTCTTGCTTTGTGAATGAATGAAACATCCTCCTTTATGCTTTGTAACCTTTCTTTGAACATTTGTTTTGGTACTTTGTATGAGACTTTTGGAGTTCCATGGTGGTGATTTACTCATGTTTTTGTGCAAAAACAAGCTCAAAATAAGCTTCCCAAGGTCACATAACCATATAGGGGTCAAATTAGGTCAAAAATAGGCAAAACTAGGCAAAATAGGAAAACGGCCTCGGGTGACCACCCGGGGCTGGGCGGCTAGCCGCCCAAGCCCAGGTGGCTAGCCGCCTAGGCCTGGGCGGTCACCCGAGCCCGAAGCGGAAATCCCTCTTTGAATAGGAAACTTCCTATTTTGACGGGTTTTTTCCTATTTGAACTTGGATTTGTGACCTTTTCCCTATAAAAACACATCCAAGAGGTTCCTAAACCTACTTGTATTCATTCATTAGAAACTATGGAGGCTCTAGACAAATTTTTAGGAGGGTTTTTGAGAGTTATGAGTGCTGAAGCAAAATCTGAGTTCAAGTGCTTTGGCTTGAATCCATTGCTTTCTTTGAGGCATGTGAAGCTTGAAACGAGCCTCTTGATTGCTGCTACATATTTTTGGGATCCCCAAATTCATGTGTTCCGCTTCAACTATGAAGAACTGTGCCCAACCATGGAGGAATTCTGCGCGTTGTATGGGGTTTCACCGGTAGGTCCTTTCATACTCCCTACTCCTCGCCCAAGCTTTCTTACTTCTTTTTCCAACCTCCTTGGGATTCACCCACAATATGCCTCTACGTTTGTAAAGGACCATATGGTAGACTTAATGAAATTGGCAACCTCTTTTTTGGCCTATGATAGTAAAGGTATTTTGAAATTTACCTTTCCTATTAAGCATGCACTTGCCTTTTGCCTCATTGGTCGTTTCCTTATTTCAACTGGTACTCCACATGTTCCCATACAAATTTGTGAGTTGATTCCTCTCCTTGCTAAAGGCCATAACCTGATTCCCATGCCACGTACGCATCTGATAGTCCACTGCCCCCTCACCCACACTACGTCATCATTAGGCCTATTCATCAAAATCCTAGGGCCTATCTTAAGGGTCTGTGACATTGCGTACGCATCCAGTGGGGTTAAGTACGCAAGTTTGTTAAAATAATATCATTACGTGTGCATGATTGATCTATGCAGACCCGATGTTAGTATCCATCCGAATTAGCATGGGTTCCTCTCGAGCTTGAGTCTCAAAGCTCTGAACCTCGGAATTCTTCGCACATGATGCGTACGCAACAGTTGTAGATGCGTACGCATCATTGGCGACATCATCCCGCTGAATAGGGTATCACCCCTTCTTTTTCCCCCCGTGTAACATCAATCATAATTGAGTCTAAGGTATAGGTCATGTAGGTTTTATTTTCGAGGTCTGCTGCAAAGAACTCGAATATCAGGATTGCGTACGCAACAGGTGGTGTTGCGTACGCATAATTGAGTCCCAGGTTCACTCTAGCAGCGGCCCCTATTTTTGTCCCGCCATTGTCATGTTTTCTCCATCGAGTTATTAATCAGAGTTCACAGTTTTTGTTATATATTTTTTTATTATTTTGGGTCCATTAATCATCATTGTTTCAATAAAGTTTGAATTTTTTAAACATGCATCGATAAAAATCAAAGCTTTAAAAAGAAAAAATCGGTTTTGATAACATACCCGCTGCTGCCGTGCAATCTGGGAACGATGCTCCGTAAGGCGGTGTAGGATCTCAGGTATGGCGTTCGGAGGAAGCTGAGGGTCCCATCTATTGATCACGAAGCCTTCATCATCTCCACGGACTCGTTTGGGCGCCATTTCTGTCGATGGAAGCTTCGGGTATGTTGGCAATGAAGTTACAGAGAACGAAGATTAGGAGAGAGTTTGGGTAGAGGAGAAGGAAAGTGGAGAAGTAGAGAATCTAAGGAGGGGGAAGGGTTTTGGGTGCGAAGCCGTTAGGGAAAGGCAGAAAGACTGTGAGAGGTTTGGGTAATACGGAAAGCCTTCGTCGGAGACGAAGGGTTGTAAGCTTGAAAGATGATGGTGAAGAAAACGACGCCGTCCCGGTTATTGTGTAAAAAATTAAAACAATGTTGCGTACGCATATAGGATCCTTGCGCACGTAGTACGCGTACGCAATGATGACTTGTGCGTACGCATTTGCATGATTTTGCTTGACTATAAACCAGCGGCAATATTGACACATAATTTGTAGTTAAGTCTCGACTTGATACCAGACCTTTGTAAGGGTCCAAATTTAAATACCCGACCTTCGTTAAGGTCCGAAAATCATGACTGTTCTTCAAAATCACCCGACTTGGGCCTCCGTTGAGGTCAGCCCTCTTTATAGGGTCCGACATCACTCGACTTGGGCCTTCGTTGAGGTCAGCCCTCTTTATAGGGTCCGACATCACCCGATTTGGGCCTCCGTTGAGGTCAGCCCTCTTTATAGGGTCCGACATCACCCGAAATCGTTTACGTGGGCCTCTGTTGAGGTCAGCCCTCTTTACAGGGTCCGAAATCACTTCCGTGGGCCTCTGCTGAGGTCAACCCTTTGTTATAGGGTTCGATAACGCCTTATTGCCCTTCGTCAAGGACAGTTCCTCATAAGCCCGAGATGGCTATTTTCTTTAACTCATACACTTATACCCCACAGCACTGCCCAGGTAAGCTTTTATTTTTGCACGAACTACGGCGGGTCTGATCCCTTCCAAAGGGTACGTAGGTAGTTGGGTGATTCCTAACTCGACCCATTGCATGTGTGTACTTCGATTTCGATTTGGTCAGTTGGTAAAAATGGACGGGTCTATGAAGTCTTCCGATATTACTCATGAGCGAGTATAATCGAAAGAGGGGCAACTGTAGACACCCCATTTTGTACCACCCAATCAGATCTGAGATCACCCGAGTTGGAATCCCGATGATGAGGTTTATTGTGCGCCCCGAGAAATCGATAAAGCAATTCCCGACGAGACGCCTAGATTGCAACTTGAAAACTTATCTATATACCTCACACGTACGCATATGCGTCTAATGCGTACGCATCATGCGTACGCAATAGAAACATATGCGTACGCATCATCTGTCACTTCCCCATTTTCCAGCACCGATGTTTTCACCCAAGTCTGATCAGCATGGGGTAGAGGGAAAAGATTTCGGCGACCACTTGAATTTGAAATGTATGGGGAACAAAACAAGGGAACCAGCCGGTTGCTGATTTCCTGGGTCGCACAGGTATGATTTTGGTTTTTAGTGAAGAGAGCCGACTTACCGCCGTCTATAAATGAAGACTCTTCTGAATAGAGAAGGGGGTTCAGAAAAATCATTCGAGTGAATAACATGGAAAGATTGAGAAATCAGTGAGAAAAACCAGTCAGAAACTTAGAAATGAAATCATCCATCAAACAAATGCCTAAACACTAGAAAACCAGAAAGAAACCAAGGGAGTTTACAGCTACAATCTAAGACGATAAGGTGGGAATTGTTGCATCGATATCGGAGGCACTCAAACCTGAGGGTAAGTTATTCTCATTCTAAAGTTTATTATTCTTGCTTTTAACACTAAAGAATACATCGAGGATTAACTATGATATACCCAGTAGATAGGTATCATTAATTATTTTGTTACTTGGTACGGATCGGATAGTCGCCGGGTTGGAAATCCCAGACTTTGAACTCAAATATGACCATGATTCTGTAAATATCTGTGTAAATGAGTTATGTGCGCTTGTAGTATACTATGAAAATTGCAATCCGGGTTTTGAATAATTGAATATGGTTAAGAAATGATTGAGATAAGTTAGAATTAAGTTGGTCCCCAACAAAATGAAAATTGATGCGTGAAATTTCTGTCTGCGCCAAGGTTAGAGGAAAGAAAACAGTTAACTTGTACTTACGCAATTAGGTATGATGCGTACGCATATTGATGCGTACTCATTTGAACTTAGTGCGTACGCATGTATGCGTACTCATTAATTCCTATTGCGTACACACCTGTCACCACTCTTTCATTAACTTCAGCTATCATCCTGTCTCTTTTTAATATTAAATATTTATGATGATTTACCCTGGTTTTGGCTAGTTCATTAAATGTTAACTTGTATATATTATTTCATCAAATGGTAACCTGTATATCTAATTTCCTGTATATCCTGTTTTGCTATGTATTATAGCCTCTTTCTCACTTTACTCACATCATTTTTCATATGATTGGCTTGACATTTCATATATTGTGTGCTTATGAATGAAATTCAATTAAATATTCCGGGTTAAATATAACCAACAATCGTTTACGGAGGCCGTTTTTTTTATCGGGCATTGTTGGGTGCTTAACACCTTCCCAACATTGTACCTTAGCTCCGAACTCTGGATCTCTGGCCCGAATACGTCGAATTTGAGATTGAATTACCCAGAATGGTATGATTAGTTCCCAAGGCTGACTTGGGTGGCGACTCCCGATACGCTAGTGCTTCGCAATAGCATATACGTCCTAAGGGCCGCATCAGCCCGCGGCACTTACAATAGTCATTCTATATATGCTGCATATAGTTGAATCATGCTAGGTTTGCATTCATATAGTATATTTCATAGGTTTTTATGCATGTTAGTTGAGTCATTGCATGTAGGATTGAGTTAGGGTCCTTAGTTATTCATTATTCTTGTTGTTTGCATGATTAATGGATGATTTTAGGCTTTGTCATGGTTCTGTCCAGAATAGGATTTTGTTTTCTTTGCATGATTGTGTGCACTTGTGAGGGTGCAAACAGGTACAATGCTTGTCCTATTGCAAATAGGGCTGCTATGGTCTGAAATGGCTAATGATTGGAGCTTTTGCGCTCAGGTAAGTAGGGTTTGAAGGTGCCCCAATTCACCTTTCTTTTTCTTTCTTTTCTCTTCTCCCTCCTAGGGTTACTTCTTAATACAAGCTTATGGTAATTATCAAAGGTTTCCTTCAATAATAAATTCTGGTTTTTTATCAAAGTTTTCCTCTTGTGGAAGTTTTCGACTTAAGACTAAATCAATGTATTTTCAAATGAGGAAACCTAGGGTATTTACCATAGGTTTGTATTAGGTTGTAACCCTATTCTTTTCGAACTACGTGGACTTTGATCCATGTATTTCGCTGCATGGTACGTAGGCGCTCTTCGTGAGGCTCAAGTCCGTTCTAGGATCCAAGTATCCTAGGCTTTTCTTTTCTTTTCTTTTTTTTTTTTTCTGTTTTGTTTTATTTGAATGATTGTGCATGAGATGATTGGATGAAATATATGATATGCATGCTGCCTTGTGATGATATATGATGATATTTGAGTGAAAAAGATCTTAAATTAGCCCAATCAAATTAAGAGACCAACTCGGGCGATGTGGGTGCCTATGGGCTTTTGCTCAGAACCTTCCCGCGTCGTAACTTAGCCCCCGGATCCAATTTTTTGGTTTCAAAGACTTTGCTTTTCCTTTAATGGAATCATGTGGTTTTGAAAATAAAACATTTTTGTGGTTTTCCTCTTTTCCCTAAAAAATGAGGTGGCGACTCCCTTTTTGTTTGTTGTCTTTCACCTTCCTATCATTTTTGCCAAACCCTTGTGGGCTCCGCGCTTTTTTCGTGGGTTCACAACCGTACCCTAACAACAAATGAGAGAAATTTGCACTGCCATCCTTCAATCTTGGCTCTAGCTCTATCTGCAATGCTTTGTAAATGAATCCTCCTAGGTTTTCTCTAAAAAAAGGAACCCCAAGATATACAAAAGGAATAGAGCCCTCCATATACCTAGAGTACTCATTATAGCATGTTTTCTATGAATAGCCCCCTTACCAAAATAGAGCCTACATTTATTCTTGTTAATACTTTGACCAGATATTGCACCATACAAGTCTGAAAAAACCATCAAAGCCTTTAAAGAAGACAAATTATCTTTGCAAAACACCAGAATATCATCCGCATAAAGCAGATGAGATGGTGTTTGAGCACCCATAGGAGAAGACATTCGGAACATCTTATTCTCATGAACTAACTTAGAAATTCCTCTACTAAGAACCTCTTCCGCTATGCAAAACAAGAAGAACCTCCTCGGTTTTTGGAACAATCTCCTCTTCTAGCCATGCATTACCAAACAAAATGGAGAGCCCTAGATTTTTATGGAAAAACAATGTCACGCCCCAAAAATAGCCTTCTCATAGCCTAATGAGGTGGTGACAGAACTAACACTTCTCTATAACAAACCATTCTCACATATTTAAAACTAAATAACTGGTAAATATCTTCACTTACAACATAACTACTTAGAGGTATTACAACTTCTCAAAATACAAACAACTAAACATTACAAAAGTTCAAATTCTCTAAACTTATATTTACATAAGCAAAATTTTTTCCACACTTCCAAATTTGCTCGATCTCTTTTCCATTACTGGTT
The DNA here is from genome assembly GCA_039720395.1 of Liquidambar formosana. Taxonomy (NCBI): domain Eukaryota; kingdom Viridiplantae; phylum Streptophyta; class Magnoliopsida; order Saxifragales; family Altingiaceae; genus Liquidambar; species Liquidambar formosana. The sequence goes on from CM077822.1 coordinate 24,412,675, forward strand.
CTCTACTCCTATAGGATGTTATTAAAATAACACTATGAATTATTAATGGCTCAATGAGGTTTATCACATAATAAATCACATATCAACTCAATTCAAATCATTTAAAAATATAACTCAATATGTATGCATTTTCTCAATGCAACTACTCATACCTGCCTCTTGCTTATTTTGAATAACCTAAAATAAAATTTAATAGCATGCTTGTCTACTCATACAAAACATACTATTTACGACCACAGTACACACTGCTCATCATGTGTGTATACCATATCACTGGCCTTGTCCTCAAAAATAATATAGCATATTAGTGCACTAACTGTAGAGTAATCTTTACCCCAGTCATCTCTTCTCATCTTCTCAACATATATAATTTTCTCAATGTAAATGAATAAATTGCTCATGAATACTTCTCATGCATTATCAATTATACGCGACTTCTCAACAACATGTAATAACTTCTCAATGTAAATATATAACATGCTTATGGGTATTCCTCAAAATTCTCATGCATAATCAATTTCAATTATATAAACTTTTTACTACAATAACAACAATGTAACCATATATCAACGTAAGAAATTTTATGGTTTAAGAAAAACTCAATTTGGGGTTTATTTATACCATTTTCATACAAAAAGAGCGAAATAGTCATTTGACTCAAATAGGGGTATAAATGTCAAATTTCATGAAATTTGGTCAAATTGAAGTAGATTGTAGTGCTATTTGACAGGAACAATACGGTTGAAGTTTCATTAATATCGGACTTAATATGAAGATTTTATGTACTTTTAATGTAAAATACATTTATGTTCAACCAAACAGTGCCTTAACTTTCCAATAAACTATTATTTTTATAAAAAATTAAGAAATAATTCTAGGTCAAACGGGGTCAAAATTGGTCAAATCGGGTCAAAATTAGCCAAACCGATCAAAATTGGTCAAACCCGAGTCAAACAGGGTCAGACCGGGTCAACCCATGTCTACTGTTCATCCTCTTCCTCTATTTTCTCTGATTTTCTGCTATGTTTTCTTGAATTTTATAGAACTTTAAAAATTTCCACAGGCTTCATTCTCAACCAAATTTTACGAATTTCGTGTCTATGGAAAGCTCTGAGCATCTAGTATTTTTTAAAAAAGCTAAAGGTGAGCTAAAGTTGACAAAAGTTTCTGAAAGTGAGAAAAACTCCATTTCTGTTTTGTAATTGTTTCTTCTAACATACGCCGAGTAAAATCACCTTATTTTATAAGCTTATTCGCCATACTATAAGCTATATCCAGTAAAAATTTCATAGCTAAACATAATCATATACAAAAGATACGAATTTTCTAAGCTTCTTGGAAGCCATTAATGGGTATTTAAACTTCAACACATGCTCAAACTTCAAAACTACTCAAATTCCTTCTAAAGCACAAACATTCACTGCTAACAGGAGACAAAACTCACCTGAAATTGAGGATTGCAACTTCAATTCTAAGCCTATAGCTAGAATTTGAAATTTCCTCTTCCGTTGTTTCCAAACGGGTTCTCTCTCTGTCTTTCTCTCCTTCCTTCTCTCTTTCTCTCTTTGTTCTCTGCATATTCTGCTGACTTAGTGCTATAAAGATATATATATATATCAAGGGAAGGAGTGGTATATATATATATATATAGATAAATATTCATAGGTTATTACAAGCATTGATTCTCTTTTGTTGACATTAGGCGGTAAAGGTCAGTTCTATCAATTGTCAAGAAAAAAAAAATAGTTTATGTTTACTCGTTTAAACTTAAAAGCCATCCTAGGAAGACAAATGTGCTCCAATGTCTAGAAGAAAACTAAAGCTATGTTTGGTATGCTAGATTAAAAGATTGGATATGATAGAATTATTGTATGAAGAAAAAGTCTTTAGTTGCTTTGCTTGAAATGAGGAAGATGGTTTCTTAGATATTTTTCTATCATCTTGTTTTTTTAAAAATGCGATAGTATCTTAGGATAAAAATATACCATCTCCTTCAGAGAGTTTATTATATCCCACATATTAAGGATTTAACTATCCGTAGGATAGTATATCCTTTATTTGAAAATAGCACTAAACAAATGAAAATAAGGGACTTGGTCATCCTCTTTTTTCTTACCATTGTGGCCTCATCGATTAGGCTGGTCTTAATTCTCTAAAATCTTATGAGAATTAGTGACTGTCATAAAGATCGAAAAGGGGACTTAATCTTTATATAGAGTTAGAATCTTTTTTCCATTTTTTGTTTTTTCTTTTTACAATCGATAGAAACTACCCTTATCGGCCCATAACCCCTCCCTTAATATCAACAAATTGATATGAATTGTTTTTCATAAGTTTAGACTTGAGATCACTCACTTAACAAGTGAGACAAATGCCACCATGTTACAATGCCAACCGCATATAGAGTTAGAATCTTAACGGAGTCTTCTCATCATAGACTCAAATTAATTTGGAAACCAATGATCTATAGAAATTTCACCACATCACTTAACATGATGCCACGCTATTAAGGTGCTTCATAACCTAATGAAAACATACTCATGATCACATCTGTTATATTGGGTATCACCACACTACTATTTTAGGACACGTCATCAACCTGTTTTTCAAAAATCAAAACATATTTTCCCAATTAATTTTTGCCTATATTATAAAAAACTCTTATAGTTTCTAGCTACTCTCTCTTTTCTTTTTCTTTTCGATTTTTATTGTTATATAAATCTCGTTAGCAGATCAATTTTATTCATTTGATCAAAACATATTTGGAATAATATATCTACTCTGAAAAATTCTATTGAGCTTCATTTCATATTGAACATAATGTGCAGGTGTGAGGTAAATGTTATAAAGAAAATTGTGGAGGAGATTCTAAGGCATGTGACAAATACATACCTAAACGTAGCCAAATACCCGGTTGGAATATATTATCGTGTGCAACACATGAATGAACTACTACGTGTTGGATTAAATGATGTTCGCATTATAGGAATTTGTGCAATGGGCGGAATGGGTAAGACAACAATTGCAAAAGCCGTTTATAACCGATTATTTTCTACCTTTCAAGATAAATGTTTCCTAGACGTGGGTATAATCTCAGAGAAACCCAATGGTCAAGTTTGTCTCCAAGAGACACTTCCTTATGAAGTCCTAAAGAAAAAGATAGTGGTTAGCAGTGTTGATAGGGGAATCAATGTGATAAAAGAAAGATTATGCAAGAAAAGGGTTCTTGTTGTTCTTGATAATGTAGATCAATTATGGCAAATAGAGGCAGTAGTTGGAGATCGTGACTGGTTTGGCTTGGGAAGTAGAATCATCATAACAACTAGACACCAGGATTTGCTAGCAAACGTACATTAAAGATGACATATATATGCTTAATGGATTAAATTATTCTGAGTCTCTTAAGCTCTTTAGTTGGCATGCCTTCAATAAAAGTCATCCGGAAGAAGCTTACATTGAGTTGTCAAATGAAGTAATAGGTTACTGTAAAGGACTACCTTTAGCTCTTCAACTTTTGGGTTCTCTTTTGTTTGATAGAAGTAAACCTGAGTGGAAAAGTCAATTAGAGAAATTAAGAAGAACTCCACCTGATAATATTCAAAACAAGCTTAGAATAAGTTATGATGAATTGGAAGATAATGAGAGAAATATATTCCTTGATATTGCTTGTTTCTTCATTGGAGTAAACAAATACTACGCCGTTAGAATATTGGATGGTTGTGGTTTCTTTCCAGAAATTGGAATTAGTATCCTTGTTCAAAGGTGCCTTCTTCTAAGTATCAATGGAAAAATGAGCTAACAATGCATGATCTACTTCAAGAAATGGGAAGAAGAATTGTTCGTGAAGAGTCCCCGAAGGAACCCAAAAACTGTAGCAGATTGTGGTTTTATGACGATGTCCTTGATATACTAATGGAGCACAAGGTAAAGACCCAAATGAATGAATGAATTAATTTGTATGCAGCTAGTTGGAAAAACCACATGCATAAATCCTTTCAACCCCCAAAAAAATAAAAATAAAAAAATAAAAAAAACCCATAATTTGCTAATGACACATGTTCTTCGATTGCGAAATTTATGCACGCATGAGAGCTCTCACGCATTGGCACCTTGCATATATGTCTTTTTTTAATAACTAGTGCTCTTTGTTAACAGGGAACAGAAGCAGTAGAAGGGCTCGTAGCAGAGTTGCCTAAATCAAATGTTCTTTCTTTGAGTACAAAATCATTTGCAAAGTTGCACAGATTAAGATTGCTTCAACTCAATAATGTACACCACATTGAAGGCAACGATCATATTTTCAAACAGTTAAAATGTCTTCGCTGGCATGCATTCCCTTTGAAGTTTATACCAAAAAATTTTCACATGGAGAACCTAGTTGATATTGACATGCGACATAGTAAGTTAAGACAACTTTGGAAGGAAAGCAAGGTATAATTTCTTTTTTATTTTTTGATATCTTCAATAATTTGAATAAATCATATATTTATCTCATGTTCTGAATTTCTTTCTTTTTCAATAGGTCCTAGGAAAGTTGAAATTCCTTGATCTCAGTCATTCTCATTACCTAACAGAAACCCCAAACTTCCTACAACTCCCCAAGCTCAAGAAATTAATACTTGAAGATAGTACAAGATTAGTGAAGGTTCACCCATCCATTGGACATCTTGATCGACTTGTCTTGGTGAATATGTGATGCAAATTGCATCGGCATACGCACCATGAGCTGTTGGACGTCTTGCTGCTGAATCAGGATTCTAATTTATTTAGATATTTTAAGAGTCTTTATTATTATTATTATGTAATTATTGCTTTTAATTTAATTTGTTTCCTAAGTAGTTTGATATTTTCTTGTTCTAGTAGAACTAGGTTGTCTTGTTCTAGTAGAACTAGGTTTTTCTTCTTACATGTTTTAGTAGAATTAGGTTTTCTTGTTCTAGTAGAACTAGGTTGTCTTGTTCTAGTAGAACTAGATTTTTCTTATTAGTTTTCTATATAAAGGGATGTAAGCCTTATGGCAAATAGTGTTAAGTTGATTATTTTCTGAGATTAATAATATTGAGAGAGAGAGTTCTCCTTTATTTTTATACTTTCGTGTTCTTGGGAGAATATTGATTGTGGTTGCCTACTATCTGGCATTGTTCTTGCGACAATCAACAGATTGGTGGAAGCTTGTTTGTTTTTTGGTGAGCTAGTCTCGACCGCGTATATTCCGCTACATCAATATGAGAGGTTGCACACGCCTCTAGAATCTCCCAAGGAGCATTTGTAGGTTGAAATCTCTTAAAATTCTTCATCTCTGCTCAAAATTGGAGAAATTTCCAGAAGACCTAGGAGAGATGGAAGCATTAATTAATTGAGCTCCTTGTTGATGGCACTGCAATAAGACAAATGCCACTTTCCATAGTACGTTTGAAGAACCTCAGGAATCTATCTTTATGTGGTTGTAAGGGATCACTATCGAGCTCATTGGCTTCAGTCTTTAGGTCTTGGATATCGCCAAGGAGAAGCTTGGATTGCATTAGTCTACTGCCGTCTTCTTTACTGGGTTTAAGTTCCCTAACAAGACTAAGTCTTGAGGATTGCAATCTATCAGATATTCCGAAAGATCTTGACTGCCTTTCTTTCTTAAGGGATTTGGATCTAGGAAGCAACAATTTTCGTAGCCTACCGACTAGCATCAGTAACCTTCCTAGGCTTAAATATCTAAAGTTGGGTCATTGTACAAGGCTTGAATCACTTACAGAGCTACCCACAAGTTTGATCGATTTGTCTGCACCTGGCTGCATATCCTTGGAAAGACTACCGAATTTTTCAACATTCAAAAGCATCCCTTTCATGTTCCTTCAAAATTGCAGCAAATTAGTTGAGATTCCTGGCTTGGGGAAGCCACAAAGTGATATTAATTCTTTGCACATGGCAGGGTACAACAATCTAGACAACGCTGGCAAGGAGAGTCTCCTACGGACCTGTATGCTGATCCCTCAGGTGCAACAATCTTCCAAACACTTCTAAAATTCAGCCCTTTCAAAACTACACACACGCCATTTGTGTGGGATCCAAGATCAAACGGATTCCAGGCATATATCAGGTCGATTGGAGAATTTGAGCCTTTCTGATTACATAAATTATCATTGAAAAAAAAAAAAAAAAGAAAAGAAAAGAAAGCCGTCTATATCTTACATGTTTTTCCACTACCTAATGTTTACTTTATTCAAATGCAATGATCACATCAAATTGTTTCAAACGGCGTATGTGATATACGACGTATGTGAGTCCCACTTCTGCCTTGTGAAAAATGTCATAATGTTTCAAACGTACAACTAAAATCATTACTTTTACTTTTGGAATGAGTTTTGCAGGTTTTAATGATTATCAAATTGTTTTCCCTGGAAACGAGATTCCCCAATGGTTTAACTATCAGAGCACGGGTTCTTCATTATCTTTCCAACTACCTCCTATGTTGGGATGTAAGATTAGTGGCTTTAAGATTTGTATCATTTATGGACCTAATATCAACCATTATGGACCGGTTGATATACCGCAAGAAAGAGAAAGAAAAATGTTTCCTCCTGTTAAGTACTCAATTCCACCCGATTCAACTCAGACTCTGCTTTATATTTCCTGCTTTAATAAAACCAAGCATGAGGCTGCACGCAAAAATAAAAACATACTGCCAGAGACCAATCCTGATCTACCTGGTACCCCAAGGTTCATGTATGACGTTGAAATCCCAACTCAAGATCAGCTCTGGCCGTACCCAATCATGTTTCCATTCTATTCTTGGAGCGCTTCATGGTTTGACGGTGGGGATCAACTGGAGTTTAAAGCATGTTGTCGTGATGATGTAATTAATGTGAAGAAGGTTGGCGTCCACTTTATCTGTGCTCACAAAATGGGGAGTCGCCCAGAGTCAGACCACGGAGAATTGTTCCAATGCAACATTGTCTCAAATGAAAATGCCATGGTTGTTTTTGGCCATGATGGAGACGCATTCGAACATCAGGCGGGGTCTAAGGCTAAGACAGACCGTGGTGATGATAAGGCTGGAGTGGGACCCAGCCATTGCTCGCCTGATGAGGACCCAAACCATGTATGGTTTGGCGTACCAGGCTAGTTCTACCGAGACTACAACCAGCATTGATGACACACTGCCGGCACTTCCTGCAGCGACCTTGATGCGTGGCCACTGTTACAGACCTCCCACTGGCGGCGACCACCTCCTCTAAGCAGCGATGTCCAATCAGCAAATTCCATTAACTACTTCGGTCAACTACCTTTGTTCAGGTATGTTATGTTCTCTCTCTCTTTCTCTCACATATATCTAATCTCTCTATAATCGTATTATTCCTCATTGGTTTTCAGTCCTATAACCCACTTACTGTTTTTTCCCAGTCGATTTTGGTTTCAAATTATAGTTGAGCTTCAATGTGGTTCGGTATTGGGTAGAATCGAACTAAAACCAGGTTCTTCATGTGGAATTTGTTTGACATTAAAATAAGCCTACCAAGTGTTAAAATTCCTAGATGGATTCAGACTACATGTGGGAGTATTTGTTTAGAAAATGCATTCACAAAGCTAGCTATTCAATTTGTATCATCTACTAATAGCTGTTGCATTGTTTGGTTGCACTTATTGTAAGTATTTTTTATAAGTAAAGAAAGTTATTTTTAACCTTTCTGCTTTTTGCTGTTTTTGGTCTATTAGGATTTGGGCCGTGCTATTGCCACCACATAAAATACTCTAAACCCCTCATTTAATTTACATTTTTAAGGTTTTATGAAAAATATATAAAAAAATTTATGAAAACTAATCATATAGTATATTAGAAAACATCATTCTGGATAATTTTGTAGAAGAAAGTTTTTCCAAAATATGTCATTTAAGTAGACTTTTTTGGCAATTTTTCATGGAAAATGAAATAGAGATTGTAAATAGCCAAAAAGTCTGCTTAAATGATAGATTTTGGAAAAAATTTCTTCTACAAAGTTGTTCAGAATGATGTTTTCTAGTTAACAATACTATTAGTTTTTGTAAAAACCTTTTATATTTTTCATAAAACCTCAAAATGTGTAAACTAATGGGGGGTTTAAGTACTTTACGTGGTGGCAATAGCCTCACTCTTAGGATTTTTACTTTTTGCTAGGGTGGCGATATTGCCAAAGAGGAAATGTTACTTCCACGGCTTTTTACAACGTTTTACCTATTTTGCTCTTGCTGAGTCAAAAAGGCTAAAGGCTCTCAGATCTTTAACATCCTGGCGAGCTTTTATTCGATCCAAAAGAGAGGGAAAGAATTGAATGTTATTGTTGCCGTAGCTGTCCCACACTCCCCTCTTCTCCCTCCCAACAACATTCTCTTCTCTCTCATACCCACGCCGACGACGCCAATCAAACCCCGACGGCTACGTTACATCTTCCCTTTTGTAATCCCATCAAAGGATGTCTTGGAAATTCCAGTACTATGAGAGAAGAAATCAGATTATTGGCGTTAACTCGCCGAACACAACAAGATTCAATGAACCAACAAAGTATGGTTAAAGTTCCTGAGATATAGAGAGAGGATGGAGGAATAGGGATGTTCTCTTACGCAAAATGGTTATGGTTTTTGAATTGTTGATGATGGGTAGTGGGGTTTCTTCAGATACGGCAGTTTAATTACATGTATAGGTTTTGGTGTGCGTTATGGAACTTACAAATAATAAGGATAAATCTTTACATTTTGTGGAGGAGGCCTTTGCTAGGAAAAATGGAGTTCGCTGGTAGTATCCGAAGAGTTTATTATTATAATTAAATGATTAAAAAAAAGGAAAGTAAGGAAGATGTTATGGGTGTGGCAACTAGCGTGATTTAACACGAGGAAGAGAGAGAGAGACAGAGAAAGAGACAGAGAGAATAGGCAGAGCTTTTGGTAGCAAAGGAGGTGTTCATCGGAAAAAAATAGAGTTTGCCGATCGAATAAGTTTTTATTTTTATTTTTATTTTTGTCAAAACTGATTTGGGTTATCTTTCTTAGCACATCGGATCACTAGAGACATCACAGCATTATACGGTACCATTAGTCGCTGGTGGCCATTTTCCGTTTGGTTAAAAGGAGCTTTGGGCAACACATGTGATTTGGCCTTTTTAACTTCTCGAGGGCAAAATAGGTAATCCGTTGCATAAAACCGTGGAAGCAACCTTTTGTTCTCTGGAAATATCACCACCCATTAAGTAAAAGCAACAAAACTAAGAGTATATTTGATAAAATTGATTTTTACTTTTACTTTTTGTTATACAAAATAAAAGCATGTTGGTAACATAAATTTTACATTTGCTTTTTGCTATAAATAAATGCCTTTTTTTTTTTTCAAAAAAAAGGAAAACATGGATTTTTTTTTTTTTTGAAAAAAAAAAAAAAAAACTAGTAATCAAAAAGGAAAATATCATAATTCAATTTTGATGTTCTTGTCACAAAATGCAAAGAGATAAAGAAATAATAATAATAATAGATATATATATATATATATATATATATAAAGAAATAATAATATATATATATCTTAATATTTTAGAAAAAAAACAAAAGCAAAAAAAAAAACAAAAACAAAACATGATCACCCATTTGCTCATCCTCATTCACCTATTCCTCATTCTCATATTCAACAAATAAACTGTCTTGTTGGGTTTACATTATGATAAAATTATGGATTGCACAAGCAGCTATAATAATGCATATTTGTTTTTTCAAAGAATATGAAAGCATCATTTTCAATATAGGAAAGCATTTCTTTAGAACTCCAAAGCAGCATTCAACAACATTACGCAATGCGTGTTTGTAGGTGACAATGCTCGCCCCGATAAAGTGAAAGATAATCATGCATGTTGGTGAAGCTCGAGTCAGCCACATAATATTTGCCTAAAACATATATTAAAATTTACATATTAAAGCTTAAACATATTATTTAATACCCACCTAGATTAAAGATTAAACAAATTATTTAATAGCTAGATTAAAGATTAAAAGATTGACTTAAAAATGATAAAAAAGAAAAACAAGTTTCATTCTCTAACTTCGAAAACCAAAATTCTTAATTAGACATTCTAATATCTGACCTCAGGTGCATATATATATCAATGCTGGTGTGTTGATAACTAGATACCTCATTTCATAAAATCTAATGTAGAACAATTGGGTATTTTAGGCTTCTTGTGGACATGATTGATTAAAATCAAAATAAGTTTGGCACTGGGACAAAGGAAAGGACTGCCGATTCTAATCAAGAACTTAACCAATACTCCCAAAAGTCGCAGCTAATAGGAGTATCAGATTAGATCCCTTTATCCCAAAGTCACAGCTGTAGGAGTGTCAAATTAAAACCCTCTACCCCATAGATCCTAGCGCCTCAATCGAGACCTCACGGACTCCATTCTAGGGCTCACCCTGCTCCAACTGAGCAATGCCCCATTATCAGAGGGTTCTAAGGGTTATAGTCTCAATTGACCGTAAACCTTAGGGGTGTGTGTGCTCAGACTCCATTCTAGGACTCACCCTACTCCAGCTGAGCAATGCCCCATTGTCAGAGGGTTCTAAGGGTTATAGTCTCAATTGACCGTAACCCTTAGGGGTGTGTGTGTGTGTGTGTGTGTGTGTGTGTGTGCCACCATCTGAAAGACACTTAATTGGGCTGTTGATTTTGTGTGTGTGTGTGTGTCAAGCTGGATTTTAATGGCATAATTTGCAGCTTTTTTTTATTTTTGTATTTTTAAAAAAAAAAATTCTAATTCCATCAATTATGTGCAATTTATTCTCAATTTTTCAACATGAACGAGGTGTCCGGATACTTGTGTCCTATCACTTATGATGGTCTGAATTTAAAGTTTATTGCTTTTTTTTTTCTCCCAATCAACATATGTTACAAGTAGTAGTTTTAGTTCTCATACTAGATGAGATTTTTATGGCTAAGTGCAAAGAATAAAGATGGATCGTCTACGATTTGATCTATAAAATTCTTTGTCATTCTATTTTTACTCTACAAGCTAGACTGATCAGGTTACTACTTATTATCTTTCCCAGATAGTGATTTTTGGAAAACTAGTGCAAAGAATAAAGTGGAATATATGTATACTGGTAGACAATTGCTTTAGCAATAATCTTATCCTGTCCGAAGCAACTCAAATGGCTGAACCTAAAAACCCACAACATTCATGTTTCCCATGAGCTCTGCACAATCTCAGTAATATTAATTTTCCACTGATGTTTTCTTTGCTTTTTGTCTAAAATAAAAAATAAAAAATAAAAAAAAGAAGTTTTCTTTGCTTTTATATGTTACTCCTTGAGCTTATACAACTGGTGGTTGCAACTTGAAAGTATACTTATTTTGGAGTCATCACACCATATTACTTGGGAGAGGAATCTAATTTACATTTTATGTTATTATAATTTTTTAAAACTGAAAACTTTAACTCAGTTAAGTCAAAAAATTGGATAAGGATCAATAGGGGGAGGTTTAAGTTTTCTCGGGTCCTAATTCATAGAAAATCAACGATTTAGATTCTTAGGATATCTATATATGTTCCTTCATTTTCTTAGCAGCCAAAAGGAGTACTGGGATTTTGGTTTCTTTTTTATGATTTGGGCTTTGGTTTAGAAATGTGGTTAACTAGTATGTTGGCTTTTACTTTTGGTTGAGTGGGAATGTGGGATGGAGGCATGGAGCTATAGAATTCACCTCCAGTCCTATGAGGTATGGTTGTTACAAATCATACTTTTTGTATAGGCTTTTATTGATTGCAACGTCTATGAATTAAACCTACAAGGAAGTGAAAAATGCCTAAATAACCAGGACTGTGTAGTTAGAAACACTTTTCCCCCTCTCAATAATAAAATAAATAGGGTTAAAATAATCTCTAGCATGTTGGTGAAGATCCAAAACATTCTTTACTGATTTCTAGTAGTTTTGTTTTGCCGAGAATGTGGTGGCATGGATCGAGAATGAATCCCACTAGGTTACTCTCCATGTACCTGAACATTGTTTACAATGGGTTAATAATCTTTTCAGTTTACTTAAGTTTTAGAAGGCCTTAGTGTTGGGAATCGAACAAGAGGGAAAAATTGAAGTGCGGAATATAAAAATTTTTCCTACGATTCCACAGCCCATGAATCTAACTATGCATAACACAAAATCAAACCCTAACTACGAAGAGGGTTAGAACACCTACAGAATTTTTGTCTTCTCCGTTTTGCTCCAAGTTTCGACTCCGGACAGCGGTGAATGAGCAGCCCAAGTGTGCTGCCTCCAACGGTATCCACACCTAGCTAGAGCTTCAAGTCCTTTCCTCCTTTTCCTTGTTGTTGCTAGTGTAGGAGAAGAGAGGAGAGCGAGAGAGGGAGGCTGGAAATTCTGGCTAGCCCTTGGAGAGTTTAACTTATGATGATGTCACACATCATAGTGTGACTTATATAGTCCACACTAAGGGGGGCGGCCCTAGGGGGAAACCCTATTAGGGTTTTATGCAATTTCTCTAAATTGCACAATAACCCCTATAAATTATATCAAATATAAATAGGCCTCAAAGAACTATTCTTTATGCACTCATACCCTTTCTCTCATAGACTTTAAAACTCATCTTGCATGATCAGTGTGTGACCCATTGGGTTCACATCATCAAGTAGTAGGAATAGCACGAGGTGTGCACAATGGAACTCTTTCCATTTAGGGTCTAATTGCAACTCCTTCTAATTCCCTAATTGATTATAACTCACTTATATCAATTAGGGCTTCTACTAACCATGAGTAACACCTAACATATGGCTCATGGTGTGGTCCTTAATGAGGTGAATAGTCATTTACAAAGAACCCTTCTGTTATAGTTTATAGGTTACAATTGCATCCTTTCTTCAACACAATGTCTCCAATTGAACTAATAGGACATGGAAGTCTGTCAAGTCCCTAGTTCAATTACTTTATACTCATTCATAGATATCAACTCATTGATGAACTCATGAAACTCTTTTCATATTCATCCTACCATGGCCATGGATTTAATGAGTTATATTATGAATACTATATGAGACATTCTCTCTCTTTCTCCTAAGAGTGATGGATCCCTTGTTGATCACTCACATGCCTTCATACACATAGCAGTAGGGCCAATGAACACCTTTGCAGACCCCTGAATAGGATTTGCACTTAGTGTTATCAAACTTCTAAAGCTACATGCATAAGGCAACTATGGTGTCTCAGGTCTAAGGATTACTTGTACCACTATAACAATGAGAAACTGATTGACAGGCAGGATAAAACTCCATTCAGTTTATCTCATATCTTTGGTCACATTCAGTGTACCTATTCCCGCAATAGGCACCCACTTGTTGGTTGTAGTGTCTCCACACAAATAGCTTGAGACTAGCTATCCTCCTATAGAGTCAGCCTAACAAGTGCTAGTCCTATGGTTCATTACTGTCCATCATAGTGAACCTTCAACTAGGAATGCTTTAGGAGTTTAGTACAGAGATATATCTATAGTCTCAAAATTACAACTCTTTGTAATTCCATATTCTCAACTCTAACTCCATGGACATATTATGTAAATATAAATGATGCATATAAACATAATAGAATAAGCCCTTTTATTAAATCAATAATAAATGTGACATACATAAATGAAATCAAATGATTGTTCCTAATCCCTAAACAATCATCTTTATGATTGGCTCTAGGGCATAATCCTAACACTTAGTCCCAGATGACAAAAATTTATAATGTAGAAATCATCTATTAGTGCTTCCTGCATCATTGAGAAGTCTACAACTTGGTGCAGATTTAATTCATTTCAAAAGGAATGAATGGGAAGTCGTAAGAGTGTTGTTGGGTATTGCATGAGTCCAGACATTAGGAGGGGATCATCTAATCTTGTTTTTTAGGTGGTTTAATTCCAAATTATGGTGATGCAAATGGTCTACCATTTCCATTCATACAAACAAATAGTTAATTACCATGCTTATGCTGTTTCATCAATTTTCTGAGCAGCTTGTATCTTTGAGCTTCCAGACTTAAACAGACTTCAACCAACGGTATGTTGCTCAACTCTCTACAAACTGGAAAATGGATGAGGGTGATGCTAGTCCATGATAGATGCAGATATTGTGTTACTCTTTCTTTCTCTCATTAGTCACTCGTGCTTTCAAGTTTTTGGGATATAAATTGATGGCATTCTTTTTGTTATATGCTTAGGTTTTGACCATATGGGAATTGACGAGACTGCTTTGTCCATCCTCCAATTGGAAGTCCCTAGTTCTTACAACAGTGCTGACCAAAGGGCACCTCCTTACAGGGGAAATACTCTTATCTGGAGGTACTTAATATGCTCATTTGCCTGGGTGAATCGCCTTTTTTTTGTTGACTTACAACAGTGCTGACCAAAGGGCACCTCCCTACAGGAGAAATGTATTCTTTTAAACTTGCAGGCTGATGATAATTGGCTACGATCATATGAATTAATGGAGAAAACTTTGGAACTCACAGGGGTAATCTTTCTATTATCTTACACACCACCTCAAGACTGTTACAATACATGACTGCGTAATTGAGTGTTGCATTAGACTTAAGAGCACAATGTTTTTTGAGAAAATGGTGATCTTCCCAAAGCAAAACGTACATCCAAGTCCTAGTGGTGAGGGAGGGTGGGGATAAGAGTAGGAGTAGGATAGGTTAGGGGTTCAAACCCCTCCCAATGTACCAAAAAAAACAAAACGTACATCCAAGTCATCAGAACCATTTTGCCTTCAAGAAAGCGCAGGACGTTTATGAGTCAAATTTTCCAAGAGCCTCTACCAATGCTAAGTTTGACATGTTCTTTTGAAACCTTTCGGCAGCATCCAGGCCAATACATTTTTTCGACATTGCTGGGATTGATTTTTAGACAAATGATCCATATCTATGCAAACAATTTCATAACTGATGTTCAGGAAATTGCAAACCCATCAGTTATTTAAGATACAACCCAAAACCAACATAATTTAGCCCAGTATCAGCTCTATTGTGTGAGGTTAATTTAACCAATCGTTCTTCTCTTTACAACATTTCCAGAGCTTTTCTTCACCAAATCTGCATGCGTTGTTTTACCCCTGCCTGCACTGCATTCTGTGACTACATACTCAGAAGAATTCCTCCTCTGTCATGCTCTCTTCCATATTCGATGTTGGCATCCTTCCTCATTGTTCTGAATTGGTTGACTTTTTTGGCTATTATTCTTGGAGGTTATGTTAGTGTTCACATGAAAGCTTGGCTTGTGAGTGTTGGCTAGACATCTCATTCCCTGTAACAAAAATCCAGCGTTATGCACAATTACTCCCTCCAATGGAAGCCGCAACCAAATCCATCCAAGCAAAAACCAAATTTTAATGGACTCATCTGTTTTGAGAAAAGAAAATATTTTTCTGAACTAAATAATAAAAATACCCAAACTATCAATTCTACATCACATTGCAGTCTTCTACTGAGGCACTTCCGATGTTTCTTTTGCAGTTGAATTAGATTTGAACTCAGAGATGGGCATTGTCTTGATCTGCAAATGGAAAAGTAATATTTAAACATTCCATTGAATTTTATTCATTGTGATCACATGACATTCTAACTCTTATTGGTAGAGTAATGGAACGCATTTCCCACACATTATGCGCGTGTAGCATCCCCAACTTTATCATCTTTTCTCTTCACTTATCCATCAAAGTAGATTAAAATGATTATAGTGGAGAATCTGATGGGTAGTGACTTTCATGCAGAAGAGTGAAGCGAGACAAGCACAAAGATAATATATATCATGCACAAGTGTTGGAATGTGTGAAGCTCCATAAGGAATGTAAATATCTGTACTTGAAGAATCCTACACTTCCAAGACATCTTAGACTTGGCGCAAATCTGGGGAGAAATCAATTTTTAGTGGTTATTCAATTTTTTATCACTTTAACGATTATGACAGTGTTAGTAGTTATCTAGTTGCAACTGGTTAATTAAATTCAAATTTGGACGAGTTGGTTGAAAAATAATGAGACTATTTTTGAACTGTGTTTAGAAAATGAAATAAAAGACTCTACTCATTCAATGTGTTTCTTTGACTCGAGTGAAACCCAAGAAAGTTGGCAAGTAACTTTTCGTGGTTGGTATAGCATTTTGCCAGCACTTTATAGGTCAGGTTTTGAATTCAAGTGTAATGTATTTATATTTTAGGGTGAAAAATGACGTGATCATAACCTTCTAAAGAAAAAATCGATGCAATGTCCCTCATTAGTTAGATTTTTCAGTGAAAAATAGAGTAGAAATTGGTTGAAAAAACACTATAGAAATAGGAGAATATAAAGCACATGAGAGCAATATAGTGTTTTTTTGTCCAATTTTTACTTGATTTTTCACCCAAAAACCTAACCCAAGGGGGACAAATGTTAAGAGGGTTTCTTGTAATTTACCCTTTAATTTTTATATCATTTTATTACTTTTGATACCATTTCAACCACTTTTACACACAATGATACAAAGCTTTTCACAGGGAATAAGAGCACTCTTCTGGCTTAATTCTTAACCCACTTCATCTCTTATATATCAATTATTGGAGCAAGGATTCGATGCTGAGCACCATAGCATGTAGGGGTGGAGTCAGAATTTTTCTCTTGGGAGGACTAAGGTTTTAAATATACATATAGAGTCCATTCACCCTCGTGTCGTAAGGGTGAAAATTTTCATATATATATATATATATATATATAAAATAATAATAAAAAATAAGGAAAGAAAGAAGACAATAAAATAATTAAATTTTTATACTCACACTTATTTTTATAAATATTTTTCACATGATATAGAGTAAGGAGACCTAGCTTTGAGGCGTTATGCTCAAACCAGATTTAATTATATTATGCTATACTATGTTTGGGACAGTTTATGTTATGGATGAGATAATTTGACACTATAGGATTGTATAAATTATCTATCTTTTCTATTCAGTCAATGGGTACCAAACATAATATTTAAATGGATTGTAATATTTTAATTACATAGGTTTCTTTTATGTAGATTATAATATATGTGATGATACCAAATGTGGATAACAAGTTATTTCATGTCATATCAACAGGTTCATCATGGTATGTCCTATTTACAAATGGGTCGTGCTAAAAATTTTATAAAAATTACAAGTTTTTCAATGCTTGCATTTCAATCATAAACAATTTTGAGTTTAATAGTAATTAATTATGCAATTTGGACTAAATTGTAATTATACTAAATTTTAAGGGTAAGATTAAAAATTTAAACAAAATTTCAATGTGTGCCTTAAAATGTAGTGCTCATTAAACTGAGTACAATGGTTCACCCCGTCTCAAAAAATGACTTAAATTGAAATTTATAAACAAAATTTAAGTCAAATTACATTAATTGGAACGTTTAAAACCCCTTAAAAATCCATTTTTAGAAAACTACTTTCCTGTGTACCAAACACTACCAAATTTTGACTGTAGATATAAAATATTTTTTAAAAAATTGAGAGACAGTGGGGTTCACATGTGCCCTCTTTCCCAAAAATTCTGCAATTTTGCTGATTTTCTACTATTTTGCTGATTTTTCTTCATTTCTTATTTGAAACTTCAAAAATTCATATAAAATTCATTTTTAATGAAAATACTTATGGGGTCTGAATCGTAACAGATAGTAAGTAATTTTAAATGTGAAGTTTCTGGTTTTGAAACCCTAATCCAAAAATTCAGTAATTTATTTCTCACTCTACCTCTGATGGAATTACACCAAAATTTATATACATACTATACATCATGCTAAGAATCTACAACATAAACATCAACTCATGATACTAACTACAGAAAGAGAATTAAAATTCTGAATATTGGAACTTAAGAATGCTTCCTTTGGCAATTTTCTAACCGAGTGCTTCAAATGTTGGCTTGAGTTTCCATTTTCCAATGTAATGGAACTTGAAAATCCACACTTATCTATATTTGATAGATAATCCAAGTATTCTTGTAAGTGTTTGAAGAAATTACTGATAAAAAATTGCAAGTTATCAACGAGTCGTGTGTGAGTTTGGGAAAGATTTAGGAGCATTTTTTTTATCATATGGTGAAATGTTGAACCTGCGAAAACTAATATTGAAGCTAGAAGTTAAATTACCCACACTAGCGAATTTGGTAAAGATTTAGGAGCATTTTTCTTCTGTTAAAAATGTAGTGTAGTTTTGGATAAAGCAGCACTGGCAGAATTATGTCAGACCTTAGATTAACTATTCTGTCCGCACAAAAATAAAAAGGAAGTATAGCGTGGCAAAAGAAGGCTGTGAAAAATTTCCCACGGCCAACTTCTAGACCACTTTACCCGAATGGGTTCTTAGGTAGTTTCTGTGCACAGCTGCTGCTGTTTTCATCCTTGATTGAGTTAATTAAGTTCCATGAGTTCTGCCAAAAAAATAAGTGCAATCAAACGGTGTCAAACTTTTCGATAATACCTTTTATTCTATCATAAAGTAATTTTTTATTTATGTCTTATAGAATTATAGTAAAATAAATAAATAAATAAATAAGAAGCTAGTTTCGGAAAAAGAAAAAAAAAAAAAGGTTTAGTTAATGTATAAATTATTTTTCTTAAACCACGTGTTTTCATCTTTATAGGACAAATGGAGTAATTCATACTCCACGCTTCTACTCTCCTACTGCATCTTGTCACACCCGTGTTATTTCTCAATCAGTTTATTACACCATTGGAGCCATTGACTCACTTTTAATACTTGATCGAGGTCCACCCGTCAACGTTGTGACTTGTGAGAGACGTATTAGAGGGCCTCTCCCTTAATTTCCTGGGAGTCTATTTTGGTGTGCTCAACTTTGAATTCAATCTCGAGGGCTTCTATTGTAACCCTTTAACTTTATTTATAAAGCTCTTTTTTTGTTTTTACTTTTCAAGATTTTATGAAAAATTTAAAACATTTTCATGAAAATTAATTGCATTATCCAGTAGAAAACATCACTTTGAACAACTTTGTAAGAAAAAGGTTTTCAAAAATATATTGTTTAAGTGGACTTTTTGGCCAATAATAATTTTGGTGTGCTCAACTTTGAATTCAATCTCGAGGGCTTCTATTGCAACCCCTTAACTTTATTTATAAAGCTCTTTTTTGTTTTTACTTTTCAAGATTTTATGAAAAATTTAAAACATTTTCATGAAAATTAGTTGCATTATCCAGTAGAAAACATCACTTTGATCAACTTTGTAAAAAAAAGTTTTTCAAAAATATATTGTCTAAGTGAACTTTTTGGCCAATAATAATTTTCTTTTTTGTAAAAATGAAATAAAGATTGTAAATAACCAAAAAATCCTTTTAAACGATAGATTTTGAAAAATTGCCAATCGAAGTTTTCAAATGTCTAAAGGTTAGTTTCAGACGTCTAAAACTATACCTCAAAAACAGATATCCCTCTCTGGAATTTTCAAATGGCTGAAATAGTACATCTCAGACGTCTAAAATGTACATTTCCAACGTTTGAAATGTACATGCATATGGCTGAAAGTGTACATATGATGAAGAAAATTTCCATTTATCACTGAGTATGAAATTCAATCCTCCATATATTCAAACCTCATGTGGTGATATAACTCATACATTTATCATATGCATATGATCAAAATACATTAAAAGAAAACGACAAAAATCACAAACATATTTAAATGATGCGGGCATTACACCCTACTCTATGTTTTTCATGATCTCCAAACATTGTGTTTTGTTTAGGTGGAATAAAAAATAAGAATTAAAAATAAGAACATGCATATTTAAATGTTACGATTTATTATGAATATTTGTGTCATTTTATTTGTATTGTTAACATTGTTAAATAGATGACGCGTAATTATCATATCCTAAATAAGATGTAAATGTAATTCACCCTTAAATAAAATAGCGCATGAGTAATAAAATATAAAAAAAAATCAAAGAAAGAAAGAATAAATAAAAGACGATGAAAAGTCGTCGCCAAAAGATGAGAAGTAATAAAATAAAATAAAATAAAAAAGAAAGAATCTATTATATATATCTAAACGGAGGATTGGCACCCCTTTGTGTGCCAAGTGTCAAAATGAGAATTTTTTCCTTTTTTTTTCTTTTTTTTCCTTTTTCTTTTTTTTTTTTTTTTTTTTTTTTTTGGTGAAAAGGAAACTTTATAAGCACTAAGTAATAGAGTTTAATACATGCCTGCGATAAGAAACATCCATACTGTCAGCTTGAAGCTGATCCAACATCCAACTAGGAGGATTATCAAAAACAGTACAAGTAAAATCAACACCATCTCCCTTACGAGCTAAGATATCAGCACACTTGTTGGATTCACGGAAATTGTGCTGAAGATGAACCTCTAGAAATCTACCCATTAACCACCTACAATCACAAATCACAGCGCTCAAAGGATGTGCGAGGAGAACCTCACTTTGAACAAGCAAAAGAGCCGTACTAGCATCCATCTCAATAAACAGCTTGTTAATATTGCACTTAATTGCTAATTCAAGCCCATCTCGAAAACCCCAAAGCTCAGCTTCAATGCTTGATGCTATTCCCAATTTACAGGTATAACCTTTTATCCATTGGCCTAAATGATCACGGATTAAGCCTCTTGCACTAGCCTTTCCCGGGTTTCCCAAGGAAGAACCATTGGTATTGAGCTTAAAGTATGGGCTGATGGGGGGTTCCCAGTTCACCATAACCTGCTTAGATGTGCTTGGAGCCTTGAACTTACTAGAAACATGGAAGTATTCAGTGGCATTAATTAACATTTTTTCACAATTATCCTTAGGCATCAACATATGCTGCTCAAACACAAACTTGTTTCTATTATGCCACAAGGCCCAACAACCAAAGGGAAAGATGACTGAATATGGAATATTACTAGCCCTATCTATAGTTTTGCTACCCACATTATGGAGAATCCATGTTTCTAAAGGCATACCAAGATCCAAGTTGAAGTCTGGGTTAACCAATTCCCATAATTCTTGGGCATACTCACATTCTCTTAAGACATGCTCAACCGTCTCAGATTCGGTAAAACAAATGGGACAAAGATTAGAAAAAGTAATGTGTCTTTTAGATAACACTTCGTTACAAGCAATTTTCTTTTGGCAACATAGCCATAAGAAATTTTGGATTTTTGGCAGGGAATGTATTTTCCAGATTTTACCCCATAAAGGGTTTTGAATAAGCCCTGCAGTGGAAGCATCAGCAAGGGAAAGAGCAATTTTTGGACAAAAATCCCCAGATTTAGAGTGAATCTAGGAGATGCAATCTTCATCATTAATAAATCGTTGGATAGGAGGAGATCCAACCAGATTGAGAACAGTAGGTGGGAGGTCAAAGGATAAATCATGAAAACACCAATCCCCATTATCATTAACAAAATCAAAAATTTTCTTATGTTCTTCGCCAAAAATTAGAGGACCTTGAATGGCAGCTCTGATGGTCCCATGAGCATTCCATAAATCCTCCCAAAACCTGGTTTGTTTCCCATTTTTTACATTCCATTTGATATCTCTTTGGAAGATATCAAACCCCTTTTTAACGCCTCCCCAGACACAAGATCCCTTACAGTGACCCCTAAGAGGATCCCTCCTTCCCCATTTATATTTGGCCTTTAAGGTTTGCGCCCATGGTTTATCCTCATAAGCAATTTTCCAATTCAGTTTGGCAAGGCTCACTTTGTTAGCCATCTCAATGCGTCGAACACCTAGGCCACCAAACTTCCTAGGTTTGGCAACCTTATCCCATCCGACCAAATGCACTTCCCTAATATCTGTTGTAGACCCCCAAATGAAGTCACGACTAAGCTTATCAAGGTTATTACATGTGGCCACAGGCAAGGCTGTTGTTTGCATATAATAATTTGGGATAGCAACCAAGACAGAAGTAACCAAAGTGGTACGACTAGCCATCGAGAGGAGATGAGCTTTCCAACCCGCAAGTTTGAGTTTAACTTTCTCTTCAATGAACTTGTACTCAGCTTTGGTTTGGCGACCATGAAGGATAGGAAACCCTAAGTATTTACCAAAATCATTGGTGGAAGGGATACCCAAAACCTCACTAATAGAATGGACAGTAACAAGGGCGGTGTTAGGAGAACAGAAAATTTTTTATTTGGCTAGACTCACTTTAAGACCAGAAACTTCACAAAAATTATCCATAACAGACTTAATGCCCAACCCTTCTTCAACAGAGGCTTTAGAAAACAACAAAAGGTCATCAGCAAAAAACACATGAGTGAAGGCAGGTCCACCAGGTGAGGCTCTAATGGCACTCCACTTACCAATCCTATGATTTACCTCAATAGACAAAGATAAGTATTCCATGCACATGATAAAAATATAGGGGGACAAAGGGTCGCCTTGTCTAATGCCACGAGAAGGAGAGAAGTACTCAGACCTCTCCCCATTAATAAGGACTACCGAGGAGACCGTCGATATACAGGACATAATAAGTTTGACAGTATTAGTCGAGAAATTGTACCACTCCAAAGTTTTCTTAATGAAACTCCACTCAAGTTTATCATAAGCCTTTTCCAAATCAATTTTTATAGCCATTAAACCTTTACCACCTTTCTTTTTCATCATGGTATGGACCAACTCTTGGACAATGATGACATTATCAACACCTTTTCTACCCGAAATAAAACTAGTTTGGGTAGGACTGATAAGTTTAGCAAGGAAAGGTCTAATCCTATTTACAAGGATCTTGGAGATGACCTTGTAGACCGTATTGCATAAGCTAATAAGTCTAAACTGAGAGATGGTCTCAGGGCCTTGATTCTTAGGAATTAGACAAATAAGGGTTTTGTTCAGTTCAGTAGGGACTACACAATTTTGAAAAGCCTCACAAACAATTTTGCAAACAGAATCTCCTACAAAGTTCCAACAATGTTGAAAAAACCCCCGCATGGAGCCCATCGGACCCAGGTGCTTTGAAAGCTTTAAGGCTTCATAGCCCAGCTTTAATTTCCTGTCTCAAAGGAATAGCAGCAAGCACCTGGGAGTCCCCCTGGTCAACATGATTAGCAAGAGAAGGCCAATCATAAAGGAGTCTCTCACTACTAAACTGACCAGTTGTAAAAAGGTCTTGAAAATAACTAGTTATAATATTAGCCACCCCTTCTTTCTCATACACCCAGACTCCCATATTGTCTTTGAGCCCTTGAATTCTATTATGGCGTCTCCTAGCAACAGTGGTAATGTGAAAAAATTTGGTGTTATTGTCAGCATGTGATAACCAATTCACACGAGATTTAAGAGCCCAAATTCTTCTTCCAACCGAAGGATGCCATTATACTCCAAAATAAGGTCTTTTTCCAGGTTAATAAGGTAATCATTATTTTGGGAACATAGAACTTTTTGTATGCCACTGATTCTAGCAAGGATTCTCTTTTTTTAGTGGAAAATATTACCAAAAATGTCATGATTCCATTTTGAAATATTATCAATGAAAATGGGGATGTAAGTTATAAGATTATTCTCAGGACACACCCAAACCTTTCGAACTTCATCCATAAAAGATGGATGGGAGAGCCAAATGCTCTCAAATCTGAAAGGCCTAGCACGTTTAGACTGGAGAAAGGAATTCGTATCTAATAGAAGAGGGCAGTGATCAGAGTAAGTATGAGGTAGATGATATACGGTTGCCTCAGGAAATATGGTTCTCCAAGATGGGTTAGCCCATCCCCGATCAAGTCTCTCGCGAATCAATCGAAAAGGTTCCCTCAAGTTACTCCAAGTGAATTTTGGACCCACAAACCCAAGGTCCATCATGTTACAACAGTTCATGCGAGCTACATATTTATTTGTGAGATTAAGGTTAATTGCATTGCCACCCCACTTCTCATGATTACTGGTTAATTCATTAAAGTCCCCAAGCATCACCCAAGGCAGATTATGGTCATGGACAATAGCTGCCATATGAGACCACAATTCTTCCCTGCATGCAGCAGAAGGGCTAGCATAAATCGCAGAAAGAAGAAAATGGTTCTTAATAGAATTCACCTGAACGACGGCATGCACCACTTGTTGAGATGATCCCGAGACATCCACATTCAATTCATCTTCTTTCCAAAGCATCCAGATTCCTCCAGAAAAACCAACCGGATCCTGGCGAAAAGTACCCGAGTAACCCAAGGACGAGATAACACTAGCACCTTTCTCACGCTTGATTTTAGTTTCAGTGAGAATAACCATCATGGGATTATGCATTTTAATCATGTCGAGCAAATTCCTTCTAGCTTCTAGATTCTCTACACCCCTAATATTCCAGACAAGTATCTTCATGGAGAAACTAAGCAGGGTGTTGCGTTGGTGGGCTGGACTACCCCACTCTAACCTCTTCCCCATTTCTAAAGGATTTACTGGTATGGCGATCACCTTGAGTTGTTGAAGCTGTACCTCGGTCACATTGAAACTTGAGTGATCCTTGTTGTTTCGATAACGCATCTCCATTGCCTTTTCTCCTAGTGGGAACACCTCCACTTTCTTTTGTAGATCTTCTACTTCTCGAAATTCTTCCTATCCGTTTGGATTTGCCACTTTTCTGACTAGAAATCCCTCCTGATTCTCCATCGGTCCTCTCACCATCTGTCTCTGACCCTTTATTGAAGTCTGGTTCCCATTCAGAGTCAGAGGAAACATGGGGGGTCTATACCACCCTTGGTATTCTGCAGTGAATTTCTTCGTGACTTCGATCCATGCTTGGGCTAAGCTCTTGTTGTAAGGATCCCATTGATGGTTGGGGATGATCCGTATCCATCGCACTAGGCAATTGTCCACCTGTATTTGCTATCCCTGGTAGTTTAGATAAAACACTTTGTCCATGGCAGCTATCTGTTGCTTTCGGATCAGAAAAAAATGTCTCCTTTCCCAAACGATACTCAGCCTGGTCCTCCTCCGGTTGCTCACTATTTGCCGTAACCACAAAAGGGATGGTAAATACAGTGGTAGGTATATCTGCACGTGTACGTTCGAGATTATCCGTGATCTTACCCTCTTTGACATTGAGTGCCACAGTGTCTTGATTCTTAAGTGTAGAAGGTGATTCCTGAACTCCTCTCAAAACATTTTGATTGATAGAAAGCAGGTTGCTATTGTCAGAATACTTGCCGGCTTGTGGACCCTTCATAATACCCACCGATTGTAAAGAACGTCTAATTGCCTCCTTACCTTTAGAACTAGAGTTCCCTTGGATGGACCCCATCTAGTTATAGTTATTGTTGTTAGCCAAATAGAACTTAAAATTCTTTTTACCTTCCGCTGTAAAGTGGTCCACTGGGATAACCTCCTCCAGCTGGCTACTCAAACTTTGATTTTTCCCCCAGCTTTTGTCTGTTCCTAAGGTAGGGGTACTTCCAGTTCCACTTTTTGAACTTATCTTACCAATTGTATATACTGATTTAACCTCCATGATATTTGTTAGCTTCTTAGACAAGTCATCTCCTTCATCATGATGCACCATCCTCTGATCAACAGCCACATCATCGTTAGCAAGTGGTTCAAACCGGTTCCTCGCCGCCGGCCTACCGCCATTGTGGAGTGATCCACCATGCACCGCCGCAGGATGTGTATGTTGGATATTTCGACCACTATTCCTTCTCCTATTCGCAACCTTCATCCATAGACCGAAAACCTCAGTTTTCTTAATGCTCATGGCTTCCGCAACCACTGGATTATCACCTCGAATTGCTTGGGCATTATCCCCTATCTGAGTCACAATCTGAACTGGTATAGTTGGACACAATTCCTGTTTGTGGCCCACACAGCCACACGAAAAACATAGAGCTCCTAACCCCTCATACATAACTTTTTGGACATGTCGTCCGATCCTGATCTTAGGCTTCAGAGGTAAATCAAGATCCACCTGTATGCATAATCTCGCATACCGTCCTCTAACACTATTAGTTGTTCGAGCATCTATTCGAACCAGAGAACCTAGCAAATTTCCGATACGCTGAAGAATGTCTAGATCATAAAACTCAATTGGCAGATATGGGAGTCTTACCCACACTGCTGTGTGATCAAAGGTAGCAGTGTCTGGATCAAAATAGGGTTCCCACTGGCGAATAGTCAAATAATTCTAACCAATAAACCATGGTCCCCCTTGGATGATTCGCTGTAAATCCATAGGTAACGAAAATCGCACCAAAAAAAAATCACGCCCTAAATCCACAATATTCATGCCCCCTGTGGCTTCCACATCACCTTAATTTTGTAAGACAGATAAGTGTAACCCACCGTCTTCCCAAAAACCTTGACTATAATTCCATCAACCCATTGGGTTCGTATCCTGCTCTTCTCTTCCTTAGATAAAAGAATCCCAGAGATGCCATCATCAACTTCCTCGACATCTGAAAAGTCATCCATCGCCATGTGACTCACCTGAAACTGAAGATCATTAGTGATGTTATCTTCGTATCCCAATAAACTATCACGGTAGCTCACCGTAGCTAGTGGTTCGTATTCTCCCTTTCCACGATCGCTGCGTAGTGTACTTCTCTCCAAGTAATCATGTTCCTGAGTAGATCTTGCTTTATGCTTATCACCATCAGCCGTATCCACCTCCATCCAAAAACCCCTTTTTTCTTAGTTGGTGCGTTCTTTGGGTTTTCACTTTTGGCCAAAGTACGTTCTCTATCATGTATGGGTAAATATATATATGGTTCCTTTTTTTTTTTTTTCTTCTTTTTTTTTTTTCCTTTCACATGCTGAAACAGGGAAGAAATTTCCTTTTTGGTAAAATGACTTTTTAGTACCTGTTTTCTAATCTAATACCAAAACAGGATATTTTATATCAACTTGCTACAAATTGACTACAAATGTGTGCTAAAATGACAACTAACTTCCATTGTTTCATATTAATTTTGGACGTAGTCACTAAAATGTAATTTTGCCAAAAAGTTGCTTTTAGTGACTTTTGAAAAAACTACTTTTAGTCATCACTTTCCAACTTAATACCAAACAAAAGATATTGTTTGTCAACTTACTACAAATTGACTTGATAGGTGTGTCAAAAGGACTATAAACTTTCTTTCTTTGGTATTAAGCTGGGAAATAGTCCCCAAAAGATAAATTTCTCACCTTTTTTTTTTTTTTTTTTTTTTGGTATTACTTGCTCTTTCTCATACGGTAGAGGTAAGTTGACGCTTCATATTCACTGTATATCTCTTTCTTTTTATGTATGAGGATTAAAAAACCCATACTATACAATGTTCAACCCAAACTTAATAAACTGTACTATATTTTTTTTGTTTTCTTTATGCCTATTCATTTCCCCTTCTAAAAATTGAACATATAAAATTATAAATAATCATAATTAAAAAGAGAGACAAATAAAAGAAATGAGGATTAAAAAAGAAAACGCGATCCGCCGAAATTTTCAAATTCTCCCAATTTGCTTCTGACACCGAAAGAAAAAATAAATAAATAAATAAGAAAAAATATATTTTAATCAAAATTCTTCCATATGGTTAATTACATAAAGTTGAAAAGATTTATACTTTCTCTTATTTTCTTCTCCCTCTGACTTTTTCTCCTATTCTCTTTCTCAGTCTAAATTTTTCTTTCATCTTTTTATGCTTTAATCTCAAACAAATTTTTAATATTTTTCCTCATGGTTTTTCACTCTTTATAAAACCCACTCAAAACCCCATGGAAGGCTAAGGTTCATCGTTGTCATGCATTCTAAAATCTGCACTGTCGGATTTCGAGATACTTTCAACAGTTATACTTGCTTTGGTATATACCAACATGTTAAAATCATGATTGTGAGATGGGTTAAGCTCTAGAGAATTTTAATATTTTCCTACCAAATATCATAACGTGTCAGTTCTTTCATTTTTTACAAGTTTTTACCATTAATTTAATTGTTTTTCAAAATAATTTATTTTTTTCGAGAATATAATTAAATTTTGTGTGATACATTATACTAACATCACACCAAAAATAATTTTGATTAAACATCAAAAATTATTTTGTCTATATTTTTTAAATTTAATTGACATATTATATTAATAAATACATTTTACTATTTTAAATAATAAATATTCTGTTAAAATCCTAATTTGTTAATAATATTTTTTTTTATAAATTAATCCATGCATCGCACGGAATTCGAAGCTAGTAAATAAATAAAAGTTGATGAAAAGTCGTCGCGAAAGACGAGGAAGTGCATCAAATTGGTCTTTCCTTGGGAGTTCGCAGTCCCTACAAAAGGAGCTGCTTCACAGGAAGTCCTGTACACGAAAACCATGGGCGTAACACAGAAAATGCTTGTGCAACTCATGGTACTGGTTGGGTTGGTGCTAGCAACCACCGTTGCACCAAAAGCAGCTCAAGCCAAGCCCGGCTGCCCCGACCGATGCGGGAATGTGAGTATCCCATATCCATTCGGCACCATGGATGGCTGTTACCTGAATGAAAGTTTCCTCATCACTTGCGACCACTCTTACAGCCCTCCCGGCCAAAGCATTTTTTCAGGACAGCAACATCAACGTCACCGGCATATCACTCCAAGGTCAGGTGTACATCCTCAAGTATATAGCCCGCGATTGTTACTATAAGAATGGTACGGCGGCATCGGACAATGTCAACAAACCATCGTTTACTTTGTCTACATTCACCATCTCTGATACTCTAAACAAGTTCGTTGCAGTGGGCTGTGACACTTATACGTTTCTCGAAGGTTACCAAATTGATGGGACCAGGTACGCCACCGGGTGCATCTCCATGTGTTACAACTTGGCTTATGTCAACGACTCTTGCTCCGGCACTGGCTGTTGCGAGGTCTCCATCCCTAAACGACTTTGGAATATTAATATAACATTGGAAAGCTATTACAATCATTCATCCATATGGGCCTTCAATCCCTGCAGCTATGCCTTGGCTGTCGAAGAGAAAAAGTTCCATTTTTCCCCCACATATTTGACGGATTTGCGCAACCAAGAAAAGCTTCCGATGGTGCTTGATTGGGCTGTTGGGAATGAGACATGCGAAGTGGCTCGAAAGAATGAGACGAGTTTCGCGTGTAAAGGAAATAGCACGTGCCATCAAAACGAAAACGGGGCGGGTTATCGTTGCCAGTGCTTGGATGGTTAGTGGTTACCAAGGGAACCCTGATCTTAATGGTTGCCAGGGTAAATTCATTTCATTCTTCTTAATTTGTGTCCGATTATGCCTAGCTAGGATCGTATTACTCAGAAGTGCTTAATTTTTTTATGTGGGATGCATTTTTTTTTTCTTTTTCTCACTTTAAATTATTTTCTAGATATTGATGAGTGTAAGGATTTTAGCCTCAACAAATGTGAAAAGCCAGAAACTGTGTCAATGAGGTGGGGAATTTTACTTGCATATGCCCCAAGAGTCATCATGGGGATGGTAAAAAAGACGGAGAAGGCCGTATTGAGAATGAACAACAAAAAAAAGAGAATCGACTTCAAGTGATTCAAGTTGCCGCTGGTAAGTGTATTCACACCATTCTACCTTTGCGTAATGCCCGGCTTCTTGAAAGTCAACTTTTCTTTAATAGGAAAACGTTAAAGAGTCCGGATCGTTTGTCTAAATCTATTAGCTCAATTGAGATAGCAGCTGATCTAGCATGTAATATCAACTCATTATAAATATGTATTTTTCTTAATAAAATTTATAAGTAATTTAAATGAGTGTCTTATCAATTGAGCAAATAAATTAGAACAACATATTCAATCTAATTAATTGTTGAGCTAGACTAGCTACGAAGAAAGTTAAAAGATCTTGGAGCTTTAAAAGACGGTTGCTAACTCACTTCTTTTAAGGATTACCATGCTGACTAGCAATGGAGTTACCAGGTAATTAACTCAGTGAGTTGTCAACAAGACCCAAAGGAAATTTCAGTTTTCTAGGAATCTTAGGGGTATAGAATATGGGAAAAAGCAGTTCAAACAAAGAAATTAAAGGAAAACCTTTTTAATCCATATCAAAAAGACAAAAAGTCTATAGAAAGTAGATATATAGGACAAAATAGCATTTTAAATTAATGATTAATGGATTCCATTTTGCTTTAAATTGAATGAAATGTAGCATAGCAAGGAAAGGAAATTGAATGAAAGGAATGGCGCCTTTCATGTTTTGTGAAATTTTATCTCTATTTAGCATTACTAGTTTCAAAAATTCCTTTTATGGTCGGCTACACATGAAACCCACTTATCGTGCCTGCGGTGTTCTATGGCTGGTACACATCTACCCATATCACACAGCAAAATTGCTACATTTTATTTTTTGCTAATAATAGCAAAACTCCTCCTATATGTATATGTGTATGTGCAGTCCCAATCAGATTAACAAAGTCTTGATATAAGTTATACCAATATCATGCATTAGATATTGCATGTACCTCATACAGGAACCCAATGAACTTGATAATGTATTTACTAATGCACGACGTATAACCCTCAATGTGGATGCTGATATAAGTTAATTATATGAGTACATGCTCACCTGATCACCATCTCATATATGTGTATATAATGTCTCAACTTATTTCAAATGTAGGTAGTGGCATATGTGCTCTAGTTGTGCTTGTAGGTTGCTGGTGGTTGTACTTTGGAATTAAGAAGAGAAAGCTAATCAAGCTTAAAGAGAAGTTCTTTCAACAGAATGGCAGTGCAATGTTACAATTAGAACTCTCAAGGCGAGACATATCTAATGTTTCAGCCAAAATCTTTACTTCAGAAGAGCTCAAGAAGGCTACCAATAACTACGATGAGTGTAAGATCGTTGGCCGAGGTGGCTTTGGAACAGTGTATAAAGGATTTTTAGCAGATAACAGCACAGTTGCCATCAAGAAGTCCAAAATTGTTGATCAAAGCCTAATTGAGCAATTCATTAATGAGATGCTTGTACTTTCCCAAATCAACCATAAGAATGTCGTTAGGCTATTGGGTTGTTGTTTGGAGACAGAAGTCCCATTGCTAGTTTACGAATTTGTTACTAATGGAACTCTTTTTTACCACATCCATGTTAAAAACATCACATCCTCCTTTTCTTGGGAAACTCGTCTAAAGATAGCCGTGGGAGTGTTGTCATATCTGCATTCTATGGCTTCTACACCAATCATTCATAGAGATGTTAAATCTACAAATCTTCTCTTAGATGATAATGATACGGCAAAAGTTTCAGACTTTGGAGCATCAAGGTTGGTTCCAGTTGATCAAACTCAATTATCGACATTGGTGTAAGGAACTCTCGGATACTTAGACCCTAAGTACTTGCATACAAGCCAATTTACTGAAAAAAAGCGATGTGTATAGCTTTGGAGTTGTCCTTGTAGTGCTATTAACCGGAAAGAAGGCCCTTTGTTTCGACAGGCCCGAGGAAGAAAGAAATCTAGCTATGTATTTTCTCTCTTCTTTGGAAATAAATCACTTGTTCCAAGTTGTTGAGAGAACTGCATAGTAAATGAGGGAAATACTGTGCGGATTAAAGAAGTGGCTAATCTTGCAAAAAGGTACTTAAGAGTAAAAGGGGAAAAGAGGCCCACTATGAAGGAAGTAGCAGCAGAACTGGAGGGACTGAAAATGAAGGAAATACATCCATGGGTTAACATTGAATTGAATTTGCAAGAAACAGAGTACTTGCTTGGTGAATCGTCAAACAATTTCAATCATGGTGATCGTGGTAATTCAACTGGTGGGTATGATAGTATAAGGAACCATGTACTATTACCAGTTAGTGATGGGAGATGATTATTTTATGTTCGATGTTACTGCTTACTCTACTAGTATTTTGTGTTTGCTTTCACTAGTTTCATGTAATATGTCTCCCCCTTAAGGGAAAATGTTTATAGGAGATTGCATGTGCTTTCAACTCCTAGCTTCCTAAGTACGTTACGTATATAAAAAAATGATTATGAGAAAGGGGTCGGATGGACTAACTCCCCATTGTGTAATCCATTAATTGCCCATTTGGGCTCTCCTATGAATCAAATAAATAATTAAAAACAATTTACCCTATTAATTTTACACAAATCACCAGTAACAATTTACACAAGTTTCAAGTTCTTGTTTTTCTTTAAATAAAAGAGTAATTTAAAATGCTAGATGTAGGTGAATAAAGTAATTATTCTCTCTTCAATAACCATTCGTCCTTTAGTTCTCTTCTATAACCAATTTTTAAAATCTCAAACTCAAATTACTAGTAATATTTGTAAAGGTAAATATCATATCTAAAATATCCATGAAGAAAAGAATGTCATCTAAAAAATCCATAGATTAATTTTCCAATCAGCTCCATCTAAATAATGTGAAACTATATTCAAAAAGAGCAAAATCTTAACTCCTATCCAACTCTATTAGAAAAATGGATTTTTTGGACTAAAATGTCCCTCTCACAATTATTTGTTTATTTTTTTTCTTGGAGGAGGCTGTTGTCACAAAAACTCCTAAGCATCCCCCATTAATTTGAAAATTTTCAAAGTTTTGTGAAATATAAAAGGTTTTTATGAAAACTAGCCTCTTAATCCACTAGAAAACATCATTTTGAACAACTTTGTAGAATAAATTTTTTACAAAATCTATCGTTTAATTTGACTTCTTGGCAATTTACCGTTTTTTTTTCATTTTTTCAAAAAATTTCATGAAAATTGTCAAAAAGTCAACTTAGATGACAGATTTTGAAAAAACTTTCTTCTATAGAATTGTTCAAAATTATATTTTCTAATAGATATTGAGTCCAGATTTCATGAAAACCTTTGATATTCTTCATAAAATCTTGAAAAGTTGAAAACACGTGAGGGTTGCTTAGGAATTTTTGTGGTGGTGACAATCTCAATCCCCTTTTTCTTTTTTTTTTGTTCTTTTTTGTGTTAAATGAAAAAATACCAAGAGAACTACTTTGACCTTTTTGTTGCAATAACAGGAAAATTGTTTGGGTCATTCTTTCGTCTTTGAAAAAAGAAAATGTGAAGGACAATTTAATCAAGAAAATCCATTCTTCAACAGTAAAATGTCCAGTCTC
This sequence comes from Liquidambar formosana, assembly GCA_039720395.1. Lineage (NCBI taxonomy): Eukaryota > Viridiplantae > Streptophyta > Magnoliopsida > Saxifragales > Altingiaceae > Liquidambar > Liquidambar formosana. The sequence continues at coordinate 24,445,709 of CM077822.1, forward strand.
CTCTCTCATTTATCATTTTTTTTTTTTTAGTTATATTTGTTGTTATTTTTAAAACTAAATCTTAGAAAACACAAACCCAACCATCAAGCCCAATCCTAATCAAACGAAAACCCTTCAACCCACAGAATCTAACCGAACTCACGGCTGTGGGGTGAGGTGCTTTGTATGAGGTTGTGGTTTATTTTGTTGGTGTTTGTTGTGGGGGTCTTCTGCTCAGTGCTTTGCTGAGTTTTGTTCCCCAGGCTGTTTTGTTAGTGATTTGGGCTTGCTTTTTGAATTCCTAATATTTAGTTTGTATTCCTATGTTGTAAACTCTTTTATTGTCTTAATATATGAAATTGATTTTTGCTGATTAAAATATATATATATATATATATATATATCAGAATTGTTCAAGTCAGTCCAGATTGATATACTATTATATCAAAAGTGTTCAATTTATGACCCCGTAAGTCCTATAAGTAGGAAACCGTGTCATTGGAGAGACAGCACTGGACACGAAATTAATGGATAATAACGCAATGATCTCTCAACTAATTTGGAGTGAATGTACGTGTCGATAGGTCCCATTAGTGTGAAACCGTGTCACTGGAGACATGGCATTGAAGGCACGAAATGGACAATAACGCAATGACCTCTCAATTAATTTGGAGTCAATCCATGTCTCCATAGGTCCCATTAGTATGAAACCGTGTCATTGGAGACACGGCATTGAAGACATGAAATGGACAATAACGCAATCACCTCTCAACTAATTTGGAGCCAATTTATGACTCCGTCGGTCCCATTAGTATTAAACCGGGTCACTGGAGACACGAAATAGACAAAAACACAATGACCCTTTGACTTTGGGGCCAATTTATGACCCCGTAAATCCTATTAATATGAACTTGCAAGACACGAACTGGACAATGGTGTTCGCACTAAAAGTGGTATTCTGAGGTCGGTGAATTGCGCGGGCGTGCCAGGATATGTTTCAACTCAAATGTGTTTGTACGATCACAATCCCTTACGAATTGTAATTGAAATGTCAAGCGATTGAATGAGAGGAAGGAGTGATCCGTCCATGGTTCAGGCGTGAATGACAAAAAGATCCAAAAGAACTTGTAAGCATTGAACTGAAATGAACTGAGTTGAAATTACATTACCAAACATAGTCTGAAAATGCAAATTCCCAAGTGCTTAAACTCAAACTTGAACCGAAAGCAATTACAGTATAAAATTGAAAAGAGATTGTTAGTTGGAAAAGTGTAAATATCACTTGAAGAATCCTACACTTCCAAGACATCTTAAACTTGGCGCAAATCTGGGGAGAAATCAACCCCTACAACTGAATTATAACCCCTCACAAATTTTGTACATCAACGATTATGACAGTGTTAGTAGTTATTCAATTTTTATCTAGTTGCAACTAGTTAATTAATTGAACTCAAATTTGGACAAGTTGGTTGAAAAATAATGAGACTATTTTTGGAACTGTGTTTAGAAAATGAAATAAAAGACTCAACTCATTCAATGTGTTCTTTGACTTGAGTGAAACCCAAGAAAGTTGGCGAGTAACTTTTCGTGGTTGGTATAGCATTTTGCCTGCACTTTATAGGTCAGGTTTTGAATTCAAATGTAATGTATTTATAGTTTAGGGTGAAAAAAGATGTGATCATAACCTTCTAAAGAAAAAATCGATGCAATGTCCCTCTTTAGTTAGATTTTTCGGTGAAAAATCAAGTAGAAATTGGCTGAAAAAACATTATAGAAATAGGAGAATATAGAACACATGAGAGGAATATAGTGTGTTTTTTTGTCCAATTTCTACTTGATTTTTCACCCAAAAACCTAACCCAAGGGGGACAAATGTTAAGAGGTTTCCTGTAATTTATCCTTTAATTTTTATATCATTTTATTACTTTTGATACCACTTCAACCACTTTTCAAACAATGATACAAAGTTTTTCACAGGGAATAAGGCACTCTCCGAGCTTGATTCTTAACCTACTTCATCTCTTACATATCAATTATTGGAGCAAGGATTCGATGCTAAGCACCATAAGATGTACGGGCAAAGTTAGGATTTTTCTCTTGGGGAGACCGAGGTTTTAAATATACATATAGAGATTATTCACCCACATGTCATATGGGTGAAAATTTTCAGATATATATATATATATATATATATATATATATATATATATATATATATATACTACCTATAAAAAGATGAATGTGAGAAAAACTTTTGATTGACTAATATACCCTTATTTTAATTTTTAAATACACAACTATCGTTCTACATATATAGGAAATATAGCAATATAAAACACATACCTTAATAAGAATTCTAAGGAAACTATAATTTGTATAATAATTAAATAAAACCAAACCCAAATAGGAATTCTAAAGAAACGGAAGCTATAATTCGTAAAACCCTAACAATATTAACATATAAATACAAATAGAAACACATGATAAAAATCATAAAACCCTAACAGAGGAAAGAACAACCATTGCTTCCTTCTTCTGCGTCTTCTATGTGTGTTCATTGCGTCTCCTTTCTTCTGGTGTTTTGTCTGGTATGTAGTTTTTAATAAACTTTACTCATATATACAAATTATGTTTAAACATTTAAATCTCTGCCTGCATTGCATCATTGGACTTTTAAATCTCTATTTGAATTGCAAAATTAGCAAGAAAAAGAAGAGAATCAAAGACGAATCGGTTGAATGAAAATAAAAAGACGTATGCTTGAACAAAAATAAATGAAAACCCAGATTAAGAGGCCAAAAAAAAAAAAAAAAAAAAAAAAAAGAACTTGAATTGCATAAGTAAAGTTTTGAATAGCACATGTAATCTTTGATTATTTTCTAAGGATTCGCATATCAAAAAAAACTTGAATTGCATTATTGAACTTTTAAATTGCTATTGTTGCATAATTTTCATATTTTGTTGAGAATTCATATATAATCTCTAATTTTTGAAAATAATCAAGTCAAATTACCAAGAAAAAAGAGAGAATAAAAGACGATTCAATTGAAGGAAAATTAAAAAAGAAGCAGGCTTGAACAAAAACAAAACAAACCCTCCCCCCCCCCCCCCCCCCCCCCCAAAAAAAACTATTAACGAATGCACAAAAAAAAAATAAATAAAAAAAAATAAAAAGGAAAGGTCTAATGAACCACCAAAAAAAATTCCTATCAAATCGTGAGGTTCATGAAACTTTGCAATATCTACCTGTAAATCCAAAATACCAAACAAAACAAAACAAAACCCAAAAAAAAAAAAAAAAAAAAAAGAAAGAAACTTAGATCACAACCCTCCCCACCCAAAAAAGTTCAAAATCATTTTTTTTTTTTTAAATGTATAGGCCCCAAAAAATAAAATCACAAGCAGTGATCCACCACGTATCGACGAAGAAAAAAAAAACAATATATATATATATATCGAAATCAAATCATATCAAAGAACCTATGTATAATGAAGTTTCAAAGATAATTTTAAGTACTATAATTTGGGAAAGGTAATGAAAAAAAAATAGTAATCATTTCAAAAGAAGTAAAGGATTAAGTGATCAAAGTGCTTTCATCTTATGCAAAGGCACGATAAAATTATTTAATTAAAAAAATTATTATCATTATTGAAAAAAATAATTTAACTCAAAAAAATTTACGTGCAACGCATGTGTGCACCAACTAGTATATATATATATATATATAGATATATATATATATATATTGAGTCGTGGCGAACAACTCTAAATATTATCAATAAAAACAAAAGAAATAAAGAAAGAAATAAAGAAGACAATAAAATAATTAAAAGATAAGTCTGGTCTTGGTGAATTATAGTATGCAACAATTTAACTCACAATCCTAAGTTATTTGAGATATATTACGGTCTGTTTGGAACTTCAAAAACTAGATTAGTCTAAGTCCAATCCATAACTGTTCTACATGTGCTATGCACGTATTGACTACAAAAATCACCCTAATTAATACAAAAACAAAATTAATAATAACAAATACCAGATAATTGTAATTATGATATACAACCATTTATTCAAAAACTAAATACACATATGCCTAGTTAGTAAATATTCATACTATACCGGTATAATATGCGTACGTATGTATTTTTTAAAAAAAATTTCCGTTTGTCGTACAAAGTTCAAACATAATAAAAAATCTTCTTTGGGTATACTCGTACTATACCCGTATTTTTTTCATTACCATTACCTGAATAAGCTGGGGTAGGCTTTTTGCCCTTTTTTCCTCACCGCCTCTACCTGAGTAATTTGCAGAAGGATACGGAACAAAATCTTCTTTGAGTATAAATTAGCAACAGATACACTCGTACAGTAACCCACGGCCACAAGGTCAAAACGATGTGTTTCGCTTTAGGTGCATGGAATTAAAAATTTTCATTTTAAAATTGGAACATAATTTGAAGGACAGCATTTTATTGAGAGGGTATTTACGTCATTTCATCTATCCCATTAACATCCATCACCTGTCAAAACAGATAAGGGCGGCAGTAGGATGTATGATAGATATTAGGGGTATAGATGTAATTTTACAACTGAAAATTATGATGTTTATTAATTGAAATGTTCGGGAGGCACTTATCGTGATTTGAGATAAGAATGGCATGCATTTTCCAGCCGTGTGAGGACCGCCACCACTGGCACCGTCCTAGACCCACAGTTAAGGGTCAATGCTGCTTGTTATACTTATTCGGACTTTCCATTGCGTGTGAACCCTACCACCAGTGGCCCCGTCCAAGGCTCTCAGCAAACAATGCAAAATTTTTCCACATTTTTCTTTCCGTGTGAGACCCACGGCCGCTGTGGCACCAAATCAACCATAGGAATCTAATAGGGCATTTGGATAAGGGATTTAGGGATTTTAATGTCAAATTATGACAGTATTAATAGAAACAAAGAAAGTTGAAATCTCATCTTAGTTCAAACCCATTTTGTAAATCTTACATCCAAATACACCATAAAAATCTAAACAAAACCACTTTTGGGATCCCTCATATATGCTCTAACATCAAAATCATTTTCTTTACATTTCCGCTTTGTTATTCTTAAATTCCTTCTAACTAATATTTGGACCTTACAGTGAGTCATTTGGCTTCCCAAGGATAGTCGATCAATCAGCAATTTTATAAACACAATGGGATCATATTAATTGGTTTGTTAATATCCTTTGCTAACATACTCGTGTGTATATAGGTATGATAATTATACATGGGCATATCCCTTTATAGCATTATATAAATAATATTTCCTCTGTCCAGCAAATATAGGTAAAATTTGATAAAATACACAATTTAAGAAAAAACAGTTAATGATTGATTAGAATTTTTTTTTTCTTTTTTGGTTTTTCTAAAACTAACGTTCCTTACTATAACTCTATAAGACAATAAAGTAATTCTTAATAAAACAAAGAATATTATAGGAAAATTAAGCAATATATGGTTTGACTTTTGAAAGTGGACAAACCTTCTGGAACAAAAAAAAGTAACAAATCTAGATGGCTATGCCAAGAGATTTTGTAACCAAAAAAATAAAAATAAAAATCAATAGAGAAATTAAATAAGAACAGATTAAACTTAAACGATATAAACCGTAAAAATTATCCCATTTTTAATTTTTTTTCCCTTTTTAGACACCCGTTAAAAAAAAAAAGAAAAAAAAGGGAGAATGATGAAATCGTGGGTCAAAATAAAAGTAATTCCAAATAAATGATCAAATTTCTCTTATTCCATTTAAAATGAGAATAGTGAACTTTAATCCCTAAAAGAAGGAATCTACCATATGCTATTTTATAATAACCATTCTACCCTCCTTATTATTATTTTTTTAAATTTTTTTTTTATCCCACCTAAATACCTTTCTCACATTAAACCTATCTATTCTCTCTTAATTTAAAGTCTCAAAAAATAATTTAAGGAAAAAAAAAAAAACCAAAAACCAAACATGTATATATATTTCAACTAGAATAATAATATACACATTTGGATTTGAAAAGTTTTTTTTTTTTTTTTTTTCCCTAGCAGTTGGGTATGTGAATTAAATTTAAATCTTGCTTTTCAATAAGCGATGACAAACAAACAAACAAACAAACAAATTTTTTTTTTTTTTTCAATACGTAGGAGAAATATTAGTTAAGTTTTATTTAATAAGGAGAGATGAGAACAATCTGTTAGGATTTGGGTAGGGTAAAAAAAGAAAATTTTTTACTAAAATGGTACGATGGACATTTGACCCTAAATCCCTTCTTTTTGGAATTAAAATTCATTATCGCCACTTTAAAATAAATACGAGAGATTTAGCCCTCTTTTAAGGTTTACTTTTATTTTAACCCACTGTTTTGTCATTTTTTTCAAAAAAAACAAAAAAACAATTACTCATGTTTTGTTACTCTTTGTCAGGTCAAAATGTCTTCAAATAAATATAGAAAATTATTTGGGTGATGGTATCCAAATTCGAAATTCCCCCAAACAAACAAAAGGGTGGGTAGAGATACAAGGGTGGGCTACCAATCCATGTGTCTGTTAGGAAATCTCAAATTCGAAATGTCCAATATTTTTCAAATGACTTTGTGCGTTCCATGTCTTACACATTAGCGGGTGAGTTAACTCACCCACTCGTCCAAAAAGCACTACTAATGAATTATTAGGGACCTTGCTTTTATCAAACGAAAGTGTTTTATGCAAGTCATGTAGCAATGCCACTTTAAAATAAATATGAGAGTTTTAGCCACCTTTTAAGGTTTACTTTTAATTTGATTCATTGTTTTGTCATTTTCTTTATAAAAAAAAAAAAAAAAAAACAATTACTCATGTTTTATTACTCTTTGTCAGGTCAAAATGTCTTAGAATGAGTATAGAAAATTATTTGGGTGATGGTATCCAAATTCGAGATTCCCCCAAACAAACAAAAGGGTGGGCAAAAATACAAGGGTGGGCTACCAATCCTTCTGTCTGTTAGGAAATCTCAAATTCGAAATATCCAATCTATATCTATACTACCTATAAAAAGATGAATGTGAGAAAAACTTTTGATTGACTAATATACCCTTATTTTAATTTTTAAATACACAACTACCCACCCTTCTGCATATATAGGAAATATAGCAATATGGAAATTATAATTCTAAAACACATACCTTAATATATAAAACACAAATAGGAATTAAAAAAAAACAGAAACTATAATTCCTTTTAAGTATACAACTACCCACCCTTCTGCATATATAGGAAATATAGCAATATGGAAACTATAATTCTAAAACACATACCTTAATATAGGTTGCTGTTAACAGTTCCCATGCATCATTATTCCATATTAATTAATACCTTTTCATTTCTATTTCCATACTTTGCCCCATTTTAACCCATGTGAATGCCCCAATTCTCAATCGGTTGGTTCATCTATTTTATTTCAATAATTCTATTAACGCGGCTGGTGGTGATGTTTTTTTTAGACGTTTTAATGGAGGTTCATACATGTTCATGTGCTTTAAAAATAGATGTAAGGATCTGTCGCTTGCTTCCAATAGTTGTTCTTCTTCTTTTTTTTTTTTTTTTTTTTTTTTTTTGAGTGAATCTCCCCAATAGGATTCATGTAGGAGGGAATAAAGTTTTATTGAATCGAGTTTAGTTGAGTTTTCAATATCCCTATTGTGATTTAGAGAAAATTTGAAGCATAAGGTAAGTGATTTTTTTCTTCTTTTTTGAGTATCTAAGTGATTTTCTGTTGATTTATTTATGTAATTCTGAATGCACCATGAACTTAAGTGCACTATCTCTTTTTTATACAAACAAAAAAAAAAAAAAAAAAAAGTTTCAATTTCTTTGAGAGTTTGGAATCTTGACTCTTTGTTGTAGGTTATATTATTAATTCTAACTACACCACATACTGATTGAAATGATCGATATATAGGAAAAAAAATTATCAATATAAAGTCAAAGATTACATAACATTCACCCAACCATGCACATAAATATATTTGAACTAAGAAAAACGTAAGTGTTCTATATATAATTAGAAATCTGAATAACTTAACTAATTAACTTTAAAATTTTAAATATGATAGAACAAAAGTTTTTAGAACAAGGTGACTTATTTTACAAGAGTTAAGCATCCCATTGATTTAGAGACCTAATAATAATATACAACCGATCAACCATATGTCTCCCTTCTGCCTTCTACCCATATGCTTCTCCTCTTTTCTCCTGTTATTATACATTTAGTCTTAATTTACATTTTCCGCATATTATCCAGTGGATCTCACAAATAATTAACGACGGTGATTCTTGGCATCTCCTCCCGCCCCCTCCCTCTTCTTTATAGGCAGCATTCAAAACTATGAGCAAGTTTTGAGAACTACCCTTATTTTTTGTGGCAGTCTTTTATATTATTTATTATTTATTATATAGGGGTTTTTCTTTTTTGTTTCTTGACTTTGTATTGGGTGGGCTTAGGCATAGATAGTTAACATTCATAATTTTAAAATTAAATACCAGCATGTTTAGTTTTATAATGCTTATTGAATAACTGTCAACCGGTGCATCAGCTTGACATTAATTCTTTTCTCTTCTCTCTTATAAATTGAGTATTTAATCTTTCTCTTTTTCTCTCTTTACAGACTCAAAAACTCATCATAAAAAAGTACCAATTTTTTTTCTTTTCTAGATTTTTCGTTTTGATATGCTCAATATGTCTATAATATAATCTTGGAGATTAAAATTCCCTTCATAAGAGATTAATTGGCTTTATTTTCTGTATGTTACAATTTTTATATGTTATATAATATTTAGGTTTTTTTTTTAGTGATTTGTTGAACAAAATATGTTTGTAAGAAATTGTCATTGTCATAGTCATAAGTTATTGTTCCCTATAAATTCACTATTTTTTTTTATATATCATTTATAGGATCAATTATAGTCAATAATTTTGTTTCTTGAAATTTTTTATAGCATACCAGTTGTATAGTGATTTTTTATCTTCCAAATCAATGAATTACAAGTGCATCTTGATTTTTATCATTCTCTTAATTCAATGATCATAGGCATGCTTAAAATTGGATGACCAAAGTTGCACACAAATTTTAATTTGGTGGCCGGTTTTTTATTTATTTATTATTTTCTCTATATTCTTAGAAAACTTTATTGTCTTAACAAAGGTTCTTCAAGTTTTTGTGTCATATCTTATAATATATATAGGCACATGTAACGTTATGCAAGTTTATGAATATCCTTATAGTTGTATAGCCATCTTTCAATTTTTTTTTATTTTTTATTTTTTATTTATTTTTGCGTAAGTTCATTTGGATGTTAGTTTCAATATTGCATCTCAATCTTATTAGAATGAGAAATAAGCAAAATTAAAATAAATATTATTCTATCCAAACAGGAAAAGAAAAAAAATTTGTTACGTAAGTAAAAAAACTCACAATTTACAAATTTGAGTTATAGTGGGAGAAGGATAAAAGGCAATGTGTGAAAACTAAAATTTGAGGAATTCTATCTAGAAGAAAAAATTGTTACATGATTGTAAAAAGTTTGGTAGTTATATGAATTAAAGTTGTACTGGGAGATGAACAATGAGTGAGTGTAGAAATTTAAATTTGATTTAAAAGTTATTTTTTACAACGCAAATATTGTCACGTGCAACACACGTGTGCATCGACTAGTATTTTCCAAATGACTTTGATGTGCGTTCCACGTCTTACGCATTAGGGGGGTGAGTTAACTCGCCCAATGATCCAGAAAGCACTACCGATGAAATATTAGGGACCTTGCTTTTATCAAATGAACATGCTTCATGCAAGTCATGTAGCAACGCTCCTTATCAAAACCTAAATACACCGACATATTTAAACCCATGTAATTCATGGGAGGGATTATTTTCAATTTCTTTGGTTAAAAAGAGAAGAAAATGTAAATACCAAAAATATCAAAAAATGGAAAATGTATTAAAAAAAAAAAAAAAAAAACCTTTGTGTAATTCGCGCAACCCATGCTATTAAAGCTGACCCTATCAATGAACTTCGTTAGGCTGCTTTCCCATCTCTCAAACACTTCTTCGTTCTAAATATATCTCCTTGTGTTCTTAGTTACCATGGCTTCCGAGAGAACTCTTGAAGCCCTCTCTTCGCCTTCCTGCTCTTTCTCCCATCCTCTATGGGATTACGATGTGTTCTTGAGCTTTAAAGGTGGAGACACACGCAAAAACTTCACCAACCATCTCTGCCATGCTTTGCAAGATGCTGGAATTAATATATACATGGATGACAACGAACTCCGAAAAGGAGGAAATATTGCAGTCGAATTGCCCAAAGCGATTCAAAAGTCCAGGATTTCAATAATCGTTTTCTCAAGAAACTACGCGGCTTCCAGATCGATGGTGTCTTGACGAACTCGTGAAGATAATGGAATGCCATAAAACTCTTCAGCAGGTGGTTCTGCCTATATTTTACAACGTCAGTCCCTCCCAAGTACGACATGGAACGGGTAGTTTTGGACAAGCATTTGCGAAGCACAAAGAGCGTTTCAGTGAGGAGACGGAGAGGGTATTAAGGTGGAAGGATGCTCTAACCCAAGCAGCAGATTTTTCGGGCTGGGATTTAACAAGTGCTGAGAACGGGTAATGGAAATCACTTCTAATTACTTTTACAATTTGATTTTCCTTTCCCTACTATGGAAGTTAGTTTGGAATCGCCTTTTGATATATACTACTTTAATTCTGCGCTCAACAGATGAGATTCTTCAATAATACGGAGTATTATATTATGAATCAGGATCGGAAGACACAATTTTTGCACTCGGCTAATTATTGTTGTAAATATTTGATTTAATTATTGTCATTTAAGTGAAGTTTTTGTTATTTTTCATGGAACATTTTGTAAAAATGAAACAGAGATTGTAAATGACCAAAAACTCCACTTCAATGACAGATTTTGGAAAAACTTTTTTCTACAGAATTATTCGGAATAATGTTTATTGTTTGTAATGATGTTTTATAGTGGACCACGCAACTAGTAGTTGTAAAAACCTTTTATATTTTTAATGAAACTTTAAAAAGTATATATTAATTAAGTATTGGTTTAGAGTACTTTATGTGATGACAATAACCTCCTCTTAGATTTATGGCTAGAGTCTAGAACACAAATTATATATGTCACCAATACTTATTTAGCAAGAGTTTACGTTTACTCACTGATGGCATGGTAGCCCAGTGACAATTGTTTACTATTAAGTGAGTGATTTTAGATTCAAACTTCTGAATATTAATTTTTTTTTTTTTTAGTAAGCAAAAATATTATATTAATGAAATTCGTGACAAGTACAGAACAACGTACTACCAAGGTGAGACACCACCAAACCAAAAACAAAGGAAGATGGAGCTTAAAGGAGCAAACCAAATCGCAGATAACAAAACAGGAGTGAGCTAACAACCAAAGCAAGCCGACCACCAAATTCAGAGCACGGCTAGGAATAGTGGGACTCCAAAACTTAACAGCCGATAACGGCAAGACGTCAAAACTAAGCTACAAATGGAATGATCCTTAAACACTAGAATTAGCAAACCGAACAGCTGGATTGATAACTTCTCGAGGAACGTGGCAAACCGAAACAGACCCGCCCGATAATATCCAACAGAATTTGAATTTCGATGAAAATCAAGTTGTATTACCGAACCTTATATATCCTATTCACCCAAAAGAAGCTTCCGAGAAGACTGATTCAACTATGAGCTTTTTGCTATGAACCCACTGGGATCATAGTTGGCCCTAGAGATCCAAGAACGGCCCTATCTTTCGACGCAAACCAACGACATATGGGGCATAAATAATACCCATGAATCAAAGACAAGAATAAATCTATCCCCAATAACCAGATTTAGAGCAAAAATTGCCATTCCAATGAGGCAAAAGCCTCCGACGAGCCTTACGAATTTATGATATAACCCACTCAAACTGAGTTCATCATGGCCATCCTAGATTTGTCGAATAGCAGCAACATCGGCGAGCCTTGTGATCATGATATAACCCACTCAAACTCAGCATCATGGCCACCCTAAATTTGTCGAATAGCCACAACATCCACCACAAAACTTTTCAAAAAAATTAGAATCCCAGAAATTTAACACCAACAAAACTCCATCATTGACCATCCATGTCCCAGTCCTTTTCCCCTAGTTCGACGATTTTCTGTAGAACTTTGTCATCACCATTAATCGAGTTTAGCCCTGCCAAGCATCCAAATTTCCACACACCATCTGATTCTTTCAATATTAATAATTTGTTCCTATTAGTGATGCCCTCGTCAGAGATGGAGGCACCGCTAATATCCCCAGACTTGGTCGAGCCACTTACTGATTTCTTTGTATTCCTTTTTTTCCCGCGAGTTTCTTATACCCTCTTTTCATTTTTCTTTTTTCTTTTTTAAATAAAGAGTTGAGTGCAAACAACTCTAAATATTATTAATAAAAAAATAAAATAAATAAAGATAAAAGACAATAAAAGATAAAAGATAAATATTATCCCATCTTTTCTTACCCAGCCTTCCACCTTTATTTTGATAAACTAGATCTTCCAACAATTTTCCCTTAACACTAAACAAAGCTCTGGAATTCTAATTGATCTGTTCTCCCTTCTTCTTATCATTGCCTGTACATTTGACCTTTTTTTTTTTTTTTTTTTTAAATTTATTTAAATTGAAAGGAGCTTAAGCATCAAAGAGAAAACCTAACATCCCAACTAGTTGGCACTCCAAATCATGTGTTATTATCTCGATTCCTTAATGGGGAAATTAGCGTGTAGTACCCTTTTCTAGACTCATAAAGCCTTAAGTCCACTCACTAATCTTATAAAGTCTTTAAGTCCAAAATGGAATCCAAACTATACCGTCTTATGCTTGAGTGAGCTAAAAAAATTTGAAAATGGCAATTTTGCCCCTGTAATAGAAAAACTTAGTATATGAATGCGTACACCCTTACACGGTTCTACCTTACCTTATAAAGTCTTCTCTCTCTCTCTCTCTCCATCACAAGTTTTGTCTTTCATGAATGGTGTTGACCATTATGGGCTAACCTGTAGATCCATTGATGAGAGAAGAGTCTCGCACAAAAATTGATGGTTTCACCACCAGATGAGGTGTTGGAGAGAGCAAGGGTTGGGGGAGTTGGTGCAAAACTGGTGGTTTCACTGTTGATCTAGTGCAAAAACTTCATTAGAGCAGGTCACCACTAGATCACATATAAAAACTAATGGTTTCACCACTCGACAAGACGTTGGAGAAGCTGGGGCAAAAACTTGTGACTAGATCTCGTGCAGAAACTTCACCAGAGGTGCTGAAGAAGGAGGAGTAGAAGGTTGACACTGTGTGGACGACAGCAACGTCTTCTCCATAGAGGATGCAAATGTTGATTTACGAGAATGGGAGCCCAAGAATATTGACGCTAGCAGCAGAACAATATTAGCACAGGTGCATGGTGAGGGGTATTTTTTTCTGTGTCTATTTTCATGGACTTAAGGCTACACGAGTATTTTTCTTGGACTTATGGCTGCACAAGTCCAAGTTTATGGACTTGAGGCCAAAGTGCCCTTCCTTAATAAGAAAAAGATAATACAAAATGAAGCATAAAAGAAAGAAAAAAACTGGTTAAGGTGACTTATAATTTGGTCACAATCCAGTTCACAAAGGAAAATAATGAAATTACCTATAAGAATTGAAGCTATAATCTTAAGGCTTAAATCTATAGCGAGGCAAGTTGTACATGTCATGACATAAATCAAATAAAACCTCTTTGGGTGCACTCCACCACAATTGAAGACCTTGATGCTTCAACCCAAGATTTGCACATTTATTTGCCACCATATATATTACCTTCACGAAAAATGTGTGAGCAAATGAACTCCGTATGCTTAAGGTAAAACCGACAATTCCACCACCTAGTGCGTAAAGTCCATGGAGGGACAAAAGAAGGATTCAAAAAACATTTGACAACAAATATATTATCACACTCAAGCTATATTTTCTTCCAAACCTTAGTTCAGGCTTGTTCAATCCCAACCATAGCTGCCATAATTTTAGTAAAGAAAGCAGTCTAAACTCCAATACTGAAGCAGAATGCGCCCTGAACAAACCTTCTACAATTACATAAAACACCCCCAGATGCTGCTCGCCTAGGATTTCCTTTGGCCAAGCCATCAGTATTAAGCTTAAGCCAAGATGATAAAGGGGGGTGCCAATAAACCTCGGTTATGGTAGGAGCTTTACCAGAATGCCCATGAATGCCAAGGGAGTGCAAGGAAATCAAATCATCCATATTATTTCCCATATTAACCTTACTAATCTTACCAATATCAAAAACCAGAGAAGAAATATGATGGCAAACCCTTCTGAGACAAGGCTTCTTCCCCTCAATTCTACAAACATTCCATGAATGCCAAATAGAATAGAAAGTAAGCATAGAAGTTGATATCCAAAGATTAAATAATTGGGAACTCATCTTTGTCACGACCCAAATTAATTAAGTCGTGATCAATAATAATAAAACAAGCTTTTTCTTTGATAAATCCTTTGATAAAACATGGATGACACGTGTTAAAACCTCAACCATTTTAAAAATTTTCGGCATGACCCATCCGTAGATAGGACATACCATCGTGAAAACCTGTTATGAAAATCCATACATAAAAATTTCCTGTCATCCATGGAAGTGGTATCATCCCATGCATCGCATTCCACGTATACAACTATAAATAATTAAAATTACAACCCTGATTAAATTTACATTTACATTTCTGATTCAATTACATTAATAATTAACATAAGGGAATTTCCATTTAAGAACAACTTCTGCCCAAGATAGCCAAACCAATCCCTGGATTATCTGAAAAACATTTAAAAATAATAGGCGTGAGTCTGACGACTCAGTAGATACAATTTGACATAGTAAACTAAAGCAATGATATAAATAAAACCCATTATATCATTTAAATAAAAATATACTAACCATGTATATAACAAATTCCAAAATAAGTTATAACCTATAAACTTAAAACAAATAATGCATAATGCCCAATGCATGTGACTCATGTCCAATTTACATTAAATCCATTTATTACCAACCACTCCCGCAGGAGTCTTCGAACGGAAACGGAGGATTTTAAACCCAACCTCCAAGAGGACAACACAAGGGTTCCTGCTTGGAACCAGAAAGTAGCCTCTGATTCGAGAACACAAGGGTTCCTACCTGGAACCGGAAAGTACCCCAGGACCAAAGGAATGGAAAACACCGCAAAGTCCCATTGACTGCAAGTAGTCCAATTCCAATGACCCCTTTTATGCAATACTTTTACCCAATATTTATTAAATCCATTTAATGCATGATTATGCCAACATGCAATGCGATAAACCATAAAATGATTTTTTTTTTTTTAACCAGAAATCATTTCCAAAATATACCACATAAACCATAGTGGAAATAATCACTTAATTATACCAATTTATGATAACATCATAAATACTCGTAAAATCAATACAATTATATTCCATATAATGTATAAAATAAACCAACTCATTAATAAACATAATTCCCAATTTATGTTACCCAATACCCCAAAGTTTTCTTTCACGATTTATTCCATAAATCATGTGTATACATATTCTATGCCCAGGAATACCAAATAATATGATAATATAAACCATATTATCATGTCAATAGTTTAAACCTATGTAAATTGCACCTACCTCAACCAAATGCGTGGAAAAATGCAACTTTTGATGTTGTGGGTATGAGCTCCAAGCCCTAGGGTGCAAATGCACGCTCCCAATCCAAGCCCTAGCTCTTAAATGACTTGGTTGATGAAAGTAGTGGAGGTCCCAACTCCAAATCACCACCAAAACTCCCCAATATGCATGAATAAACCCATAAATATAAGAATGAGATGATGAACCAAAAGAAATTACAAACCCTAACTCCAAAATGTGAGAAAATACCTCTAGAATGCAAAAGAGTGGTGAGGATGACAATCTATGCCATCACCCACGAAAATTCAAGCTCAAATCACCGTGAACAAGCTCCAAGCTCCACCAAGAGGTTGGAGAAGATGAATCCAACCATAATAATGCATTCCTAAGCCTCAAAGAGAGAGAAAAACCTAAATCCACCACCATACATGCGTAGATCGGGCTAAAATACGCTAGATCCGAGCTTGCCGGCGTCGGATCGAGGTCGCCGTGCTCCGGCGAGACACCGTCAAGCCTCCGCCCCATCTTCTCCTTCTCTCCCTCTCTCTCTCTCTCTCCAAGCCTAAAAAGACCAGATTTTGGTCTAAATTCGTGTGGGATGGGTTTTTATAAAGGGTGAGGGGCATTTGCGTCATTTTACGCAAAAAAATTTGCAAAATCCGCGATGCACGATCGATCGTGGGTTGAGGGCACGATCGATCGTGAAAAACAGAAGCGAAAATGCATTTCCGGGGCACTGACGATCGATCGTCCCAAAGCCAGGATCGATAGTCACTTGCTGAAAATGCCCAGTAACTCAGGCAATTGTGTATAAACCCACACAGTACACATCCCTGCCTTATTTTCATTAAAAACATTTAAGTAATCTTCTCCATTCTTTCTTCTTCCTTTTACTTTAAGTTATTTAATGAAAATAAGCAAATAACCCCCAATTTGAATCCAAATAAAATATAAAAAAAAAATCAAATACCCAATATATCAAAATCTCAATTTCAAGTTTTAGTACAAAATCCGTCGCCCGACAGATTTTTCTAAAACAAACATACGTGGAACCCAATCCACACATGCTAATAAAATCCCATAAAATCACCAATGTCTTATAATATTATAAACTCCCATTACCGCAAAAAATTATCCTTTAAAACGAAAATTTACGAAAATTCACTTTTTCCCCACACTTAGCCAAATTTCAGCAACTTAAACCCTTAAGTTGCAAATAAGGCTAGACGCACCCGAAAGATACTCAATGCACCAAAACAAGCATCCAAACACATCCAACATCGTGATATCATACACATATATTACCCATGCATGACGTCATTCGAAAAAATCAAGGGATTGGCTACGTTAACCATAGATTAAACCCTTAATACCCTATTTAAAAATTACGGGTATTACAATCTTCTTTGAAGTGATGACCTGCCAAAGCTCCATAACAGATTGAATATTACTAGGAAGGACAACGTGAAACAGAGAAGAAACCCAACTCCAAAGATCCTTCACAAACTCACATTGAATAGAAAGATAAACCATGGTTTCCATATGGGAAGGAGAAGAACACAAACTACGACAATAGGAAACTAAATGCCAACCTTGACTTTGAAGTGTGACATCAGTAGGAATTTTACCCCGTATCAATCTCCACATCATAGTTGAAACTTTAGGTGGAATAAAAGCTTTCCACAAGCGGGCAGACCAAGAAACTAAGGTTGTTTAGGCCTATAGAAGGAATACGCTTCCAAAAAACTTAAATAACTTGTAGAACAATAGGGCCAAATGATACTATCTTTAGCTTCTTCAAGAGGCAAAACAACTTGCTTTATATCTGCTGCAATGTCAAAAAACTTTGGAAGTGAAGTTATGAGGAATCACCCATGCTTTGTCCCTTAAAAAAGTAGCCACACTACAATTAAAATTCAAATCCATAGGAGAAGAAATTTGAAGTTTTTGCACAATAGCTAAACCCAACCAATTATCATGCCAAAAATCAATGTCAAGACCATTACCAACTACCCATTGAGCATGAAGAGAAATCTCTGTAAGGATGGGCTTCACTCAAGGCCAAATAGAAGAAATCTTATAAGGAGTAGTAGAAGATGGAAACTTGATCTTAAATCATGCTCGAATAAAAGAGCACAAATTAGAATTTTGAGTTATAATATCCCAACAGAGCTTAAATATACCAGATTTTTTTAGAGTTTTCAAACATCTTAAACCCAAGCCACCCTCATCTTTGGGACAACAAAGTTTAGCCCACAAAACAATTATAAGTTTTCTTGAAGACATGTTACCTGTCCAAATAAAGTTCCTAACCCAAATCTGCAATTGATTAAGAAGAGATGATGGCCACATATAAACCATGAAGGAATGCATTAACATTGGATATAAAATTGACTGAATAAGCTACACCGTACCCCACCAACAAATGAGAGAAATTTGCATTGCCATCCTTCAATCTTGGCTCTAGCTCTATCTGCAATGCTTTGTAAATGAATCTTCCTAGGCTTTCTCTAAAAAGAGGAACCCCAAGATATACAAAAGGAATAGAGCCCTCCATATACCTAGAGTACTCATTATAGCATGTTTTCTATGAATAGCCCCTTTGCCAAAATAGAGCCTACATTTATTCTTCTTAATACTTTGACCAGATATTGCACCATACAAGTCTGAAAAAACCATCAAAGCCTTTAAAGAAGATAAATTATCTTTGCAAAACACCAAAATATCATCCGTATAAAGCAGATGAGATGGAGCTTGAGCACCCCTAGGAGAAGACATTCAGAACATCTTATTCTCATTAACTAACTTAGAAATTCCTCTACTAAGAACCTCTTCCGCTATGCAAAACAAGAAGAACCTCCTCGGTTTCTGGAACAATCTCCTATTCTAGCCATGCATTACCAAACAAAATGGAGAGCCCTAGATTTTTATGGAAAAACAATGTCACGCCCCAAAAATAGCCTTCTCATAGCCTAATGAGGTGGTGACAGAACTAACACTTCTCTATAACAAACCATTCTCACATATTTAAAGCTAAATAACTGGTAAATATCTTCACTTACAACATAACTACTTAGAGGTATTACAACTTCTCAAAATTCAAACAACTAAACATTACAAAAGTTCAAATTCTCTAAACTTATATTTACATAAGCAAAATTTTTTCCACACTTCCAAATTTGCTCGATCTCTTTTCCATTACTTGTTTTCTACTCCTATAGGATGTTATTAAAATAACACTATGAATTATCAATGGCTCAATGAGGTTTATCACATAATAAATCACATATCAACTCAATTTAAATCATTTAAAAATATAACTCAATATGTGTGCATTTTCTCAATGCAACTACTCATACCTGCCTCTTGCTTATTTTGAACAATTAACCTAAAATAAAATTTAATAGCATGCTTGTCTGCTCATACAAAACATACTATTTACAACCACAGCACACACCGCTCATCATGTGTGTATACCATATCACTGGCCTTGTCCTCAAAAATAATATGGCATATTAGTGCACTAGCTGTAGGGGAATCTTTACCCCAGTCATCTCTTCTCAACTTCTCAACATATATAATTTTCTCAATGTAAATGAATAAATTGCTCATGAATACTTCTCATGCATTATCAATTATACTTGACTTCTCAACAACATGTAATAACTTCTCAATGTAAATATATAACATGCTTATGGGTATTCCTCAAAGTTCTCATGCATAATCAATTTCAATTATATAAACTTTTTACTACAATAACAACAATCTAACCATATATCAACGTAAGAAATTTTATGGTTTAAGAAAAACTCAATTTGGAGTTCATTTATACCATTTTCATACAAAAAGTGCAAAATGGTCATTTGACTCAAATAGGGGTATAAATGTCAAATTTCATGAAATTTGGTCAAATTGAACTAGATTGTAGTGCTCTCTAACAGGAACATTATGGTTCAAGTTTCATCAATATCGGATTTAATATGAAGATTTTATGTACTTTTAATGTAAAATACATTTATGTTCAACCAAACCGTGCCTCAACTTTCCAATAAACTATTATTTTTATAAAAAAATTTAGAAATAATTCTAGGTCAAACCGGATCAAAATTGGTCAAATCGGGTCAAAATTAGCCAAACCGGTCAAAATTGGTCAAACCCGAGTCAAACCGGGTCAGACCGGGTCAACCCGTGTCTACTGTTCATCCTCTTCCTCCATTTTCTCTGATTTTCTGCTATGTTTTCTTGAATTTTATAGAACTTTAAAAATTTCCATAGGCTTCATTTCTCAACCAAATTTTACGAATTTCATGTCTATGGAAAGCTCTGAGCATCTAGTATTTTTTAAAAATGCTAAAGGTGAGCTAAATTAACAAAAGTTTCTGAAAGTGAGAAAAACTCCATTTCTGTTTTGTAATTGTTTCTTCTAACATACGCTGAGTAAAATCACCACATTTTACTAGCTTATTCTCCATACTATAAGCAGTATCCAGTAAAAATTTCATAGCTAAACACAATTATATACAAAAGATACGAATTTTCTAAGCTTCTTGGAAGCCATTAATGGGTATTTAAACTTCAACAGATGCTCAAACTTCAAAACTACTCAAATTCCTTCTAAAGCACGAACATTCACTGCTAATAGGAGACAAAACTCAGCTGAAATTGAGGATTGCAACTTCAATTCTAAGCCTATAGCTAGAATTTGAAATTTCCTCTTCCGTTGTTTCCAAACAGGTTCTTTCTCTATGTCTTTCTCTCCTTCCTTCTCTCTTTCTCTCTTTGTTCTCTGCATATTCTGCTGACTTAGTGCTATAAAGATATATATATCAAGGGAAGGAGTGGTCGGTGTTCATGCACCATCGTTTCCCCTCCTCCCTCCACCTCCTGCTTGCTTAACAGCAAAATTATTTATTTATTTATTTAGTTATATAAAATGTTAAATATTATATATATATATATATATATATATATAGAGAGAGAGAGAG
Organism: Liquidambar formosana; assembly: GCA_039720395.1. Classification (NCBI taxonomy): domain Eukaryota; kingdom Viridiplantae; phylum Streptophyta; class Magnoliopsida; order Saxifragales; family Altingiaceae; genus Liquidambar; species Liquidambar formosana. The sequence continues at coordinate 24,466,456 of CM077822.1, forward strand.
AGATAAATATTCATAGGTTATTACAAGCATTGATTCTCTTTTGTTGACATTTGGCGGTAAAGGTCGGTTCTATCAATTGTCAAGAAAAAAAAGTTAGTTTATGTTTACTTGTTTAAACTTAAAAGCCATCTTGGGAAGACAAATGTGCTCCAATGTCTCGAAGAAAACTAAAGCTATGTATGCTAAATTAAAAGATTGGATATGATAGAATTATTGTATGAAGAAAAAGTCTTTAGTTGCTTTATTTGAAATGAGGAAGACGGTCTCTTAGATATTTTTCTATCACCTTGTTTTTTTAAAAATGCGATAATATCTTAGGATAAAAATATATCATCTCCTTCAGAGGGTTTATTATATCCCACATATTAAGGATTTAACTATCCGTAGGATAGTATATCCTTTATTTGAAAATAACACTAAACAGATGAAAATAAGGGACTTGGTCATCCTCGTTTTTCTTAACATTGTGGCCTCATCGATTAGGCTAGTCTTAATTCTCTAAAATCTTATGAGAATTAGTGACTGTCATAAAGATCGAAAAGGGGACTTAATCTTTATATAGAGTTAGAATCTTTTTTCCTTTTTTTTTTTTTTTTTTTTTGACAGTCGATAGAAACTACCCTTATTGGCCTATAACCCCTCCCTTAATATCAACAAATTGATATGAATTGTTTTTCATAAGTTTAGACTTGAGATCACTCACTTAACAAGTGAGACAAATGCCACCATGTCACAATGCCAACTGCATATAGAGTTAGAATCTTAACGGAGTCTTCTCATCATAGACTCAAATTAATTTGGAAACCAATGATCTATAGAAATTTCACCACATTACTTAACATGATGCCACGCTATTAAGGTGCTTCATAACCTAATGAAAACATACTCATGATCACATCTATTATATTGGGTATCACCACACTACTATTTTAGGACACGTCATCAACCTGTTTTTCAAAAATCAAAACATATTTTCCCAGTTAATTTTTGCCTGTATTATAAAAAACTCTTATAGTTTCAAGCTACTCTCTCTTTTCTTTTTCTTTTCGATTTTTATTGTTGCATAAATCTCGTTAGAAGATCAATTTTATTCATTTGATCAAAACATATTTGGAATAATATATCTACTCTGAAAAATTCTATTGAGCTTCATTTCATATTGAACATAATGTGCAGGTATGAGGCAAATGCTATAAAGAAAATTGTGGAGGAGATTCTAAGGCATGTGACAAATACATACCTAAACGTAGCCAAATACCCGGTTGGAATATATTCTCGTGTGCAACACATGAATGAACTACTACGTGTTGGATTAAATGATGTTCGCATTATAGGAATTTGTGCAATGGGCGGAATGGGTAAGACAACAATTGCAAAAGCCGTTTATAACCGATTATTTTCTACCTTTCAAGATAAATGTTTCCTAGACGTGGGCATAATCTCAGAGAAACCCAATGGTCAAGTTTGTCTCCAATTAAGAGACACTTCTTTATGAAGTCCTATAGAAAAAGATAGTGGTTAGCAGTGTTGATAGGGGAATCAATGTGATAAAAGAAAGATTATGCAAGAAAAGGGTTCTTGTTGTTCTTGATAATGAAGATCAATTATGGCAAATAGAGGCAGTAGTTGGAGATCGTGACTGGTTTGGCTTGGGAAGTAGAATCATCATAACAACTAGACACCAGGATTTGCTAGCAAACATTAAAGATGACATATATATGCTTAATGGATTAAATTATTCTGAGTCTCTTAAGCTCTTTAGTTGGCATGCCTTCAATAAAAGTCATCCGGAAGAAGCTTACATTGAGTTGTCAAATGAAGTAATAGGTTACTGTAAAGGACTACCTTTAGCTCTTCAACTTTTGGGTTCTCTTTTGTTTGATAGAAGCAAACCTGAGTGGAAAAGTCAATTAGAGAAATTAAGAAGAACTCCGCCTGATAATATTCAAAACAAGCTTAGAATAAGTTATGATGCACTGGAAGATAATGAGAGAAATATATTCCTTGATATTGCTTGTTTCTTCATTGGAGTAAACAAATACTACGCCGTTAGAATATTGGATGGTTGTGGTTTCTTTCCAGAAATTGGAATTAGTATCCTTGTTCAAAGATGCCTTCTAAGTATCAATGGAAAAAATGAGCTAACAATGCATGATCTACTTCAAGACATGGGAAGAAGAATTGTTCGTGAAGAGTCCCCCAAGGAACCCAAAAACTGTAGCAGATTGTGGTTTTATGACGATGTCCTTGATATACTAATGGAGCACAAGGTAAAGACCCAAATGAATGAATGAATTAATTTGTATGCAGCTAGTTGGAAAAACCACATGCATAAATCCTTTCACCCCCAAAAAAATAAAATAAAAAAATAAAAAAACCCATAATTTGCTAATGACACATGTTCTTTGACTGCGAAATTTATGCATGCATGAGAGCTCTCACGCATTGGCACCTTGCATGTCTTTTTTTAATAACTAGTGCTCTTTGTTAACAGGGAACAGAAGCAGTAGAAGGGCTCGTAGCAGAGTTGCCTAAATCAAATGTTCTTTCTTTGAGTACAAAAGCATTTGCAAAGTTGCACAGATTAAGATTGCTTCAACTCAATAATGTACACCACATTGAAGGCAACGATCATATTTTCAAACAGTTAAAATGTCTCCGCTAGCATGCATTCCCTTTGAAGTTTATACCAAAAAATTTTCACATGGAGAACCTAGTTGATATTGACATGCGACATAGTAAGTTGAGACAGCTTTGGAAGGAAAGCAAGGTATAATTTCTTTTTTATTTTTTGATATCTTCAATAATTTGAATAAATCATATATTTATCTCATGTTCTGAATTTCTTTCTTTTTCAATAGGTCCTAGGAAAGTTGAAATTCCTTGATCTCAGTCATTCTCATTACCTAACAGAAACCCCAAACTTCCTACAACTCCCCAAGCTCGAGAAATTAATACTTGAAGATAGTACAAGATTAGTGAAGGTTCACCCATCCATTGGACATCTAGATCGACTTGTCTTGGTGAATATGAGAGGTTGCACACGCCTCCAGAATCTCCCAAGGAGCATTTGTAGGTTGAAATCTCTTAAAATTCTTCATCTCTCAGGCTGCTCAAAATTGGAGAAATTTCCAGAAGACCTAGGAGAGATGGAAGCATTAATTGAGCTCCTTGTTGATGGCACTGCAATAAGACAAATGCCACTTTCCATTGTACGTTTGAAGAACCTCAGGAATCTATCTTTATGTGGTTGTAAGGGATCACTATCGAGCTCATTGGCTTCAGTCTTTAGGTCTTGGATATCGCCAAGGAGAAGCTTGGATCCCATTAGTCTACTGCCGTCTTCTTTACTGGGTTTAAGTTCCCTAACAAGACTAAGTCTTGAGGATTGTAATCTATCAGATATTCCGAAAGATCTTGACTGCCTTTCTTTCTTAAGGGATTTGGATCTAGGAAGCAACAATTTTCGTAGCCTACCGACTAGCATCAGTAACCTTCCTAGGCTTAAATATCTAAAGTTGGGTCATTGTACAAGGCTTGAATCACTTACAGAGCTACCCACAAGTTTGATCGATTTGTATGCACCTGGCTGCATATCCTTGGAAAGACTACCGAATTTTTCAACATTCAAAAGCATCCCTTTCATGTTCCTTCAAAATTGCAGCAAATTAGTTGAGATTCCTGGCTTGGGGAAGCCACAAAGTGTTGTTAATTATTTGCACATGGCAGGGTACAACAATCTAGACAACGCTGGCAAGGAGAGTCTCCTACGGACCTGTATGCTGATCCCTCAGGTGCAACAATCTTCCAAACACTTCTAAAATTCAGCCCTTTCAAAACTACACACACGCCATTTGAGTGGGATCCAAGATCAAACGGATTCCAGGCATATATCAGGTCGATTGGAGAATTTGAGCCTTTCTGATTACATAAATTATCATTGAAAAAAAAAAAAAAAAAAAAAAAAAAGGGCCATCTATATCTTACATGTTTTTCCACTACCTAATGTTTACTTTATTCAAATGCAATGATCACATCATCCTGTCAAGCTGATATACGACGTATGTGAGTCCCACTTCAGCCTTGTGAAAAATATCATAATGTTTCAAACGGCCGTATGGGACGACACACGACGTACAACTAAAATCATTACTTTCACTTTTGGAATGAGTTTTCCAGGTTTTAATGGTCACTTACAATCAATCTTTTTCGACTTGTTTCCCATGCAGCCAAAGCAACATGATTATCAAATTGTTTTCCCTGGAAACGAGATTCCCCAATGGTTTAACTATCAGAGCACGGGTTCTTCATTATCTTTCCAACTACCTCCTATGTTGGGATGTAAGATTCGTGGCTTTATGATTTTTATTATTTATGGACCTAATACCAACCATTATGGACCGGTTGATATACCGCAAGAAAGAGAAAGAAAAATGTTTCCTCCTGTTAAGTACTCAATTCCACCCGATTCAACCCAGACTCTGCTTCATATTTCCTGCTTTAATAAAACCAAGCATGAGGCTGCACGCAAAAATAAAAACATACCGCCAGAGACCAATCCTGATCTACCTGGTACCCCAAGGTTTATGTATGACGTTGAAATCCCAACTCAAGATCAGCTCTGGGCGTACCCAATCATGTTTCCATTCTATTCTTGGAGCGCTTCATGGTTTGACGGTGGGGATCAACTGGAGTTTAAAGCATGTTGTCGTGATGATGTAATTAATGTGAAGAAGGTTGGCGTCCACTTTATCTGTGCTCACAAAATGGGGAGTCGCCCAGAGTCAGACCACGGAGAATTGTTCCAATGCAACATTGTCTCAAATGAAAATGCCATGGTTGTTTTTGGCCATGATGGAGACGCACTCGAACATCAGGCGGGGTCTAAGGCTAAGACAGACCGTGGTGATGATGAGGCTGGAGTGGGACCCAGCCATTGCTCGCCTGATGAGGACCCAAACCATGTATAGTTTGGCGTACCAGGCTCGTTCTACCGAGACTACAACCAGCATTGATGACACACTGCCGGCACTTCCTGCAGCGACCTTGATGCGTGGCCACTGTTAAAGACCTCCCACTGGCGGCGACCACCTCCTCTAAGCAGCGATGTCCAATCAGCAAATTCCATTAACTACTTCGGTCAACAACCTTTGTTCAGGTATGTTATGTTCTCTCTCTCTTTCTCTCACATATATCTAATCTCTCTATAATCGTATTATTCCTCATTGGTTTTCAGTCCTAAAACCCACTTACTGTTTTTTCCCAGTCGATTTTGGTTTCAAATTATAGTTGAGCTTCAATGTGGTTCGGTATTCGGTAGAATCGAACTAAAACCAGGTTCTTCATGTGGAATTTGTTTGACATTAAAATAAGCCTACCAAGTGTTTGATAAAATTCCTAAATGGATTCAGACTACATGTGGGAGTATTTGTTTAGAAAATGCATTCACAAAGCTAGCTATTCAATTTGTATCATCTACCAATAGCTTTTGCATTGTTTGGTTGCGTTTAATGTAAGTATTTTTTATAAGTAAGGAAAGTTATTTTTAACCTTTTTGCTTTTTGCTGTTTTTGGTCTATTAGGATCAGGCCGGTTTTGGGGCAAGGCGGGCAAGGCGGCCGCCTGGGGCCCCACATTTTGGCTCAAAAATGAGGGCCCCATTTTGGGACTAATCCTTGTAGTAGGTTTATTTTTTATTTTTTATTTCCTAAAGAGAATGGTTATTGCAATCCCTTAATTTTATTTGCACATCCCACTAATTTTTATTTATCAATATTTTACTAAAAATATAAAAGGTTTTTATGAAAATCTGTTTCATAATCCACTAGAAAACATCATTTTGAACAACTTTGCAAAAAAAGGTTTTTTCAAAATTTATTGTTTAAGTGAATTTTTTGATCATTTACCGTCTTTGTTAATTTTAGGCCAAAAAGTCAACTTAAACGAAAAATTTTGTAAAAATTTTATTCTGCAAAGTTGTTCAAAATAATGTTTTCTAGTGGATAACGTAGTTAATTTTCTTAAAACCTTTTATATTTTTCTAAAATCTTAAGAAATTAAAATCAGTGGGATGTGCAAACAAACTTTATGTTTGTACTGGGAAAAAAATATTGAGTGTGGAGGGTCTCGTTTTAAGAAGGGGGCTTCTATTGGCACCCCAAGACTTGTTTTTCATCTCCTAATTACTTTATATTTTAAGGTTTTATGAAAAATATAAAAAGTTTTTATAAAAACTGATCACATAATCTACTAGAAAACATCATTTTGAACAATTTTGCAGAAGAAAGTTTTTTAAAAATTTATCTTTTAAATGGACTTTATAACCATTTATATAACAACTACTGTAGATGGCCAAAAATTTCACTTAAACAATAGATTTTGAAAAAACTTTATTCTACAAAGTTGTTCAAAATGATGTCTTTCAATGGATAGCGTATTCGATTTTTATAAAAATCTTTTATAATTTTCATAAAACCTTATAGTGTAAAATAAGTAGGGGATGAAAAACAAGTCTTCGGGTGCCAATAAAGGCCCCCTTTTAAGAATTCGCCTAAGGCCCCAAAAATCTCAGAACCGGCCCTGATTAGGATTTGGGCCGTGTTATTGCCACCACATAAAATACTTTAAGCCCCTCATTTAATTTACATTTTTAAGGTTTTATGAAAAATATATAAAAAAAATTTATGAAAACTAATCACATAGTCTACTAAAAAACATCATTCCGGATAATTTTGTAGAAGAAAGTTTTTCCAAAATCTGTCATTTAAGTAGATTTTTTGGCAATTTTTCATGGAAAATGAATAGAGATCGTAAATGGCCAAAAAGTCTGCTTAAATGATAGATTTTGGAAAAAATTTCTTCTACAAAGTTGTTCAGAATGATGTTTTCTAGTTAACAATACTATTAGTTTTGGGCAAACTACATATTAGTGTCACTAACTTTACCCCAAATTTCAATGTGGTGTATAAACTTTTAATTTGTGCAATTTAGTGCACTAACTATACATTAGTGTTTCAATGTGGGTAAACAAGGGACGGCCGTTTAGTTTACTAACGGAGACCTCACGTGGCGCTGACGTAGCGATCCACGTGGCGCTGACGTGGCATCCTTGGTGAAGTCTCTCCAGGAGAAATTACATATTAGTGTCACTAACTTCACCCTAAATTTCAATGTGGTGCATAAACTTTTAATTTGTCCAATTTAATGCACTAACTATACATTAATGTTTCAATGTGGATAAACATGGGACGATTGTTTAATTCACTAACGAGGACCTTATGTGCGCTTACGTGGTAGCCCATCTGCCATCAATGTGGCATCCCTGGTGGAGTCTCCATCAAAGCTGTTTCGACGAACCCATTCATAGTCAGAAATGATAGAGCATAGGAAACCCCACCTTCCCTCCCATTTCCATTTTCCATTTTCTATTTCCCTTTTCCCTTTCCCAACATACGTAATTACAATCCCTTCTATCTGAAGAGAAGAAAGGCCACTATTGAAAGTAGGAAGATATTCACCATGTCTTCCACTACTGCCACCACCACCACTATTGCCACCATGGAAAGACAGACACACTGGTGCCACTTATGTGATATGAGAGTCTCCTTCTTCCCCCATTCTTCTCCACCCTTATTGCCACATTAACGACTTCCTCAAAGAAATGGAGTTTTCCCTCTCTTCTTCTCCCTAACCCTAATTCCACCTTCTATCCTTTCTCTATTCTCTCCCCTCCCCAAACCCGTGCGTCGTCCCCCACCCCTACCACCATTCCCGAAGATAATCTTTACCATTCTTCAGATCAGTTCGCAGTCGATGTGGAAGCAAAGTAGCTCCTTGCGTCCCCTACTCCCACCACCATTCTCACTCTTGGGTCAGAAGTCCTAGATCATAAGGGGTTATTAATGTAAGTAATCTCTCAAATGCTGCGCACGTGAGATGCAAATGGTGGGAAAAAATGGGGAGACTCCACCAGGGATGCCACATTAGTGCAAGATGGGCCACCACGTGAGGGCACATGAGGTCCCCATTAGTGAAGTAAATGGTCGTCCCATGTTTACCCACATTGAAACACTAATGTATAGTTAGTGCATTAAATTGGACAAATTAAAAGTTTATGCACCACATTGAAATTTGGGGTAAAGTTAGTGACACTAATATGTAATTTCTCCTGGGGAGACTCCACCAGGGATGCCACGTCAGCGCCACGTGGATCGCCACGTCAGCGCCACGTGAGGTCTCCGTTAGTAAACTAAACGGCTGTCCCTTGTTTACCCACATTGAAATACTAATGTATAGTTAGTGCACTAAATTGGACAAATTAAAAGTTTATACACCACATTGAAATTTGGGGTAAAGTTAGTGACACTAATATGTAGTTTGCCCATTAGTTTTTGTAAAAACCTTTTATATTTTTCATAAAACCTCAAAAAGTGTAACCTAATGGGGGTTTAAGTACTTTACGTGGTGGCAATAGCCTCACTCTTAGGATTTTTACTTTTTGCTAGGGTGGCAATATTGCCAAAGAAGAAATGTTGCTTCCACGGCTTTTTACAACGTTTTACCTATTTTGCCCTTGCTAAGTCAAAAAGGCTAAAGGCTCTCAGATCTTTAACATCCCGGCAAGCTTTTATTCGATCCAAAAGAGAGGGAAAGAATTGGATGTTATTGTTGCCGTAGCTGTCCGACACTCCCCTCTTCTCCCTCCCAATAACATTCTCTTCTCTCTCACACCCACGCCGACGACGCCAGTCAAAACCCGACGGCTACGTTATCTCATCCCTTTTGTAATCCCATCAAAGGATGTCTTGGAAATTTCAGTACTATGAGAGAAGAAATCAGATTATTGGTGTTAACTCGCCGAGCACAACAAGATTCAATGAACCAACAAAGTATGGTTAAAGTTCCTGAGATATAGAGAGAGGATGGAGGAATAGGGATGTTCTCTTACATAGAATGGTTATGGGTTTTGAAATGTTGATGATGGGTAGTGGGGTTTCTTCGGATACGACAGTTTAATTACACGTATAGGTTTTGGTGTGCGCTATGGAACTTACAAATAATAAGGATAAATCTTTACATTTTGTGGAGGAGGCCTTTGCTAGTAAAAATGGAGTTCGCTGGTAGTATCCAAAGAGTTTATTATTATAATTGAATTATTAAAAAAAAAAGAAAGTAAGATGTTATGGGTGTGGCAGCTAGCGTGATTTAACACGAGGAAGAGAGAGAGAGAGAGAGAGAGAGAGAGAATAGGTAGAGCTTGTGGTAGCAAAGGAGGTGTTCGCCGGAAAAAATAGAGTTCGCCAATCGAATAAGTTTTTATTTTTATTTTTATTTTGTCAAAACTGATTTGGGCAATCTTTCTTAGCACATCGGATCACTAGAGACATCACAACATTATACGGTACCATTAGTCGCTGGTGGCCATTTTCCGTTTGGTTAAAAGGAGCTCTGGGCAACACATGGGATTTGGCCTTTTTGACTTCTCGAGGGCAAAATAGGTAATCCATTGCATAAAACTGTGGAAGCAACCTTTTGTTCTCTAGAAATATCACCACCCATTAAGTAAAAGCAACAAAACTAAGAGTATATTTGATAAAATTGATTTTTACTCTTCTTTTTGTTATACAAAATAAAAGCATGTTGATAACATAAATTTTACATTTGCTTTTTGCTATGAATAAATGCCTAATTTTTAAAAAAAAAAAAGAGGAAAACATGGATTTTTTTTTTTTTTTGAAAAAAAAAAAAAAAAAAAACTAGTAATCAAAAAGGAAAATATCGTAATTCAATTTTGATGTTCTTGTCACAAAATGCAAAGAGATAAAGAAATAATATATATATATATATATATATATATATATATATATATATATATATGTATATATACAGAGGTGATCCTATCAGCACGTGTTGATATAAGTTACATCAGCACTATGCATTGGGAGTTGTACCCCTTGCATTGATTCAATACACCTCACATCCCACCAATGCACAAGGTACAACTCCCAATGCAGGTTTTGATATAAGTTATATCAGCACGTGCTTACCTGATCATCATCCTGTATATATATATATATATATTAGAAAAAAAACAAAAACAAAAAAAAAAAAAAAAAAATACAAAACAAAAACAAAACATGATCACCCATTTGCTCATCCTCATTCACCTATTCCTCATTCTCATATTCAACAAATAAACTGTGGGTTTACATTATGATAAAATTATGAATTGCACAAGCAACTATAATAATGCATGTTTGTTTTTTCAAAGAATATGAAGGCATCATTTTCAATATAGGAAAGCATTTCTTTATAACTCCAAAGCAACATTCAACAACATTACGCAATGCGTGTTTGTAGGTGACAATGCTCACCCCGATAAAGTGAAAGATAATCATGCATGTTGGTGAAGCTCGAGTCAGCCACATAATATTTGCCTAAAACATATATTAAAATTTACAGATTAAAGCTTAAACATATTATTTAATACCCACCTAGATTAAAGATTAAACAAAGTATTTAATACCTAGATTAAAGATTAAAAGATTGACTTAAAAATGATAAAAAAGAAAAACAAGTTTCATTCTTTAACTTAGAAAACCAAAATTCTTAATTAGCCATTCTAATCTCTGACCTTAGGTGCATATATATATCAATGCTGGTGTGTTGATAACTAGATACCTCATTTCATAACATCTAATGTAGAACAATTGGGTATTTTAGGCTTCTTGTGGACATGATTGATTAAAATCAAAATAAGTTTGGCACTGGGACAAAGGAAAGGACTGCTGATTCTAATGCAAGAACTTAACCAATACTCCCAAAGTCGCAGCTAATAGGAGTATCAGATTAGATCCCTTTATCCCAAAGTCACAGCTGTAGGAGTGTCAAATTAAAACCCTTTACCCCATAGATCCTAGCGCCTCAATCGAGACCTCACGGACTCCATTCTAGGGCTCACCCTACTCCAACTAAGCAATGCCCCATTATCAGAGGGTTCTAAGGGTTATAGTCTCAATTGACCGTAACCCTTAGGGGTGTGTGTGTGTGTGTGCATGTGTGCCACCATCTGAAAGACACTTAATTGGGCTGTTGATTTTGTGTGTGTGTGTGTGTGTCAAGCTGGATTTTAATGGCATAATTTGCAGCTCTTTTTTATTTTTGTATTTTTTAAAAAAAATTCTAATTCCATCAATTATGTGCAATTTATTCTCAATTTTTCAACATGAACGAGGTATCCCGATACTTGTGTCCTATCACTTATAATGGTCTGAATTTAAAGTTTATTGTTCTTTTTTCTCCCAATCAACATATGTTACAAGTAGTAGTTTTAGTTCTCATACTAGATGAGATTTTTATGGCTAAGTGCAAAGAATAAAGATGGATCGTTTACGATTTGATCTATAAAATTCTTTGTCATTCTATTTTTACTCTACAAGCTAGACTGATCAGGTTACTACTTATTATCTTTCCCAGATAGTGATTTTTGGAAAACTAGTGCAAAGAATAAAGTGGAATATATGTATACTGGTAGACAATTGCTTTAGCAATAATCTTATCCTGTCCGAAGCAACTCAAATGGCTGAACCTAAAAACCCACAACATTCATGTTTCCCATGAGCTCTGCACAATCTCAGCAATATTAATTTTCCACTGATGTTTTCTTTGCTTTTTGTCTAAAATAAAAAATAAAAAATAAAAAAAAGAAGTTTTCTTTGCTTTTATATGTTACTCCTTGAGCTTATACAACTGGTGGTTGCAACTTGAAAGTATACTTATTTTGGAGTCATCACACCATATTACTTGGGAGAGGAATCTAATTTACATTTTATGTTATTATAATTTTTTAAAACTGAAAACTTTAACTCAGTTAGGTCAAAAAATTGGATAAGGATCAGTAGGGGGAGGTTTAAGTTTTCTCGGGTCCTAATTCATAGAAAATCAACGATTTAGATTCTTAGAATATCTATATATGTTCCTTCATTTTCTTAGCAGCCAAAAGGAGTACTGGGATTTTGGTTTCTTTTTTATGATTTGGGCTTTGGTTTAGAAATGTGGTTAACTGGAATGTTGGCTTTTACTTTTGGTTGAGTGGGAATGTGGGATGGAGGCATGGAGCTATAGAATTCACCTCCAGTCCTATGAGGTATGGTTGTTACAAATCATACTTTTTGTATAGGCTTTTATTGATTGCAACGTCTATGAATTAAACCTGCAAGGAAGTGAAAAATGCCTAAATAACCAGGACTGTGTAGTTAGAAACACTTTTCCCCCTCTCAATAATAAAATAAATAGGGTTAAAATAATCTCTAGCATGTTGGTGAAGATCCAAAACATTCTTTAGTGATTTCTAGTAGTTTTGTTTTGCCGAGAATGTGGTGGCATGGATTGAGAATGAATCCCACTAGGTTGCTCTCCATGTACCTGAACATTGTTTACAATGGGTCAATAATCTTTTCAGTTTACTTAAGTTTTAGAAGGCCTTAGTCCCAGATGACAAAAATTTATAATGTAGAAATCATCTATTAGTGCATCCTGCATCATTGAGAAGTCTACAACTTGGTGCAGATTTAATTCATTTCAAAAGGAATGAATGGGAAGTCGTAAGAGTGTTGTTGGGTATTGCATGAGTCCAGACATTAGGAGGGGATCATCTAATCTTGTTTTTTAGGTGGTTTAATTCCAAATTTTGGTGATGCAAATGGTCTACCATTTCCATTCATACAAACAAATAGTTAATTACCATGCTTATGCTGTTTCATCAATTTTCTGAGCAGCTTGTATCTTGAGCTTCCAGACTTAAACAGACTTCAACCAACGGTATGTTCCTTAGCTCTCTACAAACTGGAAAATGGATGAGGGTGATGCTAGTCCATGATAGATGCAGATATTGTGTTACTCTTTCTTTCTCTCATTAGTCACTCGTGCTTTCAAGTTTTTGGGATATAAATTGATGGCATTCTTTTTGTTATATGCTTAGGTTTTGACCATATGGGAATTGACGAGACTGCTTTGTCCATCCTCCAATTGGAAGTCCCTAGTTCTTACAACAGTGCTGACCAAAGGGTACCTCCTTGCAGGGGAAATACTCTTATCTGGAGGTACTTAATATACTCATTTGCCTGGGTGAATCGCCTTTTTTTTGTTGACTTACAACAGTGCTGACCAAAGGGCACCCCCCTACAGGAGAAATGTATTCTTTTAAACTTGCAGGCTGATGATAAGTGGCTACGATCATATGAATTAATGGAGAAAACTTTGGAACTCACAGGGGTAATCTTTCTATTATCTTACACACCACCTCAAGACTGTTACAATACATGACTGCGTAATTGAGTGTTGCATTAGACTTAAAAGCACAATGGTTTTTGAGAAAATGGTGATCTTCCCAAAGCAAAACGTACATCCAAGTCCTAGTGGTGAGGGAGGGTGGGGATAAGGGTAGCAGTAGGATAGGTTAGGGGTTCGAACCCCTCCCAATGTACCAAAAAAAACAAAACGTATATCCAAGTCATCAGAACCATTTTGCCTTCAAGAAAGCGCAGGACGTTTATGAGTCAAATTTTCCAAGAGCCTCTACCAATGCTAAGTTTGACATGTTCTTTTGAAACCTTTCAGCAGCATCCAGGCCAATACATTTTTTCTGACATTGTTGGGATTGATTTTTAGAAAAATGATCCATATCTATGCAAACAATTTCATAACTGATGTTCAGGAAATTGCAAACCCATCAGTTATTTAAGATACAACCCAAAACTAACATAATTTAGCCCAGTATCAGCTCTATTGTGTGAGGTTAATTTAACCAATCGTTCTTCTCTTTACAACATTTACAGAGCTTTTCTTCACCAAATCTGCATGCGTTGTTTTACCCCTGCCTGCACTGCATTCTGTGACTACGTACTCAGAAGAATTCCTCCTCTGTCATGCTCTTTTCCATATTCGATGTTGGCATCCTTCCTCTTTGTTCTGAATTGGTTGACTTTTTTGGCTATTATTCTTGGAGGCCCACTACAAGAAAAATGGGCTTTAACAACATATCATTAACAACATTTTTGATAAAATGTTGTTGTAGTGGGGCTTTAACAACATTTATGTAAAAAATGTTGTTAAAAATTGTTACTCTAAGATATTTAACAACGTTGGTTCCATTAACGTTGTAAATACACTCTTCCACAACGTTTTTGTTAACGTGGTTGCTTTATGGTACTTTCACAACGTTTTTATTAATGTTGTTGCTTTATAGTACTTCCACAACGTTTAATAAAACGTGGTCGATTCTAGACAAGGGGCGGGATTGTTTTTTTGGCTTGCCGCCTTACGTTTTTTGCTGCTTTCCTCCCAAAGTGTTTGAAAGCCCCTAAAGAGTAAAGCCCTTCTCTCTTTTTAATTTTTTTTTTTTTTTGGGGTAAAAAGAGTAAAGCCTTCTCTGTTTTTCTGCTTTCCTCTCCTCGATCTGTGGTCTCGCCCGCTCTTTCCCTCCGCCCTCCGTCTTCCGTCTTCTGTCCTTCGTTAATGTCCATCTGAGTTTGCTGTCCTCCCTGATCTGGAAGCCTCTCACTCTCTTTCTCTTTGACAGCCATTGAAGCCTCTCATTCTATCTCTCTCTTCGACGACCATTGAAGCATCTCACTCTAGCTCTTCGACACCCATTGTTTCTTAACTCTTTCGGTGAGTTCATTTTGATTCTCCTTCGATCATGGCTGTTCTTTAGTTTTTTATTTTATTTTTGTTTTGTTTTGTTTTGTTTTGGGTTGGGGTTTTGTATAGTATATTAGCATCATCAAACCTCAGATTGGATTTTTTTCGTTTTTAATTGGGGTTTTTTCTGAATCGAGCAGTTATGGTTTATGCACAAACAGAAGTATGTAACCTAGGGTTCAATTTCAAGTACACGTATATATATATAAATAAATTTGTTTAATTGAATTTTTTTCTACTGATGTTTGTTTAAATTTCTGATTATATTTACAATTGCCCATTTCTCTCACACTAGATATTTGATGTATACCTTTTCCGTTCAAAGTAATTATTATATATTCTTTGGTCTTTCTATTAACAAATTTTAGAATTTTGGATCATGAAAACCCGAAACTTTAGGCTTAAAAACGAATATGATTTTATAGGATTCTGAATGAACAATTTATATTCGCACGTAGTACTCTGCATGAGCTTCGATTCGACACTTGAATCACTGAAAACGGTTAAGAAATAAGGGAGATATTAATCGTCGAAGTTGGCCCGTTGAACACACGGTGTAACCCGGTTACACAATTCAACCCGCGGGAGGTTGAAGAAGACCCCATAGGTCTATGATCCTGTGTGGGTGCATTTGTATACCTTACCGTGTTCTCACGCATTTAAAAGTCATACGATAATCATATGAACCCTGAATTTGACCGTTGGACTCGTCTTGGAGGGCCCTACCATGTGGGACCCTTAGTTGACCATTTTGACCAAGTTTGACTGTAGTTTGACTTTTTGGCCAAATTAATATTTATTAAAAATTCCAGAAAATATCAGAAAATTCCAAAAATTACAGAAAATTCCCAGAAATTATAGAGAGTGTTTTAAAAATTATTTTGATGATTTTGGGACCACAGTTCACTGTTAGAAGGCCAATAGTAATTTTTGAGTGCGTTATATTTATTTTGAAATTTACCTAAAGATTATGTATGCATAATTATCAGATTTTATCGGTCCTCGGGAGAACCCTAGGGAGCATTAACGCTGCATTCGCATTGTCAGTGTTTATCACGTGGTTTTGGGTTGGTATTGCTCGCAATTGAGGTAGGAAATGTGGCTTCTTTACATTTAATATGGTGTTATTTTATGAATGTGATTTTAAATGCCTTAATGATATTGTTGGATTTTCCCACTGATTTATAACCAAATATTTTTATTGCTTGTTCAAAATTTGGGGAATCCTACAATATATCATTTGATACTACTGTTTTATATTGTTGCTTAAAGATACATGGTTATATACTTGTTTAAATGTTATTGTGAAATATCTGTTAAATGTGTGAAATTTTCATGATACTTGGATTTTGGAAAAATGCTTTATAAATGTTGTTTACTTGGAAATGCTTTAGAAATGTTACTGAAATTCTAGAAATTTGTCAAACATGTTTATGGATACTTTTGGACACTCGGATATTTATTTGAATGATGGAAAATGTTTTGGATATATGGACCTTGGGTCTTGGTATGCATCAAACGGGTGGGGGCATCACAATGGAATGGTGTCCTGCGTTGAGAATACTTTGATATTATAAAAAAAAAAATACACGTGGATTTGACTAAGTCTTCCGCAACTTTTATACTCTGACTTATCCACGTGTACACCTTTTTACTTTGACTTTTATCCACGTGTCGACTCTCCAAGTCGGGGCGTGACACTTTGTACCCAATGGAATGATGGTTCCTAGAATTTTGTGTAATGGTATATATTTTTGTGAAATGTAAACCATTGAAGTATGTATATGGTGCAATTCATTTCTGCAAGTGAAAGGTCTGTGTAGACAAGTCTTCAATTGCACTCCAAGACCTTTGATTTGTCTGTGTAGACAAGTCAAAGCTCTGATGTGAATACTAGTGAACTCCATTTAGTTTGATTTCTGGATTTAAATAAAGAAAGAAATGTTTTATCTATCTAATACAGGAATATTGTATGTCATGCAGAGGATTAGGGGCAGTTGAAGGTGTTAAGGAGGTTAATGTTTCAATACCAGCAGGTTGGTTTTAAGTGCCCTTCTTTGATAAAAATGCGACTATAATAGGAAGAAATATAATACTGAATTATAAGTAGCAAATATAATAACAGGTTTATTTTTGTTCATAAGTAAATATATGTTTATGAAGTTACGTTATTAAGTAGCCTTGTTGCTGGACCCATCTGTCTTACAGCATAGAGATATGAATTATAAGTAGCTCATTATATATTCATTTTTTCTTAGTTTAGTTTGTGAAGTTTTTGGTTAATGATGGCTGATTATAAGTTGAAAGAGAGATAGCTATTTGAATTGATAACTTGTATGGATGAATTGGGAATATTATAAATACATTTTTCATAGGTTTCTGACTAGTCGATAACTTAATTGGTAGGTCCTATTTACAGATGGGATTATGTCGGATTTTTAAAAAATTGTTTTAAGAAGAATTATAATTATATACCATAGAGTATTTCCTAGTATAACCAATAATTAATTGTGTGGTGACAGTTGCAAGAAGGCAGTGGTACACTTGGTGCAGTTAACTTCAGAAGTGTGAGAAGCAATGGTCATCATGGTAGTGGTATACCTGGTGCAGCTAACCTCGAAAATGCGAGAGACAGTGGTCATCATGGCTCACTTTTAAAGTCACACTTTGTTTATAAAGTTTTACAGAGTAGATGATTGATGACTTACTAGTTTTTTGTGTGGTGGATGCATGCTCCTAACTTCTTTATTTTTGTCTTTTTGGCTTCTTTTTTTTGTTTTCACCACCAATTTTGTATGTAATGTTATGGGATGATGTTAATATATGACATGTAATGACAATTAAAAGATGTGTTTGGTCATTATTTTAGAATTTGCTTGACACTTTTGCAGTCACACTTTGTTTGTAATGTATTGACACTTAATGACATGTAATGACAATTAATGACAATTGATGTTAATGACACTTTTGAAGTCACACTTTGTTTGCAATGTATTGCATGTAATATTGGGTTTTATTTTATGAATTTGATTTGTTAGGTGTTTGAAGTTTGGGATCAAATCAATTGTGGTTTTACATTTGTAATAATGGTGTGTTTAGTCATCATTTTATATGAACAGGGAATAGGTACAAACAACCATAAATGAAGGTACAAACCAAAAAAAAAGGCGGGGGGGAGGGAAAAGACAACGTTTACAAAATGTTGTCATAAAATTGTCGAAAATCTAAGACAACATTTTGGAAATGTTGTTGATGTGTGTCAGTTTACTATCTACAACATTTCTGAAATGTTGTTAATGTGTCTATAGAAGACAACATTTTGAAAATGTTGTTAATGTGTGTCAGCTAACTATCTACGACAACATTTGTGAAATGTTGTTAATGTATTCGATTTAAGATAACATTGCTAGAAATGTTGTGGATACCTCTAACCCAACATTTGTTCAACGTGGTAAGATGACATTAACAACGTTTTAACTTTCTTTTCTACAACATTTAATGAACGTTGTAAAAAGTCCTACATCAACCACAACAGGGGCTGACACAACATATATGAAAATGTTGTCGAAAGTCTTTAACAACATTGCTAGGTTATGTTAGTGTTCACATGAAAGCTTGGCTTGTGAGTGTTGGCTAGACATCTCATTCCCTGTAACAAAAATCCAGCGTTATGCACAATTACTCCCTCCAATGGAAGCCGCAACCAAATCCATCCAAGCAAAAATCAAATTTTAATGGACTCATCTGTTTTGAGAAAAGAAAATATTTTTCTAAACTAAATAATAAAAATACCCAAACTATCAATTCTACATCACATTGCAGTCTTCTACTGAGGCACTTCCAATGTTTCTTTTGCAGTTGAATTAGATTTGAATTCAGAGATGGGCATTGTCTTGATCTGCAAATGGATAAGTAACATTTAAACATTCCATTGAATTTTATTCATTGTGATCACATGGCATTCCAACTTTTATTGGTAGAGTAATGCAACACATTTCCCACTCATTATGCGCGTGTAGCTTCCCCTACTTCATCTTCTTTTCTCTTCACTTATCCACCATAGTAGATTAAAACGATTATAGTAGAGAATCTTATGGGTAGTGACTTTCATGCAGAAGAGTGAAGCCAGACAAGCACAAAGATAATATATATCATGCACAAGTGTTGGAATGTGTGAAGCTCCATAAGGAATGTAAATATCACTTGAAGAATCCTACACTTCCAAGACATCTTAATTAGACTTGGCGCAAATCTGGGGAGACAGTGTTAGTAGTTATTCAATTTTTATATGGACAAGTTGGTTGAAAAATAATGAGATTATTTTTTGAATTGTGTTTAGAAAATGAAATAAAAGACTCGACTCATTCAATGTGTTTCTTTGACTAGAGTGAAACCCAAAAAAGTTGGCAAGTAGCTTTTCGTGGTTGGTATATCATTTTGCCTGCACTTTATAGGTCAGGTTTTGAATTCAAATGTAATGTATTTATAGTTTGGGGTGAAAAAAGAAGTGACCATAACCTTCTAAAGAAAAAATCAATGCAATGTCCGTCCTTAGTTAGATTTTTTCGGTGAAAAATCGAGTAGAAATTGGCTAAAAAAACGTTATAGGAATAGGAGAATATAGAGCACATGAGAGGAATATAGTGTTTTTTTTGTCCAATTTCTACTAGATTTTTCACCCAAAAACCTAACCCAAGGGGACAAATGTTAAGAAGGTTTCTTGTAATTTATCCCTTAATTTTTATATCATTTTATTACTTTTGATACTACTTCAACCACTTTTACACACAATGATACAAAGTTTTTCACAGGGAATAAGGCACTCTCCCGGCTTGATTCTTAACCTACTTCATCTCTTATATATCAATTATTGGGGCAAGGATTTGATGCTAAGCACCGTAGGATGTAGGGGTAGAGGCAGATTTTTCTCTTGGGAAGACCGAGTTTTTAAATATACATATAGAGATTGTTCACCCGCGCGTCGTACAGGTGAAAATTTTCATATATATATAAACAAAAGAAAATAATAAAGAAAGAAAGAAAATAATAAAATAATTAAAAGAGAAGTCTAATCTTGGTGAATTATAGTATGTCACAATTCAGCTCACAATTCTAATTTATTTGAGATACATTAGGACCTGTTTGGAACTTCAAAAACTAGATTTGTCTAAGTCAATTCCATAACTGTTTTACATGTGCTATGCACGTATTGACTACAAAAATCACGCTAATTAATATAAAAAAAATAAAACAAATTAACAAATACTATATAATTGTAATTATGATATACAACCATTTATTTAAAAATTAAATACACATATGTAGAATCTTAAACGTTCCCTCTCATTGTTCTACTGCAATATCTCCATTCGAATATATTGTAGTCCCAACATCAACTTCATTTTCTTCACCCCATTCACCGTCGTGATGTATAATAATTCCAAAGTGGGCCCACATACCAACTTTACCTTAAATTAATTTTGATGTAGACCATTTTTCTGGCCTATTGAGAATTTAGATAGGGAAATTTACGTTTTGGTGACCACTAGCCAAACTATATATATATATATATATATATATATATATATATATATATATATATATATATATATAAAAGAAAAAAAAAAGTATTACCTATCAACTTGCTATAAATTACTTGTTAACTTATAACAAATTGGTTACCAATTTCTTGGAATTCTTTTTGAATAGAGGTCCTCAGTACTTTGGGAGAATGTGGCTCTCATTTTTCACTTTCTATTCCTATTCCTATTCCGTGGACTCCAGGATTTATTTCCGATTGAAAGTTTTTCCTTCCTTCTTTCTTTCTACGTTTTCAGAAGGATTAAACACTATATTGAAGATTAAAGAATTTAAAAAAAAAAAAAATTTTAAAAAAGGATAAAAAATTCCCAACGCAAGGAGACGTTGCTTCTGGTACCTAAATAGAAGCACGTCCTAGGAGCACCTTTTTCCTTGTTGGGTGCAAGTTAAACAAGCGGAAGCCGTTATTGCCTAAGGATAACTAAGCGGAAGTATTACAAATTTACAATCATGTAAGAAAAAAAATATACAAATGAATAAATGATATAAAAACTAGGTGGAAACGAAAATTAAATGGATCAGATTTCTATGGTATGGCAAATCACAAATTAATAAATAATTAATACATACCGGTAGGAATTGGAAATGTAGTCATTATAGAGAAACTTCTATCTACAAAAATTATATAAAAAATATAAAAAATAAAAAATAAAAAAACCCTAATGGCCATGGTGCTACACCCAACTTTCGTAACTTCTAAATGATAGGATTTCATAATATACAATGAAATATATAGGTGGTTAAGTGACCAACAATAACCCTAATTAGTTTCCAAATCTAACTAATATTTAACCTATCATGCGTCCTATGGGTTAAGACACGTAGAATCAAATTATCACATTCATTAAAAACCTTACTAATATTACCAAATTATATTTGATCAGACGGTTAAAACAAATTCATTGTAATTGATAAAAACTACTTGATCTATGGGTCCTACTTTTACAATATCATCACAATTAACTCATAATTTTATGAAAATAAAATATGAGCTATAGAGTTCAAAAATTGTTACATTCTCCCACTTGAACCATAGAGAGAGATTTTAAAATTTTGAAAATAATTAAGTCTAAGTTAATAACAAATTTTGAAGTCGAGTGGCATATCTCTTGTTAGTGTAGACTCGGTCCGATTCCATTACAAGAATCTGTCTTGTGATATATAGATTTTAGATGTAGTGAATCGGCATTATCATGAAACTGCAGATGATGGTGAGGGCTTGAGTACTGTAGTAGTCCTTCGTCTAAGTGGTAAGGTTGACTCTGGGGTGCGACGTCCGTCATCAGCCTTAGAGTAAGCCTGCAAAATAAGGCTCGCATACATATTTGCCTGTGTAAATTTGTGGTTTAAAAGGTCTTTCTCCTCATTTTATTCAACCTTTTCCACACATGAAGGCTAGGTCTCACGTACACTTCCTATCCATTTTAGTGCTTGATCATATCCGAGTCTATACCAAAAGGTGAATATGAATTAGCACCCAAATATATATATATAAATGTGAATTAATTTCATATCCATGCACATAAAAAGTGAGAAATCCAAAAAATGTCCCATATTGAAAATACATAACGCTGGGCCAGGCGGTGGAGGACTGGAGGGTCCTTGTACATAAGCCACCAAAAAAAAGGAAAAAACGAGTTTTGAATCCACGACCAAGTTCCCCAACCCACCAATGAAATTGTAGCTTGACCCATGAAGAAAGCTAATTAATTGGCGTGTCCTATGGGAGCATCGATCCATCTATTGTCATCACAGCATGGCAGTTCAAGACTTGAAGTATATTTTACGCAAACTGGAACATCACCCACGCCGTGGTCCAATTTGGGTGGTCAAATATGCATTCCAAATATCACCTTGATCAGATAGTCATAGTGATCTCATCCATATGTTCTCTCTCACACACACATATATATAAATTTTAAAAATAAATAAATTTTTTTAAGGTCAACTTGTATTCTTTTTATTTTTACATCAAGTGGCATTTTATCATTGTAATGCAGAATTGGAAAGTTTAAAAAATTAAAAAAAATAAAATAAAGGTAGTTTTCGATGACATGGCAATACATTTAATGAATTGCCTTAATATGTGTAGTCAAAGTGATTAAATAAAGGATAAGTTACGTACATTTACACTCCCTCTAGTATTCGACAATTGCAGATAGAGTGAGGCTATTGTCACCACATAAAGTACTCAAAGTCCCCCATTAATTTATACTTTTTGAGATTTTATGAAAAATATAAAAGGTTTTTACGAAAACTAATAGCATTGTTCACTAGAAAACATCATTCTGAACAACTTTGTAGAAAAAATTTTTTCCAAAATCTATCATTTAAGTAGACTTTTTGGCCATTTACAATCTCTATTTCATTTTTCATGAAAAATTGCCAAAAAGTACTCTTAAATGATAGATTTTGGAAAAACTCTCTTCTACAATGTTGTCCAGAATGATGTTTTCTAGTAGACTATATGATTAGTTTTCATAAATTTTTTTTTTTTATATTTTTCATAAAACCTTAAAGATGTAAATTAAATGGGGGGCTTAGAGTATTTTATGTAATGGCAATAGTTTGACCCTTGCAGATATATTTCCTCTCATATCTGAAATTGCATTGCCACCTCTTACTCTACAAAATAAACTACAGGGACACATGTCCCTTTATCTACCGTCTATCGTTAATAACTCCGTCCAAGTAAAGTGATATTGGCCTTAGTTTTTCTCAAAATACCAAAATTACCCTTAGATTGAAAAAACAATAGTAATAAAACATCAAGTGCAATAATTTTTCCTTTTATATAGAAACATGAACATAAAATAAAAAAATTTCTTTTCTATTCCATAATTTTTTAGGCAACCAAACACAAAGTGCGTGAAAGAGTATAGTGAATCTCCCCCAAAATTTAAAACTCATTTATTTATCAAAAAGACATAATAAAATTTTTTTTTTAAGAAAAAAAAAAGACCCAAAATTTCTCTTTTATTCTCCTTAGTTCTTACTCCTATATATTATCAACTTTGGCTCCCTACTTTATGTTTTGCCTGATTTTCAAACATTGCGTTTTGTTTAGGTGGAATTAGAAATAAAAATAAAAATAAGAACATATTTAACTTTAAAAGTGTTACGCGTAATTGTCATTTCTAAATGGGATGTAATGGTAACTTACCCTTAAAAAAATTAGGACAGATGAAATAATAAAAACAAAAAACAAAACAAATCAAAGAAAGAACAAATAAATAAAATTAAAGATGATGAAAAGTCGTCGCGAAAATCGTCAGCGAAAAGATTATGAAAAGTCATCGCCAAAAGATGATGAAAAGTCGTTGCGAAAAGATGATGTGGGCATTGCACCTAACTCTATGTTTTGCATGATCTCCATAAAAATAATTAAAAATAAGAACATATGTAAATATGACGTTTTATTATAGATATTTATGTTATTTTATTTGTATTGTTAACTAGGGGTGCTCACGGGTCAATTTGGGATTCATCCGTAACCCACCCACAATTCATCGGGTGAACTAAATTCTCACCCATATCCGCCCATATGATTAGGCGGTTTTAACCCACAAATCATGCGGATTGGTAGGTGGATTGCGGGCGGATTAACGGATTTAAGTTTAGCTAGACCTTCCTTTACTTTTTAAAAATCCATCCATTCTATTTTGAATTTTTGAGGGCTTTCATACTACATTTTAATTATTATAAATATTGTTTTGGTCAAAACAAGTCATACAAATTATAAAATAACAATTAACTTGGGAAAAAAATAAAATTAAACAAGCATAAATATAAAAACAAAAAGATAAAAGACTTCACAATGCAAAAAACTAATTGAATATCGGTAAGAGATAAGGTCATCCTCCATTTGCCATGTGTCCAATGTAATATGAAGAACCAATGAGATACTGCCACATGTATAATCTAATAAAGTATAAAAATATGCAGACGGGTGGGTTTTAGTTGGTTTTTATATTTCAAAACCGCAACCACCCACGAAACCGTAAAAAAATAAAATTTTAAACCACTACCCGCCCACTCTATCGATTGAAACTGCCCAATGCCTTCGGGTTTGGACGGATTGGACGGTTTTTGCGGGTCTAGCGGGTGAGTGAGCACCCCTATTGTTAACACTGTTAAACAGAGGAGGTGTAATTATCATATCTCAAATGAGATGTAAATGTAAATTTACCCTTAAATAAAATAGGACAGAGTAATAAAATATTTTAAAAAAATAAAAAAGAAAGAATAAATAAATAAAAATTGATGAAAAGTCGTCGCGAAAAGATGAGGAACTGCATCAAATTGGTCTTTCCTTGGGAGTTCGCAGTCCCTACAAAAGGAGCTGCTTCACAGGAAGTCCTGTACAGGAAAACCATGGGCATAACACACAAAATGCTTGTGCAACTCATGCTACTGGTTGGGTTGGTGCTAGCAACCACCGTTGCACCAACAGCAGCTCAAGTCAAGCTCGGCTGCCCCGACCGATGCGGGAACGTGAGTATCCCTTATCCATTCGGCACCAAGGATGGCTGTTACCTGAATAAAAGTTTCCTCATCACTTGCAACCACTCTTACAACCCTCCCAAAGCATTTTTGCTAGGCAGCAACATCAACGTCACCGGCATATCACTTCAAGGTCAGGTGTACTCCCTCATATATATAGCCCGCGATTGTTACGATAAGAATGGTGCGGCGGCGGCGGACAATATCAAAACACCATCGCTTACTTTGGCTATAGTATTCACTATCTCTGATACTCTAAACAAGTTCGTTGCGGTGGGCTGTGACACTTATACCTTTCTCGAAGGTTACCAAATTGATGGGACCAGGTACGCCACCGGGTGCATCTCCGTGTGTAACAACTTGGCTTATGTCAACGACTCTTGCTCCGGCACTGGCTGTTGCGAGGTCTCCATCCCTAAACGACTTTGGAATATTAATATAACATTGCAAAGCTATTACAATCATTCATCCATATGGGCCTTCAATCCCTGCAGCTATTCCTTTGTTGTCGAAGAGAAAAAGTTCCATTTTTCCCCCACATATTTGACGGATTTGCGCAACCAAGAAAGGCTTCCGATGGTGCTTGATTGGGCTGTTGGGAATGAGACATGCGAAGTGGCTCGAAAGAATGAGACGAGTTTCGCGTGTAAAGGAAATAGCACGTGCCATCAAAACGACAACGGGGCGGGTTATCGTTGCCAGTGCATGGATGGTTACCAAGGGAACCCTTATCTTAATGGTTGCCAAGGTAAATTCATTTCATTCTTCTTTGTGTCCGATTATGCCTAGCTACGATTGTATTACTCACAAGTGCCTAAATTTTTTATGTGGGATGCATGCATTTTTTTTTTTTTTTTTTTCTTACTTTAAATCATTTTCAGACATTGATGAGTGTAAGGATTCTAGCCTCAACAACTGTGAAAAGCCAGAATACTGCGTCAACGAGGTGGGGAATTTTACTTGCAATTGCCCCAAGGGTCATCATGGGGATGGTAAAAAAGACAGAGAAGGCTGTATTGAGAATCGACTTCAAGTGATTCAGGTTGCCATTGGTAAGTGTATTTATACCATTCTACCTTTGAGTAATGCTAGGCTTCTTAAAAGTCTAACTTTTTTTTAATAGGAAAATGCTAACGGTCCAGATCATTTGTCTAAATCTATTTGCTCAATTGAGATAGCAACTGCATGATCTAGCATGTAATATCAACTCATTATAAATATATATTTTTCTTAATAAAATTTATAAGTAATTTAAATGAGTGTCTTATATAAATTAGAACAACATATATTCAATCTAATTGATTGTTGAGCTAGACTAGCTACGAAGAAAGTTAAAAGATCTTTGGAGCTATAAAAGACGGTTACTAACTCACTTCTTTTAAGGATTACCATGCCGACTAGCAATGGAGTTACCAGGTAATTAACTCAGTGAGTCGTCAACAAGACCCAAAGGAAATTTCAGTTTTCTTGGAATCTTGGGGTATAGAATATGGGAAAAAGCAGTTCAAACAAAGAAAAGGAAAACCTTTTTAATCCATATCAAAAAGACAAAAAGTCTATAGAAAGTAGATATATAGGAAAATAGCTTTTTAAATTAATGATTAATGGATTCCATTTTGCTTTAAATTAATTGAATGAAATGAACCATAGCAAGGAAAGGAAATTGAATGAAAGGAATGGCGCCTTCATGTTTTGTGAAATTTTTATCTCTATGTAGCATTACTAGCATGAAAAAAAACCCACTTATCTTGCCTGTGGTGTTTTGTGGCTGGTACACATCTACTCATATCACTCAGCAAAATTGCTACATTTTATTTTTTGCTAATAATAGCAAAACTCCTCCTATATGTATATGTGTACGTGCAGTCCCAATCAAATTAACAAAGTCTTGATATAAGTTATACCAGTATTATGCATTAGATATTGCATGTACGTCATACAGTAACCCAATGTACCTTATAATGTACTTACTAATGCACGACATATAACCCCCAATGTGGGTGCTGATATAAGTTAATTATATGAGTACATACTCACCTGATCACCATCTTATATGTGTGTATATAATGTCTCAACTTATTTCAAATGCAGGTAGTGGCATATGTGCTCTAGTTGTGCTTGTAGGTAGCTGGTGGTTGTACTTTGGAATTAAGAAGACAAAGCTAATCAAGCTTAAAGAGAAGTTCTTTCAACAGAATGGCGGTGCAATGTTACAATTAGAACTCTCAAGGCGAGACATATCTAATGGTTCAGCCAAAATCTTTACTTCAGAAGAGCTCAAGAAGGCTACCAATAACTACGATGAGTGTAGGATCGTTGGCCGAGGTGGCTATGGAACGGTGTATAAAGGATTTTTAACAGATAACAGCACAGTTGCCATCAAGAAGTCCAAAATTGTTGATCAAAGCCAAATTGAGCAATTCATTAATGAGGTGCTTGTACTTTCCCAAATCAACCATAGGAATGTTGTTAGGCTATTGGGTTGTTGTTTGGAGACAGAAGTCCCATTGCTAGTTTACGAATTTGTTACTAATGGTACTCTTTTTGACCACATCCATGATAAAAACATCGCATCCTCCTTTTCTTGGGAAACTCGTCTAAAGATAGCCACGGAAGCCGTGGGAGTGTTGTCATATTTGCATTCTGCAGCTTCTACACCAATCATTCATAGAGATGTTAAATCTACAAATATTCTCTTAGATGATAATTATACGGCAAAAGTTTCAGACTTTGGAGCATCAAGGTTGGTTCCAGTTGATCAAACTCAATTATCGACATTGGTGCAAGGAACTCTCGGATACTTAGACCCTGAGTACCTGCATACAAGCCAATTGACTGAAAAAAGCGATGTGTATAGCTTTGGAGTTGTCCTTGTGGAGCTATTAACCGGAAAGAAGGCCCTTTGTTTCGACAGGCTCGAGGAAGAAAGAAGTCTAGCTATGTATTTTCTTTCTTCTTTGGAAAAAAATCTCTTGTTCCAAGTTGTTGAGAATTGCATAGTGAATGAGGGAAATACTGTGCAGATTAAAGAAGTGGCTAATCTTGCAAAAAGGTGCTTAAGAGTAAAAGGGGAAGAGAGGCCCACTATGAAGGAAGTAGCAGCAGAACTGGAGGGACTGAAAATGAAGGAAATACATCCATGGGTTAACATTGAATTGAATTTGCAAGAAACAGAGTACTTGCTTGGTGAATCGTCAAACAATTTCAATCATGGTAATGGTGGTAATTCAACTGTTGGGTATGATAGTATAAGGAACCATGTACTATTACCAGTTAGTGATGGGAGATGATTATTTTATGTTCGATGTTACTGCTTACTCTACTCGTATTTTGTGTTTGTTTTTCACTAGTTTCGTATAATATGTCTCTTCCTTAAGGGAAAATGTTTATGGGAGATTGTGGTTTCAACTCCTAGCTTCCGAAGTACGTTATGTATATAAAAAAATGATTATGAGAAAGGGGATGGACTAACGCCCCATTGTGTAATCCAATAATTGCCCATTTGGGCTCTCCTATGAATCAAATAAATAATTAAAAGAAAAGCTTTGTTTGTTGTCTCTTCTTATCTACACTTATTAATTTGGGTAAATTACAGAAAACCCCCTGAAGAATGGGGGTCAGCAGATAACCTCCCTTATATTTTAATTTTGTCAATGTGTCCCCATTTCAATTGGAAGACAAAACCAATCGGTGACGGCTAGCCAATTGGCCATGATGCCGGTGATGATTCCAGTGATATTGGGTAACACAGGTCCATTAACGGTATCACGTGCATAGCCACGTGATTAATTTTCGTCAAATTTCATCAACGGCGAGTGACGATGGGATACATTGACAAAAATTAAAACATAAAAGAGGCACATTGACAAAACTAAAACATAAGGGGGGTAATCTGCCGACCCCCCCCCCCCCCCCTACTCTAGGAGGGTTATCTGCAACTTACCCTATTAATTTTACACAAATCACCCGTAACAATTTACACAAGTTTCAAGTTTTTGTTTTTCTTTAAATAAAAGAGTAATTTAAAATACTAGATGTAGGTGGATAAAGTAATTATTCTCTCTTCAATAACCACTCGCCCTTTAGTTCTCTTCTATAACCAATTTTTAAAATCTCAAACTCAAATTACTAGTAATATTTGTAAAGGTGAATATCATATCTAAAATATCCATCAAGAAAAGAATGTCATCTAAAAAATCCATAGATTAATTTTCCAATCAGCTACATCTAAATAATGTGAAACTATATTAAAAAAGAGCAAAATCTTAACTCCTATCCAACTCTATTAGGAAAATGGATTTTTTGGACTAAAATGTCCCCCTCACAATTATTTGTTTATTTTTTTCTTGGAGGAGGCTATTGTCACAAAAATTCGTAAGCATCCCCCATTAACTTGAAAATTTTCAAGGTTTTATGAAAATTTAAAAGGTTTTTATGAAAACTAGCCTCTTAATCTACTGGAAAACATCATTTTGAACAACTTTGTAAAATAAATTTTTTACAAAAATCTATCGTTTAATTTGACTTTTTGGCAATTTACCATCTTAATTTGTTTTGTTTTTTCAAAAAATTTCATGAAAAATTGTCAAAAAGTCAACTTAGATGACAGATTTTGAAAAAACTTTCTTCTACATAATTTTTCAAAATGATATTTTCTAATAGATATCGGGTCCAAATTTCATGAAAACCTTTGATATTCTTCATAAAATCTTGAAAAGTTGAAAACATGTTGGGGTTGCTTAGGAATTTTTGGGGTGGCGACAATCTCAATCCCCTTTTTTCTGTTTTTTCTTTCTTTTTGTTTTCTTTTTTGTGTTAAATGACAAAATACCAAGAGAACTACTTTGACCTTTTTGTTGCAATAATGGGAAAATTGTTTGGGTCATTCTTTCGTCTTTGAAAAAAGAAAATGTGAAAGACAATTTAATCAAGAAAATCCATTCTTCAACAGCAAAATGTCCAGTCTCCTCTCTCATTTATCATTTTTTTTTTAGTTATATTTGTTGTTGTTTTTAAAAGTTAAATCTTAGGAAACACAAACCCAACCATCAAGCCCAATCCTAATCAAACGAAAACCTTCAACCCAAAGAATCTAACAGAACTCACGGCTGTGGGCTGAGGTGCTTTGTATGAGGTTGTGGTTTATTTTGTTGGTGTTTGTTGTGGGGGTCTTCTGCTCAGCACTTTGCTAAGTTTTGTTCCCCAGGCTGTTTTGTTAGTGATTCGGGCTTGCTTTTTGTATTGCTAATATTTAGTTTGTGTTCCTAAGTTGTAAACTTTTTTATTGTCTTAATATATGAAATTGATTTTTGTTGATTAAAATATATAGATCAGAATTGTTCAGGTCAGTCCAAATTGATATACTATTATATGAAAAGTGTTCAATTTATGACCCCGTAGGTCCTATAAGTAGGAAACTGTGTCACTGGAGACATGGCATTGAAGACATGAAATGTACAATAACGCAATGACCTCTCAATTAATTTGGAGTCAATTCATGTCTCCATAGGTCCCATTAGTATGAAACTGTGTCACTGGAGACATGGCATTGGAGACACGAAATGGACAATAACGCAATCACCTCGCAACTAATTTGGAGTCAATTTATGACTCTGTCGGTCCCATTAGTATTAAACCGGGTCACTGGAGACACGAAATAGACAAAAACACAATGACGCATTGACTTTGGGGTCAATTTATGACCCCGTAAATCCTACTAATATGAACTTGTGAGACACAAAATGGACAATAGCACAGTGACCGTCAACTTGGGATCAATGACTAACGCCACAAATTTGTGACCCGTAGCCCCGTAGGTCCCATTAGTATTTAGTACTCATGCAATTTACTAATGGTAGTTTCGGAGCCCTGAATGACTTGCGTTGCAGGGTCAGCTAGTTCGCTCTTCTCAATATTGGGCCATTGATTCGCAAATTCATATCTATTGCACGTGCCCAGGGTATAGCACTCCGTAATAAATGAGAAGTAGTTGATCCAAACATGGAGCCAACTCCATTGAACAAGATATGAATCAATACCAACTTCAAGACCATCTCCTATAATTTGTACGGAGTATTATTTTTGCAACATGAATTTATACTTTGCGTTGTTAGGGTGGTAAAATATATGTTAGGGGGAATCACAAATAAATCCGACTACGGGCAAACAATTATAGCTCAATACAAATTATTACTCACTAGTAAATGACTACTACTTTAACTAAGAATGACTACTAATTGTAATTGTTTGCCCATAGCCGGACCTATTTATAATTCTCCAATGGTTAATACTATATCTTGAAATACATAATCTAATGACATCTATATCTATATCTATCTATACTACCTCTAAAAGGTTGAATCCTAAAAAAACTTCTGATTCTCTAAAATACCCTTATTTTAAAATGTAATGACATCAGTACCCTTAAGTAATACAAAAGACAAAGACAAAAAAGATACATAATTAATTGAATAATGGAGAAACCTACTTTAATTAGAGTTCTACAATCCTATTCCATTAACCCATACTTTTCCTTCCCCATTAACTCATTCGTTTTTTGCAACAAAAAATAATAAGAAAAACTTATACGTCTCTCCCTCTTTGTCCCCAATTATATATCCCTTTAGTATCCCTATGCCAACCCTATGAATTTTATATTCATCTTCTCTTATTCTTAGTTGGAGATTGAAAATCTCACATTAAAGGCATAGTTTTCTTTATTTGTTATATTATCCATATATATACTTAATATCTCTTTGATGTTCTCTTAGAGATTCAATGTCTCACCGTAAGAAGTATCTTTTTTTTTTTTTCCTTTCTTTCTGTATTTTGTATTTTACCTTATTTTTATAGTGATTTGTTGAATACACTATTTCATTAAGATAGTGTGTTGTAATTAGAGGTTATTGTTCCTATAGATTTCATTATTCTTATATAGATCATTCCTTTTTTTTTACTTAGTAATTTTGTAGATTGAAACTGTTATAGAATACCAGTTGTGCAGAGGTTTTTATTTTTTGAATCCATTAAATGTAAATGCATGTTAATTTTGTTTTAGGTTTTTGGGTGATAACTTCCAAGTTGTCTTGTTTAAAACGAGAGTATTCAATAATTTTCTGCTTCATAAATATTATTATTATTTAATACTTTGATGTCTTTTGATTTAATAAAATATTATTGAAATTGAAACGGGAAGAGATTAAGTAAGATTTTACTTTCAAAAATTCACAGTCAAGTAAACTTTCACTTCCTTAAACTGTTTTCTTTATATATATATAAAGAGAAAAGGAAAGTGCTACTAAGCATTATAAAGAAACTCAAGATCCCAACTAGGTTAGCACCTTGAGTTCTTCTAATCATATTCTATTTATGTCCTTGGATATACATACAACAAACATACTACTTAAAATTGTTTACGTGCAACGCACGTGTACACAAACTAGTTTGTTAAAAAGGGGATTTGGCTATTAGTCAAGAAACTACATCTTATTTAGCAATTAGTCACCTAACTTTTTTCCTAATTCAATTAGTCCATTTTACCTCTTTTTTTTTTTTACAAAAAAGCCCTTGATTTACTAACTAATCTACACCCGTGCCATTTCTTCAAAACACAAAACCTGTTCTACGACGGCTCGTGAGTTTGTCTTAGCGATTTTGAGGTGGGGTGCTCGATGGGGTTCTCGACGATGATCCTTCTAGCCATGAGGGAATTTCCATAGAAACACTCCTAATCTGATAGATCTCACTCCAAATCTAATGGATCTTATAGCCGGCGAAACTCCAGATCTGCTGTAATTGGGTAAGTGCCTTACTGTGTTTTTGGATCACTGTAGAAGTTGGATGGCCACCAAAGTGTTCTCTATATCCTAATTTCATATTTCAATGCCTTTCTTTGTTCGGGGTGCAAAGATCAAAATTAGAGTAGGTGCTTGGCCATGGGCATGCAACCACAACAGAGTACTTCTTGTTCAACTTTCAAAACTGTCCTCCTTAACTTCACGAAATAAGCAATTGGTACGACCCATACACTATGTTTAACATGAACCACCTTAACAACAAAGTGCTTAAAGATTCAAACTTGAATATCACATAAAAGCATGTATAAAATTTAACATAACATGTCACTAAAAATCACCCTTTCTTTAACTGCTTTCACACTACGAATAACTTGAAAACTGAGAGAATTCAAATGACATACCTTAACCTCACTCCAATCCATATTAACAACGGCTGATCTGTGGCTTTCTTTTTCAATTACCGGTATACTTTCCTCCTGTGTCATATAGTTAGCCCAACAAAAAAAAACAAACAAAAATTACAATCTAAAACCTAGAAAGAAATGCAGATAACAGTTAAATTCTGTTTTGTCTCTTATCTCAACACGGGATCAAAGTAGTAAAATATCTATTTGGTGAGGAAATCGAAACTTTCTTCACTTCAACTACAACAGAAGGCCAGTGGTTGGTTTCCATGGGAGGAGCAACTTGTACCTGGATGCCATTGGAGTCCATATGCAACATTGGTTAGGAAATCCAACACCTGTGAAGTCATTTCTATTCAAATTGTTCAGTTGATTGGCACATGGTTCCACCCTTAGGCAATGAAGCGATTGTGGAAGGCGACATGGGTGGTGTAGAACAAGTAGGCATTAACATCGATGATGAACTGAGAGCCAACGGACTCATCCTCATCTCATCCAATCCATTGGTTGTAAAAAACTTGGTAAAGTAGTAAAATTTTACTACTTCATTATAAAATTTATTAATTTGTCAAGTAGTAAAATTTTACGGTTTTAACTTTTTTAATAATTACCTAATCAATATGGATCTTTTTTCAAAGATGTCGATGAGTAGGTTCCAAAAATATGATTTTTTTTAAAAATGGATATGTATATTATAAGTAATAAGCTTTTAAAAATTATAATACTAAAACGTTAAGTTAGTTACATAGGGTGCCCTTAATAACAAAAAAGGGAGTGCCCTTGGTAATAATAAGGGTAAACCTGGCATTTTTAAAAAAGTGTGACTAATTGATAAATAAGTTCAGTCTCCTTGATTAATTGACTTAGAAAAACTCTTACTTGATTAATTGCCAATATTTTACCAAAAAGTAGACTAATCGCCAATTTCTCCTTGTTAAAATAGCCAATCAACTATTCAAGTTAGCAGTCCAGAGACACTAGCTATCCTATAACCACTTAGGGTTTTTTTTTTTTTCTTTTAATGTATATATTTGATATTTCTTCTCCTAATTATTTGGTGGAGAGAGAGAACGAGGATGCATTTTCAATGAAACTATTTTTGTGGGAATGTAGGGAGTTTCAAAAAAATTTGCAGGAGTTGGGGTGTCCATTGTTCCATGGTATATTGAACCTTTTTAGATCTAAAATAAC
Organism: Liquidambar formosana; assembly: GCA_039720395.1. Classification (NCBI taxonomy): domain Eukaryota; kingdom Viridiplantae; phylum Streptophyta; class Magnoliopsida; order Saxifragales; family Altingiaceae; genus Liquidambar; species Liquidambar formosana. The sequence continues at coordinate 24,500,651 of CM077822.1, forward strand.
ATGTCTTTCCCCCATGAAAAAAAAAAAAAAAAAAAAAGAAGAGCGTAAAATGCAGAAAAATGCCCCCAAGTTTGGGGTAAATTTCAGTTTGGTACCCCTAAGTTTATAAGGTGTCAATTAGGTAGCCAGACAGTTAGTTGACTCAAAATAGATAATACTGTTAACAGTCGGCCGCGAAATGACGTTACTACGTTTAATTAAAACGATTTTGTTTTTTCAAAAATCCATTATTAGAGAATATTTAGCTCGATCTCAATCTAGATGAGTATTGAAATATGAGAAATCTATGTAGGAAGAGAGAAATATGATAAAAGGTGAGTTTTAGATTTAGGTCAAAATGTATAATATAGACTTTGGATCCTGACAGGGTTAAAATAGGACATTCATATACAAAATAAGGGCAAAATTGGCATATTTTAAAGAATTGTTGGTCAAATGGCTGAATTACCGTTTGTTGACCAAACAGTAGGTTATGGTAGGACCCAAATTGAAACACATTCCAAATTTTGGGTACCTAATTGATGCCTTTTAAATTGGAGGGTACTAAACTAAAACCTACCCGAAATTTAGAGGTAGTTTTCTGCATTTTACTCAAAAAAATAAAATAAAATAAAATAAAGAATAAAATAAGGTGTGAGAAAACTAATTAAAAAATGGTTAGTTAGTACTTAGTAGACATCCACTAGCTAAATATTATTAGCTAGCCATAATGCCATGCAGCTAACCTGTTAGAGAATAAAAAAACTAACCATTATGATGGCCGTAAATAGAAGTTGGAAAGGCAAAATGGTAATAAAGAAGGTGGTTGTCCAGAGGAAAAAATTGTAAAAATGGTCATATACAATTGTTGGTATGAAAATATTGTAAAAATAATTAACCATTGAGAGAGCAAATGTCGTTGTTGTGTTTTTTTTCCCCCCTAAAAATACTCCAATAAATTGGAGTATAGCATATGCCAACTCTTGACTCGGCAAAGGATATGCCATTGAACCCGCTAGGGTCAGCATTACCATGGCAAATGATGTGCCATTGAAAATGGTCTTAGGGTAGTACAAAAATGTTTATTTCGAAGTAAATTCCGCCCCGAAAAATCAAGTGATTTGAGAACATTCAAGGCATGCGGACCCTACTATGAATTAATGAGATGGCTGCACGCCTCCACTTTTGATTTTGAAAAAAAAAAAAAAATGAAGAAGAAAGAGGTAAGGACAACTCGAGTTAGGAGTCAAGAATCAAGACTATTGCATTTTAGCACAACCGATTTCTCAAATAATTTATGTCATCTTAAGAGTGATATTATCTGGGAATCTGATTTCTTTTATCTTACCTATTCTTTTGGGGAATATTCTTGAGGTCGGTCTAGTATGTAATTCTGCATTAATTAGAGTTGATTTATTCTTTTAACTTGACAAAAAAAAAAGAGGGGTGGGGGGGGAGGGGGGGTGTCATAACCACCATATACAGGTTCAAAGTCCCGGAAATTAATCATGTACTCCTTTTGTGATTCTGTCTTACAAAAATAGATTATTTTTATTTTTTGTTTTAAAATATTTGTCCACTTTAAAAGTCAAATCACAAATTTGTTTAACTTTTTTATAATACCCTTTCTTCTATCAAAAAGTACTTTTTTTTTTTTTTTTTTTTGTCTTTGTGAAAACTTTTTAAATTTTTCTTAAAACCTTAAAAATTAAAAATTAATGGAAATTATAAATAAAATTGAGGGATTATAATAGCCGCCCTACAGAATGAATTCAAAGTTGAGCCTATCAAAATAGACTCCCAGAAAATTAAGGGAGAGGGCCCTCTAATACGCCTCTCGCAAGTCACAATGTTGACGGGCGGACCTCGATCCAGTATCAAAAGTGAGTCAATGGCATTGACTAAATTTTATTTTATTTTTTTTCAACTATGTGTTTTGGTCTTTATGGGACATATGGAGTGATTCATACTCCACGCTGCTACTGCATCTTGTCACACTCATGTGAGAGATGTATGATACTGTATCGAGGTCCACCCGTCAACATTGTGACTTGCAAGAGACGTATTAGAGGGCCCTCTTCCTTAATTTTCTAGGAGTCTTTTTTGGTGGGCTCAATTAGAATTCAATCTTTAGAGTGGCTATTATAATCCCTCAACTTTATTTATAAATCGTATTTATTTTTAGTTTTCAAAGTTTTGTGGAAAATTTAAAAAGTATCTATGAAAACTAGTTATGTTGTTAAGTAGAAAACATTATTTTGAACAAGTTTGTAAAAAAAGAAAATTCAAAATTTATCATTTAAGTGAATTTTTCGGCCAATAATAATTTTTGTTTCTATAAAAATAAAATAGAGATTATAAATGGATAAAAAGCCATTTTAAACGACAGATTTTGAAAATCTTTTCTTTTACAAAATTATTCAAAATAATGTTTTCTACCTGATAGTATAGCTAATTTTCATAAATTTTTTTTATATTTTTCATAAAATCTTAAAAAATTAGATTTACAAATAAAGTTGAATGATTGCAATAGCCACCCTCTTCAATCTTGTGCAGCTTAGCACTTGGTGGGTTCTGGAGTGTGACGCAGTTCAGCATAGAAGACGTCAAACGGCCATTGTTAACACCTAGGTTACAAAATTAGCTCAATTTACTAAGTTTTACATATCTGCATGCACCACCCAAAATGTTTGTTCTCAATATCTTTTTGTTAATAAACTTTATTAGGCCTATTTTGTAATGAATTATATTTTTATTTTTATTTTTATTTTTATTTTTAGTAAATTTACCTAATACAAAGTTATGAATTTGATGACAGAATGATGTATGTGTTATTTTATTTTAGTTAACTTTATTGGTTCGAGACAATGACAATTACTCATGATTGAACAACATAGCCAACTTAATATTAACCATTAACCTTACCTTTTTTTCTTTTTTTTCTTTTTTTTTGTTTTGATGTCCTAGACCTTATTTCCGTTGAAGTTTTAGCTCAAATTAATCCCCTAAGCCCTAATGGCCCATGTGACAAGTCTTATAACCACACAAGTAACGATAATTATAAGGAATTATAAGAAGTTGAAACAATGATAGAAAGCACACCTAGAATTGACCACTCAATCAATCCGTAGGACAACCATTAAGCTTAGTTATGTGTTGAATTTTAGCCAAAACAACTACTAAGGTTTAAACTCTACTCTCATATTGAGTTATTATTTCTATTAAATTATATGTAGTTCCTAGAGTTGAAGGCTTGATTTGAAAGCAAGTACGTATAGGAAACCTGCTGTAATTGTTTTTTTTTTGGTAGGCACGACTTGTATTTATCTCTGTTATTTGTTGTGATTGTATAGTATCTTATGTCATTATTATTATTAAGATATTTTAGTAAAAAAGAAGAGGATTTGCTTGTACTCCGTGCGTAGAAATTTTGTGATTAATAAATTACAATGTACTATCTTTTCCCAAAACACTTGTATAAATTTCGTATGTTATTTTTTTTTAATCTTTTATTTATTTATTTATTTTTCTCGTGTCGACTCTTCACAGAGATTGTTGTTTATGTGAGTATGAAATGTCTCACACAAGTCACTAAAGGAATAATCTGAATTGAGACTTCCTATCCTAAAATACCCCTAATCGTTCATTAAATATATATATATATATATATATATATATCATATGTAATTTCAAGGAGACATTCCATCCCTAACAAAAAGGTTGGAGCAGTGTCCCTTGTATATAACTATATATAAATATCATATGTTTTTTTTCACATATTTGCACAGGTCCTCTAAAATCAACTATATATATATAACTAGTTAATGCACACATGTGTTGCACGTTGCTTTTTGTTTTTTTTATTCCAAGAAAAAGTTATTACATTTTGTAGAAAAACACTTACCAGACAAAGTAGAAGACGCTGTTAATGGAGAAAAAAGAATTCAAAATCCCGCTGTTAATAGAGAAAGTAAAATTTAGAATTATGTAAATGATATATGTTAAAGTTTAAGGTTTTATACGAATTTAATTTCCTATTTATGTGGTTTCACAAATTAAAGTATACGAATTATAGTATACTTTGAATTCCTATTTATAAATTCCTATATTTATATTTATGTGTTTTATATTCTTATTTCCTATTCCAATCAATGTACTATGTATAAGGGTAGAATTATAGTATACTTTGAATTCCTATTTATATTTGTGTGTTTTATATTCTTATTTCCTCTTTATGTGTTTTATATTTTATATTCCTATTTCCTTTTTCAATCAATGTACCGTGTATAAGGGTAGTAATGTATTTAAAATATAAAATAAAGGTATATTGGTCAATCAAAAGCTTTTCTAACATTAAGCCTATTATAGGTAGTATAGACAATCAATTTACCGTGTATGAAGGCATGATGTAATTAAAATATAAAATAAGGGTATATTGGTCAATCAAAAGCTTTTTTAACATTCAGCCTTTTATAAGTAGTATAGATATAGATATAGATATATTTTTTGATGCCTAATTAGAGATCACAATTTCAACCCGATCCATAGGGTCCTGACCCGACCTATACTTATATGGGCGGCTTTTTTTTTTTTTTCCCTCTTAGTATCGGGTGGGCAAAGGCAAAAATCTGAAAATTATTTCGGGTACGGGTCGGGCATGGATCTCAGAAGAAAAAAACTTAAAGGCCCTACCTGACCCGACTTTGCTTTTACAAGTTTACCCTTCTATATATATAACTTACAAAACCCTAGCCCTAATCCCGAATTCCTTATCCCTCCTCTTATTTTCTTCCCTCCTATTCCCTCACTACCTTACCCTCACCTCATGATCTCTGCCATCACCTACTCACCCCACTTAAACCCTCTACTATCTCCATCGGCTACCTTCATGAGTCATAAGCCACTCCCTCATCGCCTCACCCTCGCGCCTCACCCTTAAGCTCTCTGCCGTCGCTGCCTCACCAGTCACTATTGATTCACCCTCACGACCTCACCGCTGATTTACCCTCACGACTTCACCGCCTCACCCTAATTGCCTTACTGTACGATTCAAATCTATAACTACACATCACAAATTTTGGATCTACACCAAATCGAGTCGTGACCTCACCGTCTACAATCACGCGTACACCGAATCTACGCTGGATCGACATCTCTATGGTCTCAGTGGTTCGAAGGAGGGAATTTCGTAAGAATTGAAACCATATTTGCATTATACTTTCATGTTGCATTATCTATATATATATATTGCTTGCGGTTGTGGTTGAAATTTTTATGTTAGATTTTATATGACCATGCCTTTTCCTGGGTAGATTGTATTGGAAACTTTAATATTTTGAAGGCATGTTATCATTCTTACATTCCATTCATTGTAACAAATCTTTGGCCGCTTACTAGTCGTTAATTTTCTATTTTCATTCTCTCTCTCTCTCCCTCTTCATGCTACATTTTCATTCATTTTTTTTTTTCAATTTTTTTGGGATTTGAATTTCATGCATTTTCTTTGTTTGATTGTCTGGGCATTGCAGGCATGGGTGGGGCGGGCATGGGTTTCCCAAGATGAAGTCGGTTCGGGGATAGAGTTTTATTTTCCTGCCGCATCGAGTTTAGGGTTGGGCATGGGCATAAGAGTTCAGAGTCGAGGTCGGGCATAGGGTAGTTTCGACCTGTATCCGACTTGACCCATAGCCATCCCTATGCCTAATGGACCATATAGAATCCCTCACATAAGACATAGAGCCCATGACTTGAACTTGGGCCTGGGTCATATGTAACATCATGGGTCTAATCCAAAGCAGAATAAAAATAGGGTGGGCCATTAGGTTGGGCTGGTCAGGATAGCACTATGCAGTATGCACTAACATTTACTCCCAAAACATGATGACCGAACCTCGGGCCTAAGTTAGCAAACTGATGTCGTATAAACCTAATTGCTGTTACATACGCAAGGAATTTTGATCAAACACCATTTTCAAACCTCCCGAATAGGACTGTAAAATGAGCCAAGTTACTTGGGCTTCATTCGAGATCAACTCGGTAAAAAACTAGTTCGAACTTGTTCATGAAATAAACGAACAAATCTCAAACATCATTTTGAACTAGTTAATTTAACGAGTTCAGTTCAAGCAGTTTGCTACTCGGCTTAGCTCAACTCGTTTACACCCTTACTCCCGAAACACTTTTAATCATAAAGTAACATCCAAGCTCTCAACATATTAGTCCAAGGCGAACTGTGCATCTTGGAGTGGGTAGGATGGCCCAAGCTAATGATGATAAGGGGCAGAGAATTCCCCTTTCTATTATCTATCAATGTTTCAACCAGATTGGTTCCATAGTTTACTACAACAGGCCATAGCCTAGGGCCGCCCAAACATTCACCGTTTTCTACACCCAAAAACTGTTAGAGATATTGACCATTTATTAATGTGGGTCCCATGTGAAATTTGAGGTGGGTCCATATTGAAATTAGTTAATCTCTATGTGGAGATTTAATTCGAATATTTAATTGGCCAAAATCATTAATGGTTGAATGAGAAATTGTTCTCTAAAGTCGCCTTTGAATAGTTGGTTGAAGAATGGTAATAAAGCTTCTCCCACATTGGAAAACTATGAATTTCTAAGTGAATTCATATACACATACTTTGGACCTATGGTTTGGGCCCAAAAGGCACCCAAGTTTTGTGAGGAGGGAGGACCTAGCCAACATTGGGTTTGGACCCAAAAAAACACGCGCGCGCCTACCCGCACCGAGCCGAGCCGAGCTGGGGGGGGTGGGGTCAAGAAGACTGACCCATGTGTGTCATTTTTTAAGCAAAATTTATTTTTGCTAATTAATTTAATTTCTGTTAACACAGAATAGTCATGACCATTAAAGGTTAATCATCAGATTATATTTTCGCATTATTGAGTCGTCATTAGAGAGAGAGTAAGGACACAGTGGGGTTCGCCAGACGCAGAGATTGCAGTGCTTCTTCTGTGCGTGCAGATCATTGTATCCTGGGAGGCAGACGTCTAAGAGACTCAAAGCACCAAGTGAGAGGCAGACATAGCGTCAAACGCTAGCTTTAACCAATCCGGTTCTGTTTTGTTATCTTCTGTATTTTGTAAGTTTGTTAATTTCCATAATTTATTTCGGTTTCTTTTATATTCTGTATTCTGTGTATTTGAGTAATCCAGAAAAATTCGTGTATTATATACATACTGTTTTGACAAAATTATACATAAGTAATAAAATACATATTTTCCAACAAAAACAAGTTTGTCGCGGTCAGCTGTAACACCGAATGGGCTCATCGAAGCATTCCAAGGCAATAAAAAGCCCTTTAATCCTTGCAACTTTGGCTTTGTTGTGGAGCAAAACGGATTCAATTTTTCCACCACTGCTCTACGCGATTCGGAGAGCAAGGAAATGCTTCCCATGGTGCTTTATTGGGCTATTGGTACACATCATGAATATGGGTATTTTGGGAAAGTGATTAAAATGAAGTCTTTAACTTTTTTGCTAGGACAATAATTTTGAAACAACACAAAATAAAAAGGAAAACAATTAATATGAAACGGAGGGATTTTTTTTTTTAATTCTTTTTTCTTTTCTAAAGAAAGAGTTTAAGCATCAAAGAAAGATAAGAGATGCCAACTAGGTTGGCATCCCATACCTAACTCAATCAATTGACAATTTGGTTTCCAGTGCACTGCAGCTAGTTAAATAATATTGGTAGCCCAAAAAAAATATAAACCTAATAAAAGCTACTTATATACCAATTAATTATCTAAGTACAGTAATAAATACAGGAACCAACCAACCTTAGGCTCTATTTGGCTCCCCAATTTTATAAAGGGAAAAAAAAAAAAACATAATGAATTATACTTTTTCTTATTTGTTTGCAATGGAAAATTTGAAGAAGAAGAATAATTGGAATTATTTTAACTTGATATAATTTTATCTTTTCCTTTCATTTTCTTTCCTCCTTAATTTTTTCCCTTCCTTTTTTTGTCAACCTTGATAGAATCTGGGAACCAAATAGAGGGTTAACCAATCTTTGAGAATGCCATGAAACAATGCAGCAACCAAAGACAATTGGTTTGCCATAGATGTACCAAATGAAGGGAGAAATAATATGCTGCATTAAATTGCCCATTACTAATTATCAAGTATCTAGGAGTTGGGTTTTCTTTTCTTTTTCATACACATAAGGGATTATTGATTTCCTAACACTGTGTTTAGCAGTCATAAAAGAAAGGAAAAGAATTCATTTAATAAAAAGGAAAGTAATGAAAATGGAATTCATTTCCCTTTATCTTGTTTGGTATAAAGGAGAATTAAAATGAAGGAATTCAATTATATAGGTCTTTTATTCTTCTTATAACCCTTTTAATAAATCCAATTCCCTTGAAATTCTGCCCCTTAGGGCCGGATTTCAATATATGTATCAAAATCCCATCAAATCCCTTTTAATTCTTTTCAGCATTCTAAACAATGAAATTCAGAATAATAAAAGAATTCGTTTATGTTCCCTCTAAATCCCTCCGTTCAAAACACAGCATAAGAATAATGTTCATATATTTAGCATACTACAGTTTGTATTACTCTATATTTGTTGCACACATTGCTTGTAGCCTACAAGTTGTAGGGACTTACGGTGGTGACAATGAGTTCAACAGGATGCATGTTTCATGTTTGCTGCCCTAGGTGCATGCAATTGATATCAATTGGCTTATTTCTATCTTGTACCTATTTTTCAATGTCATCTATTTAAAAGTGGTTGGAACATTGTTAAATGGTGTGGAGGGGGAGCTGGAAGAGCCTTGCATCTTTCACCATGCCATTTTCCTGAATGGAGGAGCTAATGTTTGTCGGGTTGGGCTGTTGGCTCAGTTGAAATTTGGTCATTTAAATTGGTCCACATCTTTTACTGGACTTCAACCAACTTGGTTGGACATGGTTGAAAATAGGAAAATTTGACACTTTACGGTGATAGGTTACTCTTTATTTTATTTTTGGTTGAAAATAAAGAAGGTTTATTCATTAACTAGGATTGATTCCATAATTTGGGGGTTGCCAACTTGCCATGCCACGGGCATCCCATAACAAAATTTGACCTCCAATCAATAACCAAAGTTAAATGCTTAGGGAAGGGGGATATCTGATCGGATTAATTGAATCAAAATTCAAGCAACAATTTGAAGTTCAATTTTTCAAAATCCCATATCCCAAGCCATGGTTAAGCCATCACGAATCACCCACAATTCTGCACAAACACTTGTGGAATGACCGATAAAACGAAAAAACCCCTTTACCCAACGTTTCAAATGAAGTGAAAATGAGGCACCGGCACCAGCACCAGCACCAGCGGTGCCTGGATTCCCTTTGGAACTTCCATCCGTGTTAGAGCTTAGCATGAGCATCGTGTTAGAACTTAGCATGAGCATGAAAGGATATTATTTGGTTGCAGACTTAACCAGATGGTCCGAGCTGTGTTATGAAAGAAGAATGCCTCGTGGACTCGAATTTTGCCATTTTGACATTTATGCCAAATGCCCACGTGTTTTCAAGACGCATACTTGTAGTTTTGTCCCTTCTGCCTTGAAGCATCAAAAGACAGTTAAACGACTTAACATGTCTCGAAAATATTGGGGGAATTACAAATTGCTTCGGTTACGGGCAAATAATTAGATACCAATACAAGTGACTACTAATTTCGTAATAAATGACTACTAACTTACTTAAGAATGATTACTAATTTTTATTTTTGTTGATCTGTAATTATTTGTCCGTAGCTATACCAATCTGTAATTCCCCCAAAAATATTTTTGGCCTTGCCTACTTTAACCGCCCAGTGGAATATGGTTGAAGGGGTATTTTTAACCTCTAAAATTATAAACAATAATGATAACAATAATAATAAAGCTTTCACGCTTGACATATTGACATTCTTTTTCTTCTTAGGTGTCAAAGTATAATTTAAGAGTCTATTAAGAAGGAATCCTCATTCATTTTCCCATGAGCTCTCTCATTTTTTTGAGCTATTCCAAGCATACAATTTATGATATGCATCATATAATCAGTTTTATCATATTAGGTCCATCCTATACTCCTATAAGTAAAAATTTAGTTCAAATATATTGAAAGGGAGTCGTGGGTGCAAGTCAAAGTTTATAAAAAGCTTTGGTTAAATAATGTTAATTAGATGATCGATAACATTAAACTCATCATGTGTGTGTAGCGTTTGTGAAATATCCTTGAAGGTATTCTCTCAAAATGGTAAGACACTATCTTGCAATTTTTGTAATATCTTCTAATACGTGGGAGAGAGTTTGTGTCATACAAGCAAGAGGGAGTCCTCATGATAACTTGTTGGCTTATTGGCTTTGAATATGATTTGCAAGGCTCAAATTTAAGGGTTGGAGGCTTTGGTGAATATATATATATATATATATATATATATCTGTGAGGGTGGGAGCTAAAAACTTAATAAATAAGTACTCCCAATGCAATCGGCCAAGAGGTAAGCTACATTCCCCTCTTTGAAAAAAAAAAAAAAAAAAAAAAAAAGAAGAAAGGGAAAATTAGCCAAAAGTCCATATTTTAAGACTTATAAAAGTATGAGTCCATGAAAGAATCTTATGCAGTCCTAAGTCCAACTTTTAGTTAGAATGACAATGTTATTAGCAAAATGAGAACATGTTTTTTTATAATGACAAGATTTCTCCTGTTCATTCTTATATGTATAGCTCTACCCAATTCTTCTCCTTCTCTCTCTCTCTCTCTTTCCCCCTCATTGGCCAATCAACACATCCACATATGTAGCTCCTCTCTATCTTTGTCTCTATCTCTGTCCTTGTTTCTCTGTTTCTCTCTTGTTTCTCTCTTTTCTCTTTCTCTCTCTCTCTCTTTCTCACCATCATAAGCTTTTCCTTTCATCAATGGTGTTGACTACTATCGACAAGCTGTAGATCAATCGATCAAAGGGAAAAATCTTATCACAAACTTTGCTTTTCATCAATGGTGCTGACTATTGTGGGACAACCTATGGATCTACCGATGAGAAGGAAGAGCTCAACGAAAATGAAAGCAAACCCACCCCCATTTCTTTCTTCTTCCTCTTCCTTTTTTTTTTTTTTTTTTAAGTAGATTTAATGCCCACTGTACTGCCTTTGTTTTTTTTTTTTCAAGATCTGATGCCCATGGTGAGAGAGAGAGAGAGAAAGAGAGAGAGAGAGAGGAAATAAATAGCAGATGAGAGAGCTACGATAGGGAAATAAAATAAATAGCAAATCTGATGCCCATTGATATAATAGCCCTAAAACACCTTTGGCGTTAGATTCTATCAAAAAATTGAGTTAGCTTTTTACAATTTTTTGACTAGTTCTTAGCCATAAGAGAGTTGTTTTCCTTGACCTTGGGACCTACTCCATCTTTGACGATATTTGCACCAACCACAATAATGGACTTTGCTGAGTGTTATGCTTTTGGAGAATCACTATCTTCACTTTCTTTAAATCTTTGCATTATTTATTTATTTATTTATTTATTTTTTATAGATGAAGATAAATCAACACCACATAATGTAATATCTTCCAATTAACTCTTCCCTGAGAATGACTAAAAAAAACATTTTTGAATATTTTGAAATGGTAACATTGAAACAGTTACATGAAACTGTTTTCAATCACACTGTCTTTTGTGTGTGTGTGTTTAATTTGTCTTAGCTTTTTCCCATTTTTTATTAGTTATTGGCCATAAGGGAGTTGTTTTCCTTGACCTTGGAACTTGCTCCATCTTTGAGGATATTTGTACCAACTACAGTAATAAACTTTGCTAAGAGTTATTCTTTCGAAAAATCACTATCCTCAATTTCTTTAGATCTTTGCATTTTTTTATTTTTTTTATTTTGAAGATGAATCAAAACCACGTAATATAATATGTTCCAGTTAAAACTTCCCAGAAAATGACTAAAAAAATAATTTTTTGAATATTTTGAAATGGTAACATTGAAATAGTTAACTGTTTTCAAGCACACTGGTTTTTTTTTTTTAATTTATTTTATTTTATTGTGTTTAATTTGTCTAGATTAAAAAAGTAACATGTAACTATTTTCATTCATTTATGATAGTGGTTTGACCTATGCATTGTTTGCGTAAAAAAAATTAGTTGTATTCATTTAGTTTTAACTGCTTTCAACACTGGTTTATGTCAATTTTATGTTCACTAATATAAAAATTTGTATTCATTTATTTATTTATTTTTTTGGCAAATTTGTGCAGATTAAATGGTAAACGTAAAATAGTTATATGTAATTGTTTTGCTGTATGTAGATATTTTTAAATGTAATTGTTTGTAGATTTTTGCAAAAGAAATAACGAATGTAAAACAGTTACATATAACTGTTTTCTTCCACACAAATTTATAAACAATTGCATACAGCAAAATAGTTGCATGTAAGTGTTTATGAACTTTTGTATTTTGTAACTATTTAACTATTACAAAATAGAGTGCTTTCTAAAACAGTTACATATAACTATTTTTAGATAAATTGAAAATTAATTGTTATTTCCATGTGTGTGGGATTTAATTGCTTAAATTTAAAAATAGTTACACAAACACATAGATCAAACTAAGTGAAATTGGCAAAACTAAATTCATCTACTTCATGTGACGTTCACAATTATGTCCAATATGATATAAGACAGAGGTGAAGTTTCTTACTTTGAAGAGGACAACGAAGAAGATGAAGAAGATAGGTGAAGCTTCGAGATCTCAACTAACGCTTTCTTGGATCTTTGAACTCACAAATCAAATCAAACTAAATTTGGGCATAGAAATCAGTGATGGGGATCAGAGCTGGAGATGTTAGTAGAGGGGACAAAGGAGACTTAACAATTGACATAAAGGTCTGTTTGTATTGTGGGATTTTGAGGTGGGAATTAATAAATCTCAGGAATTCACAAAAATTACGATGTTCGGTTAGCTTATTTATTAGGAGATTTAAACTCCTAAGAGTCCTAATTTCTCATCAATTGTGAAACATTCAACTCCCACGTAAACTGAAGGGAAATAACAAATCCTGCGTTCTATAACTTGAGCGGGATCTGAAATTTTCATTTGGGTCGTTTCTGTAACTTTAACCTTGCTACCTACATCACTCTGATCAATAGAGAGGACACCATTGAGTGGCCGACGAAGTGGCAAGCGATGGCACTAGATGAGAGGTCCTAGAGGTAGAGTTTGAAGCCCATCAAAAATAAAGATGCCAACTGGCGTCCTATATGAGGGCTTTTGTCCTGACAAATGATAGCGGCTAGTACTAGTGTTTTGCAATATAAAATAGTCATGGTCCCCTTTCTCTGTGAATCTTAACTATGGCACCTTTCCCTGCCAATCTTAATTGTTGTTGGCTTTGTTTTGGACGAAAGATAGTGTACGTGGGAAGAGAGGGAGTTTCAATCAGTGAATCAAAACTCGTTACTTCTGTTCTAAAACAAAACGTCTTGAGATCATTTTTTTTTTTTTTTTTATAAATGATTATAAAAAAGTTGTTCTTCTTTTCTTTTTTTTCTTTCCTTTTTTTTTTTTTTTTTTTTTTTTTGGGTTTCTTTGGTAGGGGAAAGGTGGTGGCAATGGTGACCAATGTTCTCCAAATGTCAAAAGGGGGAGCACTCCTTGAGGTCATATAATTTCTCATTAAAAATTTTTTCGTCATCCGAACAATGAAATTATAACTCTTGAGAATTCTATTTCTCAAGAGTTTGAATTCTCGAGAGTTTTAGATTCTTGAGAGCTTCAACTCCCAGCAAACGAACACACCCTAATAGGTGTTGAAGTTTGTGCAGAAGGCGTTGGAGAAGTATGAATAGGGGTTGGTGGAGTTGGTGCAAAATCTAGTGGTCTCACCACCAGATCTTGTGTAGAAACTGGTGATTTCACCACCAAACGAGGCATTGTTGGAGAATCTAGGGTAAGGTTGATGGAGTTGGTGCAAAAACAGATGGTTTCACCACCACATTTGGTGTAGAAACTTCAACGGAAGAGTTTGGTGGTTTTACAACTAGATCTAGTGTAGAAATTGATGGTTTCACCATGAGAGGAAGCGTTTAAGAATGTGGAATAGGGTTTAGCAGAGCTGGTGAAACCATCTAATGCTGAAACATCATCTGAGGAGGTGCTGGAGAAATAGGAATAGGAGGTTGACAGTGTATTGGACGACAACAACTTTTCCAAAGAGGATGCATGTGTTGATTTATGAGAATGGGAGTCCAAGAATAATGACGCTAGTGGTAGAAAGTTATAGGCACGGGTTTATAGTGGAGGGTAAATTTGTCTATGCCTATATTTATGGACTTGAGACGGCATAAATATTTATGCATGTACAAGTCCAAATTTGTGGACTTGGGCCAAAGTCCCGCAAAAAAAAAAAAAAAAAAAAAAAAAAAAAACTCTTTGTCCTTCCAAATTTATTTTTACCGTTACTTTCTCGCCTTACTTTTAACTCTCCCCAAAAAAAGAACACAGAAAAGGAAAGGGAAAAAGAAAAACCAAAGAGGTGAGAAAGATTTTCTCTCGTCTGTTTGGATCAATAGGAAATCTGGGAAAATTGCAGGGCAGATCTGTTGGGAAGAAATAGAGTTTCCGTTGATTCAAACACTATAATCATATACTAAAAGAGAGAAGATGAATATATTCAGATTAGCAGGGGACATGACCCATCTGGCCAGCGTCCTCGTCCTTCTTCTCAAGATCCACACCATCAAATCCTGTGCTGGTACGTACACTCTTCTCTCTCTCTCTCTCTCTCTCTCTCTCTTTTACGTAATATGTGTACGTGCATATATATATATATATATATATATATATATATATATAATTTCTATTGATTTAGAAGAGTTGTTTGGATCTATACATTGATGTACATTGATTAACATGTTTGGTAGCCGAGAAAACTCAGGAAAACAGATGAAAATGAAATGTTAAGTTTGATGAATAATGCTGTTTTGGTGATAGCTGGGGAAAAAAATGATAATTGAAAAACGCAGCTCAATTGAGGCGTAGAGTTGAATTAGAATCAGGTGATTGTAGGTTTTTGGTTTTGTTTAGGTCTTAAATAACGAGAAATATGATAATTAGTTTTTAATTTTATTTTCCTACATTTTCTCATAAACCCAGAACAGAAATTTAAGAAATTGTATTCTAAAAATTTTCAGACAAGATAGGAGACTACTAGTAATTGCAGTTTTGAAGATTAATACAGATTGTAGTAATTAAGAGCAGTAGAAAATTTTGGTGAGTTGCTTAATATTCCTGATAATTTTGTTTGTGGGGTAAGTGATATAAGGAAAATTTGCTTAATATTCCTGATGTGTGGAAGTGCGGTTATTTTACCATTTATGAAATATTAGATATCTTAAGCTACATCTGGGAAAAAAATATAATGTTGACACCAGTATTTAGTTTATATTTAGAAGTAGTGCATGGCTTTTCTTTAGCATGAGCTGCCACCAGGGGGGTGGGGTGGGGGGTGTGATTGGGAGAAGTGTTGGTAAGCAAACCATACCCCATTCAACAACATGGAACTTCCAAGTTCCAAGCACTTGATATTATTTTGAAACCTCTCCACTATGGATTCATAAACTGTGTTCACCTTAATGAAGCTCCCAAAGGTAGAGGGAAGACAACCCACCCCGTAATCAAGGTTTAGGGCTAACACTCCTACATCACCCCTTTGACCACAGGAAGCAATTAACTTGTAACCAATTTAAACTTCAAACCCAATAAGCCAAGATCACCCCTTCAAAACAAAGCAACAGTTTCTTCAAGTACCAAATTTGATCCCTACTGGGATACAAAAGATAACAGAATCATCCACATAAAGTAACCAGGAAACACACTCCTTTTTACCTGACTACAAAACCTTCTATCAAATTTGCATCAATAGTCCTTTGGAGTGACATACTAAATGCTTCCATAACAGTGATAAAAAGGGAACAGAGGGTCACCTTGTCTAAGGCCCGTAAAACTCTGAAAAAAGCCATGAGGGCTACCCTTCATCAGCATAGAAAAATAAACCGTCGAGGATACAAGCCTCAACCCGCTTCCTCCATTTCACACCAAAACCTATCCTTTTAAGCAATTAGAGAAGAAAGGTCCAATTCATGTGATTATAAGCATTATCTATGCTGAGATTACAAGTCAAACCTGAAGATTTGCCTCTACTCTGCAATGATGAAATTTTGTTGATTTCGAATAGTTGATAAAAATTTTCCAGGGAGAGGGAGAGGCCTACAGTTTGATTTTGGTTTCATAGGAAAATTACCACTGCGCCTCAAGTTTCTGAAGCAGTGAGATGGAATTTCTTCCCATTTTTATAGGATTTGAAACTTCATATATTTTGTCTTTTGAGATCACAAAAGGCTGCCAAGATTTTAAGTCAATATCTTTCAGGAGCTTGCCATCCAATTATTCCAACTTCCAAAGAACACTTGGGTGGTTGTGTGGTTGTCGAAAACCTTAAGTAATCCAAGTTTCAAAAGAATCTTGGGTGATCGTCTTTTTGCCATAAATCACAAATGATCCAAGTGCCCCCTCTGTTTGCTCAGTTTTTCACTTTTACGTCTCCTAATTATTTTGCGGCAGATATATTTCAATATGTGGTCACTGTGTTGATTTGAAGGTCATTTCCCATGCAGCATGGTGGTCAGTTGTGTCGGGGAAGATGGAGAAGGGGGTGGATGTCAATTGGAATTTTACAAGTCTATTGAGTGGGATATTTTTGGGTTTCTGGCCACATGCATGCATAGGTTCTATGTGGAGATGATTCTGCGGCATGGTCCACACTACCCATAAAATAGTTGGACTCAAGTGGACGACGCAATCACTTTTGAGAAAAGGGCATGGGAGTGTGTTCTTTTGGGAATTTTGGTAGATTTTCATTTATTTTCTATTTGTGATAATGTTGGCAATTGTGAATTGTGACTTGTGACTTGTGATATCTTGAGATATATATATATATATATAGATAGATAGAGGGTTGATCATGTGCGGGATATCCCGAAGTATCCCGTTCGATCACGGCCGTTCGTGAGCGACATGCGGGCATTCACGCGCCCGCGCGAGTCGTTCATGGACAGCCGTGATCGAACGGGATATCGGGGATATCTCGCACATGATCAAAACTATATATATATATATATATAGATATAGATATAGATATTTATTTATTTTATTTTATTTTATTTTATTTTATTTGTAACGTAACAATCTTGTAATATGACTTTTCTTATACCTCAATGTTAATATTTTCTAGTTTCATATCTATGTTTGTCCTTGCATTAGGGTATTGGGTTTTCTGCTTGGGCATGACTGTAATATAAGCTGTGTAGTGTTCTCGACATGTTATACAGTATGGTTTTTGGCTCATTTTTGCAGGCGTTTCTTTAAAGACTCAAGAACTATATGCTGTTGTCTTTGCTACTCGCTACTTGGATATATTTACAGCATTTTATCTCATTCTATAATACCGTAATGAAGTTGATATTCTTGGGGAGCTCTTTCTCAATTGTTTGGTACATTAGGCGCCACAAGATTGTGCGCAGATCTTATGACAAGGACCAAGACACCTTTCGACACTTTTTTCTTATTTTACCCTGCTTGCTTTTGGCCCTAGTTATAAATGAGAAGTTCACCTTCAAAGAGGTATGTATGTCATTCCATGTATTTGCTATTGGATGCTTTAGTTTATATTGTTTACTCATAATTTTTTTCGTATTAGTGGAAGACTGGAAGTTAATGTTGTCCGGTTGTCCCAATTTAATCTGAAGCTTTAGACAATATTGATTTTGTTTTATACATAATCCATTGAATAAATAAATAAATAAATATGACAGGGTTTATACTGTTATTTTCACCCTACGTACATGTTCTTAAATACTTTTACTCAATATAAATGAGCAGGTTATGTGGACATTTTCCTTATTTTTGGAAGCTGTTGCCATACTTCCTCAGCTGGTATTGTTGCAAAGGACAAGAAATATTGACAACTTAACGGGACAATACGTTTTTCTCCTTGGGTAATTTACTGCTCAGATACTCTCGTTTGTTAATTTCCAAATCAAAGAAGAGTTGTTACCTATTAAGTTGGATGGCTTATCTTGGGTTTCTAATATTTCATTTCACATCATGGTGTTATTGTTATTTGTTGTCACTTTTTTCCTGAGCGAATATTTTACCTGAGGACCTAATTTTCTATTTTGAAGTGTTATTATTATTATTTTTATTATTAAAACTGAGATTTGCTACATTATGTCTTTTTCTGTACTCTTTTCTTTGGTTCCTCTGTACATGGCTTCATCATTTCTGCAATATTCATGCACTACTTTTGGAGTTTTGGGGCTGAAACATTATAGAAAAAACTAAATAAGAGGAGAAGAAGAGAAGCAGATATATGAACTCAAAGGTGATCATGGCAAAACGCCTCTCAATCCAACTATACATATAGAGAGATACACAGAGATAGAGGGAGGGCAAGCGAGCGTAAAACCACCAGACCCAAAAACAAAAAGGTGATCATGGCATGTCTTGGAAAAGTGGTCCTTGAGTCATGGTGTCTTATCCTAGGAAATGTTTATTTTCAAAGTCCATGGATCAAGCTATGTTAAATGGATCCCTTGCTTGACCCTGAAAGTACCCATGTCAACACAACATGATGTGGGTGTGGGTACTCCTGCCACCTGCCAGATACTTCAAAATAGTGGAAATTCTTTGGAAAGTAGATGAATCCAACACTTGGACATGCACCCTCACCCGACACCCTTACTCAAGTCCATGTAACACAGGAATCAAGCTTAAGCAATTCTTTTGTCAACAAACGTGGTGCATCTATTATCAAATCCTTGAACTTTTGGAAATTTTTTACATAGAATTTTTGAAGGCAATGAAAGTAAAATAAACAATTATTTGCTGTAAATTCTCTGATAATATCAAGAACTAACTTAAGGAACCTTCATATAGATGTTGAGAGGTACTAGTACATGATAAATATCCCCAGGAAAGAGATGGAAATGATTTGGAAAGAAAACTGATGATATTATCAATTTATTTACTTGATTTACTCATTTATTTATTAAGAAGAGGGGGAGAGAAAGCCTCCTTCAATGGATGGCTAAGACAAGTTCTGTTGAAAACAAAACGAATGCTCACCATCTAAAGAGAATAAAAACTACTTATTGGTGAAGCTAAGCCTGATGTGTATCCTTCAAAGTGGTTTTCTTTCATATCTAATTGTGATCTTACCTTGCCCTCTCTCTCTCTCTCTCGCTCAGGTTATGCAATTGATATAATTCTACTGGGAGAGCGATTAAAGAGATGATAGGAAGCAGGAGTTCTCTGCATGCTAAAGATGATCGGAAAATGATAGGAAAGATCTATTTACAACCCTGAGGCTCTGTTCGTTAGGATTGAAGAGAGAGAGGATGCAGAAAAGTAGCAAACTATCCTATCATGTGACATCTAATGTCCATTTGACTTCCCCCCCCCCCCCCCCCCCCCCAAAAAAAAAAAATATATATATATATATATATATATAGACATTTTATGTCCATTTGAATAGTGTGAAAGTAGAACATTCCTGTTAGTTTGCTCTAGCTCACATCCTATATTGGCCCAAATAGTCCCTGAAAATTTTGTAGGATTCTTTTCCACAAGAAAAATAACGTTTTAACCTTTTTGTGTTCGTCTCACATGCTAACAAAAATATTTCATGCTATAGTAGTTGCCACTAGGATGCACCATAGTAGCATTGCTCTTGATGCTCTAATCAATCAAAACTATGATGCACCATATAGCGTGGCCCTTGATGATACAATCAATCAAAACAGATTGCATTGAAGGCAGAAATGAGAAATCAGTAATGAATATTTGACATTGTACACGCATTGGAGGCGCAAATCATCAATGGCCCTTGTTGCATCTCTTATTAATATTTTTGCATCTTTTTATTTTAATGATTTTAGGAATTAAATTTGACAGTTAATATATTATTACTTCAGTTAGGATGAGTTTTAGGATGTTTCCACTTGTTATTAGGGTTTTATAAAGTAATAAATAGGCCTTACTACTTAGCAAAAAGATTTATAAATTCAAAAAAAAGAAAAAAAGAAAAAAAAAGGCATTACTGTGAATTATACCCAGATATGAATAAATGTTGAAAAGAAGATTGGAATCATCTCTCTCTCTCTCTCTCTCTCTCTCTCTCTTCTTCTTCTTCTTCTTCTTCTTGTTCTTCTTGTTCTTGTTCTTGTTCTTTATTTTTATTGTGATTGTATACAAGTGGGCATTGCTCTTCCTTTGGTTGACTGCTTCATACCTTAAAAATTAGAAAGTACAAACTTAACAAGAAGTTGACTACTAGATTTGTGGATACAATCAGTATTTTCAAATACCGTATAAAGGTTTGACCAATATCACATCATACTCTCATCATCAAATATTAAAATTGATCCTTTATCAATACGTCAACTCAGAACCAAATCAGATTATTTGATCCTTAATATCATCATAAACCCAAAGCATATGCACACATTTTAATAGATTACCTTTTAACAATACACTGATACCCCCAATGAATGGTTTGATACGGTGTGCTATTTGGGAGCAATGTATATCGGGAATATTGGTAGGAAGAGAACTGATCCATATCTCTTGATATGCATGGATCAACTGATATTTAAAACCACTGTTCCAATATTAGCTCACAAGCTTATGTATCCAAAATATGTTGCCTAATGAGGTTTTAGTTCTGAAGTTCTTTTTTTCCCCCCTTTTTTCCTCTCCTTGTTTTCCAATTTAAGTTTACTTGCAATGATAATGAATTGCAAAAATGAGACCAGATCATGAAATTAGATGTTAGGCTTTTAGCATGTCATTGTGAATCTTGCCAAGGTGCCCTATTGCCTCTTTTCAGAAACTCCTTGTTGCTTATGCACTTAGAGATAATTGGAAGATCCGCATGCACGAAAGCTGTAGGGAAAACATGAGTACCTTTTTCTGAACTGTTTTCATCCCTACTTTTGTTGCTTCTTTTTCAGTCTCACTGGTCAGCCTAGCTGTATTCTTGAATATTAGTCTTCCTTATTGGGCTAGCAGAACCATCTAATAACTTCTTTACTTGGGCATTTAGATTGTAGTTGACGGTCTACTTTATTGTATCAGGCACCTGTGAACAATCGTCCGATCAGGTTGATTTTTGGCTCAATAATCTCATAATTGCAATCACCGTCCTGCATTTGCTTATATTTTCTGATATTATTTTTCAACACATAACAACTACTACAAAGCTTATATCCATACTACTTGGAGTTGGCTATATTTTGCCATTCATCTCAATCCAGGGCCATCATTGTTTTTTCTCACTGCCTTCTCATTGCCTTGACCCATGTACAAGGCTCTTGTCCTTTAGCACCATCGACTTGAATCATATTGCTAATTCTTACAGGAGCAATAATTGGTCTTTGTTTCACATGATAACCATTTCCAATACCTTTCTCTAATCTTGTACTCCCTTGTTACTCCACCTTCTACTTGTCTCACAAATGCATCTGTTTTTTTCTCTCATTTCTTGTATGGCCACTTATCCAACTCAGCAATCTTATTTCAGCTACACCAAATATTCTTTGACACAGCACTTGAAATGTAAGGATTATAGATTTATCTTAATATTGAAGTCATCATTTGTCCATATAATTTGATACTTCAAAGATCAACTGCAAAATTCGCAGCACGAGTTTAGACATGATTTTTCAAAATATATATATATATACGTTGTTCATTCAGCAGCAGAACTGTAAATTGCAGACGCCCTTTTTTCCTTTTTTTTTTTTTTTTTTTTTTTGATGGATTCTTATCCTATGTAAGTTCATGCTACATGCATAAATCTTCTCTTGACCTTTGCCCACATAATCTGATATGTCCACACAAGATGGACATACATGTAACACATACACAAAGATGCTACAACATGGACATGCATGCACACACAAACACACGTATGTTTATATATAGATTAAATGCTTGCAGAAGCACCTGTGTACATTCATACGTATGTTCAAATTAAAGTGGACAGTGAAGTTCTGATGTGCAATATGGCTAAGTGCATATTCCTCCAACATTGTCAATTTTTCATGTGACTTTATGTTATGTTTGTCATTAGCAATCATATTCTGGCAATAGCTACTTTTGTCATGCACTCATTCATGGTATCTCTGTGTTACCAATTTTATTATTCTTTGTCCTAGGTCCTGGAAAGATATTCCCCAAGGGAATTGTAAAACATATATCTCAAGCAAATTTTGGACTGCCATTAGTTTGGTTTCACATTATGAAACTCATTTATATACTTATTTAAGACCCTTTTTTTTCCCTGAAGTTATTAATGAATTTGGATTATTTATCTTTTCCACTTCTCTTTCTGCAGGGCATACCGAGCCCTGTACATATTAAACTGGATGTACCGCTACTTTACTGAGGATCACTATGTCCATTGGATAAGTAAGTGTGTGTGTGTGTGTGTGTCCCTGTTTTCATGTTCTGTCGTGGATCTATCATTATTGACACCTCATTTGTGTAATGGTTTTGCTATTGCAGCTTGGATATCAGGGCTTGTGCAGACATTGCTTTATGCTGATTTCTTCTACTATTACTTCCAAAGGTAAAATGCTTTTAATCTTTCCAAAAATACTCCAAACGTATGCCGATGCATGCATGAAATGGTGACTCACTCCATTGTAATGGCTTACAGCTGGAAGAACAACGAAAAGCTTCATTTACCAGCTTGAGCTTGACAAGTCATTGGCAGGCTAAAGATTTAAAGAAAACAACATGAATGTGTATTCGTTTAATTACAGGTGCTCAGAAGTTTGTTTTTGTTTTTTCCTCTATTTTGGGTGCGCTGAGAAGCATGTTATTCCATGGCATGTGTTTTCATTTTTTCATTAAGTGGGGGGTTTACATCCCTCAATACCAGATAATTTGTAGCATTGACAGAGCACATTCATTATGACTTTTATCGTACAAGATGTTCAACTACCATGTAGCAGTCAGGGATTGTTGTGCATATTCTTTCTTATTAAAATTGTGAACAGATATTATTATGGGTTGATTGTTGCCATGATGTGGGTTCCTTGCCATGTTAAAATTCTGGGATTTCTTATTATTTGGGACAAGTGATGCTTACAAATAAGAAAGGTGATATCCTAATTCATCAAAGTTGTGGGGACTTTACATTGAAACCAGAAGTTGTCTATTGTAGTGGTTTTTTAGCAAAAAAAACATAAAAATGGCAACCCCCCAAATCCAGGGAATCAAAAAAATGCTTGGGTTGTAAACAAGTGTGTAGAATGGTAGGAATTGCAGCCACATTTGAACCATGATCGAAATGATTTTGGCTTGTGAAAGTATTAGCATCACTTGTCAAGACAACACAATGGTGGACTTCTTGATGTTTTAGACCAAAATCCTCATTTCTGCCAATCTCTTGAATCAAAGCTTTACTAAAACACAAACACCCTAGACTCTGGAAATAACATGCTTCCACTCATGACCTGTGGGTTTAATGGTATGGAAAGCAATTCTGAAGCCAACCCACTACCACACTCATGACCTGTTGGTCTAACAGATTGGTTTGGGAGTCAGGAACGAAGCAGGTAACTGGGTTAAAGGGTTCATTTGTAATAGTGGGGTGTCCTCAAACATGTTCCTGAGGTTTGGGCCTTGCTACAAGGTCTCCTCTTGTTTCCTGGAGCAAGAGCTGCAAAATAGAGTAAAATTAAATTGTGTTTGGGTGAGATTTTCATGAATTTTTTAAATGACGATATTTTAGAGTTTAGAATTTGTGAGGGTCAAAATTGTAAATTTCTTGTTTGGCTAAACAGTTTTAAAGTTGAAATTTCTAAATGGAATTTTACAATTTCCTTATTAAAAATTGGAATTTGGCAAATTTCACCTAAATAGATGGCCGGAATTTCTTTAGAAACCCACCAAATCAGAGTTAAAGTTATGACTAAAACTTTAGAATTCCAGTTTGAATTAGCCAAACATGGATTTTGATTCTAAGAATTTGAAAAATTCTATTTTAAAAACAAATTCTGCCGAGAAATTTCTCACTAAACACAACTCTAAGAACAAGTGTTTTTTTTTTTTTTTTTTTTTTTTTGGGGGGGGGGGGGTGTTTGACAAAGAGACCATTAAGGGTAAAATTGACCTTTTAACCTTATGAGGTCTTTACTAAAGGCAAGTTAGGAATTTTCTAAAAATTTAGTAATTGATATGAGGATCTAAAAATTTAGAAAGTGGGAGGAATGTCGTCAACAGCATGATTGCCTTAAGTCTTGTAACAATCTCCTTGTCGTTACGTGAATGATCTTAAGTTTAAATTCATAGAGAAGCATTGATATTAAAAATAAATAAATAAAACAAAAAACAAAAAAATAAAACTTAGGAACAGGGATAGATTCTATCAATTGTTAGAAACAAAAATGCCAAAAACAAAAATTATAGGAGGAATGCCAATATAGTTTCCAAAAATTCTTAAGATAGATGTAATTTTGATAAAACTCAAGAGGTTAGTGTAAAACTCCCTTGTAAAAAAGATGTGGGATTTCGTTCTATTAATTTACCCTTTCGTTTTATAATTTGTAGTAAAAATTGCAAAGGCCTCTTATCCACTATCATCTCTCGAGGGAATTAAGATAAAAGTTTTAGACATGTAATTAGTACATAGAGCATTTTCCACGAACGTTCAGTATACTAAGCATTTTCCTCAAGAAATCCTTGGTCTTAAAAGTTTTTGGTTGAGAATGGATTAGGATTGTTTGCCCAATCTTCATACAAATATCCTGTAATGTCAACAATCAACCCCAAATCAAAATCACTTGATTGTCTTGATTTCTTATCACCCTGTAAGGCAGAGAGTTTGCCAATCTTATGTTTCATAAATTACATGACATTCAAGTCAATATTTGACTACACAAACCTAGTATAAAAAAAAAAAACCACTACACCAACCTAGATAAATTTTGAAGGATCCCTCTGATTATCGCAATGCAAATTTACATGCATTGCCAAAGTAAAAACTAAAAAGAACAATGATGTGTGTAGCCTAGTCATTTCTTCACCCTTTTATTTCACCGCACGATTGTACAGCCGTAGAAGCTTGGCATTATTGCCTCGTTTCACCCCATCTTTTTGGGTGCTTTTGCGTATATGTTAAGCCACAGCACCTGTTACCAAGTTCTCATAAAATGGGTTTTAATCCACCTACCAGATCACTTGAAGCATTGAAGGAACATTCATCAGAACTTCATACCAGATGTTCAGCTACCACATCGTGCCTCTTCGATTGCATTACGTATTTTCATATGTTCTGTTTGGTAAAATCCTACATATGATCTCGATATGCACAAAGAATAAATCATTTTAAATGCCATCTCTTTTTCATGAAACATCCATATGCACTCTTAACAGTCCAACTAAAAAAGTTTTCCCAACCTGAAAGGTAAATGCTGGGCATGGTCAATAACAATTTCCAGCTTCCTATTTTATATAATAAAAAAGGAACACCATCGATCATGCACAAGGCTGGTTGAGTACAGATGTGACTTAATTTGAGATTAAAAGACTTCTTTTTGTATATATTGGATACATTTTTCACATCAGCTCCTAAAACGAAAAACAAAAGATAAAACTGCAACTTTATTACTATCTACTGTCTATTTAGTCTTCTTGCAGGCAGTCAGATGCCCCTGTAACCACCTCCTAATTGGTGCATTGTGGCATCAATTTCATCCCCATCCTCCATATGAAGCTACATATTCAAACCAACATTTACGATCAGAATAACCAAATTAAGTCACATTATCCTTAATACAACTTTGGCAGCACAGAATAGTCAACAATATATTGTCATATATAAGAAGCAGAGTTATAAGATGCAAGGCCACAAGCAGGACATAAATTCAAGGAAAAAGGAGCCAAAAACTAGTGGGTCACACACATAACAATGATACTTTTGGATTAGTTCAAATAAATCGTCCATCACTGTTTGTGTCTACCTGTCCGGTACATATCATTTGAACTTGAAGGAGTATATAGCTACTTATAGCAGGAGCAAGAAAGCGAACTGGGCAGGAATATACTACAACCATGGCAACCGGTAACGAAGCCCAAAAAATTTCTATTTAATGCGGAAAACAGGAAATGGGAAGGATATTAAATAATGTAAAATAAAAATGGAAACAGATGGAAACAGTACAGAAAACGAATGCTAGTGATTTTAACACTCGCAAGTCGCAGTGCATTCCCACAGGCATTTGTAACTGCTGTTCCAATATTCTCGTGTGTTTCTTAATATTTCCTATGTTGTTTGCCACACAGTCTTCATTTCTAACAAATTCAAAATGTTTCCATATTTTGTGATTAATATATATACATATATATAGGGTTTATATATAACGATCAGGTGAGCACATGCTGATATATGTTATATCAACCCCGCATTGGGGGTTGTACCTCATGCATTAGTGGGTTACGGGATACATTGGGCTAATGCACAAGGTACAACCGCCAATGTGGGTGTTGATATAAGTTATATCAGCACATGCTCACCTGACCATCATCATATATATATTTCCATATTGGTTTCTACATGTTTCTCCACATTTGGGGAAACCAAAACAGATTTCCAAAGAGTGCTCAATCTTGATGGAAACAAATTTCCTGGCAATTATAATTTATTGACAGTTATTAATATATAATGTTTCTCATGAGAGCAACAAAAGTCCACAGACCACCTAATTGACACCAACGAGTAAAATTCCCCTGTGCTTCAGGACCCCATAGTAACAACAAAGAATGTCCTATACAACCTTCTTGTGTAGTATGTATATTCTTGAAAAAAGTTTGATAGTCACCTGGTCTGGGGTTTTCTTTGCAGAAAAGCGATTGCCATTATAGAAGAATTGCATGGCCTTGTACTCTAATTGCAGCCGATCACAGTAAGCAGTCAGAAGCTTTGATAACTGGGTGTTGCGTTTGATCCTGAAAAAGAGCTCACGCCCATCCTATGTTCAAAAGAATAACATAATGAGAAGGGAGAGTAGAATAAGAACACAATGTGTACTATTGCAACTGATGGGTGAATGTCAAATCAATACAACAAAGCACACTTCATAACAGTCAAACTTTTGATTGAAATGTCCATCTAATCCACTTGGTTATGACATGTCCACAAATATAACTTTCCATTAATCAGAGTAAACATTAACAAGATGACAAGAATGGACATTTTAATGTGACTATGTTAGATTTGATCTGGAAACTTGAAATAATTCCTGAGGTAAAAAATCTTCTTATGATATAGTGATAAAGGAAAGACTTCCTACTAAATCTTTGTTTATTTTGAGAGGAGTGAACATTAGCACGGAATTCCCCATGCGTTACAATCAGGAAACTAATAACCATATTCTAGGGAATTTTTGTACACCAAGAGTACTCTCTCGATACAAATAAAGGAACACATGAATAATCTACACGGAAGAGCTGTTGGCCATAGTAAGGCTGATAGAAAGCATGGACTAAATATCTATGATATCAACAATATATTTGCGATATATCCATGTATTTGGACCCCTTGATACGATATCTAACTAACATATCTTTTTCGCAATTTATCTTTGCGATGTTGTCAATAATTTCGTTATTATTGATAATATCTCCATATATCTATTATATCTTCTTTTTTTAACATAGTGTCATCAACGATATCAGAGATATATTAGTAATGCATCATAAATTTCTTCCATTGTACACAAGATATTATGGATATATCATCAATATTATCAGAGATAATCAACAATATTGTCGATATCTCCAATAACGTGTCGATGCTCTAAATTTTCCAGCTTCACCCTTTACGTGGTTTTACTCTCTTTTTTCTCTTCTTTTTTCCTCTTTTTTTTATTTATTTTTATTTATCTTATTTTATTTTATTTTTATAATTAATTTGCAACTTTCAGTGTAAATGATTTGTATTTTAAATCTTTAAAATTACGTGACATTTAAATGTTGAATTTGCATAAATTTCTATTATTTATTTGCTCAACGCAACATACTTTTTATATCCTACACAACACATTCTTGTCCTATACACATTTAAATTGTAATATTTTGATTTTATATTGTTTATTAGAGTCTAAATCATTGTTTTCTAGAGTTTCAATGAAAATTTTCGTATTTAACTAATAATATCCGTCATATCTCTAAATCAATATCGATATTTTTGGTATATCTGAAATATCCATCAATATATCCGTGTTTTTGGACCCTCGATATATCCATCGATATCGATATTTAAGTCCTTTTAGTCATTGCAACTACATTTGGCAAATGTATCACTAATGGCTTGGATCAAAAGGACCAATGATTTTTATCTCACATTTAATTACGTAATTTAGCACTTATTTGTTGTAGGGAAACTTCTAAATAAGTTATGTACCCATGTTGGTTGCATCAAATTCCAACCTTCATATAGCTTGGTGTGACATGACAATGTATAAGGTAATGCAGGCTCTTCCTACAAAGATCTATTACCAACAGAGATACCATACAATGAGAGGAGGAAGTTCCATGAACAACCAAACAGTACCCCTAAAAATCTGGCACAATTAGGGGTATCAAAAATGTTTCCCCAGTTCTGATAATTTACCAGATATGGCACCATATGATTATATGAATTACAAAGCTGTCAGCTTCCTCCTGAGCTAATATAAATATATAATAGCCAGTGATAAGTAAAGAGAATTTTTTGAATAAAGAAAATAGAAAAATCCAAAGGAAGTATATAGAATCTTAGAAAAGAGAGGAGCTCCAAAAACCAATATAATTATAAAATTTAAATTTAAAAAAAAGAAAAAAAGAAAAAGAGCACTCCTATTCACAAGCGAGGAAGAATTACAAATATAAAGAGTTCTAAGCACAAACTATTCAAGCTTATACAAAGGAAGTTCCGCCATTATCAAACATTTTCCTATTCCATTCTTAGCACTTTGCTCCATCCTCGTAATCCACTACAGAAGAGATCCCTCACCAAGCCAGGCAAGACCTAAAGTGTCCCAAACATAGAAAAGAGAAATCCCCAAAGCTCTCTAGCTAACCCACAATGTAGAAAACAATGATCCTCTGATGCTTTATGACACTTGCACATCACAAAAAGATGAATTTATTTAAAAGTTGGGGATGTGGGGCCAAACTTTGACATGAAAGTTGAAAAGTTTGAAGTTAAAAGAAGCAATCCAACCAATAGTTATTGATGAAATTGAGGTTGTAGAAGAAGTTCCACATCATGCTAATACTTATGGGGAATATATTTGTAAACCAAATGAAGGAGATCTAGAACCTTGTGCATGTGCTGATCTAACACCAGAAGTTGATCATTTAAGTATTGAAGATAATGTTGTACAGTAAGTTTACAACGAAATAAAAGTTCAAAACTTAGTAACCATTGAGCAAAATACTTTGGAGGAGATTATTGATGACAAAATTTCATCAAAGGAGGAACTTGTCAAACTTCAAGATGATCTCAAATCACAAAATTCAATTGACTCACCAATTGATTTTTAATTAAAGTACAAAGCGTTGATCTATGAAGCACGGATACTTCAAAACTCCCAACGAATCCATATCGAATATGTATCGGATACAATACGCCTAAGAAACTCCCTAATATGTATCAAATACTCTCTGTACGTATCAGAATAGTAACACACATTGCCACGTCATCAGATACAACCTCGGATACTTTTCGGATACACCTCAGATACATCTCGCATATATTTGGGATTCCTTAGTTTGTAATTGTTTATTTTTTAAATAAACGGGGGTAAATTTAAAGAAACATAATACCCATACTTTGATTGAAACAATAAACCCATTTTAATTCTTTAATCTTAGTTCTCTTTCCACTATCTATCTTTTAGGGCTACAATTATAAAGTAATAGAGTTAAATGGCTATTTCGTAATGTTAATGTCTTTCTAGTTTTTTTCTATGAATGATGAACATGGTTGATGCTTTTGGATGTGTTTTTTGTACATCTATTCTTGCATATTAATTGATTTTGTAGATGTTTCAAACTTT
This sequence comes from Liquidambar formosana, assembly GCA_039720395.1. NCBI lineage: Eukaryota > Viridiplantae > Streptophyta > Magnoliopsida > Saxifragales > Altingiaceae > Liquidambar > Liquidambar formosana. Next base: position 24,530,804 of record CM077822.1, read on the forward strand.
TTTTTTTAAATGTTTATTATATATGTTTTAGACCAAATATTAATATTAATGTATTTATTTATTAACGTATCCCTACTGTATCATATCCTACAATTTTTTAGAATTGCCGAATCGACGTATCCGTATCCGTGCTTCATAAGCGTTGGTTATATTGGGTTTTTTTTCAATCCGCATTTGGTTAACCTTGTCAATTAACTAAAGATGGACCCAAAAAAAAAAAAAAAAAAAAAAAAAAAAAAATCAGGTTATGCAATTTGATGAGAATAAATTTGAGAGAAAATTGAAGCAACTAAAATTTCTGAAGTAAAGAAGACTTCAATAGCTAGAGATAAAACTCCCAAACAACTTTTCTTTGAGCGGACAAGTTTTTTTCAAGTGAAGGGATCCAATGTAAGACAAGGAACCTCAGAATAAATACAACCAGTGGACAATTTTTAATGGTTTCTTTTTCTTTTTTTTTTTGAAAATTTCATTTTTTTTTTAGTTGTTTACAGCATTATTTTCTTACATTTAGTAGTTTTTAGGGTTTTAACTATCAAATTTGAGTCCTTGTAAGAAACCACAGTTTAAGAAATTTTTGTTGATTGTTTTAGGGTTTTATGGAGCATATAGATTGGCCTTAAATAGTAAAAAGGGGATTAATTGTCTACTTAATTAATAATATTTCACAGACAATTTCTCTTTTGTTTTCCTCGTGGATTCAAGGACCCCTATTGGATTCCAGGGTTTTCTTTCGGGTTGTAGGCTCCAACTTCAATATTTGATTTCACTATGCTTTTTGCAATGCCCCTTTACAATATTAGGATTTTAGTCTTTTGACATAATAGTGAATGGAGAATTCTAAAGTATTTTGGGAAGAATAAAGCCAAATTTGAACCTCAATCAGTTATTTTCAGAGTTTAACAAAATAAGCATGTTCTCAGTTGTGATAAATTTGTAAATGTAATAGGAATTAGGAATTTAACTTCCTAGAATGTTGTTTATTTCTGTAAATAAACTACAAATAATGCATTTAGCACACAGAAATGGTTCTAAGGTTACCTATTGCGGAAGAGACCCAAAAACTCACGACCGTTTGTTGTTACAAGCCAACCGTTGTCATGAAGCAACCACGTACTCTTCTACATTGAATTTGGCCTTCGTGTACATCCCAAAACTTGTCCCAGATTGAAAGAGTGGATACTAGAGTCACTCCTTACAGTATCACGTTTTTAAGTCCAAAAGCTATGGTGATGGCTCTTAGAGAGAGAGAGAGAGAGAGAGAGAGCAATGGTGTCTGGGAGAATATTCAGCATCTTTAAATCTGTAGGACAATTATTCTTATAAGAATCATCCATGTCTCATAGACCTAAGTGGAGACGGAATCCATGTCTCATTCCACTTAGGAGATCTCACTCCACTTAGGAGACATGGGTCTAACTCTCCAATGTTAGCAGGTTGGGATACACCACCCAAGTGGATAGATGATGGGGTCCAATTTATGACCCAACCCAACTATTATTAACTATTTTCATAGATACAATATCTCTCACACAAGCATTGTTATGGCAAACACCAATAAAGAGTTGTTTCACACAATTTTAACTAGTAAATTGGCCCCATGAACTCTACCAAAGGGCTAAAAAATAAAATCAAAAATCAAAAAATTAAAAAGTAAAAGAAGACGAAGAAGAACAAAAGGAAGAATCTACCTCGGAAATGTTTTTCTAAAATCCAAACACGGGCTTACTGGCACTCTTTTGGTTTCTTATAATTGGTCCACCATCCTAACATTGTTAGAATACCAACAATAACAACAAAAATCCTATTTCAAAAACAATTAAAAACTAACAAGAATAACAAATGTACAAGTTTCAAAATTTATTTCAGAGTCAATAAACGTCTCTCCTTCTAGCTATTAGACTATGCCTTCCTTGATTAGTGTAGGGAAAAGTAAAAGATTTTACAGACCTAATGTGATACATGATCCAACAAAAATGCCAACATGTGGACATACTGCATATGTGAAATGTGGTCCTTGAACCATATATGTAATCAAATCAAAATGCCCTTCCAAGTCACGCCCTACCTCGATAAGGGATGCCCATCTCGATGGTGTAAGTCATGGAAAGTGAGCCCTTGAGGTTGTGCATTGTGCCTCAATGCTTGACACCTGCTTAGATAGAAGGCAGGGGCTAGGGAGTCAAGCACAATCAGTGCATGAGGCAACGTTCGTCATCGGGCACCTCAACCCTCTTGGAATGGGTTACATGGTCTTAGCTTGGTGGCCAGAGTAGAGGTTCTCCCCAGTGGTTGCCTATGAGGTCACTAGGGGCAACACTTGCCACCTCAATCCATCCAAGATTGAGGGAAGATACATGTTTTCTGCAGCAGAGAACATGTTGCCAAGGCAGTTGACCTATTGAAAGGGTTGTCATGCATGTATGGTTAGCCTAATTCCCATAGTAGGCCTACACCTCGCAAGTACTAGGACCATGCCTACAAGCCCAACTACCAAATAAAACTGAATCACTTAGTTGGTAGGTGCGCTAAGAAGCCCCAAAGGATGCAAGATCTCAAGCCATGCCATCGGCTGTGGTTGTAAGCCCAACTACCATCATAGCTAGCTCATAACAAACTCTCCTCCTATATAAAATCCAACGGGCTTTAATTGGGGGGCTCGAGTTTGACTCTCTAGAAACCGAACTCAAAAATTTCTGTTCCATTGGCTGGGATTCCAACTTGGATTGGAATTCACATGTCCCTAGTCTTTCCAACCTATTCACTGCTCTTCTACTCCTTCACCTTCCTCTCAAGTTGCTCTACTCTCCCCTCAAGCTAAGGCCCTTCCACGATCCTGTTACTCAACATGATTATCCTCCTAGACTATGACCCCTTGACCACAGACAACATTCATCATAATTGTATGTATATCGGCCATTTTAAAATTTTGTGTCATATGAAATATTTGAATATTGGTGGGATAGCAAAATCGTCGTGTAAATTTTAATTTTTTTTTTTTTTTGTTAAGATTCTGTAGAATTTAATAATTTTGAATCATTGGTATATATAATGAATCTAGCAATCAAATCATTTGGAATGGTTCTAAAATGAAACATGCATTTCCACCTTCTCAAATCTCAATGTAGGGCACTTAAATTTATGATTAAAATCCCTCCAAATTGTTCAAATGCCTTTCCAATTAACCCCCAGATTGTGGAAGGACTCCACAATCCTTAATTTGTCAGTATGATCCATTTCCAATTCTAAACCCCAGTTTTGAATTTACTCTGCAAACAATTAAGGACTTTGCAAAAAATAAAAAAAGGTTCAACTTGTTTCCGAATGAAATAATTAGCATGTATAAAAACAATCTGTCAAATCCGAAACCAGCGTTCCAAATTTTGAAAATAAGTGAAAAGTGCAAGGTTCAAGCTCTTGCAATTGACAGAAATGAGAACTTACATATAATAAATAAATTCGGTTTGGTCGAGCTTGAGCTCCTTAATGTAGATAAATTTGGGTACATATTTACCAAATCAATGTAACTTAATGAATCCCAAGTGTCACAACTTCTCAGCCATTGATTTATATTCCTCAATAATGGTAATCTATAGTTTTATCACAAAAATAGTTCCCACTACATGTTTAAATTAATAGAACTTGGGATGGCCTTTGGGTCTAGTGGCATGTCTCATCCCAAAGGGGTGTGGGTTTGTGGAGGTCTTGGTTTCAACTCGCGTGGGTGCGTTTGTGTGTTCTCTTATTGTTTGGCAAAAAACTAAATAAAATAACAAAATGTTTAAAATAATAGAACTTGGGATTATAAATGCCCAAAATTAAATTAAATTACCTATCCTCCCAAATCATTTACCACAAGGGAAGGCACTCTTGGGTGGCTTCTTCAATCTTGAACCCCATAGGTGAGTTTGGTTGCACTGTGAGAGGCAATTTCGTGATTAAGTACATCCCCCCCCCCCCCCCCCCCCCCCAACCCAAAAAAAAAAAAAGACGAGGAAAATATCGTAAAGGGCGGGTCTAAATCCACACCCCATGAGTAAAAACGAGGAAAGATGTATGAAAATAAAGCATAAGGGGTGTGGAATTAGCAAAAGAGGGTGTGGATTTAGACCCACCCCCGTAAAAAACTGACTATATTAATAATTAAATTAAATTAAAAATGGTATAATCTCAGAGGATATGGTAATGGGGCAGGTTTGATCCAAAATGTATCACATGGTGTGCACAAAAAAAGACTTGCAACAAAAAATTGAAATAAAATAAAAACATAGGAAGCATCGAAACACCTGAAGCCACCACTGTCGTTCAACTGGAACTTTAACACAGACAAACAATGGTGATTGTCTCAAACCCAAAAACACCACTAACATTAGCTCATTCAACATAAAAAAACATAACAAACCCCAAATGTATACATAAAAGCTCTTGAAAACCCAAGAAATTGAGACCAAAGCACACAAAAGAGAGAGAAAGAGAGAGGGAGAGAGAACGTAAATGCACACCTGACCCTTGACCTTAAGATTAACAGTAGCTGATTCATCCAAGGGCCTCTTCCTGCCTCTCTCTTGACGGGAAGTCTTCGACATTCTCTTCAGACCTGGGTTTCCCTGCAAATCAAACGAGAGAGAGAGAGAGAGAGAGCAAAGAGTAAAGAGTGAGAAGCACAGGCAAACCAGTGGCCCAACAGACTGTCTCTAGGGATGCATATATTTTAATAATATATTGCTAATTGTGCTTCGGAAACTGACAACTGACACTGGCGAAGTGGCAGTTCCGCAGTTCCAAATTTTGCCAAAGCGACCGCTCCTGTCGTTTTTAATTTTTTTCTTTTTCGTTTTTTTTTTTTTCACCTGGGAGTTATGTGAGCTTGAAAGTTGAAACCATCAATGTTTTTGTCTTTCTCTGTATTTTGGAGAGGTAAAACCAATTTTTAAGAAGTTAAAATTTATTACAATCAGTTGTAATAGTGAACTTATCACACAAAAAAAAATAAAATAAAAAATAAAAAAAGAGAGAAATGGTGAAAAGTCATTTTTAATATTACTTATTCATCTCTTCCATTGAACAAACCCCTTCGGGATTTTTTTTTTTTTTTTTTTTTTTGGGGGGGGTGAGTGAACCCCTTGTGTTCATTCTTTGGTTGGCCTTTTCTTTTTTTTCTTTTTTTCTTTTTTTTTTTGGGGTCCAACAGTTTTTTGTTGGACTTGCTTGTTGTAATTGTGTTTAACTCTATGAAGTAGCATCTGTCACACGGTGTATTGTGTGGGACACTATTTTAATGAACAAAAATACACCACACATTGATTGTCCACTTTTGAGTATGCTTCATGTGTCAACATCTTTCATCTCTAATAAATGCTCTCTCACCTAAGGCACAATGTGATGTAAACAACTAGGTTAAGAATCCCAACCTTTTTAAGCACGTACCAAAATTTTTACCCATACAAACAATGATGTCAGTTATCAAACACTATTAGCGTAATCTCCAACCAAGGCAAAGATAAGTCTTCCATGTAGTTATTACATAGCTAGACAGTGTCATGGATCAATAAGAAGAATGCAACGTCAGATTATGAGATAAAAAGTATTTTAGTAATATCACTTTGATTTATTTCTATTAACTTGTGATGCCATATCAACTCTATAGTTATATAGAGTATAAGTTTTTCTCTTGAGGCAGCCTTAGACGTGAACCCCACAATTGGTACATATCATAGTAGAGATATTAAACAAAGGCCCATCATATTGCAAGAGCACACAGACCCCCACAGGGCTCCATTTGAATAGAACCCAGGGAGCAACAGCTGCAACCTTCCTAGTAAAACACAGAGTCAGTGAGCAAACCTATGCAGTAGTTGGCCCCCCACTCATTGCCCCTCTTCCAAGCTCCATAACACTGGATCTTAAGTGCAGCCCGGAAATTTAATCCTTTATAGCTATATATATATTCCCTATATCATCTGAAAACTGTTAATTTATTCCTTGTTTGGATTAATCATGCATACCCACCATGAGGTCTCTAATAATAACATTTTTTTGTTGGGCTAATATACATATGGAACACACACCTCATACAAATGCAAAAAAAAAATCCGCATAAACGAGATAACCCAAAATAACAACACTATTCACTGATATCTCAGTGTCAATTTCTTTTTCTTTTTTTTTTTTTTTTTTTGGCTTTTTTGAAAACACAGACATATGAGGGTGGAGAAATTTTAATGGAACTTTTTAATCTACCAATTTATGGGGCCAGCCACAAGTACAAGTCTATCCTATGCATTATAATTGATGTGAGTGGGAAAGGGCTTTACCCATTTTCAAGGGGCCAGTAGGTTGGATGCCCAATTGGCCAAAATAAAAATTATTATGAGGGATAAAAAACGCACCACAAATGTAAGAAATTGACCAAACCTTTGCCTTCTTTAATATGCTCTTTAGGCAGTTGATTACTTGATTCTCGCAGTCAACACAAACAAGTTTTCAAGGCTTAATGGCTTTGAGTTATCTTGTTTGAGAGTGTCTTAATGCGATTTCATCTATAAAATTGCAGTGATCCCTTTATAATCAATCCGGTGGATATTTTGAAACCAACATTTTGCCTTTATAGGATGGTGATTATGAATTCCCATGGTCTCTAATAAAAAACTCCAAGCGAAGTGCAGCAACCTAAATCTACATCCATTGCTTTTTCCTTTCCTTCTACATAACCATAACTCTCTATACAAAAATTAGAACTTGTTTGATTACATTGAGTTAAAAAATAAATAAATAAATAAATAAATAAAAAACAGGAGGCAAATTTGGGATCATATGACTATATGGTATATGTGCTCCAGTTACTTTGAAAAACTTACTCAAGAGCATCACTTGGAACCTTAGATTATTTCTTGAAATTACCTTCTTTTTTTTTCTTCTGTTGAATTGACATGGTTTATGGCTATTTTGAAATAATGATGCTATATCAGTAAGGGCTGGTCCAACCAAGAAATTTTCTAAATTGCTTTCACAATGATGGGGCATGGGTTAGTGGTACTCTTGTTAGTAGGGACAGCATATTGCTCATAGTAGTAGCAGCATACGATTGGAGTTGTGGGATTATGTCACGTATCTGTTTGAATTTGTGGTGATCTACTCCTTGAATATTGACAAATATAATCACTCTGGTGTAAGAAAGTCAGAACGAATAAAGGGCAATTTTGCAGCAGAGGCTCTCAGCCAAACTGTTCTTTGAAACCCAAATAATGGTTCTTAATACTTGTGAGTCAAGCCAATTTTTAGCTTGAACATTTGCAGTCAAGAGCAATAAGATTTCTGGGTCTCTGGCTTCAAAGTTGTCTTCACTAAGAAACATTTCTATGTGAATTCTTCTAACACCATTAGACCAGTCCACAGAGTGACTAGTGAATGTGTAGGGGTGTGTGGCTTCTTATATCTTGTAAGAACACAATAGTTCCTTTTTTCAAGCAAAGACTCTGCCAATTACATTTAAAATATTTAGTAAAAAAAATATCCAAACTCCTGGCACCTATGTATATTGTGTTAAGAACACCAGATGCTTTAACACCTGGGCTGTTCAATGTAAATAAAAGAAAGAAAAGTGACAAGGAGCGTTCTTTTTGCAGAGTGTTGTGTGAAAAGCGCCTACAATCTTGGTAAACTGGAAAGAAAATCTATCATTTGGAACAACAAATCTGTACTCTAAATGTATCATGTATTGAAATGAAAACTATAATTACATTCTGCCGACATATATGGCTTACCAAGATAGTTCTGTTATCAACTGCAATCATGCATCCTATACGTAGGATTACAAAAAAAAAATCAAGCAATGGGACTTTTAAATGTGAAAATAAACACAAAGAATTTGCTCCAGATTTCTTAAAATTCTCACTATGCTCCAGCCGAGATAGTGAAAGCAGATTGGTAATGCTGCATTGGTGTTGAAGAAGCCAAGGTTGGCATATTAACTATACGAACATCCCCAGGAGTAATATCAGATAATCTAATTGCCTCCGTTTTTTGAACTCCCATGGTTGCTTCTTCTGCAGAACCAGAAACCCCTTGAACATCTATCTCCCCTGCCTCTCCTGACCAAGAAGAAACGGAGGAATCTTCTTCAGATGCAGAGCTCCAATCATCTGAAAAGTATGAAGAACTGCTATCATCATCGTCATCCTCAGACAAGGACAGCCACAAGCCGGTCCCTGAAACCTCCTCAAATTTGTTGACCACTCCATCTTCATCTAGTCCTGTTATAAACGGGTGATTCAAGAGCATCTCAGCTGTCGATCGGCACATAGCTTTCCTCACAAAACATCCCTCAAGAAAATCCTTCCCCTCTTTCGAAATCTCAATTGGGATTTTAGGCAACTGACTCTCATTACAGATTTGAGACAAAAGATCCTCACCCACCGAATCCCACGGTGGCTTCCCAGTTAACATCTCAAGCACCACACAACCAAGAGCCCAAATATCAGAAGGCGGCTCTTGTGCTCTGCCAATCAAAGCTTCTGGCGACAAATACAAAGGAGTGCCTCTCAAATAAGGATCCAATCTCCTCTTCTTGCTCTGATTCGCCCTCTTCGCCAAACCAAAATCCCCAATCTTTGCCACAAAATCAGAACTAGAAGTATGCACAAGCAAGATATTCTCAGGCTTCAAATCACAATGAACATAGGAGCACTCATGAATGTGCTTAAGCCCTCGAAGAATCGACCTCGCATAACGCCTTACAGCAAATTCACGCAACCCACAACCGTCGGATTTCTTGATGAGATCAGCCAGGGTTCCACCAGAGGCATACTCCAACAACAAATTGTATATCATCTCGCCGTTTTCACCACTCGTAATCTCCTCCGCAAAGCAGTTAACTACGTGATGACATCCTTGGAGATTATTCAAAACCTCTTTCTCCTTTTGAAGCGAGGCCGAAACAGAGACCTCTGCCGATTTCACCGCCATGGTCGGCCGCAGATAGCTGTAACGCGAATTGGGTTTCTTCAGAGTGGCCAAATAGACGGACCCGAAGGTTCCTTGGCCGATCATAGAGCCTCTGAGCCATGTTTTGCCATCCCCATAATGAAGCTGAGGTTTTTGCTTACTCTTCATTCTCTCTGTTTCTTTGTAGCTTTTTCACACACAAGCCGATGATGGGTTTTCTAGAGAGTATGGAATGTTGCCTCGGATTAGGGATTATATATATATATATATATATAGACGTGCGTGTGGAGAGAATTGGAAGCCTGGTTGTACGTGGAATTAGGGTTTTAGAAAATAGAAAGTAGAAGTAAAAGTAGGGTTTTAAAAGGAAATGTTGGTTTTGCTGCAGTTCTGTGAAACGGTCTGATGTTTCTTTATGGAAGGTTTCAAAGTTTGAACTAGCTGAACTTTAACCGAATAACGGTCGTGACTTAATGGGTCCCACCGAATTGGATCATACCCTGCTTCATCAAGTCATTTGTTTTTTCCTTCATTTTACGTTGAGCAATGCTCTATGTTTCCTTTATCACCAAACAAAAAAATAACATAAATTAAAATAATTATAAAATTCAAAATCCCAATTAAAGTGACATCTTGAAATTGGTTATATTTTTGGCTCATTATTTAAATTTAAATTACAAAATTCAAATTCGTGAATTGTTTAAAAATTAAATTTGGGACAAATGGTATTTTCCTTTAACATGTACCACCAAAGGTGATGGTGTAATGATTAAGATGTAGAAGGCCAAGTAGTTAAGAGTTTGAGTCTCAAGGGTAGTGACTTGACACGTCTACTTGTTATTTAATCGTCCTACTCATGCATTAGAGCCATTAAGTCATTGGCTCTTCAATGAGTAAGAGGTTCCTCGGTACAAACAACCTCATTGGTTCAATTCTTTCATCTCTAGATCATTTAACCAAATCGACGTTTGTATCCCTCGATTGGAATCAAATAGATGATTTGATCTCTCTAAAAGAGGGATATCTTGTGAATCTGAAAGAATTGCGCGCATCTCAATGATAACAACCTCATTGGTCCAATCCATCTCAAAATGAGAAATTTGACAAATCTGATTCATCTAAATATGCCCAGTAATAAGATCAATGGTATGATACCGAAAAAGCTTGCCCAATTGATCTTTGGAACTTACCCAAAATGCAAGATTTTACATTTTTTTGCACTGCATACTATTGACCTTAGCTATAACTTTATCAATAGAAGAATACCTCCCTCCGAGGAATTCTATGGTACCCACCCCCCCAAAAAAAAAAAAAAAAAAAAAAGAAGAAGGGTATCATATCTTAAGTGGTCAAATTTTATGGTATTTGATCACATTTTTTGTAATCTCAGGTTACATTTTGTGGTAAGTGATCACATTTTATAATAAATGGTCCCTTACCAAAATATAACTTGAGATTACCAAAAATGTTACCAACTTACCGTTTGGGTACAGTACCCCCAAGGTACCATAGAATTTCTCCCTCCAATACTCTAGAGTTGTATGAACTTACAATTCATGAATTTATCGCACAATAATCTCTCTGGCACCATATATACCCAATTTTCTTATTTCTGTATCTGTACAAACAATTGACTTACCAAAATGTAACCTTGCATCATATTCATCTATAATTGATATTGTGGCTCTTTGTGAGAGTACAAACTTGATGGTTGGGTTCTGGGGCGTTTTAGGCATCTTGTCTCAAACAAAGTTATGCCTTGTGGGGACACTTTTTATGGATTTAAAACTGGGATTTTGAGTTTCTTATCCAGTATTCATATTACTAAGAGCAGCGAAAAACTTGAGTTACCACAGGGGACAGCTGCTGTGATTAGTGTGTGGGAATTCGTGTTAGCTGACAGCTACTTCTTGGGCACTTCTTCAATTGATGATGCCATCAAATTAAGAACGGCATTATTCATCAACCCTTAACATGCACCTGTGTGTATGTGTGGGGTTGGCCTCCTTTTTGCCACCTTGGGTTTGTAAAGGGCTCCCCTGTGGCTGTAATATAGTGGGAGTGTCTATGCCTCTGGCTTTGCTCCCAAAATAATAATAAACTAAGAGTCTGTTTAGTTGTCCAATTCAAAATTAAATAATTCAAAAACTTTTACATACTATTGAAGGCACATTCTATCATCTTGAATTAATAAATTTAAGAATTGAAAATGAAAGTTATCATTTGCAAATAAAAGTGGCAATTCAAAATAATAGTATTTCATGAATTCCTTAAAATTGATTCTACTACATCAACTATAAGCCATGTTTGTTTGGTTAGAATGTAATAGATGGAATGAAATCACATTTCAATTCATTCCAAACAATTTTATGTTTGGTTGAGGTAATTAAATGGGAATGGAATGAAACAGTAGTAGTGAATCGTAATGATATTCATTTTGCAATGTTAATTTCAAACTCATTTCATTCCAAACTATTTTGAGCACAGAATCAGATTTCATTCCCACTCATTCCATTCCAACCAAACAAACATGGCCATAGTGATAACTACAACATTTTAAAATATTGTAATTTAAGGTGATAAACTTTTGTCTTCATTCCTATGTAAAATATCTTGAATTATTTAATTTCGAATTAGACGACCAAACAAGCCCTAATAAACTTGGTCCCCCAAGCAACAGTGAGAGACTCCTGCAAAAAGTACTGAACTTGCAAAAACACTGACATCTGATTTCAATAAATAAAAGGCCCCGCTTCAAATATCTATATGGTTAAAAAACAATTAGGGTGATCAAATTTTATTCATAAAATTTTACCGTATGTGAAGGACAAAACATGCAATTACTATGGTTTTTGTCACAAACTTAGAGCCTGTTTGGTAGAAATTTTTTTTTTTTTTAAGGATATATTGAAAAGGGATTGAAAGGAAAGGTCGAGTGTCATTTGTTTTTATAAAAATATCATTTTCCCTCATTTCCTTCCTTTTACAAAGGTATATAATATGGTAAAATAATAGTATAAATTTTCTGTTTTTTTTTTAAAAAAATTCCTTTTGCAGGCTCCTTACTCATCAAACATAGAGGAAAGAATGAAGGTTTCTTTTCCTTAGGGCCTATTTGAAAAGTTTGTTAGAGATATCGGCCCACTTATTAATGTGGATCCCAAGTGTAATTTGAGTTGGGTTTACATTATAATTTGTTAATTTTTATGCAGAAATTTAATTCAAATATTTAATTGGCCAAAATCATTAAAGGTTAAATGAGAAATTGTTTTCTAATGTCACCATTGAAGAGTTGGTTGAAAAATAGTAATAAAGGCTTGTCCCACATTGGAATAATATAAATTCCTTAATAAGTTCATATACACATACATTGGTGTCCACTTCAAGAAAATAAAAAAAAAAAAAAAAAAAAAGGGGAGGAAGAAAGATAATGGTGTATGTCTCTTAAACGAGATTTATGTTTTCAACAAAAAAATAAAAAATAATTAGATTTCCATGTTATCTATATATATATATATCTTAGAATTTATGAATTTTAATATGTCTTTTTTTATTTAAATATTATTCATGTACAACGCACATGTGCTCATATCTAATAACAAAAAAAAGGAGAAAAAAAAAAATCATAGGACTACTATGGATTTTTTAAGCGTTTTAAAAAGAATTATGATGAGGACATGGATCCTCCATAGGCTTCTTTTTTTTCTTTTTTTGTTTGTAAGGATATATCTTGTAGAATTTTTCATGCTCTTCGAGTTTCGATGATCCAACGGTTCATTATTTTTTCATTTGTTCACAAATTTAATGATCTAATGGCCAAAAAAATGTCCTCCAAGGATAAAACCTAAGAAGGATCCAAATCCTTATGGTGATCAAATTATATATATAATTCACCATATATAAATTAGAGAGAAAAAGTCATGAGTATATGAGGGTTCACATTGTGATGGGTCTTGCAGCACCTTATCGTTGTCAAATGTACATAAATAATGCTTGAAAACCCATAATTCGGGCTAGAAGACTTGGGTCTTCAAATGTAACTTCGTAGGTAGTTCCACATAGCTGGTGAGCAATTGATAAAAGCTAGTCTTGAGTTTTGACCAAGACTCTGTATGGGTCAAGACCAAACATTTTAAAAGTCTCTGAGCAGAGTGTCGCAACTAACCTGCAGGCTACCTTCTTTTTTCCATATGCTACTATTTTCGGTTCACCTTCTTACTCTCCATCTGCTACAACTATTGGCCCCATGGATAAAGAAACAACAGTCATACCATATATCATCATTTTTCTTAGTTAGTGTGTCAAATAGGCACAGACACATGCAGGATCAACAGGAATCACTACAACAATAGATTCAATTTTTTGTGCCAAAAAAAAAAAAAAAACAGAGGTTGGAGTTGATGATTCAATTTTTGTTGCAGCCAAATTCATATGTCATAGGGTAACCTTATAGGACTCGAATGCCAACTTTGACACTGAAGGTCATATATGGCATTAAATAAATATGTCGATTAAGCCATTAAGCAAGTGATTACTTGTCCCTGTTAATATATCAGAATATAATTAATCCTAGCTCGTAAATATATTTAATCAACCAAACAAATTGACAGATCTAACATTGAAGTGCGCTTTTGAGTTTCCTCTTAGATTGCTATAGTATCTATATCTATACTGCTTATAATAGTCCGTATCTCATAAAAAATTTGGATTGACTATTACACCCTTATTTTAAATTTTAAATACTTATTTGCCCATCTCTCCAATGTTTAAATAATTAAGGATGTTTATTTTCTAACAAAAGAAGGAAAAAAGAAAAAGAAAAAAAAAAGATAATGGTGTCCACTTCATGAATTCTACATAGCCTCCACTACTATACATGTTTCTAGCAGAAGGAAAAAAGAAAAAGAAAAAAAAAGATAATGGTGTCCACTTTATGAATTCTACATAACCTCCACTACTATGCATGTTTCTAGCCAATTTTTTATTCCTATCATGACTCCTAACCATGGAAGGAAATTTGACCTATTGTGTTGAATGTCCATTCTAATGACCTAAATGAGATACATATTAGAAACATTATATATGTACATGTCTCTTAAACGAGATTTATATTTTCAACAAAACATAACAAATAATTAGATTTCCATGTGCTATATATATATATATATATATATATCTATAAGAATTTATGAATTTTCATGTATATTTTTTTAGTTAAATATTATTCACGTGCAATGCACGTGTGCCCATATCTAATAGCAAAAAAAGGAAAAAAAAAAAAAAATCGTAGGACTACTATGGATTTTTTAAGCGTTTTAAAAAGAATAATGATAGAGGACATGGATCCTCCAAAGGCTTCTTCTTCTTCTTCTTCGTCTTCTTCCTTTTTTTCTTTTTTTTTGTAAGGATCTTGTAGAATTTTTCATGCTCTTCAAGCTTCGATGATCCAACGATTCTTTATTTTTTCATTTGTTCACAAATTTAACGATCTAATGGCCAAAAAAAGTCCTACAAGTTCCCTACAGGGATAAAACCTACAAAGGATCCAAATCCTTATGGTGATCAAATTATACATATAATTCACCATATATAGGTTAGAGAGAAAAAGTCATGAGTATATGAGGGTTCACATTGTGATGGGTCTTGCAGCACCTTATTGTTGTCAAATGTACATAAATAATGCTTGAAAACCCATAATTCGGGCTAGAAGACTTGGGTCTTCATATGCAACTTCGCAGGTAGCTCCACCAATTAGCTGGTGAGCAATTGATAAAAGCTAGTCTTTGGTCTTTACAGAAAAACCCACAGACAAAGACTCTGTATGGGTCAAAACCAAGCATTTTTTTATTTTTATTTTTATTTTTTGTTTGTAACAATCTTATAGAATTTTTCATGCTCTTCAAGCTTTGATGATCCAACGGTTCTTTATTTTTTTCATTTGTTCACAAATCTAACAATCTAATGGCCAAAAAAAGTACTACAAGATCCGGATAGGGATAAAACCTACAAAGGATCCAAATCCTTATGGTGATCAAAGTATGCATATAATTCACCATATATAGGTTAGAGATAAAAAGTCATGAGTATATGAGGGTTCACATTGTAATGGGTCTTGCAGCACCTTATTGTTGTCAAATGTACACAAATAATGCTTGAAAACCCATAATTCGGGCTAGGAGCCTTGGGTCTTCAAATGTAACTTCGTATGTAGTTCCACGTAGCTGGTGAGCAATTGATAAAAGCTAGTCTTCAGTCTTGACCAAGACTCTGTATGGGTCAAGACCAAACATTTTAAAAGTCTCTAAGCAGAGTGTCGCAACTAACTTGCAGGCTACCTTCTCTTTTCCATATGCTACTATTTTCGGTTCACCTTCTTACTCTCCATCTGCTACAACCATTGGCCCCATGCATAAAGAAACAACAGTCATACCATATATCATCATTTTTCTTTCTATTGCCATTTTTCTTGCCTTCATAATCATTGGGTTGCTGTGCCTCTCTCAACGTAAAGGTAAGAATGCCCAATCTGAAACAAGAGCA
The DNA here is from genome assembly GCA_039720395.1 of Liquidambar formosana. Lineage (NCBI taxonomy): Eukaryota > Viridiplantae > Streptophyta > Magnoliopsida > Saxifragales > Altingiaceae > Liquidambar > Liquidambar formosana. The sequence goes on from CM077822.1 coordinate 24,546,287, forward strand.
ACAAAAAATGGAAATCTATTCTCAATATGGAATTATGATGGAAGGATTGCATATGAAGACATCGTTGAAGCGACAGAGGACTTTGATATCAAATATTGCATTGGCACCGGAGGATACGGGAGTGTTTACATAGCACAACTTCCATGCAGCAAAGTAGTTGCCTTAAAGAAACTTCACCGTTTGGAAGCTGAGGAGCCAACTTTCGACAAGAGTTTTAGGAATGAGGTACAAGTTCTAACAAATATAAGGCACCGAAACATCGTGAAGCTTTATGGGTTCTGTTTACACAAAAAGTGCATGTTCCTAGTTTATGAGTACATGGAAAGAGGAAGCTTATTTTATGTTCTCAGAAATGAGGTTGAAGCTATAGAATTGGACTGGGCTAAGAGGGTGAACATTGTTAAAGCCATAGCAAATGCATTATGTTACATGCATCATGATTGCACCCCACCAATTGTTCATAGAGACATATCAAGCAACAACATTCTTTTGAACTCGGAACTAGAGGCATTTGTCTCCGATTTTGGCACAGCTAGATTGTTGGATCCTGATTCATCCAATCAAACTATAGTTGCAGGCACTTATGGATATATCGCTCCAGGTAAAAATATTTTTGTATTTATGGATATTTTGCACAATTAGTTTTTAGCTCTCAATTATTATTCAATATAATTGGCAGAGGTGGCCGGCCAACCTAGAAATGGTTAAGAAATATGACCAAGTGTATATCCATTTAAAAAGGTTAATAATTTGAGCCTAATATTACTCATGAAAAGTATGACAGGAAAGAGTTGATTTATTTCAAAGCACATACCTTTATAGAGTAAGCATATCAGTGTGGATTTCTCATATAGTGTTTGCACGCAAATAAAAAGATTTAATTTCTCATAAAGATCTTGTGTATATGCAGAACTTGCCTACACTATGGCTGTAACTGAAAAATGTGATGTTTATAGCTTTGGGGTGGTCGCGCTAGAGACATTAATGGGAAAGCATCCAGGGGAACTCCTCTCATCATTATCATCACCATCTGCTCAAAATATAATGTTAAGTGATGTGTTAGATCCACGCATCTCACATCGAGCAAATCAACTGCTTGCACACGATATTGTTCTTGTGGCAATACTAGCATTTGCATGCTTACACATTGACCCAAAATCTCGGCCAACAATGCAACGCGTGTCTCAGGAATTTCTCACCCAGAGGACCCCATTAGCCAAGCCTTTTCATGCAATTCCACTATCACAACTTAGGAACCAAGAAATGTTTGTGGTAGATGTAATCATGGGTTCTATATTGTCAAGTTAAGTAAAATGTTTTTATAAACTAGGCTACAGTTAGAAATTTGGTATTCATGAATCATGATCCTGCAATAAGCAGTTTCTCCATTTAATAAATGTGGTTGAATGTTTGCTGAATGAACTTTCATTTTTGGTCTATTAAGAAACAAATTAAATGCAATGACTACTCCTAGCTAGCTGCGCATCTGGTGCTACTGAATATGTTCGGAAAATGGATCATCAACGATCCCAATGCACTGGTCTATAAGAAGAAAGTTAAATGTTTGTCATATTGTTAAACATGAACTCAAATGCTATTACTTCCATGTAACCCACCCTTAGGTAGCCTAGTTGGTAAGGGCGAACTTGTGATTGTGCGGTTAGATGCACAGTCTCGGGTTCAATTCTCCACTAAGACAACCCAAGATTTAAGTGGAAGGCCGTACATGGCGGTGGGTTGCTGCACTAGTCTCCCTGGGGGTTTAAGTTCCATGGATTGGTCCAAAGAATCCTACTATGTGATAGTTCCACCGTTATCGGAAAAAAAATAAATAAATAACATCCATGTACGTATGTGTAAGGCTGGAAGCATAGCATTTCTAGTGCGCATGGTTTGCAATTGGGACATCAGAGTTCAAAATCTAATGAGCCCCAATGTCCCACATTAAAGATCTATATGTTACAAAAAATTATTAGGATGATAAATTTTTCTGAATTGTAAAATTTTGAAGTAGGATTCAATTTGTGATGAGTCTTGTGGCAACTTATACCGTGGCAAAAATGTCCATACCTAATGCTTGACAATCCATGGTAGGAGTTAGAAGACTTTGGGTCTTCAGCTGCTGGTCCCCTCATTAGATGGAAAGTCATATCCGATGGCTAGCGTTGCCGGAAAGAACAAAAGACCTTGACTCCCTCTACATGGGACACGACTATAATTTTTAAGACTCTAAGCATGAGCCCACAATAACTTGTAGCAATTGAATTAATTCTGGAAAAATGTGGACCATTCTAGTTGGGAGTCCGAAGCAGAAACATTGAAGCTTGGAAAAACTAAATATTCCAAGGTGGGTAATTAGACCCCCCCTAAAAATTTAAAAAAAAAAAAAAATTGATGTCCACCAAATTCTAGCCCTCAATTTCAATAAAAATTTAACACATTACAATATATATTCAAAGCCTCAATCCAATGATTTGAATCAGTGTAGTTTTAGTAAGTATGACAAACAGGCACAAACACATGCAAGAATCACTACAACAATAGACTCAATTTTTTGAGCAAAAAAAAAAAAAAAAGAAAAAAACCCAGAGGTGGTAGCTGATGATTCAGTTTTTGTTGCAGTCAAATTCATACACCGTGGGGTAACCTTACAGGAATCGAATGCTAACTTTGACACCGAAGGTCATATATGGCATCAAATACGTAGATTAAGCCATAAACCAAGTGATTGCTTGTCCCTGTTAGTATATCAGAATATAATCCTAGCTCATAAATATATTTAATCAATCGAACAAACAAAGTACTAGACACATATTTTTGTTCAGAAATCTCACATCTCACATCGATTAAGTATCGAGTTAAACATGTTTTCATATACTTGTTTGGACCCTTCACTTACAAAATTAAGTTTTTAAATTGGGCCCACCATAGTCATATAGTTTGTTTGGTCGAGTTTTAGAGGAAGTTGGGGGGCTACGTTTAGAGTCTACTTGGCCACGATATTGTTCTTGTTGGAACTCTACCATTTTCATGCTTACGCATTGAACTAAAATATTGCCCAATAATGAAACGCGTCTCAGGAATTTCTTGCCCTCAAGAAACCATTAGCCAAGCCCTTTCATGCAATTCCAATTCCAATATAACAAATTTGGAACCAAGAAATGTATGCAATAGATGAAAGTGACAATTAATCATGAATTTCATATTGAAATGGTAATCATAATGTTTCTGGGAACTTGGGTCTCAACTTGAAGCTGAATGTATCTTGGATAGCTTATCAGTTTTTGTTTTATATATCGTAAGGTCATGAATTTGTTTGGTTGGAATGGAATGGATGGAATGGAATCGCATTCTAATTCATTCCAAACGATATGTTTGAATGAGATAATTAAATAGGAATGAAATAAAAAAAATAGTAATAAATTATAATGATTTTCATTCCGTAATGTTTATTTCAATCTCATTACATTCCAGACTATATTGAGTATGGAATCAAATTCCATTTCCACCCATTACCTTCCAACCAAACAAACATGGTCCCAGTGGTTGAGAAGAACATTATGATACATTGTGATAAAAATGATGTAAGCTGAACATTGATTTTCTTCCATGAATATTAATGAGAATGCACCAAATGCGCGCCATCCTTGACTTTAGGAGCTATGCAATGAAATTGTCATTAATTCTGAACAAGGAACTCTTCTAGGCCAACTCAAAGACTGTTGGTTTTGATTTTGATTTTTTCCTTCTGTTTTGTTTTGTTTTTTTGTGTTATTTTTTTTTTTTTCCCGATCATTTTTCCTCTTGATTAAAGGCCATTGTTCTGAATCCTCTGATGAATGCAGTCACTCTGAAGCACACCGTACAATGTTTAATGAAAACTGTTCATGGTGGTAGATAAAAATGTTCAGTTTGTAAATGCTGGTCCCCTTCTTGGATGGAAAAGTCATAGCTGACGGCTAGCCCTGATAGATAGACTAGAAGACCAATTGACTTCCTGTGCATGGATCGAGATAAAATCTTTGAGAGTCTCTGAGCATGGCCCAGCATTAACGTGCTACCTTTAATCAATAGTGTTATCCCTCCTGAAATTGGAGATACAAGACACGAAAATTCTGCTTGTTTTTTAGCCTCAACGGTATTAACTTCATTACCCCTTCTGCTTTAGTTCAATTAACTATAAATAGTGCATCATCTTTGTACCTTGATTCCAATAAATTTAGTGCTTTCATTCTTCCAGAAATAGGAAATTTGACGAATCTAGTTCATCTCAAAATGTCCAAAAATAATTCGGATATCACAACTCAGGAGCTCACAAATGTTTGCGGCGGATGAAGGTGAGGGTTAATCATGGATTTCATAAGCAAGATGTGAATCAACAAGTCAACAGGTCCTCTTGATTTCCAATAGTTTTTCCTGTATAGCATTGTTGTTGTTTTTGGTATTTGGTGGGGTGTGCTGCTCTTGTAGTTTGGGTGTTTTTCTAATTCAATTTAATAAAATTTATCTTTTGATGATAAAAAAAACAAAAAATGTGGTGATACTCATCAAAAAAGATTTGATCTTATCTAAACTTGTTAAAAAAGGATTTGATCTTATCCAAACTTAATTTTATTCAAAAGGATTTGATCTTATTTAAACAGGATTTAATCTTATCCAAAAAAACTAAAATTATAATTTAAATAATTTCCAACAGATAACCCAAATTTTCAAATATGGCCACATCCTAGATGAAAGATTAATAGCTTTAAAGGTTAGAAAGAGAAGGGCGGGTGGGGGGATAGCGAATGAAATCATTCAATTTTCATGGAACATCCAAACAAGCGCCAAAAATAAAAAATAAAATAAAAATAATAATCCAAGGGTCAATCTTTTCTCAAGAAAATAGAACAATTTGGGGGGTTTTAATTTTATAGAACAATTTAGAGCTCTGGTGTAGGAAAGTTGGAACAAATAATGGGCAATTTTGTAGCAGAGGCTCTCAGCCAAACTGTTCTTTGAAACCCTAATAATGGTTCTTAATACTTGTGAGTCGAACCAATTTTTAGCTTGAACATTTGCAGTCAAGAGCAATAAGATTTCTGGGTCTCCTGGCTTCAAAGTAGTCTTCACCAAGAAACATTTCTATGTGAATTCTTCTAACACCATTAGACCAGTCCACAGAGTGACTAGTGAATGTGTAGGGGTGTGCGTTCCTATATCTTGTAAGAACACAATTACACAATAGTTTCTTCAAACAAAGACAAAGAGTCAATTACATTTTACGTAATTAGTACCAAAAAAAAAAAAAAAAAATCCAAACCCCTGGCACCTATATATTGTGTTAAGAACTCTAGATGCTTTAACACCTGACTGTTCAATGTGCATAAAAGAAAGAAAAGTGACAATGAGCTTTCTTTTTGCATGGTGTTATGTCAAGATTGCCTACGATCTTGGTGAACTGGAAAGAAAAACTGTCATTTGGAACAACAAATCTGTACTCTAAATGCATCATATATTGAAATGATAACTAGAATTACATTCTGCCAACATATATGGCTTACCAAGATAGTTCTGTTGTTAACTGTAATCATGCATCCGATATGTAGGATTAAAAAGAAATCGTGTAATTGGACTTTTAAATGTGAAAACAAACACAAGACTTTGCTCCAGATTTCTGAAAATTCTCGCTATGCTCCAGCCGGGATAGTGAAATCAGATTGGTACTGCTGCATTGGTGTTGAAGAAGCCGAGGTTGGCATATTAACTATACGAACGAACATCCCTAGGAGTAATATCAGAGAATCGAATTCCCTCCGTTTTTCAAACTCCCATGGTTGCTTCTTCTGCAGAACTAGAAACCCCTTGAACATCTATCTCCCCTGCCTCTCCCGACCAAGAAGAAACGGAGGAATCTTCTTCAGATGCAGAGCTCCAATCATCCGAAAAGTATGAAGAACTGCAATCATCATCGTCATCCTCGGACAAGGACAACCACAAGCCGGATCCTGAAACCTCCTCAAATTCGTTGACCACTCCATCTTCTTCATCTAGTCCTGCTACAAACGGGTGATTCAAGAGCATCTCAGCTGTCCATCGGCACATAGCTTTCCTCACAAAACATCCCTTGAGAAAATCCTTCCCCTCTTTCGAAATCTCAATTGGGATTTTAGGCATTTCACTATCATTACAGATTTGAGACAAAAGATCCTCGCCGATCGAATCCCACGGTGGCTTCCCAGTTAACATCTATAGCACCACACAACCAAGATCCCAAATATCAGAAGGCGGCCCTTGTACACTGCCAACCAAAGCTTCTGGCGACAAATACAAAGGAGTGCCTCTCAAATAAGGATCCAATCTCCTCTTCTTGCTCTAATTCACCCTCTTCACCAAACCAAAATCCCCAATCTTTGCCACAAAATCAGAACTAGAAGTATGCACAAGCAAGATATTCTCAGGCTTCAAATCACAATGAACATAGGAGCACTCATGAATGTGCTTAAGCCCTCGAAGAATCGACCTCGCATAACGCCTTACAGCAAATTCAGGCAACCCACAACCGTCAGATTTCTCGATGAGATCTGCCAGGGTTCCACCAGAAGCATACTCCAACAACAAATTGTATATCATCTCGCCGTTTTCACCACTCGTAATCTCCTCCGCAAAGCAGTTGACTACGTGATGACATCCTTGGAGATTATTCAAACCCCTTTCTCCTTTTGAAGCGAGGCCGAAACAGAGACCTCTGCCGATTTCACCGCCATGGTCGGCGGCAGATAGCTGTAACGCGAATTGTGTTTCTTCAGAGTGGCCAAATAGACGCACCCGAAGGTTCCTTGGCCGATCATAGAGCCTCTGAGCCATGTTTTGCCATCACCATAATGAAGCTGAGGTTCTTGCTTTCTCTTCATTCTCTCTGTTTCTTTGTGACTATTTCACACACAAGCAGATGATGGGTTTTCTCGAGAGCTTGAAATGTTGCCTCGGATTAGGGTTTATACAGATATATATATATATATATTTATATATGTGCGTGTGGAGAGAATTGGAAGCCTGGTTGTACGTGGAATTAGGGTTTTAGAAAATGGATAGTAGAAGTGAAAGTAGGGTTTTTAAAGGAACTGTCGGTTTTGCTACAGTTCTGTGAAATGGTCTGATGTTTCTTTTCTTTATGGAAGGGTTTCAAAGTTTGAACTAACTGAACTTTAACCGAACAACGGTCGTGACTTAATGGGTCCCACCGAATTGGATTATACCCCGCTTCATCAATTAAATTATTTTTTTTCTTCATTTAACATTGAGCAATGCTATATGTCTTCTCTATCATCAAACAAAAAAATAATATAAATTAAAATAATTGCAAAACTCAAGATTCAGATAAAGTGACATCTTTATATTAGATATATTTTTGGCTCATTATTTAAATTCAAACTTTTAGATTGTTAAATATTAAATTTGGGACAAATAATATTTTCCTTTAACATCTACCACCTTCGGTGATGGTGCAATGGTTAAGATGTAGAAGGCTAAGAGCATCTCCAATGGAGGTAGCAAAATGGGATTTGCTACCTCTTCCTCCATAAAAACGCTTCAACAGAGGTAGCATTTCGTCAGATGAGGTAGCAAAAGTACAGCCCAAAATTTGCTACCTGTTTCTCTCACTTCAAATTTAGAAGAGGAGAGAGAAGGTAGCAAATCATATATTTGCTTAAAAAAATTGAAGGCCTTACCTGGAATTCCAACAGGAGATTGCAACAAGGAAATGGCGGTAACCCAACGGTCATCGCCGGAAAACTCTTGCCTTCGCCGTCGCCGTCGCCGGAGTCGGAGAAATCCGGCGGAACTCCTCACCATCGCATCACTGTTAAGTGAAAAAAAAAAAAAAAAAAAAAAAAAAAAAAACCAAATCAAGTGAAAATGAATGGAAATTTAAGGAGATTAAAAAAAAAAAAAAAAACCTTGATTCACGGTTTTGTGGATGAGCCCCTCAAAATCCTAAAACCTTGATTCACGGTTTTGTAGAAGAGAACCCCTCATGATGATGATGGTGATGATGTGGATGAACCCCTTAAAATCTTCTTCCAAATTTGTTGATGATGATGATGTTCACAGTGGCCATGACGGGCCCTAAACTGGAACTGAATAAAAAATATAAAAAAAAAAAAAAAAACTCATTTTTTTAGTTGGATAGGGATGGTGGAGAGAGATGGACTATGGAGAGAAAGGGAAAGGGAAGGAAATGGGGGAAAGGGATGTTCTTTGTGGGAGGAAATGCAGAGACAAAAAAAGGGGGAAAAGTTGACTTTCTGGTTAAGGGTGGGGACGTGTGTGTGTGTGTGTGACTCTGTGGGTAGGATTAATTGCCTCCATTATTATTTTATTTTTTTGACTGTTTGGAAAATCATACCGTTCTCATTTAAGATTTTATTAACCATTCTGTGTTGATCAGAAATAAACAGTAAAAATTGTTACCATTGTTTTGTAATTTTTTTTTTCAGTATTTTTTCTCCTATAAATACCAAACAAATCCCCTCAATCAAACCATTCTCAAATCATTTCTTCTACAAATTTCTTCTTTCAATTTTCTCTATTCTAGTAAACTTTTTAAAGATTGTTATTCTACAATTTTTTTTTTTGTACTCCAATTTTCTTTATTCCCAAATCATTCTCATACACATTTCTTAATTTCTACCAACTTTTCAATATTATCTCCTATCATATCCTACAAACTCTTCTCTTCTCTTCTATTTTTTTTTTTTTTTTTTTTTTTTTTTTTTTTTTTCATGGCAGACGATCTTTATATGGAGTTACTTCTTAATAGTTCTGACTCATCCGACGATGAGTTGGAAATCATAGTCGTAGTTGCTCAGCAACAAGAGCTATTGAATGTAGATAAAGGAAGTAGACGGCGCCGTGGATCCATTCAAGGCCATGCAACTAAGGACAGAGATCGAATTGAAGGGCACAATAGACTCCACAAAGACTATTTTGCAGAAAACCCTGTGTACAATCCTACTGATTTTCGGAGGAGGTTCCGAATGAGGCGATCTCTCTTTCTCTGAATTGTCAACTCAGTAGAAGCTCACGATCAATACTTTATTCAAAAAAAAAAATGCAGCTGAAGTTCTCGGTTTGTTATCTTTGCAAAAGGTCACTGCTGCAATGAGAATGCTAGCTTATGGACTAGCAGCGGATGCTGTGGATGATTATGTGAGGATTAGTGAGAACACAGCAATTAAAAGTCTAAAAAAATTTGTTAAAGCAATTATTGGAGTTTTTGGTGATGAGTACTTGAGATCACCAAATAACGCTGATGTAGCCAGATTGCTAGCCGAAGGAGAGAGTCGTGAATTTCCTGGGATGTTGGGGAGCATTGATTGTGAGCATTGATTGTATGCATTGGAAGTGGAAGAACTGCCCGATCACATGGAAAGGTATGTATGTCTGTGGAGACATCCACGATCCATCAACTATTCTTGAAGCAGTGGCTTCGTATGATCTTTGGATATGGCATGCTTATTTTGGTTTACCAGGATTTCATAATGACATAAATGTCTTAGAATGATCTCATTTGTTTGCTAATCTCGCCGAAAGCCGTGCTCATGCAGCCAATTACTCAATCAATGGGCATAACTATATGACGGGATACTATCTTGTAGATGGAATATATCCTCCATAGTCAACATTTGTAAAAACAATTCCACATCCACAAGAGAATAAGCACAAAAATTTTACTACAGCTCAAGAATCAATACGGAAAGATGTCGAACGAGCATTTGGAGTGCTCCAATCACGTTTTGCTATTGTTCGTGGACCTTCTCATTTTTGGGATCCTGCAACACTCAAAGATATCATGATTGCATGCATTATAATGCACAACATGATTGTTGAAGATGAATGTAATGTTCACATGCCTAACAACAATTATGAAGTATTTGAGGAAAATGTTGATTTATCGCATGAGCCTACAATAGATTTTGTGCAATTCCTTCAAAATCACCAGTGCATTAGGAACAGAGAAGCGCATTCTCAACTACAAGCAGATCTTATTGAACATCTGTAGCAATATCAAGGAACTCATTAGAACATTTAACTTGTTGTCAATGTTCTGCTTAGTTTACTGATTGTATTTGGTTGTTGTTTGTTATTATCTGCTTTAACTTTCTGGTAACAAATTTATATTAAAAAATTTATTGGCGATTTGAATTCAAATAGACAATGGTCACCATTTTTATATTTTTAAAAAGTAATAGTTGTTTAAATTATTTTATACTTTATATTTTATTAAAATTAAATTCAAATGTTTCACGTTAAAAATTTGAGTTCAAATAACATTTTAAATATTTATATCTTTAATAATGGTATTTTTTAGAATAATCATGTTATTTTGAAAATAATATAAAAATAATAAATAATTTTTTATAATTAAAATAATATATTTATTATTTTAATAATAATCACGCTTGTTTTTTGTTCCAATCATCTTAAAATTTATAAAATAATATTTAAATATATTTAAAGTATTAAAACATTAAAATATATGAAATAATAATAAAATATTGAGAGTTGCTATCTCTCTTGGAGCTCCCCATTTTAGATGAGATAGCAAATTGTCATATAAGGTAGCAAAGTACAATTTGCTACCTCAAATTTGCTACCTCTTGTTGGAGATGCTCTAAGTAGTCAATAGCTTGAGTCTGGAGAGTTGTGTCTATTTGTTATTTGATCATCCTAGTTATGCATTAGAGTCATTAAGTCATTGGCTCCTCAATGAGTAGCAAACTCCTAAGTACTAACAATCTCACCAGTCCAATTCCTTCATCTCTTGGTCATTTAACCAAATTGACGTTTCTATCCCTTGATTGGAATCAAATAGATGATTTGATCCCTCTAGAAAAAGGATATCTTGTGAATCTAAAAGAACTGTGTGCGTCTCAATGGTAACAACCTCATTGGTCCAATCCCTCTCGAAAATGAGAAATTTGACAAATGTGATTCATCTAAATATGTCCAGTAATAAGATCAATGGTATGATACCACAAAAGCTTGCCCAATCAACCCAACTTGAATATCTAGACCTTTTCCGAAACAAGTTGAGCGGACCTATTCCAATTCAACTTTGGAAGTAACCCAAAATGCAACAATTTCTATTGAGCACCAAGTCTTTTAATGGTAGTATTTCCCTTCACATTGGTATTTATTTTGTACGGTGTACTATTAAACTTAGCCATAACTTTATCAATAGAGGAATACCTCCCTTCGGGAAATTCTATGGTACCCACACAAATAATAGGGTACCGCATCTTAAGTGGTCAAATATGATGGTAAGTGGTCACATGTTTTTGTAACTTTAAGTCACATTTTTGTGGTAAATGATCATATTTTATGGTAAATGGTCACTTAACAAAATATAACTTGAGATTACCAAAAATGTAACCAACCATTTGAGTAGAGTACCCAAGTTACCATAGAATTTCCCCCTCCAATACGCCAGAATTGTATATCGCCAGAGTTGTATATACAATTCATGAATTTATCCCACAATAATCTCTCTGGCACCATATATACCCAATTTTCTTATTTCTGTACATGTACAAACAATTGACTTACCAAAATGTAACCTCGCATCATATTCATCTATAATTGATATTGTGGCTCCTTATGAGAGTATAAACTTGATGGTTGGGTTCTGGAGCGTTGTAGGTTCGTAGCAAACGACTAATGTTTGTGTCACTAGCCAGTATAGCCTTTCATTAATTTTATTACCTTACAGGACTCGAACAAAACTTTTAGAAATGGGACTTGTTCTGTTGCTGACTAGAGATCTTGAAAGGAGACCAAGCAAGCCCCATACCCTGCTTTGTGGGGACATTTTAAATCCATGTAACTGTTGAATTTTTAGGCATCTTGTCTCAAACAAAGGTTATGCTTTGTGGGGCCATGGGGACATTTTTTATGAATTTAAAACTGGGATTTTGAGTTTCTTATCCAATCTTCATATTACTAAGAGCAGTAAAAAACTTGGGTTATCACAGGGGACAGCTGCTGGGATTAGTGTGTGGGAATTCGTATGGACAATCGGAGAAGAAGAGCTTCAGGTGGGTATAGACAATCAGAGAGGCTTCGTCAAGCTTCTAAAGAGAATTGGGGCAAGAATTTCTTTGGGAGGTATAACAACTGTGTTACTCTTTTTGTGGATAACTTCCTTGAACGATTAGAGAGTCAATGGTTAAGGAATTTGTTCAAATGGTATGGCGAGATTACCGATGTTTATATTCCAAGGAGAAAAAGATCTGGCTTTACTTCCAGTTATGGATTTGTAAGATTTCGCAATGAAAAAGATGCTGATCTTGCCATTCAAAAATGCAATGGAGCATGGCGTTAGAGTAAAAAATTGCTGGTCAAAAGAGTAGCTTATGAGAAGGATAGCAAAGTGCAGCCAAATCATCGCAGGGTTTCCAAGCGTCAAATCTGGAGAAGAAAATCACAGCTTTTTGCTTTAGAACTCATATTCAGGTATATAAGTTAAATCGGGATCGAACATATGCAGAGGTCATCGCAGGAATAAAACCCAATACGGCTAAGGATGAATTAATTCCTGAGCACACAGTCAAGCATCAGAGTAATGTTCTTAAGACTATTCAAGCAGTAGAGGTTGATGATTCGTGGTTGAAAAGATGTGCGTTTGGTACTGTTCATCATGTTAGTTGTCTTCAAAGCTTATAGGAAACCTTTTTACGAGAGGGAGTTTTTGACATTACTGTGCGGTTCTTGGGAGGTCTTACAGTCTTACTTGAATTTCAATCTGAGGAATCCATGTTATGCTATTTTGAGAATAACTAGTTATCTCAATGGCTCAGTGATATCAAGCCTTGGTGACCCAATCTTTTTGCTCGAGAGAGATTGGTTTGGTTATCAGTGGTCGGCGTTTCGTTGTATGCCTGGTTGGGTCCTAATTTTAAAACTATTGGTAAAAGATTTGGAGTTGTGATTTCTGTAGATAGTAATACTGGCAGTAGGAAGATGCTTGATAGAGGGAGAATTCTGGTGTCCACCAAATTTCTGGAACCTATTTCTAAAGAATTGATTTTAGAGGTGAATGGTGAAAATTTTCCTATTACTATCAAGGAAGAATCAGGAGTCAACTTCTCCATGCTTAATATTCATAATAGGAACACTACTGATCACAAGTTGGACTGCTCTGTTATCGGTAGTTCTTCGCCTACAACGGATGTCAATCAGGTTGATTGCTTAGGGGACAATTCAGAGCCGGTGGCTGTTAGGCAAAATGATGAGATGGATGACACGCTAGCTACTAGAGATTATGATGCAACACCAGCTGTGCAATCTGATCATGTCCAGCTAGACTCTCCTCTACCACCTTATGCTCGGCTAGATTCCGAGGTGAAAAATTTAAATTCAATTTTAAATTCTCTATTCATCGAGGAGAGTAATAGGCGCATTGAGGGAAGTATTAAGAGAATTACCAGCAATGTGAATACTATGGCAAGTTGGGACAGTGGGAAGTGGAAGAGACCAGAAATTTCAAGTTTGGCTGCTAATCTTTACTATGCTCGTATGTCTAGGAGCTCCTTGTTGCCCCTGAGAAAGTCTCATAGTATGGGCTCTGTTTTTAAGGTTCCTTTGGAAGGTAACTTGGTTAGGTCATCTTGTGATGAGGTTTTACCCAAGTTGAAAAGAGTTTGTAATATGGATTGTCTTATTGGGCCTTATGCACGTGGGTCTACTTTGGATTACCAAACTTTGAGGCTTGACCCTTTGGGTGTTTGTAGGCTTGTTGAGTCCCTATGATTTAGTCTAATAAGAGATCTGGTCCTCCTCTTTCTTCCCACATTTCTAAGTTTCCTAGGGATTCAGGGAGCAAGAAGGATATTTCTAGGGAGCCTCTCTTTGAAAGCTTACAAGGGCTTCACTGTGTCTCAGATTCGTTTGAAGTTGGAGTTGCTTTGGGAAGCAATCGTATTTCTCGCAAGACTATAGCTTTAGCTAGGGCTGTGAAGAAAAAGAAAAGGAGGCTTCTCAGTGATATTTTAGGCTGGAAAAAGAAGTGCCTCAGATCAAAGAAAGTAGTGAAAAAGAAAGGAAGAAAACTTTTCCAAGATCCAACTACTGTAAGTGCATCTCAATTAGATGATTCCTCAATTTCTGATGGTGGAATTGCTAATAGGAATAACCTTATTCTCAAAGAAGCCAGAGAAACTTGGAACGTGATGCAACAGAAGGGTTTTAGGAGTCTTGGCAATGATGAGGAAATTCTAGATAAGATATTTGATTTAGAAGTTCGTGACTAGGAAGTTTTCCAGAATAATTGATTGAGTTCGGGTTTGGGGTTTCTTCATGCACTTGTTTATTTGCTCTCTCTCTTTCTTTGTGGATGTTTCATTCCATCATGCTGAAAATCCTCTCTTAGAACATAAGGGGTCTTGAGTCTATTATAAAAAAGAAGGCTATTCGGTGGATTATCAGTGAAAAAAGAATTAGTGTGATTTGCATTCAGGAAGTTGGCAGATTGGCCCTTTTATTGCTTGGCTATGATTTCATGGTGGCAGTATCTTGCTCTATTCTGGTGTGTTAGCTGCTGGTGGCATTCAGGTTAGTTTCTTTGATTGGTGTTGGATTTGTAGCTTCTTGTTGGAGCAGAGTGAAGGTCTTGGGTTTGGAAGATTGGCTCTGTCTGATATTCAGATTAGTGGTTGCTGTGATGTTAATGGTCTGTCCTTTTGGTTGGATAGCTGCTGATGGGCTTAAAAGGATAGTTGTGTTGCGGTATTAGGCTGATGGTCATTCTAGTTGTTTTGTTTGGTTTTTCTAAGGTGAATCTTGGGCTGCTCATCTGATTTAGACCTGCTGTGTTTCTGTAAATTTTTTGATATTTATATTGCTCAGCTTCATGAATTTCTGTGGTAGCATTGTCGTTTGTCCTGGTTATGGAATTGGTCTTTATGGTCTGTTCTGTATTGCGGTTTGTTAGCTTGGAGTTTGGAGCATTTTGGCTACTTAAGTCATTTGTTTCTGTTGCTCTTTTTATATTGCTTCTTTTCCATTAATAAAATTCTGTTTTGTTGATAAAACAAAGCTGACAGCTACTTCTTGGGCACTTCTTCAATTGATGATGCCAACAATTGAAATGGAAGAGGATCAATGGCATAATTCATCAACCTTTAACATGCACTTATGTGTATGTGTGGTGGGGGGGTACGTTGGCCTCCTTTTTGCCACCTTGGGTTTGTAAAGGGTTCCCTTGTGGTTGTAATATAGTGGGAGGATTCAAGCCTCTGTGTGAGTGCCATGCCCTGAATTGTGCAGCTTGAAAGTATGCCACTAACCCCAAAGGATTAGCGCGGAGAGGAGTCGCCACCTAGAAAATCTAGGAACCAAACTTAACCCCTTGCAAGGGTCTAACTCGTCATAACTAGAGAGGGTTCGAAACTAGGGTACACCGTCAGGAAGGTGTTAAGCACCCGATGTTGCCCGGTCCTTAGACTGGCCCCACTTTGTATTTATTAACCATATTTAATATTCCAATTTAATTAGGATTACCCGAAAGGCACGCAACAATTTAATTACACACATATATTGGATTGATATGGTACAATAATAAAGAACAAGAGAAATTAGGAGAATAAATAAATAAAAATAAATAAAAGAAGGAATGCTATTAGAAAGCCATTAATGCAGCAACCGTGTGTACACATAATAGAAATATGTGTACGGCCACATTACCGTGTGTACACATAAATCAAATTAACAATGTGTATGCATAGGATCATATGCGTACACATCATTTTCCTGCAAAAGAATGGGTCGGCCTTCCCTGCAAAACAGTGTTAGTCAAAACGAAAGATCATTCTCTTAACGCTATCTATCATATGCAACTTCGCCATCGAATATCAAAGCAGTTCTTCCAACTCAACATATTGTATCATTATGTATGTATGATAACATTCCTAATCATATTCCTCTAGTGCAAACTCTCAATGATATCGTATTGAATTAATCTAACAAACAATAAACTTATGAATAGACCAACGAAAAGGGAATGATTTTACCACAACTAGTATTAGCTAGCCCAAAAAATGTTCCCTCAGGTCCGCTGCCATGCTATTCAGCCTTCTTCCTTTGAGTTAAGTTTTAGCACTCTTTTCTCTCTTTCTTTCTCTCTCTCCAGCCTCCTTGCCTCCAACCTCTATTTTTCAGATCTCCTTTCTAAACCCTAACCTTAGGTATTTATAAAGGAAAATTAGCTTAAATCCCAATATGGGAACTCTTTCCACCTTCCTTGCTTAGCCTCAGTCATCCTTGCAAAGTAATAGCACGATTCATGGGTGATCTTTGCACAAAGAAGGAAAATAAAGATCTCATACATACGCATGGTCTAATTGTGCGTACACATAAACATAATATGCGTACGCACACAAGCTTCCTCGATTCAATTTTAATTATTAATTTAGCCCACCGCACTCACCTAACTCATTAGAAAAAGATCAGAATTGGCAGTAAACATTTGGACCTCATCATCAGGAACCCAAGACTCAAGATAACAATCGGTACAAAATGGGGTGTCTACACTCTATCTTTGCTCCCAAAATAATAATAAACTAAGCGCTTGTTTGGTTGTCCAATTCAAAATTAAATAATTCAAAAAAATTTACATACTATTGAAGGCACATTCCATCATCTTGAATTAACATATTCAAGAATTAAAAATGGAAGTTATCTATGAACCAAAAAAACGACCCACAGGATGGCATGTGAAAAACAAAGGAAAGGAGTCGCCACCTCATTTTTTTAAGGAAAAGAGGAAAACCCTAAAAATGTTTTATTTTAAAAAACCTCATGATTCCATTTTAAAAGGAAAAGCAAAGTCTTTAAAACCAGAAAATCAGATTCGGGGCTAAGTTACGATATAGGAAGGTTCTGGGCTAAGCCCATAGGCACCCACAATACCTGAGTTGGTCTCTTAATTTGATTGGGCTAATTTAATGACTTAAACACATGCAAATCAATATCAACTAATAAAACACAGCATGCATATCAATCACAAATCCATCCTACTCCCCTAGCAATCATATGTGATGGATAAATTCATCCTACTTCACTAGCAATCACAAGAGATATATAATGAAAAGCATGGATCCATTCTACTTCACTAACTATTATATATGATGGATAAAAGTGTCACACCCTATTTTTGTCACCTTAGCTAGGGTATATCATTTCATGTAGGATTTTGTATTCTTTTCGAGTCTAGTCTTTTGCATTAGGATTTTATGGTATTGAATATCATGTGTATGAATTTTGGAGTGATTTGGAGTCCATTTCAATAGTCAATAAGAACTTTTGTGACTTTGAGGGCATAATCGTCTTTTAAGTCATATATTTTCCATTTGACTTTGGAATGAGTCCCGAGTCGTTCCCTTGAGTTCATATGAATATATAGAGTTTATATATAGCTTCAATTTCATGAACTAATGTTTTAAGATTAAGTCGGCTCATAACGGTTCGGGTTGGCTAAGAGACCCTTTCTTGGTTTGCTCAAATTGACTCACAAGACCCACTCAATTTTCTCTCATTCTACTTCAATTGGGATTTATTTACATCCTAGACATGTTTAAAAAGGTTGAATTTTGATTTGGAAAGCATTTGGTTTAACCTTGTGTGCAAACCCAAGCTTTGCGACGGTGGTGCACCACAGCTAACTGCCTTTGTAAAACCTAACCATGCACCCATGGTCAAGGATTTTTGTCCTAAAATGCCTAAAAATGTGTTCCCCTTCAAAACACGATCGTTTTGGCTTTTATTTTGTGAAAATCAGACTTAATTTGACCCTTGTAGGACTTCTAAAGCGATTAGGAGTCAAAACCGGAGCAGACTAGAAGAGGGCCTCAGGTAACCGTCCGGCGCTGGACGGTCAGCCGTCTAGACCCAAACAGTTAACTGTCCAGGCCTAGATGGTCACCCGAGCAGTCCGTCTTCGTTTGGGTTTCTGACTCCTTTTGCCCTTCTATGACGGATTCTTCCGCCATTGCAAGTTGTTTCCTCCTAGGATTGTGTAAATTTGAGTTGTTTGAGCACTAAGAGAGTCTCTAATATCCCTAGGATCATTATTTAATGAATTAATCTTAGCCATTGGTTTAGGAGGTCAGTTCTTATATAAAGAACATGATACTCAGCATATAAGAAGGCTGCAAGTGCACTTTATACCTAGAGAGAGAGGGAGCTACAAGTTTGGAGAGCTAGAAGGACATCAAGGGGAGGCTCTTGGACTCAAGGCAAGCAAGAAAGTAAGGACTTTGAAGGCAAGGGAGGTTCTACAAGAGGTAAACACCCCTTTCGATTGCTGAATATAGGTCTTCCTCTTCTTCTTCTTCTTTTTCTTCTATGATAGTTCTAGTGCATGTAGTAGTTCCACATGTTAGGCTAATTCAATGTTTTTATGATGTGATATGAATGATTTTAGGATGATTTATGGTTTTATATGCTTGATAATCCTTAGTTTACTAAGGTTTTGAGAGTATTATCTTTTCTTTCTTCTTAAATCATGCATAGTTCATATGTCTTAGTCGCTGTGATAATTGTCATGAGTTGATGCTTATGTTAGTTAATATATATAATATGAATGATATTCATGATGATTTGAGTATGTGTTAGAGTCGTTTCATAGGTTTTAACGCATAGTTGTGAAATTAGGGTTTTGGTAACCCTAAATTCACACAAGTTTCATACAACATGTTTAGGATAATTTTGTGAGTTGTTTTTCATCATAGTCATTCTATATATGCTCCATCTAGTGAATCATGCTAGGTTTACATTTATATAGTGGATTTTGTAGGGTTTTTGGAGAGATTATCCTTTTCTAAGGATAATTATCCTTTTTGTTAAGTAGGGTTTTGCATGAGAGTTTTCTGTGATGTGTTTAAGCATGAAATCACTTCTATTGTGTTCTAATATATATATTTTAGGTAGGATATGATGATTACACCTCCCCATAACGACTTTTTTACGTGAAATTATCTTAGGATAGTTTTGCTTAAGAAGGCTCGCCGTAGGAAGCCCTTTTGCCATATTTTTCATAAAATATAATCTTTTTGGTTAGAATAGACCTTGTTATCATGTTTATTGATGTTATTGGGGTCTCTCATGATTGTTAGTATGTTTTCTATAAGTTTTTATGCATATAGGATAAGTTATTGCATGTAGGATTGAGTTGGGGTTTGTAGTTATTCATTATTCACTACAAGAAAAACCACTTTTCACGACGTGCGAAACACGTCGTGAATGAGTTTTCACGATGCACATCCGCATGTCGTGGAGGGCCACGCCATGAAAAGTAGAGGCTTTTTAACGACGTGCATTGCGCGTCGTAATAGATGAATTAACGGCGTGCAAGGCACGTCGTAATAGATGCATTCACGACGTACATTGCACGTCGTAATAAGTGCATGCATTCACAACGTACATCGCACGTCGTAATAGATACATTAACCACGTACAAGGCATGTCGTAATAGATGCATTCACGATGTACAACATGCACATCGTAATAAGTATATGCATTCACGACATACATTGCACGTTGTGAATAAATTAGCATTTGAGCTAAAACTTTTCCACGACATGCTTTGCACGTCGTTTATAATGTATTTACGACATGCATTGCATGCCGTGGATTTAATTCATTTGTTTTTTTTTTATATAATCTGCTTTGGATATCCTATTTCCTGCTTTATTGTTCAAATGCCATATGTCTATCATTGCCCAACACATAATAAATCATTCATTAGAATCATTTTTTCCTATCGGCATTAATAATCTGTAATTAACATCAACAAACAACTATATATCCATATCTATAATTTGAATTATTAAATTGAACCCAATTCAAAAAACATTCATTCATATATCTATCAAGTTAAAGTACATATATTGTTTGTAAACTGGACTATCAAAATTTATAGTAATGCGAAAATAAAGATCAAAAAGAGAGAACAGGTTTTCAATGCTGCTGTCTCCCTAGCTTGAAATAGCTAGCTAGCCTCCTCAATCTCAAAAACTAGAAGAGTTGCTAAGATGCCTCCTCAACCTAATGTCCCTGAAATAGAAAACAATATAATTTATTATTAGTGGTAAGAAATATTGGTAGATAAAGACAATAATTGAGCAAACCTAAATTTGGAGAAATTTTAAGTAATGCAATAACATATACGGATCATTTCAAAATATAGAAAAAGCTAAGGTGTAAGTAAGAATGCATTAAAAAAATGTTGAAGCCAACCAAACTACAAAGAAACAATGCTGAGGTAAAAAAGCCAGGGGTGCATGATTGGACTTAGACATTTGTAGATGAATAACTTCTAGTCCTGCATTCAGAAGAAAACACCAATAGACACGTCTTAGCTAATATAACAGAGTACATTCAAGTATGATAAAGTTTGCATATTCAGGATGTCAAATGGGTTATCGTTGACATAGTTTCTCCAATTAAAGCAACTCAACATGCATTTGAACTCCATATATAGCAATGTGCATCAGAACTTTATGCATTTGAACTCTATGGCATGCATTTCAACTCCATGCCATATTTATAGTTCCACAAAAAAATGCTGAAGCCAACCAAACTACAAAGAAAGAATGCTAATGGTGAGGCTCGATCTTAAATGGATGATGAGCAAACTGCTCAACCACCATTACTCTTTTATGCTGTGCACTTCCATCATACCCTCAAATCAAATAAGGTCTCCCTTCTACTTTCACTTTTACTTTTATTGTACATTTTTTTTTTTGGCCTGATTATATTCCTCTACTTCTTGTAGATAAGCTAACAATTAACCCACATCATAAATATTCAAAATCATGAAGATAAATTTCATTCTTAATATAAATAAAGAAAGATTGTCTAAAAGTTCATAGGAATGGAAGTTTGAAGCAAAAATAAGAACATCTAGGAATATTGTGCTTTTCCTTTCTATTCTTCTACCCCCCCCAACCTTCTTGTTAATTGTTCCTTATCTATTTCCTCCACAAACTGAAATGCATCCCATATTACAACCATAAACAGTCAATATTATGAAGATTAATTGCAATTGTAGTAGTATAATCAAGGAATGATTGTGTAAGATGAAGGTTTGTCATGTTAATGGATCTCGTACAAAAGATTTCCTTGTCAAAATTAGTATATGACTATCATTTAATGCGTTCCTCCTAATATCCACTAGGTCAAGCTAAATTGAAGGGTATGTAAAAATTAATAGTAAGAGAACTAAGTGGCAAAACCCATCATGCGAGATTTAAAAGGAATCTTGATGGCCTCTTAATCAGAAAAGATAGGCAAGGGCTTCATCCAAAAAAAAGATGGGCAAAACACAATCCTAATAGGAGAGACTATGGCTCTAGAGCTGGGGGATCATTCAAGGAAACATCTGGTTCAGGCTGGCTTGGAAAGTTTACTACCTGGTTTCCTAAGCAATTATAATTAGCACAACAAAATGCTTCCTAACCAAAAATTATTATTAGAATTATTTTAGAAAGGGCGAGAAAGAACAGGAGTCAACCCTAATTAACCAAAATTGAATCGAATCAGCTGAAGGAAATGGCAAAGATGGGCACAAACAGTGGAAAAACACATTCGAAAACCCTAGAAATCAATTTAAACACAACAACACAAAAATAGTTGATTCAACAAAAACAGAAATTCTTTACAAAACATAGTCATCTCACAAAAATCAAATAGTAAGAGAACCAATAAGCTTATATATATCATACAAAAAAATTTATGGGCACTTAGAAAGTCCAGCCAAAATAAATCCCGCAGGATTCTCAAGATTAAATGCTTCTTGAACCGTGGTGATTCGTGCAGTAATAAACAGGCATGCAACTTCCGAGCGTTTGGAAATCCATCAATAAGATCCACAAGAATTGTTGGACCAACTAACTTTCCCTAAACCAAAAAAAGAATCCCCCAATGAAGCATTTTCCATTTAAATTATACAACTAAGAAAGAATGGTTGAATATAAGGCTATTTGATGGTAGTGGTATGATGAAGTAGGCATTTTTGAATAACTTACAGATAAAAATGATAGCGTTGCTAATTTAACTACCCAAAACTCAGGAACGAGAAGTAGTTAATGCGCAATAATGGCATATCAAGACAAACTTGAAAATTGAAAAGTAAAACCTTTAAGATTGATCGTCTTCATCTTCATTACTTCTGAAATTTAGAGTCTATAACTTATCCTATGTGCATACAATCATGCAATTCAATAATTCAATCATTCACCAGCACAATAAAATATGAGTAAAATTCTCAAATGTGTTCAATGGGTCAGCCATAGAGAACAAGAATTCAAACCTTAACCAAGTTTACAGCACGTGGTGAGAAATCACATGCATGAACAAAAACCTCTGAGTATGTAGCAAGCAAAAGAAAGGTAGTATTTCCAACTCCACAGGCAACCTGCTTATTGGCAAAAGTTATTAGTCAACCAACATAAAGTAACTTGATAATAAAAACATTTTAAGGTCTTCTAGTAAAGAAAATAAAGATAAAATGAATGAGCTACATCACAGTAGCCCAAGACATATTTGTTTGCTACAATATGTGCAACATAATTCAACTGAAAACACATTCTCAGATCATTAAAATGAACTAGTAAATAAATAGGAAAAGAGTGAGTGGTTGTGCTACTGATCAAAGTAGCAATTGTAGGGAGAACAAGTAGTTCATGCCATCTTCAACTCTACCTAAGTAGACATGAAGTCCTTTTTTTATTTCAACTTTATTCATATTTTTAAAATTCAGATGTAGATGGTGCAACACTAGTCTTCTTGATTTAAGACTATAAAGTACATAATGTTGTATGCATCTCTTTGAGAATTACTCTAAGTGAGTCCTTCCACCTCCACATTTATGCAGATTCTTTAGCTGACTTCTGAATAGCTAGGTAGTGTAAGCAAATGAAAGATCTAGAAGGCTAGAACTTGCCTTTGTGAGTTACCATTTTTTCCCCTTATCTATTGATATTCTCTATGCATTTATTGAAGTACCCATAGAAGATATGTACATATCAGTTTGGAACCCTAGTAAAACAATGGAATGAGTTTGCTGGGCTGACTTCCATCTTTATCTAAAAATTGGCCACAAAGAGCATGAACTCCCATGAAGTCATGGTATCTTATGGTCAAAAAGTATGAATATGATTTTAACCATGGGATTTAGGAATAGGAATGGGAATGGTGATTGAAATACAACGTACAAATTTTCATGTGATCTTATGGTCTTTTGCCTAGCAAGAGGTCTTGAGTTCAATTCTCACCATTTTCCTTCAAAGTCAATTCTATGGGAGTATATTATTTTCAAAGGCTTCTTGAACTAATGAAAATTATCCTTTGTGTAGGGTGGAAACTCTATTTGCAACTAACCTTGGTGGTAAGGAAAGTGAACTAGTCCATCTATAATAGACAGGATAGGAAATTGAAATTTGCATTAATTGCACTATTCAAGTGTCAACATAATGCAGGAAGCTGTGGATTACTGCTCAAAAAGTACTCTTAGTATCACCCTTAATCTTATAAATAGGTATTATCAAAGTACTTTTCCTCCATTCATTGGGCAATTTGCATTACATTAAAAAAATGTCAACAAAACCAACAAACCATTCCATATACAATAAAGAAAAAAATCAGACTCACTTCTAGTCCTATATACAATACAATGATACCCTCATACAATTTACATAAAACATCGAAAAATTCCATTAACTAATTCATATTCTGATCTTCCCCAAATTATTTTTGAATGAGCCCCCCCTTGATATAAGACATTTTTTGGGCTGCACCTTGGGGTCTATTTGGCCTTTCAAATAAGTGGAAAAAACAAATAAAGGGAAGCCCAGAAATTGCAATCGGATGCACAAAAACTAGGGGTGTTAATGGTTTTGGTTAAAACCGAGAACCAAACCGAACCAAACCGAACCGGGTGGTTTGGTTTGGTTTTTTTGTCATTAGGTTTGATTATGGTTTTAATTTTAGAAAACCGAACTCAATTGGTTTGGTTTTGGTTTTCAGTTTTAAAAAACCAAACCAAACCGAAAAACCGAAAAAACCGAAAAATATAATATATATATATATATATATATATATATATATATATTATATTATATTTTATATATATATATATATACTTAAAGTTTGTAAATTCCCAATTCTAATAAGGGTAAAATAGGAAATGGGTCTGTTTTTGTTGATTTTAAGTTTCTTATTGTTTTCCCTTTTTTAGATTGGCATGTATTAAACTAGCTATTAATGTTGTGTGTGATATTGACATATTGATATATGTCAATATGTTTCTATTTTGATACAATGTTTGTTTTTTTTAGTTGCTAATGTAATGTTTTTATTAAAAATGTTTTTATTTCGAGTTTGGCATGTCATTTTTTTCATTTTCAATTATTTGTTGTTACTTGATAGGTTAAAACCGAAACCGAACCAAACCAAACCGAAATATAATGGTTTGGTTTGGTTTTTTTATAGTATGGTTTGGTTTTGGTTTGGGAGGAACAAAACCGAAGTATAATGGTTTGGTTTGAAATCTCCACTAAAACCGAACCAAACCGAACCACTAACACCCCTAACAAAAACCCACTTCACAACTAAATTTCATATTTCAACCTGAATGTAATATATATATGAGTTTGAGTGTGTGAAGTGTGAACCATTAGTATTGAAAGGTTAACATAGCAACTTCAACTTACCCGCTAATGAATTCGTATAGAGTGAACAATAATAACTATAATTATTATTAAAGAAAATAATAATAAACAGGAAAAGAGTGAGTGGTCGTGCTACTGATCAAAGTAGCAATTGATAAATTTTATAAAAAGCTAGTATTTATAGCCAAAGATGACTTCAAAATCAATATGTTACCCATATAGGGTTGGCTTGACACAAATTGAGGCCCAAGGGGAAGTTTACAAATGAGGCCTTTTTTATAGTTAATTTGTTTTTACAAAAAATATTAACCAGCTCTCTTAATAGTAATATGGTCATTCAAGCAGCTGGGTATTTCAGGAGAGGCAAGCACATCCCCTAAAAATATGCAAAACAAGAAACCATAAAACATAAAATATCTACAGCAGGATATTTCATGAGAGGCAAATATCCTTACTCTTTCATTTGATAGGCAACAACTCTAAGTTCATTATCTATAAGTGGATCTGAAGGGCAAATTGACTTTGCCTGCATCAAAAACTGAAACCAAATAAGCTCATCAAAATTTAAACATTTCTCTATTAATATAAACTACTAAACAAACCAGGGCAGAGTAAAATATATAAAATGAAACAATGAAGATTGGAATTTGCTTCGTCTTTAGATTTTCTAACTATCAGCAACTTTCAGAACATAGCCCACCAGTCTACATAGTATGTACAAAGTTTCAGCTAAACAAGTGCAAAATGAAAATTTCAATCGAAGAAACAAATGTAATACACTCCAACTCTATGAACTAGACACACCAACATGTTAACTAGGGCTACATGAAAAAAAAAAAAAAAATGCACAAAAAAATTCAGGGGATCCTAAACATTGTTTTTGTTTTTTTTTTTTTTTGATCAACGGAAAAGGTATATTATTAAAAATCAAGACCAGGACAAAACACTCCCTACAAGGCTCCCCAAGGAGAACAACAAAACACCCAAGACTAAAAAACCACACCCAAAACAATCGACACACAAAGAAGAATACACTACAAGGAGCATAAAGAAGACCCCCAAAAAACTTCGACAAGCCAAACTGACCCAAACAACTAGAGCACCAAAACCAAATAGGAGAAACCAAAAAAATAGAAGAAGCAACCCCCAAGATGTAGGCGGAACCATCTGACCAAACCAACCCTCCATATACATACTTGTCCTTGGCGACACCAACTCCATTAGCCTTCAGAACAAGCTTGAATTACTTTTCTTCACCAGATTTCTCGAACTTAACCTTCTTAGGCCCAACTAAAACTAAAATTCTAGACGGTGCCTTGACACGCTCATTGTATGTGCCTAGTAGACCGATATTCTTAACTCTTCTTATACACCTTATAGCAACGATATTCTACCCCACAAACAGCCACCCAAAAAATGAAGATGAAGACATCAAAACTCCTCCAAACCATAACAATTCCACGAAGCCATAACAGTACACATAACAGCAGTAGAAAAATGTGAAATAGAGGAGAAACAGAGGAATTCCACGCCCAAAAAAGTACCTCTATCTGCTTATATCCAAGCCAAGAATGGAGTGAGCCTGCTAACTCCCCCTTTTGCCATCCAGTCCGCAATGCAATTCACTTCCTTGGCTGATGGCAGGGGATCCTAAACATAATTAGGGCTAAATGAAAAACAAATTGACACAGATTCTACCCCAAAAATTTAGGGGATCCTAAACATGATTAGGTATCTTCAACATCGAGCACAGATTCTACCCCAAAAATTAGGGCTAAATGAAAAACAAATTAACATAAAAAATCAGAAAAAATGCACCTCAACAACACATGATTAGGATGCCGCTGCTTCCATAAAAGCTCATCTGATTCCTGAATCGACGGTTAGGATCAAGGGCTGGTTGAGTGGCTACGCTCCTTGCCAGCCCTAGTTGGGTTGAATTTGAACTGCTTGTCTCAGACCTTTTTCTCCCCCTATAGCCCGTAGCCCGTTGGTGAGGAGTTGAGGGAAATTCCAGTTTTTTCTCCTCGCTGGGGACTTCCGCTGCTTCTAGTCATGCTGCTACTTCTGACTGTGCTGATGATGATGTGGGTAGAGTTGATGGCTGATGATGTGGCCGAAGTCCTCACCGTATGAAATTTCAGATCTATGCCATCGAGGAAGACAAGTGAGAGAACCCACGCACCGTCGTTTAAGAATAAGATACCCTTGAGTGATTGAGAATGAGACGTTTGCCCTAGCCCCTAGAGAGTTCAGAAAATCAGATGTTAGACGAAGAGTGTGTTTGTGTGAAATGAAAGGTAAAGCAACCAAAGAAAGAAAAAAAAAATGTAACATTCCGTACAGTGAGGGAGGCAAAATGACCCGGCAAAATTTTCACGAAAATGCTATGCCTTTAATGGCGTGTAGAGTGTGTCGTAAAAATGCAAATCTCGGGGCATCATTCACGACGTACAAAACACGTCGTAGAAGATAAGTAAAATTCTAAGTTTTTTTTTACGACGTGTTTTGCACGTCGTAAATAAGCATTTCTCGGTATATCATTTACGGCGTGCAAAACACGTCGTAATAAGTCCCATTAACGACATTTTCTCTTTGTAGGACGTAAATTCTATCTATATAAGGTCTTTTAACGATGTACTTAAGAAGCAAGTCGTAAATGACCAATATTAACGACTTGCAAACATGCAAGTCGTTAATTTCAAGTCGTAAAAAGCCTATTTTGTTGTAGTAATTCTTGTTGTTTTCATGATTAATGGATAATTTTAGGCCTTAATATGATTCTGTCTATATTAGTGTTTTTGTCTTTCTTGCATGGTTTTGTGCACTTGTAAGAGTGCAAACTGGTACAATAATTGTCTTATTGCCAATAAGGTTGTTATCGCTTAAGCTTGCTATCGCTTGAAGAAAATTCCACAAGGTAAGCAAGGTATGAAGTGCCTTAATTCACTTTTCTTAATTTTTCTTCTCTCTTCTCCCTCCTAGGGTTATTCTTTAATAGTGGGATATAGTAAATTCTAGGGTTTCTTTCCCCCCATTTTTCAAAAGTTTATGTCTTTCATTGAAATCTTATTGAGAATCATTTGTCTTTGAAAATCTCTATGAAAGGAAACCTAAGGTTTACCATAAGTCTCTATTAGGGTTTAGCCCTATTCTATTCGAACTACGTGGACTTTGATCAATGTATTTCCATGCATGGTACGTAGGCGCTCACTGTGATGTTCAAGTCCGCCCTAGGATACTAAGTATCTTAGGTTTTTCTTTTGTTTTATTTTTCTATATCTTCTTATTGCTAGTGGATTAGGATTCTTTTGTCCATCACATATGATTGCTAGTGGAGTAGGATGGATTTGTGATTGATTAGCATGCTGTATTTTATTGATTGATATTGATTTGCATGTGATTAAGTTATTAAGTTAGCCTAATCAAATTAAGAGACCAACTCGAGCGATGTGGGTGCCTATGGGCTTTGCCCAGAACCTTCCCACGTCGTAACTTAGCCCCTGTTGGCCTAAATGGTTTTATCTCTGAGGTTTTGATGATAACAATACATAATAAGATGTTTAAGGACTAATGAGCAGTTAAGTGATGAAACTAGACAGGTATCAAAGCCATTCGATGTTTCAAGAATCAAGGATTGAGTTGCAAAGGCAAACAAAGACCAAGATCATAAGATTTCAGAGCAAAAGGATCCACTTATCATTCAAGATCATTCAAAGATCAATCACCTATAAGTGAGACTTGTAGAAAATCTTTGTAAGATTGATTTCAACAATGACTCACACGAAGTTTAAAGGGCTTAAGACTATGCATTTTTGATAAAGATAAAAGCCTAACTTGACTCTTCTTGGACCTAGACTTAATGTCATTTTACTATCTGAAAATTATGTTTTAGCAGGCTGAACCTTATCAGCAGGCTGAAAATTGTCCTCCTAAAAATCACTCTCTCTGTATTTTTCAGACGGCTCATTGAGCTGGCTGAAAGATCAGTTTAAGCCGGCTAAAAGAATGATCAGACGGCTGAAGAACAGGCTTGTTCATATACCAAATGTTACCCTCTCTGGATTTCTCAGTATCCTTGTCCAGACGGCTGAAGGAGAAGTTTCAGACAGCTGAAAGATGTTTCAGCCGGCTAAAACCCTCGGGTAGAAGTATAACGGCTAGTTTTCTAACGGACATTTGAAGCATTAATTGCCCACCAAACTTCTTTTCCCAGCATTTATTGTTCCAAAACGGCTATTTTGGACCCCTTGAGTATAAATACAAAGCTTAAGCTCATTTATGAGCATTCATTGAGCTACAAACAAGAAAATCAATTACAAGTCCTAATTCCTCTTGTGAGCATTCATTGAAATCAATCAATAGCTGAAGTGTGCTTTCAATTCCTGTGTATTTACTCTTTGAGAGAGCTTTCTTTGAGCACAAAATCATCTCTAAATACTTTGTATTAAAAGGGTTGTGTATACCCTCGCTTGTAAGCACTTGAGAAGAGTGCATTTGGCTAAGTGTTGGTGAAGAACACTAAAGTTGTAAAGGTTTGCTGCTCCACCTTGAAGGAGAGTGATAGTGGATTGGTGAATCCTCAAGCGAGCTCTTGAGGCGAGGACGTAGGCGGGAGGCCGAACCTCGTTAATATCGTTTGCATTCTCTTCCCCTTAATCTCTTCATTATTGCATTGTCTTATATTTAATCTTGCTTGCAATAATTTGATTTTAAGCTTGCTATTAATTTTTAATTTGGCCAATAACCCTATTCACCCCCCCTCTAGGGTTATTCTCTTGGGACAACAATTGGTATCAGAGCCTAACCTCTAGCATTTGACATATTTGTCTTGCGAGGAACGATATGTCCAACTATAGTGGTAACGGATTCTCCAAAGGACAATCGTCCAATAGACCACCACTTTTCAATGGAGATGCATCTCTTTAAAATTTTTGGAAAATTAGAATGCAAATCTTTATTCAATCCACTAGCTATGAGCTGTGTAACATCACTTCTAAGGGTCCTTTGATCCCTACTAAAGTGGTAGATGGAGTTACACTTCCTAAAGTACCACAAGAATACACCACAGCTGATCACAAGTCCCTTGAACTTAATTCCAAAGCCATTAGGCTGTTATATTGTGCTCTAACTAATGATGAGTTTAGCAAAATCTCTAGGTGCGCTAGTGCCAAAGAGATATGGGACACATTGGAGGTTACCTATGAAGGAACATCTCAAGTAAAAGAAGCTAAAATTAACATGCTTGTTTGTGAATATGAAATGTTCAAAATGAAAAAGGATGAATCTATTAGAGATATGTTTGCTAGATTTAATGCTATTATTAATCCTTTGAGTTCTCTTGGAAAGACTTACACTAACTCCGAATTAGTGAGAAAAATTCTTAGGAGCTTGCCTATGCAATGGGATGTCCTCACCACTACTCTACTTCAATCAAAGGAGCTATCATCAATGACCTTGAGTGATCTTGATGGCAACTTAGTCACACAAGAACTACCATTCAAAGCTCGTGAAATTGATGAAGGAAAGACTTCTAAGAGCATGGCTCTCAAAGCCTCACAAGATGAAGAAGAACCACCAAGTGAAGAATGTGAAAATGAGGAAGATGAAGACATTGCTTTCATATCTCACAAACTCAAAAGGTTCTTTTCTAGAAGAAATCAAGGAAGGAGATTCAACAAGAGTGACTCCTCCAAAAGGATTCCAAATAGAGGAGAGACTTCAAATAGAGAACCACAAGTGTGTTTTGAATATAAGAAGCCCAAGGCATATCAAGATAAATTACCCTCAACTCAACAACAACTACAACAAGACAAGTCACAACAACAAGAAGTTCAAGGACAATAGAAAATTCAAGAAGAAGGCTTTCACTGTCACTTGGGATGATGAAGCAAATAGTGATGAAGAAGATGAGGAGGCTTCGTGTGATCAAGAGGTTGCAAACTTTTGTCTCATGGCAAAAGAAGATGAGGTAATCGAACTTAACTCTATTGATTATCCTATAGAAGAACCTCCTACTTATGAAGAACTACAAGATGCTCTTGAAGATACTTTTCTTGAATTAAAAAGATTTTCTCACAAAAACAATGATTTGAAAAAGAATATCTCATCTCTTCAAGAAGAACTAAATGCTTTGAAAAATGAAAACTTAGAGTTAAAAAGTAAGATAAGCTCACCTCCTACCATCTCTCAATCTAGTCTTGAAAGTGAAAATATTTCATTAAAAGAAAAGATTAAAGACTTGACTAATACCTTGGCCAAGTTTACCAATGAAAGGGATAACTTGGATAAGATATTAACTAGTCAAAGATGGTGCTTTGACAAGGCCGGTATTGGATATCAAGAACATGTTAAACAAAAATCCTATATTAACTTCTTTCCTAAGCCAACGGTCTCTAGCACACCTAAAGTCTCATGTACTTATTGTAAAAAGGAAGGACATAACATTTACACATGCAACATGAGAAAAAGACCTAAAAGTTCCACCAAGAAGGTGTGGGTGGTTAAGGGAACCACAGCTCCTATGGCTAACCCCTATGGACCCAAGAAAGTATGGGTACCAAAGAGAGTTACTTGAACTTGTGTAGGTATGCTTGAAGTCATCAAGCAATGAGAAATGGTTTCTTGATAGTGGTTGCTCAAGGCACATGATGGGAGATAGATCAAAGTTCGTCTCTTTGAAGCCCAAGGACGGAGGCTACGTGACATTTAGAGACAATGCCAAGGGTAAGATAATTGGCATTGGAAAGGTTGGTAAGAATTCCTCACTTTGTGTTGAAAATGTTTTATTAGTCGATGGTTTAAAGCATAATCTCCTTAGCATTAGTCAATTATGTGATAAAGGTTATAGAGTTACTTTTAAATCCAATAAATGCATAATTGAGGATGATAATAAGACCCTATTTATTGCATATAGGATTGGTAACATCTATGCTATAGAGTTTGAAGAAATCGCATTACAAAATGTACATTGCTTCTCCGCTTTAAATGAAAATCATTGGTTATGGCATAGAAGACTTGGACATGCTAACATGGATTTGATTTCAAAACTTTCTGGGCATGAACTTGTAAGAGGTTACCAAAAGCAAAGTTTTCAAAAGATGGAGTTTGTAGTGCATGCCAATTTGGAAAACAAACCAAGTCTTCTTTTAAAACAAAATCTCATATTTCAACTACTAGACCTTTGCAACTTATTCATATGGATTTATTTGGACCTATTGCTATTGCAAGTCTTGGAGGGAAGCATTATGCATTTGTGATTGTTGATGACTACTCTAGATATACATGGGTGTTCTTCCTTGCACATAAAGATGAGACTCATGCTACATTTATTGCATATTGTAGAAGAGTCCAAAATGAGAAAGGCTATACCATTACACATGTTAGGAGAGATAGGGGGAGCGAATTTGTCAATAAGGATATTGAACAATATTGTGACGAAAATGGTTTCGGTCATAATTTCTCCGCTCCTAGAACTCCTCAACAAAATGGTGTAGTTGAAAGAAAGAATAGAACACTTGAAGAAATGTCTAGAACCATGCTTAATGAACATTCCTTACCTCAATACTTTTGGGCCGAAGCCGTTAACACCGCATGCTATGTTATGAATCGAGTGCTATTAAGATCTAAACTTGGTAAAATTCCCTATGAATTATGGAATGATAAGAAGCCTAACATAGGTTACTTTAAAGCTTTTGGGTGTAAATGCTTTATATTAAATGATAGAGATAAACTTTCCAAATTTGATTCTAAATCCGATGAAGGTGTGTTTCTTGGTTATTCTATGAAAAGCAAAACATATAGGGTGTTTAATAAGAGAACCTTAGCCGTTCAAGAATCAATGCATGTTGTATTTGATGAAACTAACCCTCTTGCTACCAAGACAAATGTGGATGATGATGATGATATAGGTACAAGCTTGCAAGAACAAGTTGAGAACTTGAATCTTAATGACAAGCAAGATCCACAAGACAAAGGCAAAGAGAAGGAAGAAGATGAAGTCATTGAAATCAAGAAACCGGAAGAAGAAGTAGAAATTGAAGACACTCCACTTCATCCGGATGTCACCAAGGCTTGGAAATTTGTGAGGAATCATCCTAAGGATCAAATCCTAGGTGAACCCTCACATAGGGTAAGAACTCGTTCTTCCATGAGAAATATATGTGATCATCTTGCATTTTTATCTCAAATTGAACCTAAGAACATAAATGAGGCCAAAAGTGATGAATCTTGGATACTAGCTATGCAAGAAGAGCTTAACTAATTTGAAAGGAATAAGGTTTAGACCTTGGTTCCTAGACCACATGACCATGGTGTAATAGGCACCAAGTGGGTATATAGAAACAAGAAAGATGAATCGGGCACCATTGTAAGAAACAAGGCACGTCTAGCTGCCCAAGGTTTCAATCAACAAGAAGGTATTGATTATGATGAGACTTATGCACCAGTTGCTAGACTTGAAGCCATTAGAATGTTACTTGCATTTGCATGTCATAAAGACTTTAAATTATTTCAAATGGATGTCACGAGTGCTTTTCTAAATGGTTTTATTGAGGAGGAAGTTTATGTTGAACAACCTCTCGGTTTTGAAAGTCATGAATTTCCAAACCACGTATTTAAATTATCAAAAGCTTTATATGGTTTGAAACAAGCTCCTAGAGCTTGGTATGAAAGGCTTAGTGGTTTTCTAATAAAAAATGGTTTTAAACGAGGAAAACTTAACACCATACTTTTCATTAAAACTATTGATAAGGACATGCTTATTATTTAAATATATGTTGATGATATTATCTTTGGTTCTACTAATGTAAGTTTGTGTGAGGATTTTGCTAAAGTCATGCAAGAAGAATTTGAAATGAGCATGATGGGCGAACTCAACTTCTTCCTTGGATTACAAATCAAGCAAACAAAGGAAGGAACCTTCTTAAATCAATCCAAATATGTCAAAGATTTAATCAAGAAGTATGGATTGGAAGATGGAAGGAATTTCGCCACACTAATGAGCACCTCCATCAAACTTGAGAAAGATGAGAAAGGTAAATGTGTGGATCAAAAGAAATATCGAGGTATGATTGGTAGTTTACTTTATCTCACCGCTAGTAGACCGGATATTATGTATAGCGTATGTTTGTGTGCTAGATATCAATCATGTCCTAAAGAATCTCACATGCTTGCCGTTAAACGCATTTTTAAATACCTTAGTAGCACTATTAATCTTGGCATATGGTATCCTAAATTCACATCATTTGACATGCTTAGTTATTCCAATGCGGACTTTGCCGGATGCAAAGATGGTCGCAAAAGCACAAGTGGGACTTGTCACTTTCTTGGACATTCCCTAGTTTCTTGGTTTATTAAGAAATAAACTTCGGTTGCCCTTTCCACAGTCGAGGCTGAATATTTGGCAGCCGGAAGTTGTTTTGCACAAGTGTTGTATATGAAACAACAACTTGAGGATTTTGGATTGCATTATAATCATATTCCCATAAAATGCGATAATACAAGTGCAATTAATCTCACAAAGAATCCCATTCAGCACTCACGAACCAAACATATTGAAATAAGACATCATTTTATAAGAGATCATGTTTAAAGAGGAGATGTTGAAATTGAATTTGTTGGTACCACTCCAAGAGGATAGATTCAATTTCATCAAACGTGAACATGGCATGTGTTTAAGTGATGATTTATGAAGACATGTGTATTATGATGATTTTCTACACTTTAAATGCTTTTTAAATTCTCTGTCTGATATTTTTAGACGGCTGATAGAACTTTCAGCCGGCTGAAAATTCTTTCAGACAGCTGATTTGCTTAGTCAGACGGCTGAAACTCCTGTATCTGAACATACTTTTTTGGTGCTCTTTGACTTTTTTAGACGGCTTGATTCAGCCGGCTGAAAAATGGAGAAGACGACTGAAAGAGAACTTTCAGATGGCTAACTGAAGAATTCAGCCGGCTGAAAGAGGGTCTCTTGGTTATCCCATTTTAGGGTTGTCTGGATTTATCAGACGGTTGTGTAAGCCGGCTGAAAAGCGATCCAAGCCAACCAAAAGGGGGATTTCAGATGGCTGATAGAATCTTCAGCCAACTGAAATTGTCAGGGTATATAAATTTTTTAAGCCCTAAACAGTGATTTTTCAAATTCTTCTTTCGCGGCTTTCACTGTTCTTCTTTCTCTCTCTCTTCCTCACTCCAAAATAAACCCTAAATCCAAACCCCTCCCATGGTGCATCTCAAGAAGGCCAAACCTACTTCCATCGAGGCTGGAGAATCATCACAGCCACCCAAGAAGAAGCTTCGAAAGTCATCTGCCGCCACCACCCAGCGGCACCGACCTCTGCACACGGCGGCGCCACCTAGGGTTGAAGATCCTCCAGTCCCTCGACGCCCTCATCGTCAGCAGCTTCCTCCTCCACCTCCAACACAGCAGCCTTTGCTTCCTCCTCCTCCGCCAGCACATCCACCACCACAGCCACAGCCTTGCCCCGGAGACCCAGAGTACGACTCCGGCATAAACCCTCAGAATGGGTAGCTTCGATACCCCCCGTTGAGCCACCACAGTACCTCACTCCGGAGCACGGCATCCTCTTTGCCCAGAAATTCTACAATAAGAAAGTTATTTATCCGAAGATTGTCGACCTTGGATTTTTGAATCAATATCACTTTCGGATATGTGCTCTATTGGAGGCAGTTGGGTTGCTCAAATTTTGTACTCTTTCTCGCCCCTGCTACAGCACCACCGTCCGAGTTTTCTACACCCATTTCTCTATGCCTACCATCGGACGCGCCACATCTTACCGCAAGGGCAAGCACATGGTACTCACCGACAAGCTCTTGAATGACCTCTTTTACTCTCCTTCTGATGGAGCTATCATATCCGAGACTCACACATAACCTTATATTGATGGTTTCCATCATGTCGACACTCTCAAGCTCATCCTTGGTCGCGACGACATCATGGAACCCTTCAAGCCACAGCTGAAAGAGCTCAGCCTTGAGTGCAACCTGCTTCACAAGATTCTGTTTTACAATATCTTGCCTCGAGGTGGTGGGAAGGATCACGTAACCTACACAGATATTGGTCTATTGTGGTGCATTCTCACTGGAAAAGCGATCAATCTCGGGCACCTAATGTTGTACCATATGAAGTCGTGTGTGGACAAGACGAAAAATGAATCCAAGGGATCCAAAGCCGCTAGGGATGTTGAGGGCCACAGTATCTTGCCTTATGGCGCTGCATTGACTATGGTATTTGACCATTTTGGTATTCTACCTACCACAGGTGATGTGTTTCATCCGACATTCCGCAACAAGATCAATGCCTCGTTTATGGGTTGGATGAACTACACCCTTGTGGATGGAGTTTGGATTAAGAAGGGTGCCGTCTCTGCTGAGGTTGACGCCGAGGATGATACCAAGCTGCAGAATCTATATGCTGGACAGGACCTCCCTATTCCTCCTCCACCACCTACTACTACAGCTCCTTCATCCTCCACTATACTTTCTCCTCCCCTTACTCCACCTACTCCCATCACTCCCACCTATCCCACTCCTCCATCCTCTGTCCGTGACATGTTTATCGCCCTATCTCAGCAGATAACAGACTTGAAGAGCTATGTCTCCACCAAAATGGAGGCTATGCATGATCGGATGGACGAAATGGTTTGTGAGCTCAAGGACGTCAAGGATTGCCAAGCTCAGCTCACCCAGCAGCTTCGCGCTTCACTTCCCGCCTTTCCTTTGTGACTTTTTGATTGATGACAAAGGCGGAGATATGTTTTGGATAGATGTTTCTTTTTGTTATTTCTAGATATTTTGATACAGTTTGATTGATGTGGAATTGGACATGGATACTTTGATATGGATGTAGATAATTAGATACATGTTTTATGAATTTCAGAAATTATTATGCAGATGTATCAAATGTTGAAACATATTTTAGAGAAATACATATATGCATTTTGAAAACTTGAGGCATTTCAAGACTTGTTCATATATATGTGATGATTGAAACATGTGGACTTTTTTTTTTTTACCTTAAATGCTAATCCATCATAGTTATATGACACATCTATATGATGCATGTTGATAGGGGGAGATAAGTGCGTTAAAATTTATACATTTTTACCTATTTAAAACATCTATGAATTGTCATCATCAAAAAGGGGGAGATTGTTGGCCTAAATGGTTTTATCTCCGAGGTTTTGATGATAACAATACATATAAGATGTTTAAGGACTAATGAGCAGTTAAGTGATGAAACTAGACAGGTATCAAAGCCATTCGATGTTTCAAGAATCAAGGATTGAGTTGCAAAGGCAAACAAAGACCAAGATTATATGATTTCAGAGCAAAAGGATCCACTTATCATTCAAGATCATTCAAAGATCAATCACCTATAAGTGAGATTTGTAGAAAATCTTTGTAAGATTGATTTCAATAATGACTCACACGAAGTTTAAAGGGCTTAAGACTATGCATTTTTTATAAAGATAAAAGCCTAACTTGATTCTTCTTAGACCTAGACTTAATGTCATTTTACTGTCTGAAAATTATGTTTCAGCAAGCTGAAAATTGTCCTCCTAAAAATCACTATCTCTGTATTTTTCTGACGGCTCATTGAGCCGGCTGAAAGATCAGTTTAAGCCAGCTGAAAGAATGATCAGATGGCTGAAGAACAGGCTTGTTCATATACCAAATGTTACCCTCTCTGGATTTCCCAGCAGCCTTGTCCAGACGGCTGAAGGAGAAGTTTCAGACGGCTGAAAGATGTTTCAGTCGGCTGAAACCCTCGGGTAGAAGTATAACGGCTAGTTTTCTAACGGACATTTGAAGCATTAATTGCCCACCAAACTTCTTTTCCCAGCATTTATTGTTCCAGAACGGCTATTTTGGACCCCTTGAGTATAAATACAAGGCTTAAGCTCATTTATGAGCATTCATTGAGCTACAAACAAGAAAATCAATTACAAGCCCTAATTCCTCTTGTGAGCATTCATTGAAATTAATCAATAGCTGAAGTGTGCTTTCAATTCCTGTGTATTTACTCTTTGAAAGAGCTTTCTTTGAGCACAAAATCATCTCTAAATACTTTGTATCAAAAGGGTTGTGTATACCCTCACTTGTAAGCACTTGAGAAGAGTGCATTTGGCTAAGTGTTGGTGAAAAACACTCAAGTTGTAAAGGTTTGCTGCTCCACCTTGAAGGAGAGTGATAGTGGATTGGTGAATCCTCAAGCGAGCTCTTGAGGCGAGGACGTAGGCGAGAGGCCGAACCTCGTTAATATCGTTTGCATTCTCTTCCCCTTAATCTCTTCATTATTGCATTGTCTTATATTTAATCTTGCTTGCAATAATTTGATTTTAAGCTTGCTATTAATTTTTAATTTGGCCAATAACCCTATTTACCCCCCTCTAGGGTTATTCTCTTGGGACAACAGCCCCCGAATCCAATTTTTTGGTTTTAAAGACTTTGCCTTTCTTTTTTTTAAATGGAGTCATGAGGTTTTTGGAAATAAAACATTTTTTATGGTTTTCCTCTTTTCCTTAAAAAATGAAGTGGCGACTCCTTTCAATTTGTTGTCTTCTCCTATTTTGCCAAACCTTTATGGGTCGTGCTTTTTCGTGGGTTCATAGTTTGGCGACTCCACTGGGGACATCGAGGGCTAAACTCATTTAATTTGATTGGGCTAAATTAATTTCTTGTTGTTTAAATAAAATCAATCACTTGCATCCGTTTAATTGTGTGCTTTCATTTATTGCATTATATGCAAAATTGTTGCATGATGACTCAATTGTCCCTCGATGTATCCTTGCCAACTAATAGCCTAGATTCAACCTTGGTTTTCATGATTCCATGTGTTGGGCGAAGCTATCAAACCTCTCTTACCAATTACCCTTGGGCTTGCCTTTGGGTATATCAAATGGATCAATCACGTACTGCTAGACCCACACGGCATTCCTAATGTCATATGTGGTTAGGTATAAAGATTGATACAAACAAAGTTGAGGACCCTAGCCTACCCTTTTAAAAGAAGAGAATGCATAAAATGGGCCTTCTGGGACATCATTAAATCACCTATATGCACACACATTGTTGTGATGATATGCCACCATGTTTGTGATGTGTTGCCATGCTTTGTTGATTGATTAAGTGGGTAATTAAAGGAAACTTTGCATCTTACACCCTTAATACGTACCCTTTCTCATGATCTCCGCAAGGGTAATTGGTTAAGGGGACTAATTAAGCATGTATGTTGTAAAAGTTTGAAATAATTATGGAAGCTTAGGACGAACCCTTAGGCTAAAAATTGAGTGTTTTCCTTATGTTAGAGGGAGAGACGTGCTGGCTTGGATCTATGATTAACAAGGGCGCCTAGTCAGTACTGATTCCATCACCGAGTCGAACATGGCCGAGGAAAGAGCTAGCAACCAG
Source organism: Liquidambar formosana (assembly GCA_039720395.1). NCBI lineage: Eukaryota > Viridiplantae > Streptophyta > Magnoliopsida > Saxifragales > Altingiaceae > Liquidambar > Liquidambar formosana. The sequence continues at coordinate 24,585,433 of CM077822.1, forward strand.
GGTTTCAACCTTAAAGCTACTTTGAAAGCTATGATGGAAAAGCTTGACCACACTGCTCAGGTATCCAAGACCACACTTAAGATGGCTCAAGACATTCAACAAAAGATCTTCGAACCTGAATCCAGGGCCCATACCACTGACAACAACCAAGGATCCAATGATTCCGAATCCGCTAAGGAGCCATTAGGAGAGGGCGAAGAACCACGCAAGACCAAGGAAGGGGAAGCCAAGGCCACATCAAAAGAGAACTCAATTGTGCTGTAAACAAGGTCGAGGCCTTAGAGCAAACTTTGAAGGGAATTCACAAATATGATGATATGGTGGACATCTGTACTTTGTCCTTGTTCCCAAAGGCTCGTATTCCACTACAGTTCAAGATGCCAGAATTAGAAAAATTTGATGGGATAAGTTGTCCTAAGACCCACCTCAAGATGTATGTGCGAGCTATACACCCTCGAGGGGCGAAGATGAGTTATTGGCTCCAATGTTTCATGAGTCATTAGCAAGTTTTGCCTTAAAATGGTTTTTGTCATTGGACGTCACAAGAAGGGACTTAGAAACTACTAAGCAAGGGGTTAATGAGACTTTCTCCGCCTTCATCACTAGGTGGAGACAAAAGGCTTCTAAAATGACAGATATACCAAATGAGAAAGATCAGATTCAGTTAGTGGTGAAGAATTTGTTGCCCGTACATCACAAGCACCTCTTTGCTCACTACTTTCCAAACTTCAAGGCTCTTGTTGGGGCCGACACACAAGTTGAAGATGCCATTGCTGATGGAATAATCAAAACCGAGGAAGTTCAAAGGAGTCAAAGAACAAATTTTGGGGGAAAAACCAATGCCGAGGTCAATACCATAACCCAACCCGCTCGCCCTTTTTCCCTAAGTGATTCCACTTCACCTTGCCAATTCACCGAGCTATACATGCCACTCGAAAGAGTTTTTGAAAAGTTGAGAAGCCGTGACCTTTTGAAACCCCTTGACCCAAGGCCTCCACCAAACCCATTGCCCAAGAACTACAATGAAAATGAGTATTTGCAAGTTCCACCAAACCAAAGGCCACCAAACCAACCGTTGCTATCGCCTCCACCATGAGATCCAAGATTTGATTGACAAGTAGATCATTTCACCACCCATTGCACCAAATCACCTAAATGTCACCCGAAACCCCCTCCCCACTCACAATGTACCTCCTCCCAACAACATAATGCCATTAAGCTTGGCTCGTCCCAATCCCATCAACCCATAAGGCAATACACACCACTTCCCATGACCTTGACTCAAGTTTTCCACCAATATTGCGACAAAGGCCTCATATTGCCACACCATCCAAAGCTAAGACCTTCGACTCCTCACCAATTCTACTTGTTCCATCGTGCACCAGGGCATGATACAGAGAATTGTGTCATATTAAAAAAGGTGGTTCAAGACCTTATTGACCAAAAGGTTTTGGTATTGCCAAAGAAGTCCATTCAGCAACAATTTAAAGAAAGGTTTGACGCGGGAGATCCTAAAGTGGGTTTGCTGGGAGAGTCATCCAAAAGGTTCGATTACTTTGTACTCTACCCCAACCCCACCCCCACCCCCAATGAGCCTATAGTCCCTACAGGTTGGGATGAGTTACCAAATAAAGTTTAAATAGAAGAAATCGATATGATCACATGGGATGATCTCATGGGTGACATGGGTGAGATTGATGATATGTGGATGAGCAATGATGAGGTGGAACACATAACTAGAGGAAGTCACCATTTCAAATCTCCACACTTAGAATTTGATAATCCATTGGGAGAATTGGAAGGTAATCGCCACCTCGACTTGCAAGAAGAAGAGGATGAAGTGCTTAGGCAATTTAAGAAGACTAATGTGAACATCACTATATAGGGTTTGCTTATGGCCTCTTATAAGCACAGGCAGACAGTCTTGAAATTACTTAACCAGATACAGGTTCCCGTTGACACATCCCCGAAAAATTTGGTGAACTTGGTGAACCCAAGCTCAAAGAACTCAACTATTGTGTTCTCAGAAGCAAACCTACCTAAAAGTGGACCTATCCATTCACAAGCCATGTACATCACTATCGACACCATGGGAAAGAGGGTTCCTACGGTCTTAATTGATAATAGTTCCGCTATTAATGTGTGCCCTCTCAGAATTGCCACTATCTTGGGATTGGATCCTACCGACTTCATGCCGTCCGAGCAAACAGTGAGAGCCTATGATAACACCCGTAGAGAGGTGATTGGAGTGGTCACCTTGCCATTGATTATGGGGCCCACAGAATTCAGAGTGGGTTCCAATTGTTGGATGTCCCGTCATGCTTCAATCTCTTGTTGGGGAGACTTTGGATTCATCCTGCAGGGGCTATCCCTTCTTTATTGCACCAAAAAGTCAAGTTCCCTTATGAAGGAGCCATTGTCACACTCCAAGGTGATTATGACTTGAAGTTGTCAGGAGTACCCATTTGTGAGATCAAGCTCGAGCCCGTTGGAGTACCGTTGACGGGGTTTGAATATGTTCAATGCATAAAGAAAGAGCCGGAGCAGAGAGAGTTGATACCTCTCGACTTTTACGCTCATAGCAATTTGCATGTTGGGAACATAATGAAGAAGATGAGTTTCTTCCCGGGCATGGAACTAGGACGCCGTCAACAAGGCATACCAAGGTCCATTCAGAGCCGCGTTGTCACTTACACCTTCGGTTTGGGGTATGAGCCTTCTAAGAAGGACCGTATAGAGATGTTGCAGAGAAACAGAGAGAAGATCAAAGCAAAAGCAGAAGGGAGGGTGCCGGATATTAGAATCTCGCCATACAAACCTATATTGAATGGCTACTTTGTTAAAGAAGGGGAGGATTTTCCATTCTGTGGATTCCCCGAGCCATCCATTGATAAAGCAACCAAGATCAGAGTTCCGGGGTTTGAGATATTCTTTACCGAGTGGTACCCAATCACTGCTACTATGGTTAATGATGAAGCAATCAAAGATGACTATTGTGAAGAGAAGAGTGAAGACTGGGCAGAACAGTTGGATTCAGAAGCAATGGTTATGATGTTTCAAGATATAGTACTTGCTTTGGAGGAATCGGATTTTGAGTGTTCTTAAATTCACCATGCAACCATGCCGCTCCTTAATTGGTATCTTGAAGAGGGTGCCATTATAGAAATTCTTGAGGGCGAAGATCTTGGACTACCTGATAGTAGTTTATAGGTTCCTTTAGTAGTACTATCTAGTTGTTATTTCCAAATAAAAATGTGTCTGCCTAGCCGGCCTTGTGGAGTTAGGAGTCATTTCTTAGTTGTGGCACATATGTTTTCTTTTCTTTGTCTTTGTTAGTTCAGTTAATAAAGTATATCTCTTTTTATTACTTGCAGTGTTTCCTTTCTCTCTTCTATGGATATCTATGGCATGGATATAGATCCTAGGAATGACATCCCTCTGGAGCTCGTCGAGCCAAGGAAAAGGGGTGTTATTGAACCTAACATAGATGAATTGGAATCAATTAATCTAGGGACAGATGAATTGCCAAGGATAATTAAAATTGAGATAACTCTCTCGCCTGTTGAAAAAGAAAAATTGATAATACTTCTAAAAGCTAACATAGAGGCTTTTGCATGGTCTTATGAAGACATGCCCGGTATTGATCCAAATATTGTGCAACATTACATCTCCACTAATCCCACTAAAAAGCCTATAAGGCAGAAATTGAGAAGATTAAAACCAAAATGGGCTTTGAAAGTAAAAGAAGAGGTAACTAAGCAATTAGACGCAGGGTTCCTCCAAGTTGTGGAGTACCCTGAATAGTTGTCTAACATAGTGCCTGTGCCGAAAAAAGATGGGAAAGTACTAATGTGTGTGGACTTTCGCGACCTTAATGCTGCGAACCCTAAAGATGATTTCCCTTTACCGCATATCGATGTGTTGGTAGACAGTACGACAGGCCATGCTCTTCTTTCCTTCATGGACGGGTTTTCTAATTACAACCAGATAAAGATGGTGCCTCAAGACATGGAAAAGATGACTTTTATCACGCAATGGGGGACGTATTGCAATAAGGTAATGCCTTTTGGATTGAGAAACACCGGGGCTACTTACCAAAGAGCTGCTATGACTCTATTGCATAATATGATCCATAAAGAAGTAGAGGTGTATGTGGACGACATGATAGTTAAATCTGTAGACCGGGAAGAACATTTCGCTGCATTAGAGGAGTTCCTAGAATGAGCAAAGAAGTACAACCTCCGATTGAATCCTTAGAAGTGTGCTTTTGGAGTCACCGCAGGAAAATTGCTAGGCTTTATGATCACTCAGAGAGGAATTGAAGTTAATCTAGGAAAGATAAAAGTTATCACGGAGATGGAGCCACCAAGAACTGAAAAGCAGATCCGAGGCTTTCTGGGGAGAGTTCAATACATAAACCGGTTTATCGCCAATCTGACTATGGTTTGTGAGCCGATTTTCAAGTTACCTAAGAAGGGCGTGTCCAAGGAATGGAATGAGGATTGTCAAGAAGCCTTTGATACCATTAAAAGATATCTGAGCAATCCCCCAATCTTGGTTCCCCCACAGTAAGGTGAACAATTACTGTTATACTTAACGGTCACTGAAACCACGACAAGAGCCATGTTAGCTCAATACCTTGAAGGGTCAAAAAAGCAAAATGCTATTTACTACTTGAGCAAGAAAATGACAGATTATGAAGTGAAGTATAATGCATTAGAAAAGGCTTGCGTAGCATTAGTGTAGGCCACTCAGAAACTCCGCCATTACATGATATCTTTCAAAGTCTTGCTGATAAGTCGTTTGGATCTTTTGAAGTATTTGGTAGAAAAACCAGTCTTATCGCATAGGACGGCTCGTTGGTCGCTTCTCCTCAATAAGTTTGACATATAGTACCTGGCACAGAGGTCCATAAAGGGAAGCGTTGTCGCAGACCACTTGGCAAGTTGCCCTATGTCGTCATCAATCCAATTCAATGATAAATTTCCAGAAGAAGACATCCTAGAAATCAGAAAAAAGACTTGGAGAGTTTACTTCGACGGAGCTGCAAATAGAAAAGGGTATGGAATAGGAGTGCTACTAGTCTCACCTGAAGAAGCCTTCACGCCTTTAGTAGTCAAATTGGGGTTTGAAGCTACTAACAACATTGCAGAATATGAGGCCTGCATCCTAGCATTGGAAGCCGCGTTAGAGTTGGGAATACAGGAATTTGAGGTGTTCGGGGATTCAGCATTGAGCATTTACCAAATAAAAAGGGAGTGGAAAACTCGTGACGAGAAGCTGTTGCCATATCACGCTTATTTGGAAGCATTGACTAAAGAGTTTTAAGAGATCGAGTTCAATTACTTGTCAAGAAACAAGAATCAGTTTGCTGATGCCCTAGCAACCCTGGCTTCGATGGTGGAGATACCGGAAGGAGGAAGTGTGAAACCACTCGTGATTGAATGCAGAGAGAAACCAGTTTATTGTTGTTCCATCCGAGAAGGGGAGGTAATAGATAACCACCCCTGGTTTTATGACATAAAAAGGCTCATCGAAGAAAAGGAGTACCCAAAGGAAGCATCTCGCGTAGACAAATGAACATTGAGAAGATTGGCAAGCCATTATGTGGTATGTGGAGGGAAACTATATTGGATCGAGGTCTTATGACGGGATTCACTTGTTGTGTGTCACGGAGGAAGAAGCAAAAAAAACTCATCGAAGAAATTCATGAGGGAGTGGGGGCTCCATATATGAATGGGTACATGCTGGCTAAGAAAATCATGAGGCTAGGGTATTACTAGTCCAAAATGGAAAGGGATTGCTGTGCCCATGTCAAGAAGTGTCATAATTGTCAGCTCTTCGCCAACGGATAACACTTGCCCTCCATGCCCTTAACAAGTATGTCAACTCCATGGCCATTTGTAGTATGCATAGGGAATAGATATCATTGGGTAGATCAAGCCGAAGGCATCCAACGGACACGAATATATCTTGGTAGCCATCGATTACTTCACCAAGTGGGTAGAAGCAACTTCAATTCCTTCAAGACTTTGAATACCAAAAAGGTGGCGCAATTCATACAGCTCAACATTATCTACAGATATGGGGTACCACATGAGGTTATTTCGGACAACGGTTAACATTTTCAGAAGGAAACTAAGGAACTCTTGTAGAAATACAAGATTATTCATCACTTGTCATCCCCATATTGTCCACAGACAAACGATGCAGTAGAAGCTGCCAACAAGAATACAAAGAAGACACTACAGAAAACGACTGACACGTACACCGATTGGCATGAGAAATTACCATTGGCATTATGGGGGTACAGAACGTCAGTTAAATCATCAACAAGGGCTACACCGTATGCTTTAGTGTATGGGATGGAGGCCGTTCTACTAGTGGCATTGGAAGTTCTTTCGCTAAGAGTTGCTATGGAAAGTCACACCCCATTTTTGTCACCTTAGCTAGGACATATCATTTCATGTAGGATTTTGAGTCCTTTTTTAGTCTAGTATTTTGTATTGAGTTTTTATGGCATTGAATATCATATGTATGAATTTTGAAGTGATTTGGAGTTCATCTCGATAGTCAACAAGAACTTTTGCGACTTTAAAGGCATAATCATCTTTTAAGCCGTATATTTTCCATTTAACCTTGAAATGAACCCCGAGTCATGCCCTTGAGTTCATATGAGTACATAGAGTCCATATATAGGTTCAATTTCATGAACTAATGGTTTAAGATTAATCCAGCTCATAATGGTTCGGGTTGGCTAAAAGACCCTTTCTTGGGTTGCTCAAATTGACTCACAAGACCAAATCAATTTTCTCTCATTTAACTTCAATTGGGCTTTATTTACATCCTAGGTATGTTTAGAAAGATCGAATTTCGATTGGGAAAGCATTCGGTTCAACCTTGTGTACAAACCCAACTTAGCGACGGTGAAGCACCATAGTTAACCACCTTTGTAAAACCTAACCATGCACCCATGGTTAAGGATTTTTGTCATAAAATGCTTAAAAATGTGTTCCCCTTCGAAACACGGTCGTTTTGGCTTTTATTTCGTCAAAATCGGACTTAATTTGACCCCTGAAAGACTCCTAAAGCGATTAGAAGTCAAAACCAGAGTAGACTGGAGCAAGCCCTCGGGTAACAGTCCGGGGCTAGATGGTCAGCCGTCCAAGCCCAGACGGCTAACCGTCCAGGCCTAGTTGGTCACCTGAGAGACTCCGTCCTCAACTAGAATTCTGACTCTCTTTCCCTCTTTTGACGGTTTCCTCCGCTATTATAACTTGTTTTCTCTTAGGAGTGTGTAAGTTTGAGTTGTTTGAGCACCAAGAGAGTCTCTAATAGCCCTAGGATCATTGTTTAATGAATTAATCTTAGCCATTGGTTTAGGGAGTCAGTTCTCTATATAAAGGACATGATATTCAGCATATAGGGGAAGGTGAATTGCACTTTATACTTAGAGAGAGAGAGAGCTACGAGTTTGGAGAGCTAGAAGGACATTAAGAGGAGGCTCTTCAACCCCAAGTAAGCAAAGAAACAAGAAGTTTGAAGACAAGGAAGATTCTACAAGAGGTAAGCACTCCTTTTGAATGCTGAACATGGGCTTTCTCCTTCTCCTTCTTCTTCTATGATAGTTCTAGTGCATGATGTAACTCCACATGTTTGGATAGTTCAATGTTTTTAGGATGTATTATGAATGATTTTGAGATGATTTATGGCTTTCTATGCTTGATAATCCCTGGTTTACTAAGGATTGGAGAGTGTTACTCTTTCTATCCTCTTAAAATCATGCATAGTTTACATGTTTAGGTTGCTGTGAAAATTGTCAAGAGTTAATGCTCCTGTTAGTTAATATACATGATATGAATGATATTCATGATAATTTGAGCATGTGTTAGAGTCTTTTCATTGGTTTTTATGCATAGTTGTGAGATTAGGGTTTCGATAACCCTAAAAACACACAAGTTTCATACAGCATGCTTAGCTCAACTCTGTGAGTAATTTCTCATCATAGTCATTCTATATATGCTGCATATAGTTGAATCATGCTAGGTTTGCATTCATATGGTAGATTTTGTAGGGCATTTTGAAATATTATCATTTTCTAAGGATAATTATCCTTTTTGTTAAGTAAGGTTTTGCATGAGAGCTTTCTGTGATGTGTTTAAGCATGAAATCACTTCTATGGTGTTCTAGTATACATGTTTTACGTAGGATATGATGATTTCACCTCCCCATAGTGACTTTTTTACATGAAATTATCTTAGGATAGTTTCGCTTAAGAAAGCTCATCGTAGGAAGGCCTATTTTCATGTTTTACATAAAATGTTAGCTTTTTGATTAGAATATGCTTAGTTATCATGTTTATTGATATTATTGGAGTCTCTTATGATTGTTAATGTGTCCTTGGTAGGTTTTTTTATGCATGTTAGTCAGGTCATTGCATGTAGGATTGAGTTAGGGTCCTTAGTTATTCATTATTCTTGTTGTTTGCATGATAAATGGATAATTTTAGGCCTTTTCATGGTTCTGTCTAGATTAGTATATCGTTCTTCTTGCATGGTTTTGCGCACTTGTAAGGGTGCAAACAGGTACAATAATTGTCCTATTACAAATAAGGCTGCTATTTCTTGAAATTGCTAATGCTTGGAGCTATTGCGCTCAGGTAAGTAGGGTATGAAGTTCCCTAATTCACTTTTCCTTACTTTCTTTTCTCTTCTCCCTCCTAGGGTTAATTCATGAGTTATGCTAGTTATGAAGTAACTTGCTGAAATTAGCATGAAATGAACTTGATTTTCAATCAATTGACTTTCAATTCAATTTTATATCATGTGATAATGATAATTTCACATGAAATGACATGAAATAAGCTTGATTTTCAATCGATTGACTTTTATTTCAATTTCATATCATGTGATAAAGATAATTTCACATGAAATGACATGAAATAAGCTTGACTTTGAATTAAATGACCTTCATTTCAATATCATATCATGTGATAAAGATAATTTCACATGAAATGACATACAATAAACTTGATTTTCAATCAATTGGCTTTCAATTCAATTCCATATCATGTGATAAAGATAATTTTACATGAAATGACATGAAATATGTTTGATTTTGAATTGATTGACTTTCATTTCAAATTCCATATCATGTGATAAAGATAATTTCACATGAAATGATATGAAATAAGCTTGATTTTCAATTGATTGGCTTTTAATTCAATTCCATATCATGTGATAAAGATAATTTCACATGAAATGACATGAAATATGTTTGATTTTGAATTGATTGACTTTCATATCATGTGATAAAGATAATTTCACATGAAATGATGATCTATGATTATGCTAGTTATGAAATAACTTGCTATTTCCAATGAAATTGGCATAAAATGAACTTGTTTTTGAATGGATTGACTTACAAAATCATGTGATAATGATAGTTTCACATGAAATGATGATTTATGAGTTATGAAATAACTCACTATTCTTGAGAAATTGACATGAAATGTACTTGGTTTTGAATTGATGGACATTCGATTCAATTTCATACCATGTGATAATGATAATTTTACATGAAATGATGACTTATGAGTTTTACTTGTTATGAAATAACTTGTCTTGAGAATTTCCAATGAAATTGGTAGGATACCTTGTGATACACTAGTGAAACTAGCTTTGCATCATGAGAAAACCATGTGGATATCACTAATGCAATTAGTGCATGGTAAAGGCATTTGCATGAGCACACCAACGAATGTTGGCATGCAATCAATCATTTGCTTCGATGAAATCAGAGCGTGCTTGGATATAACGAAGTCTATCCTTATGGTTCCATTCGAGTTTGTTGGTATTAATGAAGTTAATCCATCAAACAAAAATGGGTTGTTCTTTAATCATTGGTTCACAAGTGAAACCTGTTCACCGATGAAGGGCTTCTATCACACCCTATTTTTGTCACCTTAGCTAGGGTATATCATTTTATGTAGGATTTTGTGTTCTTTTCAAGTCTAGTCTTTTGCATTAGGATTTTATGGTATTGAATATCATGTGTATGAATTTTGGAGTGATTTGGAGTCCATTTCAATAGTCAATAAGAACTTTTGCGACTATGAGGGCATAATCATCTTTTAAGTCATATATTTTCCATTTGACTTTGGAATGAGTCCCGAGTCGTTCCCTTGAGTTCATATGGTTATATAGAGTCTATATATAGGTTCAATTTCATGAACTAATGGTTTAAGATCAAGTCGGCTCATAACGGTTCGGGTTGGCTAAGAGACTCTTTCTTGGTTTGCTCAAATTGACTCATAAGACCCACTCAATTTTCTCTTATTCTACTTCAATTGGGCTTTATTTACATCCTAGACAAGTTTAAAAAGGTTGAATTTTGATTTGGAAAGCATTTAGTTTAACCTTGTGTGCAAACCCAAGCTTTGCAACGGTGGTGCACCATGGCTAGCTGCCTTTGTAAAACCTAACCATGCACCCATGGTTAAGGATTTTTGTCCTAAAATGCTTAAAAATGTGTTCCCCTACGAAACACGGTCATTTTGGCTTTTATTTCGTCAAAATCAGACTTAATTTGACCCTTGTAGGACTTCTAAAGCAATTAGGAGTCAAAACTGGAGCAGACTAGAAGAGGACCTCGTGTAACCATCCAGGCCTAGATGGTCACCCGAGGAGTCCATCTTCGTTTGGGTTTCTAACTCCTTTTGCCCTCCTGTAACGAATTCCTCCTCCCTTATAAATTGTTTCCTCCTAGGATTGTATAAATTTGAGTTGCTTAAACACTAAGAGAGTCTCTAATAACCCTAGGATCATTATTTAATGAATTAATCTTAGCCATTGGTTTAAGAGGCCAGTTCCCTATATAAAGAACATGATACTTAGCACATAAGGGGGCTGTAAGTGCACTTCATACCTAGAGAGAAAGGGAGCTACGAGTTTGGAGAGCTAGAAGGACATCAAGGGGAGGCTCTTGGACTCAAGGCAAGCAAGAAAGTAAGGACTTTGAAGGCAAGGGAGGTTCTACAAGAGGTAAACACCCCTTTCGATTGCTGAACATAGGTCTTCCTCTTCTTCTTTTCCTTTTTCTTCAATGATAGTTCTAGTGCATGTAGTAGTTCCACATGTTTAGCTACTTCAATGTTTTTATGATGTGATATGAATGATTTTAGGATGATTTATGGTTTTATATGCTTGATAATCCTTAGTTTACTAAGGTTTTGAGAGTATTATCTTTTCTTTCTTCTTAAATCATGCATAGTTCGTATGTCTTAGTTGTTGTGATAATTGTCATGAGTTGATACTTTTGTTAGTTAATATATATAATATGAATGGTATTCATGATGATTTGAGCATGTGTTAGAGTCGTTTCATAGGTTTTAATGCATAGTTGTGAAATTAGGGTTTCGGTAACCCTAAATTCACACAAGTTTCATACAGCATGTTTAGGATAATTTTGTGAGTTGTTTCTCATCATAGTCATTCTATATATGCTGCATATAGTTGAATCATGCTAAGTTTGCATTCATATAGTGGATTTTGTAGGGTTTTTGGAGAGATTATCCTTTTCTAAGGATAATTATCCTTTTTGTTAAGTAGGGTTTTGCATGAGAGCTTTCTGTGATGTGTTTAAGCATGAAATCACTTCTATTGTGTTCTAATATATATATTTTATGTAGGATATGATGATTGCACCTCCCCATAACAACTCTTTTACGTGAAATTATCTTAGGATAGCTTTGCTTAAAAAAGCTCACCGTAGGAAGGCTTTTTGCCATATTTTACATAAAATATCATCTTTTTGGTTAGAATAGACCTTGTTATCATGTTTATTGATGTTATTGGGGTCTCTCATGATTGTTAGTATGTTTTCTATAAGTTTTTATGCATATAAGATAAGTCATAGCATGTAGGATTGAGTTGGGGTTTATAGTTATTCATTATTCTTGTTGTTTGCATGATTAATGAATAATTTTAGGCCTTAATATGATTCTGTCCAGATTAGTGTTTTTGTGTTTCTTGCATGGTTTTGTGCACTTGTAAGGGTGCAAACTGGTACAATAATTGCCTTAGTGCAAATAAAGTTGTTATCACTTAAGCTTGCTATCGCTTAGAGAAAATTGCACAAAGTAAGCAGGGTATGAAGTGCCCTAATTCACTTTTCTTAATTTTTCTTTTCTCTTCTCCCTCCTAGGGTTATTCTTTAATAAAGGGATATGGTAAATTCTTGGGTTTCTTTTCACCCCTTTTTCAAAGTTTATGTCTTTCATTGAAATCTTATTAAGAATCATTTGTCTTTGAAAATCTCTATAGAAGGAAACCTAAGGTTTACCATAAGTCTCTATTAGGGTTTAACCCTATTCTATTCGAACTACGTGGACTTTGATCCATGTATTTCCATGCATGGTACGTAGGCGCTCACTTTGATGTTCCAGTCCGCCCTAGGATACTAAGTATCCTAGGTTTTCCTTTTGTTTTATTTTTCTATCTCTTCTAATTCCTAGTGGATTAGGATTCTTTTGTCCATTACATATGATTGCTAGTGGAGTAGGATGGATTTGTGATTGATTAGCATGCTGTATTTTATTGATTAATATTGATTTGCATGTGATTAAATTATTAAGTTAGCCTAATCAAATTAAGAGACCAACTCAGGCGATGTGGGTGCCTATGGGTTTTGCCCAAAACCTTCCCACGTCGTAACTTAGCCCCCGAATCCAATTTTCTGGTTTTAAAGACTTTGCCCTTTTTTTTTTTTTTTTTTTTTTAAATGGAGTCATGAGGTTTTTGGAAATAAAACATTTTTTTTATGGTTTTCCTCTTTTCCTTAAAAAATGAGGTGGCGACTTCTTTTGATTTGTTGTCTTCTCTTATTTTGCCAAACCCTTGTGGGCTGCGCTTTTTCGTGGGTTCACAAAAAGAGTAAAAGAAAAAGGAAAACCTAGGATACTTAGTATCCTAGGACGAACTTAAACATCAATTAAGTGCTTACGTACCGTGCATAGAAATACATGGATCAAAGTCTACATAGTTTGAATAGAACGGGTTATTTCCTTCTAAAAGAATTATAATGAACCCTTGATTTCCATTTATAAGAATAAAAGTTTCCAAAAGAGTTTCCAAGATAGGAATAAAGAAGAATTTGAATTTGAATGGAAAAATAGTGTTTAAGAAACCAAGAGATTATCATAATCCTTTACCAGGGAAATAACCCAAGAAGGAGAAGGGATCAAGAGAAAGAAGTATACAATATCTAAACTTACCTTATGCAAATCACCTTCACATTATTGCCAAATTAACAAATAATTACCCTACTATTGTTATAGGGTAATTACCATGCTCAAATCATCATCCATAAAACATTAATAGAATCTGGACAGAATACTAAAAGTCCCAAAATTATCCTAATAATCATGTAAAAGCAATAATTAAAAGGAAACAAGAAACCCTAGTATGCTCCTACATGGAATATGCCTTCTAACATGCATGCAAGATTAAGAAATATGAAAAAGACCTAATCCTATCATGGAGATATCATATGACAACTAAAAATATGAAAATAAAAGTGAAAATAAACTAAAAGATAAGACTTTATGTAAAAATATGAAAACGTGGCTCTCTTACGATGACCTTTCTTAAGTAAAATTATCCTAAGATAATTCCACATAAAAAGTACTCCATATGAAAGATTTATCCACATATCCTATGTAAAATCCATACCCTAGATCATATTAGAAGTGGTTTCATACTTAAACACACTCCCGAATACCCTCATGCAAAACCCTACCCCCTAAAAAGGATAATTATCCTTAGAAAATGATAACGTCTCCAAAAACCCTAGAAATAAACTATATGAATGCAAACCTAGCATGATTCAACTATATGTAGCATATAAAGACCAACCATGATGAGCAGCAACTCAAAAAGCTAAGCTAAACGTGCTGTATGAAACTTGCATGAAATAAGGATTACAATGATGATGCTTTCAAAAACCCTAGTAAACTAAGGATTATCAAGAATATTAAACCATGAACCATCCTAAAATCATTCATATAACATCACAAAAGCACTAGATTCAATTAATATGCAGAGCTACTACATGCATTAGAACTATCATAGACGAAGGAGAAAAAGAAGAAGAAACCCTAATTTCAGCAATTGAAAATATGATTTACCTCTTGTAGAACTTCTCTTGCCTTTGAAATAACTCTTCTCTTGCTTGCTTAGGGTTAGAGAACCTCTCTTTGGTGTTCTTTAACTCTCCAAATTCGTAACTCCCTCTCTCTCTAAGTATAAAGTGCTCTTGTGGCCTCCTTATATGCTGAATATCATGTTCTTTATATAAGGGACTGACCTAATAAACAAATGGCTAAGATTAATTCATTAAATAATGATCCTAGGGCTATTACAGACTCTCTTGGTGCTCAAACAACTCCAAGTTACTCAATCTTAGAAGGAAACAACTTGTAAGGGCGAAAGAATCTGTCAAAAGAAGGAAGGAGAGGTGAAAACCTACTCAAAGACAAAATCCCAACGGCAAGCAACCAAGCCTAGATGGTTAGCCATCTGGGCTAGACGTCTAACTGTCCAGCCTTGTTCGGTCACCCGAGCGCCCTCTTTAGCTCGTTTCGGTTTAGACTTCTAAGCCTTCCAGAAGTCTTTCAAGGGTCAAATTAAGTCTGATTTAGATGAAATAAAAGCCAAAACGATCATGGTTTGAAAATGAACACATTTTTAGACATTTTAGGATAAAAATCCTTAACCATAGGTGCATGGTTAGGTTTTACAAAGGCGGCTAATCATAGTGCACCACCGTCGCAAAGCTAAAGCTTGCACACAAGGTTGAGCCAAATGCTTTCCAATTCAAAATTCAACCTTTTAAAACATGTTTATGATGTAAATAAAGCCCAATTGAAGTTAAATGAGAGTAAATTGAGTGGATCACATGAGTAAATTTGAGCGAACCAAGAAAAGGTCTTTTAGCCAACCTGAACTGTTATGAGCTGAATTGATTTTAAACCATAAATTCATCAAATTGAACCTATATATAGACTTTATATATCCATATGAACTCAAAGGAACAACTCAGGACTCATTTCAAAGTCAAATGGAAAATATAAGACTTAAAAGACAATTTTGCCCTCAAAGTTGCAAAAGTTCTTATTAACTAGTGAAATCAACTCCAAATCACTCCAAAATCCATACACATGATCTTCAATACCATAAAAACTCAATGCAAAAGACTAGACTCAAAAAGGAAACAAAAAGCCACATGAAATGACAAACCCTAGCTAAGGTGACAAAAATGGGGTATAACATTATCATTGCAAATAAGAGTGGTAATTCAAAATAATGGTATTTCATGAATTCCTTAAAATTGATTCTACTACATCAACTATAGTGATAACTACAACATTTTAAAATATTTTAATTATTTATATCTTCATTCCTATGTAAAATTTCTTGAATTGTTCAATTTCGAATTGTACAACCAAGTAGGCCCTAATAAAATTGGTCCCCTAAACAACAGTCAGATACTCTTGCAAAAAGCACTAAACTTGCAAAAACAATTGCTGTAATTTGCGTGGCTTGCAATTAGAACATCTTATTTCAATAAATAAAAGGCCCTGCTTCAAATATCTATATAGTTAAAAAACAATTAGGGTGATCAAATTATATTAATAAAATTTTATCGTATGTGAAGGACAAAACATGCAATTACTATGGTTTTTGTCACAAACTTAGAGCCTGTTTGGTACGAAAAAAAAATTAAGGATATAATGAAAAGGGATTGAAAGGAAAGTGTTGGAATTTATCTTTAATTCACCTTAACTCATTTTGTAAGTTGTTTCTTTTTTAACTCGATCTGACCCACTCACTTATGGTATAACCCACTTTATATAAGGATTGTCTTTTGGGTTTCATCCTTATGCAAGGAGAACCACTTGAGAGCTGTTATTGGGTGTAAAGGGGATTTAGGGATTTTGTGAGTATTCTTACTATCATATTCTCTTGAACACATAGTGGATTGATCATCGCTGCCCGTGGACGTAGGCATCTTGCCGAGCCACGTAAATCTTGTGTCTCATTTTCTTTGTATGTTTGTTTATTTGTTGTGTTTGGATCATTTCACCTATTTTATTTGATCAAGCACTTCCACTACCATAGAAATTGTTTGTTTATTGCACTTCCGCACAACAAATTGGTATTAGAGCTTAGGCTTTGGCCTAGGAGTTGAATCTTTTGATCGTTTATATTTGGGTGTGGGTCTGATTAATGGCAGAATCAACTTCAGAAGCTTCGTCATAGAAAAATTCGTCTACAAACACTTCATTGGCAGTTAGAACTATGGTTTCAAATGCAAAATTTGAATTTGAAAAATTTGATGGAATGAATAACTTCGGCATGTAGCAAGTGAAGTTTTGGATGTTCTGACTCAACAAGAATTAGATATCGCTTTGGATGATAAACCTACTGATTTGGATGAGAAGGATTGGGTGAAAATTAATCGTCAAGCCTGTAGCACGATTAGACTTTATCTCACTAAGGATCAAAAATATTTTATCGTGAGGGAGACTTCGGTTAAGCAATTGTAGAAGGAATTGGAAGACAAATACATAACCAAGAGCATGGAAAATTGGGTCTATTTAAAGAAGAAGCTCTTTCTTTTCAACTACAAGCAACGTATTTCAATAACTGAGCACTTAAATGGTTTTAATAAAATTCTTGCTGATTTGCAAAATTTAGATGTTGAAATTTCAAATGAAGATAAAGCCTTATCATTATTAAATTCCTTGTATGATTCGTATGATCGTTTAACTACTACTTTGCTGTATAGGAAAGATATAATTAAGTATGATGATATGTCTAATGCTTTGATGAATAATAAGTATCAGAAGAAGGACTAACTGGTTCATAGGGATTTACTATTAGAGGCTTTGATAATAAGGGGTAGGAGTGATGTAATACCCGTAATTTTTAAATAGGGTATTAAGGGTTTAATCTATGGTTAACGTAGTTAATCCCTTGATTTGTCAGATGATTACATGCACGGGTAATGCATGTGTATGATATTATGATGTTGGATGTGTTTAGATGCTTGTTTTGGTGCATTGAGTATCTTTCGGGTACGTTTAGCCTTATTTGCAACTTAAGGGTTTAAGTTGCTGAAATTTGGCTAAGTGTTGGGAAAAAGTGAATTTTTGTAAATCTTCGTTTTGAAGGATAATTTTTTGCGGTAATGGGAGTTTATAATATTATAAGACATTAATGATTTTATGGGATTTTATTAGCATGTTTGGATTGGGTTCCACGCATGTTTGTTTTCGGAAAATCTGTCGGGCGACGGATTTTGTACTAAAACTTGGAAATGAGATTTTGATATATTGGGTATTTGATTTTTTTGATATTTTATTTGGATTCAAATGGGGGGTTGTTTGCTTATTTTCATTAAATAACTTAAAGTAATCTTCTCCATTCTTAAAGTAAAAGGAAGAAGAAAATAATGGAGAAGATTACTTAAATGTTTTTAATGCAAATAAGGCAGGGATGTGTACTGTGTGGGTTTATACACAATTGCCTGAGTTACTGGGCATTTTCAGCAAGTGACGATCGATCCTGGCTTTGGGACGATCGATCGTCATGCCCCAGAAATGCATTTTCACTTCTGTTTTTCACGATCGATCGTGCCCTCAAACCACGATCGATCGCGCATCGCAGTTTTTGCAAATTTTTTTTTTTTTGCGTTAAATGATGCAAATGCCCCTCACCCCTTATAAAAACCCTTCCCACACGATTTTAGACTAGATCTGGTCTTTTTGGGCATGGAGAGAGAGAGAGAGAGGGAGAGAAGGAGAAGAGGGGGTGGAGGCTCGACGGCGTCTCGCCGGAGCACGGCGACCTCGATCCGACGCCGGCAAGCTCGAATCTAGCGTATTTTAGCCCGATCTACGCGTGTATGGTGATGGATTTGGGTTTTTCTCTCTCTTTGAGGCTTGGGAATGCATTATTATGGTTGGATTCATCTTCTCCAACCTCTTGGTGGAGCTTGGAGCTTGTTCACGGTGATTTAAGCTTGGATTTCGTGGGAGTTGCCATGGATTGTCATCCTCACTAACTCTTTTGCATTCTAGAGGTATTTTCTCACATTTTGGAGTTAGGGTTTGTAATTTATTTTGGGTTATCGTCTCATTCTTACATTTTTGGGTTATTCATGCATATTGGGGAGCTTTGGTGGTGATTTGGAGTTGGGACCTCCATTATTTTCATCAACCAAGTCATTTGGGAGCTAGGGCTTGGATTGGGAGCGTGCATTTGCATCCTAGGGCTTGGAGTTCATACCCACAACATCAAAGGTTACATTTTTCCATGCATTTGGTTGAGGTAGGTGCAATTTACACAGGTTTAAACTATTGACATGATAATATGGTATATATTATCATAGTAATTGGTATTCTTGGGCCTAGAATCTGAATATACATGATTTATGGAATAAATCTTAAATGGGACTTTGGGGTATTGGGTAACATAAATTGGGAATTATGTTTATTAATGAGTTGGTTTATTTTATACATTATATGGAATATAATTGTATTGATTTTACGAGTATTTATGATGTTATCATAAATTGGTATAATTAAGTGATTATTTCCACTATGGTTTATGTGGTATATTTTGGAAATGATTTTTGGTTTTAAAAAAAAATCATTTTATGGTTTATCGCATTGCATGTTGGCATAATCATGCATTAAATGGATTTAATGAATACTGGGTAAAAGTATTGCATAAAAAGGGGTCATTGGAATTGGACTACTTGTAGTCAATGGGACTTTGCGGTGTTTTCTATTCCTTTTGTCCTAGGGTACTTTCCGGTTCCAGGTAGGAACCCTTGTGTTCCCGAATCAGAGGCTACTTTCCGGTTCCAGGTAGGAACCCTTGTGTTGTCCTCTTGGAGGTTGGGTTTAAATCCTCCGTTTTCACGCGAAGACTCCTGCGGGAGTGGTTGGTAATAAATGGATTTAATGTAAATTGGACATGAGTCACATGCATTGGCCATTATCCATTATTTATTTTAAGTTATGGGTTATAACTTATTTTGGGATTTGTAATATACTTGGTTAGTATATTTTGCTTTAAATGATATAATGGGTTTTATTTATATCATTGCTTTAGTTTACTATGTCAAATTGTATCTACTGAGTCGTCGGACTCACGCCTATTATTTTTAAATGTTTTTCAGATAATCCAAGGATTGGTTTGGCTATCTTGGGCGGAAGTCATTCTTGATGGAAATTTCATTATGTTAATTATTAATGTAATTGAATCAGAAGTGTAAATGTAAATTTAATTGGGGTTGTAATTGTAATTATTTAATGTTGTATATATGTGGAATGCGATGCATGGGATGATACCACTACCATGGATGACAGGAAATTTTTATGTATGGATTTTATAACAGGTTTTCACGATGGTATGTCCTATCTACGGATGGGTCATGCCGAAAATTTTTAAAATGTTGAGGATTTTAACACGTGTCATCCATGCCTTAACAAAGGATTTATTAAAGGAAAAGCTTGTTTTATTATCATTGATCACGGCTTAATTAATTTGGGTCGTGACAAGTGAGGATAGAAAATTTGGCGGACAGGGTAAGTCTCGTTTTGAAATGAGAGGCACATCGTCTGATAGAAAAATTCCTACAAAGGATGAGTGTGCTTTCTGTCATGTTAATATTTTGGGTCTGTGGGTTATGACCTGAACCATTGGTCTGCCTACGTGTGGGTGTTGGACCTTGGTGGCCAAGTCTCCTATCTAGTGAGGGTTTCTAATTGTACATGGAAACTAATTCCTATTAGGGTTGGACTTAATAAGAGTATATAAAGGAGGTCTCTCTATGTGATTGAGACTCTCCCATCATTATTGCCTCCAACAAAATTTCTACCCCTCTCTCTCTAGTTCTCTCTCTCTAGGATCACCATAGCCTAGTAGACTTGTATCGTGGATACATAGGGAGAACTCTAGTAGTGATCCCTTTGACATTGACAACATAGAAGAGCATACATGGAGGTTAATTTCGTGGTGGAGGCGTAACGGTTCGTGCAACGACTACGTGGGCTCGTAACAACAAACGAAAAATGATTCTTGGGTCTCTTCTGCAAAGAGGTATGTCCTTGGACCCGAATTTGTATGCTAAATGCGATAGTTATAGTGTATTTACATGTCACAATAAAGGGCATTAGAAGAAGGATTGTCTGAAGCTACAAAATAAAAATGGTAAGGGTTCAAACGCAAATATAGCACATGTGGATGTTGGGGATGAAGATTTATTTTTGACTGTTTCATCATTGGTTGGCTATTCGGATGAGTCGATTTTGGATTTGAGGTGTTCTTATCATATGTGTCCCAATAGGGAATTGTTTTTTAGCTTTCAAGAGGTAGATGGTGGAATTGTTTTAATAGGTAATGGCAATGCCTGTAAAACAGAAGGGATAAGAAACATTCATTTAAAGTTGCATGATGAAACAATTAGAGTTTTGATAGATGTTCGGTATGTATCAGATTTAAAGAAAAATCTCATCTCATTAGGCACTTTTGATTCAAAGGGCTACAAAATTACTATGGAAGGTGGAGTCCTCAAAGTGGTACGTGGTGCGCTCGATGTATTGAAGGGTACTCGAAAGGATAATTTGTATTTTTTTTATGGGAGTACAGTCACAAGGAAAGTCACCATTTCTGATAGTTCAGAGGGCATTAGATCTGATACTTCCAAACTTTGGCGCATGCGTTTAGGGCATGCTGGTGAGAAGGCTTTGTAAGGATTGATAAAACAAAGTCTGTTGATTGAAGGGCGCCAAGACAAGAAAAATAGGATTTTGTGAGCAGTGTATTTTGGGCAAATAGACTGGAGTCAAATTTAACCCTGTAGTTCACTGCACAAAGGGGACTTTTGATTATGTTCATACAAATGTATGTGGACCTTCTAAAGTTAAATCTTTGGGAGGTAAGCATTGATTTGTTTCTTTTGTTGATGATTACTCTAGAAGTGTTTGGGTGTACACTATGCGGTATAAATATGAAGTTCTGGATGTGTTTCTGAATTGGAGGAAAATAATTGAGACTCAAATAGGAAGGAAACTTAAGAGGCTCGGGTCAGACAATGGTGGTGAGTACAAGTCGGATCCGTTCTTCAATGTATGCCAAGATAAAGGAAAACTCAAACACTTCACAATTAGAGATACATTGTAGCAGAATGGGATGGCAAAACGCATAAATCGTATTTTGCTAGAGAAAATGCGATGTATGTGTCACACCCCATTTTTGCACCACCTTACCAGGGTTTGTCATTCCATGTAGGTTTTTGCTTCTTTTTTTTTAGTCTAGTCACTTGCATTAGTTTTTTAGAGTCCTAAGGATAATAGGTATGAATTTTGGTTCAATTTGGAGTTAATCTTGAGGGTTAATAAGAGCTTTTGAGACTTGAAGGGCATAATTGTCTTTGTGAGGACCCTAGTGTAATTTTACTAGGCCGATTGATCGAGGGGCCAAGTTGTAAGAACCCGAGGTTGATTCATGAGAATATTGGGTTGGATTGTGTTAAGGTATGTTTTAGTGAGCTACATACCTCTTTGTTGTGCATGCTGAGCATTATAGTTAACTATAACCCTTTATAGTTGACTATAAGAAACAGAATGCCTCTATTTGTGCATGTTGGGTGTTATAGTCGACTATAACAACTTATAGTCGACTATAACAAAAAGAATGTCACAGTATTGTTTATTGGGAGTTATAATCGATTATAACTCAACTATAGCTTATTATAGTCGACTATAACACACGGGATTTCTGCTGAAAAACAAGATATTTATGGGGCAAAAAGACTATTTTACCCCTCCCTTATGTTTTTTTATAAAACCCATCTTCTAGAGGGTTCTCACCCATTTTTCCCAGCCGATAGAAAGGGAGAGAGGAAGAGAGAGAGAGAGAGAAAGAGTTGGGGGAGGTCGACAGTGGCTCGCCGGAGCACCGGAGCTTCGATCCGACACCGGCAAGCGCAGATCTTGTATTTCTTAGTCGATCTACGCGTCTATGGCATGGAGTTTGCATTTTCTTCACCTATTTTTGAGGTAGGGGCATTTTCTCATCTTAAACCATTGATGCATGGGGTTTTTGGGTTTAAATCATGTAAAAACACATGTGTTTGGCATTCTTTGCATAAATATCATGCATGTGGGCATATTTTATGGATTTTGATAAATTTTGGAAAATCCAGGGTTTTGTATTATACCCTATTTGGTTATATGCATGTTATATTTCAAACCCTCATATGATTTGGGGTACAATGGGTTGATTTTGATGACCTATTCGGTTAAATGCTTTCGATCAAATATTGGGGGTCACTTTTATATAAATGTTTTGGAACCATTATTTTGAAAAATGGTTGGGAAATGATTACCATGATTTATGGAATTATCTAATATGGTTTTCAAAGAACAAACCTATTATGTGGTTTAGAAAATTTATGTATAATTTTCCAGATTATGTGAGAATTATGGAATTGAAAAATGAATAGACAAGTGGTGGTGATATGGATGTGATAATAAGGGGTACTTTCCGGTCTTAATGACCGTAGTGTTCCCGAAATGAGGTTACTTTCTGGATCCATGTAGGATTCATAGTGTTTCCTCTTGAGGTTACTTTCTGGTCCAAGTAGGATTATAGTGTTTCCTCATGATGGGGTTACTTTCTGGACCCAAGTGGGATCCATAGTGTTTCCCCCTATTTTCCGCGCGCGAGGGCCCCGCATGACCTGAGGAGGATTTATCAGTTTGAAAGACTGATGTTATGGATTGCCAGATATGGCGGATGATGGTTATTGGCTTATAAGGCCGTGATATGATATCAGAAAATGATGGTTAATTCATTTGTAAAATGATGATTTTGATAATAAATAACTTGAGTTAATTCTTACCTCTTTAAAAAGAAAAAAGGGGTGTTTGTATTTAATGATTTAACTTCCGCAGTTATTTCTTTATACTTGTATCAATTTTATTCACTGAAAAATTATATTGCAAACTAATCAATGGTTTTGCAGGGCTTTGGAAAAGTATATAAATTATGGTTTTTTTTTAAACCTTGGGTTATTTTGAGATATGTTTCCTACTGAGCGTATAGCTCATACCCCCATAGTTTTTATTGCAGGTCATATTTTCAAAATAAAGCTTGACCTGGGGTTTGGGAAGCACATCAGCATGTATGCATTCATATAGAAGATCATTGTATTTTATCTCGGCTTTGAACCTAGGCATGTATAAATTTTAATTCATGGCCTGTAACAAATAGATAAGTAGTGGATACAGATATGGATGAGACCCATGTGACAACGATACAGCTTGTAGTTTTATTTATTTTTGGAATATTGTGTGGATGGTTGAAAATGATTATAAATGGGTTTTCTACAGGTTTTTGATTAGTCGATAACTTGGTATGTCCTATTTACAAACGGGACCATACCGGATTTTCTAAAAATGTTTTCAAAAGTATTATTTTTATTAAAAATCCACCAAAAATTGGCTTTAAAATTGATTTTCTTACTATATACTAACGGTCCCCATTTTGGGTCGTTACAGTCTTTTAGGTCATAAACTTTTCATTTGACCTTGAAATGATCTCCAAATTATCAATTGGAGTTCATATTTATGCATATGAGGTATTTCTAGGTTCAATTTGATGAATCAATGAATTAGGGTTAAAATGGCTCACAATGATTCAAGTCTTTATTTTATCCCTAAAAGTGTTTTGGAATGTTTAATTTTGGTTTGGAAAGCATTTGGTTCAATCCTATGTGCATATCTATGCTTTGCAACAATAGTGCATAGCAATTAACCGCCTTTTAAAACCTAACTATGCACCCATGGTTAGTGGTTTTTGCCCTAAAATTTTTAAAAATGTATTCCTCATCGAAACATGGTCATTTTGGCTTCTATTTCATTAAAATCAAAGTTAATTTGACCCCTAAAACACTCCTAAAAGGAAAGATGTCCAAAAAATGGGAAAAATTGAAGACAGGCTCAGGTGACTCCCCAGCCTTAGGTGGCTAGCCGCCTAAGGCCAGGTGGTCACCCGAGCCATCTTCCTATTTTTGTTGAAGCGGGATTCTATTGCCTATTTTGACGAATTTGGACTCTTGGAGACGAGTTTCCTTCTAATTTTTGGTAACTTTTGAGTTCCTTATGCCCTAAGGGAGTCTCTAATAACCCTTGGATTAGTTTTTTGGGTTTTAATCCTAGCCATTGATTTATCCCAGTTAAACTCTATAAATACCCCACTATGTTTTAGCATTAGGGGAACCATTTTTATGCATTAAACCTAAGTTCTAAGAAAAATTAAGAGAGAGAGTTCTAAAGGAGTGCTAGAGTTCTTGCTGGAGACTTGAAGAAAGTTGTTTCAAATTGTTCACAAGAGAAAGAGAGAGTCTCTATAGCAACTAAAAAGGCTTAACCTAAGGTATGCTCTATCCCTTCAATGCTGAAACTAGGGTTTCTTGTAGGATAGTCCTATTGCATGCTAAAGTTAGGATTTTTATTATGTATCAATGCTTTAGTTAGATAATATACGTGATTTAAATGTTGTTCATGATTAGCTTTGCATGTTTTAGGGTTATTCTATAGGATTTAATGTATAGTTGTGATTCTAGGGTTTTCATTGTCCTTATTTCATGTAAGTTGCATATAGCATGCTAGGTTAGGCTTTTCAAGTTGTTTCTTTTCATGGTTGTTATATATGTTATACATGTAGAATAATTATGATAAGTGTTGCATTCATATTAGTGGATTTCTAGGTTTTTGTGCATGCTAGTTGAGTCATGGTATTAGGGTTACATTAGGGTTTATGTTTATTCATTATTTGTGTTGTTTACATGACTAGTGGATGAAGTTAGGCTTTAATATAATTTTGTCCAGATTTGAATATCATTGTTTAATCATGGTTTTGAGCATGTGTAAGGGTGCAAATAGGTGTGGTAATTGCCTTATTACAAGTAAGGTTGCTATTGCTTGGAGTAAATTGCAAAGGCAAGTAGGGTATGAAAGTGCCCTAACTCTCTTTTGCTAATCTTTCTCTTCTCCCTTTTAGGATTATTTCTTAATATGGACATATAGTGATTTCTAAAAGTTTCCTTATAAAATAAGTTACCTTTTTCTCAAAAATTTCCATCTTGTGGAAGTTGCTTAATTTCAAACTTGGTTTATTTATCAAATTTTCTATCTTCCAAATAAGGGAACTTAGGGTTTTTACCATAAGTCCATATTAGGTTGTAACCCTATTCTTTTCGAACTGGGTGGATTTTGATCCATGTATTTCTATGCATGGTACGTAGGCGCTCACTTTGAGGTTCAAGTCCGCCCTAGGATCCAAGTATCCTAGTTTTCTTTTCTTTTCTTTTCTTTATTTGTTTATTGTGAATGGTGAATGGATGAATGGATGGATATATGCATGCAACTCTTGATGTGATATATATGTTGATTTTCTATGATAAGACTTTAATTTAGCCCAAATAAACTAAAAGACCAATTAGGATGACATGGGTGCCTATAGGTTTTGCCTAGAACTTTCCCATGTCATAACTTAGCCTCAGAATCCCTAGTTTCTTTAGTTTCCAAAAAGACTATTTTTGCTTTTCCTTTTCAAACATGGAGTCATTCAATTGTTTTCTTTAAAACAAAAAGGTTTTTAGGGTTTTCCTTGCTTCCTTTAAAAAAATAAGGTGGCAACTCCTTTCAATCACGTGGCCCACTTTTTGGGATTCACAGTATGTTGCTTGATTCTAGATTGAGCAAGGCGTTTTGGGTTGAGGCTGTGACATTTACATGCCATCTCATCAACAGATTGCCTACAGCTGCGAATGATGGAAAAACACCTTTAAAGGTATGGTTTGAAAAACCTGATACAGATTATGATAATTTGCATATATTTGATTATCTTGTATATTTTCATGTGAAGGAAACAAAATTGGATCCTAGAACCAAAAAAGCCATATTTTTGGGCTTTAGCACAGATGTGAAGGGATATAGACTGTGGTGTCTTGAATTGAAAAAACTTGTTCTTAGCAGGGATGTTACTTTTGATGAGTTTAGGAAGTTGAATCAACAGAAGCAGAAAAATTCTTAGAAAGAAAATATGAATATGGGTACCTTTGCAGGAAGTGGAGTTAGAAGCTCTAGTGGTTACAAAGAAGACTATTCAAACAGTTGATGTTGTTAATTCAGATGATGAAAATTCAGACTCACATGTGGTGGAGGCATAGGCACAAGAAATTCCACAGCAATCAGAATCTATTGCAACTACTAGAATGAGAAGAGAAATTGAGAAACCTGCTAGATTTATTGACATGATGGCCTATGCATTTCCAATTGTGGATGATGACATTCCATTGACTCACAGAGAAGCCTCACAGAATTCAGAAAGTGTACAGTGGAAAAAGGCAATGGATGAGGGGAGGGAGTCGATGCATAAAAATCAGACTTGGGAGTTGGTATAGCTTCCAAATTAAGGGAAAGAAGGCGATTGGTTGCAAGTGGGTGTATGCCAAGAAGGAATGTACTCAAGGAAAAGATAGTGTGAGATTCAAGGCTAAGTTGGTGGCTAAAGGCTACGCACAGAAAGAAGGGATAGACTATAATAAGGTATTCTCTCCATTTATTAAGCACTCTTCTATTCAAATTTTGCTAGCTTTGGTTGCGCAGTTTAATCTTGAGTTAGCCTAACTCGATGTCAAAACTAATTTCTTACATAGTGATTTAGAGGAGGAAATTTATATGACTCAGCCAGATGGATTTAAAATTACTGGTAAAGAAAATTATGCTTGCAAACTGAAAAAGTCATTGTATGGTTTAAAGCAGTCTCTAAGACAGTGGTACAAATGATTTGATCGGTTCATGACAGGGCATAAATATACCAGGAGTCATTTTAATCATTGTGTGTATTTTCGTAAGCTTCGTGATGGTTCCTTTATCTATTTGCTCTTATATGTAGATGATATGATTATTGTATCTTAACGAAGCTAGGAAAATACTTGGTATGGAAATCAAGAGAGAGAGAGTGAAGGGCACAGTTTGTTTATCACAAACACAATTTTAAAAAAAAGTTTTGCAAAGGTTTAATATAGATGGCAAAACAAAATCAGTTTGTACACCTTTGGCCCCTTACTTTAAGCTTTCTGCTTTGATGTCTTTGCGCATAGATGATAAACCTAGGTATATGGCTCAAGCTTCGTATGCAAATGTAGTTGGTGCTTTGATGTATGCTATGGCGTGCACGAGACCTGATATTTCACACGCTATCAGTATAGTTAGTTGGTATATGTATGATTCGGGTAAAGAGCACTGGCAAACAATGAAGTGGATTTTGCGATACATCTAGGGTATAGTGTGTCACACCCCATTTTTGCACCACCTTACTAGGGCACATCATTTCCTGCATGTTTTTGTTTTGTTTTTGAGTCTAGTCACTTGCATTAGTTTTTTAAAGTCACAAGGACAATGGATATGAATTTTGGTTCAATTTGAAGTTGATCTTGAGGGATAATAAGAGATTTTGTGACTTGAGGGGCATAATCGTCTTTTAAGTCACAAACTTTTCATTTGACCTTGAAATGATATCCAAATTGTCAATTGGAGCTCATATTGATGCATATAAAGTATTTCTAGATTCAATTTGATGAATCAATAGCTCAGGATTAAAATGGCTCGATGTAGTTCAAGTTGGTTAATTGACCTTCCTTTGGGTTAGCTCAAATTGACTCACAATTACCAACCAAATCTTTTCAAATTGACTTTAATTAGTCATCATTTTATCCTTAAAAGTGTTTTAGAAAGTTTGATTTTGGTTTGGAAAACATTTGGTTTGATCCTATGTGCATACCTATGCTTTGCAAAGGTAGAGTATAGCGGTTAACCGCCTTTGTCAAACCTAACCATGCCCCCATGGTTAGTGGTTTTCACCCTATGATGTTCAAAAATGTATTCCTCATCGAAACACGATCGTTTTGGCTTTTGTTTCATCAAAATCAGAGTTGATTTGACCCCTGAAACACTCCTAGAAGGAAAGGGAGTCCAAAAAAGGGAGGAAGTTGAAGTGGGCTCAGGTGACCACCCAAGGCTTGGCGGCTAGCTGCCTGGGCCTAGGTGGCTAGCCACCCAGCCTTGGGTGGTCATATAAGGCCCACTCCCCTATTTTTGTGCTGAAGCGGATTTTCCTCAATTTTGATGTACAATGGCTCTTTTTGACGAGTTTCCTTCTAGTTTTTGGTAACTTTTGAGCTTCTTAAGCACCAAGGGAGTCTCTAATAACCCTTGGATTAGTTTTTAGGGTTTTAATCCCAGCCATTGGTTTATCCTAATGCAACTCTATAAATACCCCCTATGCTCTAGCAAAAAGGAGGCAATTAGAGGTTCCTAGAGGCTAATTTATGCATTAAACTTGAGTGTTTGAGAGAGAATAAGAGAGAAAGAGAGAGCTAAAGGAGAGTTGGAGTTCCTGCTGTAACCTTGAAGAAGCTTGATTCAAGTCATCCACAAGTCAAAAGAAGAGTCTTTATAGCAGCAAGGAAGCTTCTCTTAAGGTAAAGCCTCCCTCCTTATCAATGCTGAATATGAGCTTTCTTATAAAATAGGCTTATTGCATGTTAAAGATAGCTTTTTTATCATGTATTTATACTTTGGTTGGTTAATATACATGAAATATTTGTTGTTCATGATGAGTTTAGCATGTTTTAAGTTTATTTTATTGGATTTAAAGCATAATTGTGAGTTTAGGGCTTCCATTGTCCTTGTTTTAGAGTAGTGTTATTGCTTGTTAAAGTTAGGATTTTCATCATGTTTTATGGCTCTAGTTGGTTAATATGATTTAAGTTCTATTTAACATGAGTTTAGTATGTTTTAGGGCTGTTTTATGTGTTTTTAAGTATATTTGTGAGTTTAGGGTTTTTATTGCCCTTGTTTTAGGTTAGTTTCACATAGCATGTTAAAGTAGGGTTTTTTATTGGTTTTTCTTCATGGTTGCTGTATATGTTTTGCATATAAAGTAATTATGACTTTTTCCTTGCATTCATATAGTTGATTCTAGGGCTTTTATGCATGATATGGTTCTAGGATTGCATTAGGGTTTGTGTTTATTCACTGTTTTTGTTATTTGCATGATTAGTGGATGATTTTAGGCCATAATACTATTCTGTCCAGATTGCTATTTTGTTCTTTTTGTCTTGTTTTGAGCACGTGTAAGGGTGCAAATAGGTGTGGTAATCACTCTATTGCAAATAGGGTTGCCATTGCTTAAATTTGCTAATGCTTGGAGTTATTGCGCTCGGGTAAGTGGGTATGGAAGTGCCCCAATTCACTTCTTTCTTCCTTAACCCTTCTCTTCTCCCTCTTTAGGGTTAATTCTTAATATGGGCATATGGTCTTAATCAAAGATTTCCTTACTAAATAAAATTCTGGTTTTTTTTTTTTTTATCAAAGTTTCCATCTTGTGGAAGTTTTCTAAATTCAAGCTTGGTTTATTCAATTCTCGTTCAAATTAGGAAACCTAGGGTTTTTACCATAGGTTTGTATTAGGTTGTAACCCTATTCTAATCGAACTACGTGGACTTTGATCCATGTATTTCGTTGTATGGTACGTAGGCGCTCTTTGTGAGGCTCAAGTCCGTTCTAGGATCCAAGTATCCTAGGTTTTTGCATTTTATTTTCTTTTTTCTATTTTATTTTGCCTATTATGCATGGATGGATGGATGGAATATATGTTATGCATGCTATCTTGATGTGATATTTGTTGATTTTTGAGTGAGAAAAGACTTTAATTTAGCCCAAATAAACCGAGAGACCGAAAGGGTGACATGGGTGCCTATAGGATTTTCCTAGAACCTTCCCATGTCATAACTTAGCTTCCGAATCCCCAGTTTTCTTTGGTTTCCAAAAGACTTGTTTTTGCCTTTCCTTTTTAATTATGGAGTCATTCAAACTGTTTTCTTAAAACAAACTATTTTTAGGGTTTTCGTTGTTTCCTTTAAAAAATAAGGTGGCGACTCCTTTTTTTTTTTCAAAACTAATTCTTATTTCCTCATCAATCCTTGTGGGCCAATTTCCGAGGTTCACATAGTGGATGTTGGTTTAATGTTTGAGAGGGATGATAGACTTGGTCAGCATGTGTTTGGTTATGTGGATTCGGATTATACTGGTGATTTGGATAAACGTCGATATACTACAAGGTATGTATTTACTCTTGCAAAGGGATCAGTGAGTTGGAGGTCGATGTTACAGTTAATAGTTGCTTTGTCTACTACAAAGGCCATTAAGGATGCCATTTGGCTACATGGATTGATTGAGGACTTGGGGATTGTTCAGGAGTACATTAAGGTCTACTACGACAGTCAAAGCTAGTGCAATTTTTTTAGCAAAGAACCAAGTTCATCATGCTCGGACTAAACATATTGACGTCCATTTCCATTTTGTTTGTGAAATTATGAATGAGGGGGACATTCTCTTTCAAAAGATTGGGACTGCAGATATGCTTACTAAGGTGGTGACTGGGGTCAAGTTCAAACATTGTTTAGACTTGATCAACATATCTCGCATTTGAGCACCTATGAGTGTATGGCGCCTAAGGGCGCATTTGGAGGCAATAATGATTTGTTTGCTTTGTTTGGATGGCTTGGTTGAATTCAAGCCAAGGTGGAGATTTGTTGGAATTTGTCTTTAATTCACCTTTATAACCCATTTTGTAAGTTGGGTCTTTTTTTACCCGACTTGACCCAACCCGACCCGCTCACTTATGTTATAACCCACTTTATATAAGGGTTGTCTTTAAGGTTTCATCCTTATGCAAGGAGAGCCACTTGGGAGCTGTCATTGGGTGTAAAGGTGATCTAGGGATTTTGTGAGTATTCTTACTCTTGTATTCTCTTGAACACATAGTGGATTGATCATCGCCGCCCATGGACATAGACATCTTGCCAAACCACGTAAATCTTGTGTCTCCTTTTCTTTGTGTGCTTGTTTATTTGTTGTGCTTGGATTGATTTAGTTGTTTTGTTTGATTAATCACTTCCACTACCGTAGAAATTGTTTGTTTATCGCCCTTCTACACAACAAAAAGGCCGAGTGTCATTTGTTTTTATAAAAATATCATTTTCCTTCATTTCCTTCCTTTTACAAGGATATATAATATGGTAAAATAATAGTATAAATATTCTGTGTTTTTTAAATAATAAAAAAAAATCCTTTTCGGGCTCCTCACTTATCAAACAGAGAAGAAAGACTAGGTCTAATCTTATAGTTTTTAAATAAACAAACTTACACTTGGTTTGAAAAAATATGTGTTTAACTTTTTATACTTTGTTTTCAATAGAAAGCTGAACAGATTAGAAAGAAAAAATGACTTATTACATAGTGTGAAATCAAAACTTTAATAGAGACAAGAATTCAAATTCTTTAGGGTCATTGTCTTAGCCACAATCTCAGCAATAACAGCAGCCACGATCTCTATATTAACAGTAGCTATAATCTTAGCAATTACATCCATAATGTAAATACACTATAACTAATGCATATAGCATACGTATCGGGTCCATGGACATACCTTTTGTGGAAGAGACTTGAGAATCGCTTGCCATTTGTTGTTACAAGCCCCATGTAGCCACTACACAAATCACCACGCCTCCACTTTAATATCCCTATTCTAATTTTGAGTTAATTATATTATTTTGGGTACATTAGTGATTGGTTTCAATCACTAATTCATTATTAGATTATTTTGTTTTGACTTGGTGTTAAGTTTGTAATCATCTTGTTCATTTATTTATTCATTTATTTTTAGACTTGTCATTTCTAAAGATTGATGATGTGTTCAGAATTTTATTTTATTTTATTTTATTTTTTGGGAAGTTCATAAAATTTATTTTGACAATGTTACGTGTTATACACGATAATTATTTAGAATGTCTTTATTTTATTTTTATGTGATAAATTATTTGGATGTGGGCCCTAAAGTTTTAAAACTTAATTGGACTTCATGTGTTATTTAACATTGGTGGGATTAAGCATTATTGACTTTTATATTTTATAAATGGACTTGGATTATATACTTTATGTTATATTTGGGTCTTTATTTTATATTGAATCTTATACATTTTGGACCTAATGTTATATTAGTTGCAGTAAGGTGAGCCTAATTGTTAGAACACTTGCCCAACCTATTCTTGCATGTTGGACACTTGTCCTAAGGGCATAAAACATATATAAATAATGATTTAAAGGGGCAAATCAGCACATTACTCTCATTTTCCAGCATTTAGAAGCTTAGAGAGAGATAGAATGAGAGGGAGAAAGAAGAGAAGAAGAGGAGAAGGGGGCATACGGCCTTTGTACGAACACCATAAGGGGAGCATATTCTTCACAAATTTTTATGCAATTTCTTCTATTCTCTCATCTTAGAAAGTTAGGTGCATATTTCTCCTTGGTAGATTAAGGGTATTTGGGAAATCTTAAATTATTTTGTCTACTATGAAATTATTTTGCATAATTTGTGATTTCTTGGAAGAAAATTATTATTATGGGTACGAAACCCTCATGTATATTGGAAAAGCCTTTTGTATTCTTTATATGTGGGATAGGTTACATGTGAAAAACCATTTTTATTATGGATTTCAAACATGCAAGATTAGATTCATCAAATTTGGTTTACAAAAATATGATTCGTGATAAAAGGATGATAAGTTAGGTTATTATTTACATGCATGTGTCTAAATTGAAGTTTTATTCAATTTATTTCTTGGAATGAGAGTATTATCATGGTTGAAGATTAAATTTTAGATCTTTGAAGTTCCTTTGTGGATCTTGGAACCTATTATGGATTATCGTGTTATTTGGGATGTTTATACGTATTTATTGACTTGTGATTTGTACCTAGTTCGAATTGCTTGGTTGAAGTTGTGTGTATATGTATATATATTTTCTATAAGATTTTAGGAAAGTATGGAAGCTTAATTGGTACAATTTGGCTTGTGAGTGTATATGTATTCGACATGCGCGATGTACTGTGCTGACAGCATGAACCTATTTCACCGTTTAATTCATAACTTTAGTTCGATTTATGATTTTGAGATGAAATGAATTGGATTTTATTAATGACTTCTTGAGCTAACATCCTACCAATTTTCATGTCATTTGGTGACCATTTGGTATTTTTGGTGTAATTATTTCATAGTACAACTGAATCTGGAATTTCTGCTGGGCAACTCTAACTCTATATTGAAAAATATTTTTGAATGGGTTTTCCTAGGTATTTCTCTACCAAACTTTAAGGTTACAAAGTACATTTGATATACTTTTAATTGATATAAACCCTAAAGCGCATTTCTTTTTGGATTGAACCTATAAAAATTCATTTATACATATTAGGAATTGCTTTTACTAAAATTTTAGATTTGGTCGTTGAACTTGGAGCAGATTTTTAAATTATAGAAATATTGGATAATGGATTTTCATCAGTAATCATTGATTATATGTTTCATGTTTGGAAGTACAATTTCTTTTGGGACAGAATTGGGAGATTATGAAGAATGATATTTTAAACTTGGTTGATGTAAAAGTTTATATTTTGGGTAAAGAGACGCAATTATGGACTATTTGGCTAGATTTATTAAATTGGATTTTTTTAAACAAAGATATAAGAATCATAAATACATTATGTATAATTATTTATCTCCTTATAATTGTTGGAACAATTATAAGAGATTAATTTGCTCAAAATTGGCTATACATGTAGATGTCGGTATAATACTTTTTATTGTAAATAATGGGGATATTATATTGATATGGAATTTACCTTGCTAACTATGAGATTATTAGCATGATTGGCATAATCGATCACATTGCATTGGCATTCATGGCATAGAAATGCATTGGAAATATATTTAATTAAATACTTGGTAAAAGTATTGAAAGGGGGTCACTGGATATGTATTACTTGTGGTCAAGGGACTAAGTTGTGTTTTCCATTCCTTTGGTCCTGGGTTGCTTGAGGTCCTAGAAAATGATGTTTCGCTGTGCTCCCAAATTGAGACGACTTACGGTCCTAGGTAGGGATAACAATTGTGTTGTTCTCTTTGAGGTTAGGTTTAAATCCTTTGTTTCCACACGAAAACTCCTGCAGGAGTGGTTTGGTAATTGAAGAATAATGTAATTGGGCATGAAGTCACCTATTACATCACATCATGACATGGCATTCATTTACATTATGTTATGGGTATATAACTTATATTTAATGGTTATTTATTCAATTAACTTATGAACTCCATTGGGATATTTATATACGATTTTATGGAAATGAATCTAAGTTTATACTTCAATTTTATAGGTTGAGTTTTTGATACAGAATTGAACTTGGATATTTTTTTATATCGCGTATATAAATATGTATTTGTATCTTGTGATTTTAAATGAATTTTAAAACCTTGATAGACTTTGTAAAAATATTTTACCTATTGAGCATTAGCTCACCCCCTACAATTTTGCAGGTTTGATAAAGAAAAAGAAGTTGTTTGAGAGTTGCGATATTTTGATGAAATACTTGCGTATTGGTTCGCGAGGAATTTTACTAAATGGATGATACGTTTTGTGATAGGCTATGAGTTATTGATATATTTGTTCAAATGTAATTTAATTCTTGTTGATGTGTATTTTATTAGTTCGAAATTGTAATAATTAATTTTTGTTGGGAACTATGTGCAATCTTAGGCAAGCGATGATACCCTATATAAATAAATGTACTATAATTTTTATACTATTTTTTTAACAGGTTATTGATTTTACTTGGCTAGCTCATATTGCTAACGGGTCATGCCGGATTTTTTCTTAAAATAATGGTTGAAATTATTTTATTCTCACTTACTTATGGATATAAAATCTGTTTTATTTGAAAAGGTCAAATTTTAATTTGTCCAAAAATCAAATGCTTTATTAAATCAATCCCATTTAATTACCCTTGATCATAACTCAATAATTTCGGGTCGTGACATCCACCACGAACCACCACGAAATAGACCTTCATGTATTCTCCTCCACATCATGAATGTCGAAGAAATTGCTACTAGAGTCCGTCCAATAAATCCACGCTACCAAGTCCACTAGGCTATGGTGATCCTAGAGAGGGAGTGCTAGAGAGAGAGGGGGAAGAATTTCTGCTGGAGGCAATAATGATAGTCGTCTCAATCACATAGAAAGATTTCTCTTATATATGCTATTATTAAGTCCAACCCTAGTAGGACTTAGTTTCCATGCATAATTAGGAAATCGTCACTAATAGAAGACTTAGCCAACAAGGTCCAGCACCCAATGGTTGAGTTACAGCCCAAACCAACGGGCCAAGTTTGGTGTCAAAACAGCCCCTTAAGATTGGAAAGTTTTTGGTATGCCAAACAACCCCTTAGGAATGGAAAGTTCAATTTTTGATCCTTCCGACTTGCGACCAAACAGGTTGTAGGAATCTCAATGTCAAATGTTCACACAAAAATGTTTGAAAATCCATGATGGGATTGGAATGGAAAGTTCAATTTTTGATCCTTCCGACTTGCGACCAAACAGGTTGTAGGAATCTCAATGTCAAATGTTCACACAGAAATGTTTGAAAATCCATGGTGGGATTAATTGACTTGGGCCCTCAAATGCTACTTCGCATGTGTTTCCGTTTAGATGCTAAGAATTATCTAAAAGCTGGTCATGACCGAAAGACGTCGACTCCTAGTGCGTACAAGTCAAGACTCAAGACCAAGCATTTCATAAGTCACTGAGGTAGTATGAGTGTGTGGCAACCAACCTGTTGCAATTTCATGCAATTTAACTTAAACAATGGCCTCCTCATCCATCTCCATTTCCATTTCGGGCAAACCTTGAGCCCATAACCATAACCCATATGAATCTGGTAAGTCCAAGAGTCATGACAAGCATGAAACCTTGTGTCCCATGGAGAACATCTTATCAGTAAGCTTTCCACACTAAACACAATTGACCTTAGTTATGGTTTATGTGGTGTCATCTTAGCTAGGTTTACCTTCTTGTTCTCTATCTTCCACAAGGAACACAATGGTGCACGGTATTATTCTTTTTCTTCCCGTCACCATTTTTCTTGCCATTGTCATTTTTCTTTCCATCTTAATTTTTGTATTATTCTTTCGCTCTCAACACGAGAGTAAAAATACCAAATCTGAAGCAAGAGCAAAAAAGAATGGAAATCTATTCTCAATATGGAATTTTGATGGAAGGATTGCATATAAAGATATCATCAAAGCAACAGAGAACTTCGACATCAAATTTTGCATTGGGAAGGGAGGTACTGGGAGTGTTTACAGAGCACAGCTGCCTTGCGGAGTAGTAGCTTTAAAAAAACTTCACTGTTTGGAAGCCAAGGAACCCGCATTCCGAAAGAGTTTCAAGAATGAGGTACGAGTTCTAACCAAGATACGACATCGGAACATTGTGAAGCTTTATGGTTTCTGTTTAGACAAAAGTTGCATGTTTCTAATTTATCAGTACATAGAAAGAGGAAGCCTATTTTGCGTTCTGAGAAATGAGCATGAAGCTGTGGAGTTGGATTGGGTTAAGAGGGTAAACATTGTTAAAGGCATCGCGCATGCTTTGTCTTACCTACACCACGATTGCACCCCACCAATTATTCATGGAGACATATTGAGCAACAACATTCTTTTGAACTTGGAACTAGAGGCTTTTGTTGCTGATTTTGGCATAGCTAGATTCCTACATCCCGATTCGCCCTATACAACTATAATTTCAGGCACTTATGGATACATTGCTCCAGGTAAAGTATACTTGTGCTACTTCAGTTTTTGTTCGCATTTTCTTGTTCTCAGTGGATTGGTACTATGATTTAATCAATGAATAACCATACAAACGGAAGGAGCACTATACGTCCCAAATTCTTTGTGCCACTTTGACTAAGCAAGCTCATATTATGGTGATATACTGAATGA
Organism: Liquidambar formosana; assembly: GCA_039720395.1. Taxonomy (NCBI): domain Eukaryota; kingdom Viridiplantae; phylum Streptophyta; class Magnoliopsida; order Saxifragales; family Altingiaceae; genus Liquidambar; species Liquidambar formosana. The sequence goes on from CM077822.1 coordinate 24,622,477, forward strand.
ATTGTCATGTCACTCATATATTTTAAATTTTAAATTTTACTCTCTTATTTTATTTTGTATTGTGGTTTGAATGATTGTAATTTTTAAAATAAGAAAGGGTAATTTTGGAAAATAAAACAGTTATTTGCTTTGACTTTTAAAATGGAATCTAAAAATAAAAATTGTTATCAAACAAGGTGGAAAAGAGGGAGTATATAATTGTTACTATTGCCTGTCTGCCCAAAAGTGGCCTACCTTGAAATGGTTAATAGGTAAAGAGTTGATTTTTACACAATGAAAAAAGCAGTTGATTCTATCCTCATATAAATAATTTTTTTATGCAGAACTTGCCTATACTGTGATTGTAACTGAAAAATGTGATGTTTATAGCTTTGGGATGGTTGCACTGGAAACAATAATGGGGAGGCACCCAGGAGAACTTCTCTCATCATTCTCATCATCATCTGCTCAAAATTTAATGCTAAGTGATGTGTTAGACCCACGAATCTCGCCTCGAGCAAATCAACTGCTTGCATATGATATTGTTCTTGTTGCTAAATTAGCATTTGCATGCATACGCGATGAACCACAATCTCGGCCAACGATGCAACGTGTGTGTAAGGAATTTCTTGCCCAAAGGACATCACTAGCCTGGCCTTTTAATGCAATTCCACTATCACAACTTAGGAGCCAAGAAATGTTTGTGGTTGATTAAGGCAACAATTAATCATGGGTTTCATATTGTCAAGTTATGTAATATGTTATATTGAATAAGGTTACAGTTGTCACTAGAATAGCCTAGTGGTGAGGGAGGGTAGGGTCAAGGGTAGGATTATGATAAGTTAAGAGTTCAAACCTCTCCAATTGTACTCACAAAAATAAATAAATAAATAAAATAAAATAAAATGAAAAAAAAGTACGCTATAGTTTGACATTTGGTATTCATGAATCATAATATATCCTATACGATAGGCAGTTAACAAATGCAATGACCGCTGGTGGCCGCATCTGGTACTACTGGATATATTGGAAAATGGATCAACAAAAATCCCAATGTGTTGGTTTATATAAGAAGTAAAATGTTTGTCTCATTGGAAAATGGATCAAAATATATCAAGCTTTTCTAGTGCTCATGGTTTGCAATTAGGATGATCAAAACAAATTTTTGTGATTTTATGATTTTACCTTTGGTTATGGACCAAAACTCCAAAAGTCATAATATGATTATGATAATTTTCGGTACAAAAAGAAAAAAAAAAAAAAAAAGAAAAAGAAAAAATGAAGTAAGATTCAATTTGTGATGAGTCTTGTGGCACCTTATATAGTGGCAAAAATGTCCATACTTTAAAGCTTGACAATCCATGATATGAATTTGAAGAATTTGGGTCCCCTTATTAGATGGAAAGTCATAGCCGATGGCTAGCCTTGCCGGAAAGAGCAGAAGACCTTGACTCCCTCTGCATGGGACAAGACTAGAATTTTAAAGACTAAGCATGAGCCCACAATAACCTACAGCAATTGAATTAATTCTGGCAAAATTCGGACAATTCAAGTTGGGAGTCCGAAGCTGAAACATTGAAGCATAGAAATACTGAATATTCCTGTATTGGTTATTAGACTGCCAAAAAGGAAAAAATAAAATATAAAATTGATGTCAACCAAATTCTAACCCTCAATTTCAATAAAAATTTATATTCAAAGCCTCAATCCAATGATTTGGATCGGTGTAGTTTTAGTAAGTGTGACAAATAGGCAGACACATGCAAGATCAGCAGGAATCACTACAACAATAGATTCAATTTTTTGTGCAAAAAAAACAACAGAGGTTGCAGTTGATGATTCAATTTTTGTTGCAGCCAAATTCATATGCCATGGGGTTACCCAGGACTCGAATGCCAACTTTGACACTGAAGGTCATATATGGCATTAAATAATTAATATGTCGATTAAGCCATTAAGCAAGTGATTACTTGTCCCTGTTAGTATATCAGAATATAATACTAGCTCATTAATATATTTAATCAACCGAACAAATTGACAGATCTAACACTGAAGCGAGCTTTTCAGTTTCCTCTCAGATTGCTATGGTTTCTATATCTATACCACTTATAAAATTTTCCTTCGACCTATTGTGTTAAGCGTCTATTCTAATGACCTAAATGAAATACATATTAAAAACATTATATATGTACATGTCTCTTAAACAAGATTTATGTTTTCAACAAAAAATAACAAATAATTAGATTTCCATGTTCTATATATATATATATATATATATATTTGAGAAATTATGAATTTTCATATATCTTTTTTTATTTAAATATTATTTACATGCAACGCACGTTTGCCCATTATCTAATAGCAAAAAAAGGAAAAAAAAAATTACCGTAGGACTACTATGGATTTTTTAAGCGTTTTAAAAAGAATTATGATGAGGACTTGGATCCTCCACAGGCTTCTTTTCTTTTTCTTTCTTTCTTTTTTTTTTTTTTTTTTTTTTTTTGTAGGTATTTTGTAGAATTTTTTATGCTCTTTGAGCGTTGATGATCCAACGGTTCTTTATTTTCTCATCTGTTCACAAATTCAACAATCTAATGACCGAAAAAAGTCCCACATGCAAGATTCCTACTGGGATAAAAACCTACAAAGGATCCAAATCCTTATGGTAATCAAATTATACATATAATTCACCATATATAGGTTAGAGAGAAAAAGTCATGAGTATATGAGGGTTCACATTGTGATGGGTCTTGCAGCACCTTATTGTTGTCAAATGTACATAAGTAATGCTTGAAAACCCATAACCCATAATTCGGGCTAGAAGACTTGGGTCTTCAAATGCAACTTCGTAGGTAGTTCCACTTAGCTGGTGAGCAATGATAAAAGCTAGTCTTGAGTCTTGACCAAGACTCTGTATGGGTCAAGACCAAACATTTTAAAAGTCTCTAGGCAGAGTGTCACAACTAACCTGCAGGCCACCTTCTCTAAGCCTCTGTCTTTGCTCCAGAAATAATAATAAACTAAGGGCCTGTTTGGTCCCCAACAGGGATAAAACCTACAAAGGATCCAAATCCTTATGGTGATCAAATTATAAATATAATTCTCCATATATAGGTTAGAGAGAAAAAGTCATGAGTATATGAGGGTTCACTCTGTGATGGGTCTTGCAGCACCTTATTGTTGTCAAATGTACATAAATAATACTTGAAAACCCATAATTCGGGCTAGAAGACTTGGGTCTTCAAATGCAACTTCGCAGAAAAACCCCAAGACAAAGACTCTGTATGGGTCAAGACCATGCATTTTAACGCTGGTCCCCTTCTTGGATGGAAAAGTCATAGCTGACGGCTAGCCCTGATAGATAGACCAGAAGACCAATTGACTTCCTGTGCCGTATTAACTTCATTTAGCCCTAGCGGTATTGACTTCATTTTTCCTTATAGATCTGAGTCATAAGGTACTACTAGTACCTTAGTACGTTTTGACTCAGTCGTACTACCTTTAATCAGTGGTGTTATCCCTCCTGAAATTGGAGATATGAAAATTCTGCTTGTTTTTTAGCCTCAGCGGTATTAACTTCATTTACCCAATTATATTAATCCGTTCCGCTTTGGTTCAAATAAAAAAATGACAACATCTTTGTACCGTGACCAATCTGGTTCATGTTGAAATGTCCAAAAACAATTTTGAGTTGACCTCTTTCCCTGGCTAACCTCACCCAACTAGTCACCCTTTATGTTTATATGAATCATATTAATGGTTCAATCCCTAACACCATAGGTTATCTTAAGAATCTGGTTTATCTGGACTTCACTAATAACCACCTCAATGGCCCAATCCCATCATCTCTTGGTAATTTAACCAAATTAGAGTCTTTTCTCCTTGGTTCGAATAGGATCAGTGCCTCAATCCCTAACTCGACGGGAATCTAGGGAACTTGAGAAATCTAAAAGTTCTAGTCCTTAGGGATAACACCCTCATTGGTCCAATCCCTTTATCCCTAGGCCATTTAAGCAATTTGACATCTCTATACCTTGATTTGAATCAAATCAATAGTTCTATTCCTACAGAAATAGGGAATATGAGAAATTTGGAACTTCTAGACCTTAGTAATAATATCTTTACTGGTTCAATCCCGTCATCTTTAGGTCATTTAATCAATATGACATCTCTGTACCTTGGTTCAAATCAAATCCATGATGTCATTCCTCTTGAAATAGGGGATATGATAAATCTAGATTATTTAAACCTTGGGTAACAACCTCATTGGTCCAATCCCCTCATCTCTGGGTCATTTAACCATATTGAGGTTTCTATCCCTTGAGGGTGCGTTTGGTTGGGGGGCATTAGGAATGGGAAAGTGGAATGTGGAGAAGATTCCATTGTTTGGCTTGCACAACCCCAAGGAAACATGCATTCCTGGTTCCTCACTTTCCCACCATTTGGCCAAAAATGATTCCCAAATTTTTGGTGGGTTTGATTCCCCCCCAGCCGGGAATCCCTTTTAGTATAATTTTAATACCAACCGTGCCCTTGCCATTTATTGACAACAAACTATCCTTCCTTCCATGTCCCCTCCCATTCATGACATTATCTATCGTCCTTCTCAAAGCCCTAGTTCTGTTGCGCTTTCTCATTCTTCCTCTGGCCGCAGCGAAGGAATCGAAGCACGAAGAAGAAGCTTGCCAACTCCTTCAACCCTTCTTCGCGACTCACTCTACTCTCGCATCTGGTAAGGTATTCTTGCTTCTCTGTTTCAAAATCGGCATTTCTCGGGTTGGGGAATAATCTGATTTTGTAGTTAAATGGGTATTGGGTGTGTGGTTTTGCGATTTCGTGTTCATCCTATAGATTTTGATGTTGTTATTGTAGCGAAGTGGGTCTGGGTGTATTGTGATGGTCTGGGTATACCCTATAAATCTAGATCTGGAAATTTCAAGGGGGTTATTAAACAAAATGTTAGATTTACAATTTTCCCTATTTAATATATGACACATTTAAGGCAAAAATCATGCAATTTGATTTTATTTATGTAAATAATTAGTTTTGCAGTGGTTTTGCTTCATTTTGCTTAATTTTATTCATGTGAGTAATTAGTTTATTCATGTTCCAGTGCTCAGGTATGAAATAGTTTCTTCAACTCTCATCTTGCAATTGTATAATCGTACATTGTGTTCGCAACAACATTAATAGTTTATTACCTACACTACTAAATATGCTCCTTCTCTTTTTTTTTTTTTTTTTTTTTTTTTTTTTGATGAAGTAGACTAAAAATGCTCCTTCTCATAGAGAAGAAAAAGAGAATAGCCAAAGCGAAGGGCAAGAAGAAACAATTAAAAAAGACGTGAATGATAAAATGTACTGATTATAAAGACATGAATGTGGAAAAAATAAATCTCAAATCATATACAGTGAATAATGTAAGTCTATCACAAATATATGTATTTTTTTGGTAAGCCGTCAGGAAAATACAAGCATTTTAGTTGGTTTTAGTATAATATAAGTACAAAGAGTCACCTACTTCTAAGCCACTTAACACTTCCCATATATACACCACCACACACAAATCAAAATTTTTGAACATTAAAAGCAATATTTATCATCTTATCTTGCAAGTTGCTTAAATGAAGGAAAGTATGAAAACATTATTATAAATTTCACTATATATTGTTTGATATTTGTAGATATAAATTTCACAAATAATTAGAAATTATTCAATTTGTATATATGGAATCATATTTATCATATGCCATAATGAATGTTTTATTTGTGTCTATCTGTGGTTATATGTGTGAACCCCGGAAATTGGGCCCACGAGGGATTAACGAAAAGAGGAAAGAAAGATTGGGTTAAGTTTGAAAAAGAAAAAGGAAAGGAGTCGCCACCTCATTTTTTAAAGGAAACAAGGAAAACCCTAAAAATAGTTTGTTTTAAGAAAACAATTTGAATGACTCCATAAAAAAAGGAAAGGCAAAAACCAATCTTTTGGAAACCAAAGAAATCGGGGATTCGGAGGCTAAGTTATGACATGGGAAGGTTCTAGGCAAAGCCTATAGGCACCCATGTCACCCTTTCGGTCTCTCAGTTCATTTGGGGTAAATCAAGATCTTTTCCATACAAAAATCAATAAGTATATCATCACAAGGATTGCATGCATATCATATATTTCATTCATCCATCCATAATAAACAAATAAAACAGAAAATAAAGAAAAAGAAAACAAAACAAAAAGAAGCCTAGGATGCTTGGATCCTAGAACGGACTTGAGCCTCACGAAGAGCGCCTACGTACTATGCAACGAAATACATGGATCAAAGTCCACGTAGTTCGATTAGAACTAGGGTTAAGACTTAATATAAACCTATGGTAAAAACCCTAGGTTTCGTTATTTGATCAAAAGAGTTGAATATGATAGATAAACCAAGTTTGATTTTAGGAAGAACTCCACAATATGAAAACTTTGATAAAAACAGAATTTTGTTGGTTAAGGAAACCCTTGATTTAAACCATAGACTTGTATTAAAAATTAACCCTAGAGAGGGAGAAGGGAAAGAGTTAAGGAAGAGAGGTGAATTGGGGCACCTTCACACCCACTTACTTGAGCGCAATAACTCCAAGCATTAGCCATTTCAAGCATTGGCAGCCCTATTTGCCTTAGAACAATTACCACACCTATTTGCACCCTTACAAGTGCTCAAAACCATGCAAAAATACTAACATGCAAATCTGGACAGAATAGTATAATGGCCTAAAATCATCTACTAAGCATGCTAATAACAAAAAACAGCAAACTTTCACAAGCCCTAACACAATCCTAGAACCATACCATCCATAAAAACCCTAGAATGGACTAACATGCATGCAAAAATATCATGTTTACTCCATATGAAAAACATATACAGCAAACATGAAGAAGAACCAATGAAAAGACCTACTTTATCATGCTGTATGAAAACTAAAACAAAACAAGGACACTAACAACCCTAAACTCACAAATATGCTTAAAAACTTACAAAACAAACTTCACACATGCTGAAATAAACCTAAACAGAACCTAAATCATGCATATTAACTAACTAAAGCAATAAAACATGATAAAAAACCCTAAGACTAACATGCAATAACACTAATCCTAGCACAAGGACAACAGGAGCACAAGAATCACACCTATGCTTAAAAAACCTAAAGGACAACCCTAAAGCATGCTAAAATTATGATAAGCAGTAGATATTCCATGTATATTAACTAGCTAGAGTGTTAATACATGATAAAAAAGCTACCTTTAACATGCAATAGGCCTATCCTATATGAAAACCCATATTCAGCATAAGAAGGAGTAAGGCATACCTTAGGAAGAAGCTTCCTTGCTACTGTAGAGACTCTCTCTTCCTCTTATGGATGACTTGAACCAATGTTCTCCAAGGCTACAGCAAGAACTCTAACTCTCCTTCAAGTCTCTCTCTCTTATTCCCTCTCTAACACTTAGGTTTTTAGGCATAAAGTGGCTCCCCTTGTGCTGAAGCATAGGGGGGTATTTATAGAGTTTCATTAGGATTAATCAATGGCTAGGATTAAAACCCTAATAATTAATCCAAGGGCTATTAGAGACCCCCTTGGGGCTTAAGTAACTCAGAAGTTACCAAAAATTAGAAGGAAACTCGTCCAAAAGAGCCCTTGTACGTCAAAATAGGCAAGAGTCCGCTTCAGTAAGGAATCATGGTGCAAATAGGAAAGTGGCCTCGGGTGACCACCCAAGGCTGGGCGGCTAGCCACCTGGGCCCAGGTGGCTAGCCGCCCGGGGCTGGGTGGTCACCCGAGCCCACTTCGGATTTTTCTCCTATTTTGCCTCCTTTCCCTTCTAGAAGCGTTTTAGAAGGCAAATTAACTCCATTTTGATGAAACAAAAGCCAAAACGATCGTGTTTCGATGAGGAATATGTTTTTGAACATTTTAGGGTGAAAACCACTAACCATGGGGGCATGGTTAGGTTTGAACAAGGTGGTTAACCACTATGCTCTACCTTTGCTAAGCATAGGCATGCACATAGGGTCAAACCAAACACTTTCTATATCAAAATTGAACTTTATAAAACACTTTTGGGGGTAAAATGATGACTAATGAAAGTCAATTTGAAAAGATTTGGTTGGTAATTGTGAGTCAATTAGAGCTAACCCAAAGAGGGTCAATTAACCAACTTGAACTGTATCGAGCCATTTTAATCCCGAGCCATTGATTTATCAAATTGAACCTAGAAATACCTCTTATGCATCCATATGAACTCCAATTAACAATTTGGAGATCATTTCAAGGTCAAATGAAAAGTTTGGGACTTAAAAGACGATTATGCCCCTCAAGTCACAAAAGCTCTTATTATCCCTCAAGATCAACCCCAATTTGAACCAAAATTCATACCCATTGTCCTTGTGACTCTAGAAACCTAATGCAAGTGACTAGACTCAAAAACAAGACAAAAACATGCATGAAATGATGAGCCCTAGTAAGGTGGTGCAAAAATGGGGTGTGACAGAAGCCCCTCATTGGCGAACAAGTTACACTTGTGAACCAATGATAAAGAACAACCCATTTTTGCCAAAAAGCTTGGAGAAATCACACACTGTAACCAAACATTGATGGGAGGTTGAAAACCTGAGACTCAAATAAAGAAGTGTACTCAAGTCATAAGTATACTTAAACCACTGGGGGTTGAGAATTGATAAGAGAAGCATATTCAAGCCACTACGAATAAACATACTTTTGAAATGGAGAAATATATTCTAGTCACGAATATATTTAACCAAGTGATTGAGAATGAAATCTGAGAAGTATACTCAAGTAATGAGTGTACTTTTGAAATGGAGAAATATATTCAGGTCATGAATATATTTAACCAAGTGATTGACAAATGAACTGAGAAGTACGTTCAAGTGATGAACATACCTTTGAAATGGAGAAATATATTCAAGTCACGAATATATTTAACCAAGTGATGAAAAGATGCTGAGAAGTATACTCAAGTGATGAGTATACTTAGTGATTGAAACAACTGAGAAGTATGTTCAAGTGATGAACATACCTTTGAAATGGAGAAATATATTCAGGTCACGAATATATTTAACCAAGTGATTGACAAATGAACTGAGAAGTACGTTCAAGTGATGAACATACCTTTGAAATGGAGAAATATATTCTAGTCACGAATATATTTAACCAAGTGATTGATAAACATCTGAAAAGTACACTCAAGTGATGAGTATACCATTGAAATGGAGAAATATATTCTAGTCACGAATATATTTAACCAAGTAAGTGACAAGTATGTTCAAGTGATGAACATACCATTGAAATGGAGAAATATATCCAAGCGATGGATATATTTAACCAAGTAATTGACAAGTAATCTGAGAAGTGTACTCAAATGATGAGTACACCATTGAAATGGAGAAATATATTCAAGTGATGAATATACTTAACCAAGTAAGTGACAAGTATGTTCAAGTGATGAACATACCATTGAAATGGAGAAATATATCCAAGCGATGGATATATTTGACCAAGTAAGTGATAAGTATGTTCAAGTCATGAACATACCATTGAAATGGAGAAATATATCCAAGCGATGAATATACTTAACCAAGTAAGTGACAAGTATGTTCAAGTGATGAACATACCATTGAAATGGAGAAATATATCAAAGCAATGGATATATTTAACCAAGTAATTGACAAGTGATCTGAGAAGTGTACTCAAGTGATGAGTACACCATTGAAATGGAGAAATATATCCAAGTGATGAATATACTTAACCAAGTAAGTGACAAGTATGTTCAAGTGATGAACATACCATTGAAATGGAGAAATATATCCAAGCGATGAATATACTTAACCAAGTAAGTGACAAGTATGTTCAAGTGATGAACATACCATTGAAATGGAGAAATATATTCAAGCGATGAATATACTTAACTAAGTGATTGACAAAGACTGAGAAGTATACTCAAGTGATGAGCATACCATTGAAATGGAGAAATATATTCAAGTGATGAATATATTTAACCAAGTGAGTGACAAGTATGTTCAAGTGATGAACATACCATTGAAATGGAGAAATATATTCAAGTGGTGAATATATTCAACCAAGTATGATGAAAAATGAGGATTTGAAATTGGGAAGCATATTCAAAGGGTGAATACACTTTTGAAATGGAATGATATACCCAAGTGATGAATATATTCAACCAAATATGATAGAGAATGAGGATTTGAAACTGAGAAGCATATTCAAAGGGTGAATACACTTTTGAAATGGAAGAACATATTCAAGTGATGAATATATTCAACCAAGTGGGATGGAAAATCAAGATTTGAAATGAGGATATATGATCAATTTGTCAAGATAGAACAAGCATGGTGCAAGAGGAAAGTGACTTAACACATTGTCACTTGAGTTGGCATGGCACAGGGGAAATATATTCAACCCTTTTGAACATAAAATCAATTCAAAGAATTGATTTCAAGGTGAAATTTGATTGATTTACAAAGGGCACTATTCATACCCCCCATTCAACCCAACCCGAAAATTGAGAGTTTCTCTCTCTAGGAAGCTTACCCCATTTTGCAAAATCACTCTAACACCCAAAGGCATTCAAATCCACACTTCAAGAGGGATTCATACACATGAAATAGCATCATTAGCACCCAATTTCACATCAAAAACAAGAAATTTGCAGCACTTTGCAAATAAAAACCCATTAAACCCATTTTTGCTCAAAACAAGCTAGTTCATCCACCATGGATCAAAATGAAGACTCCACTTCAAAGTATCCATTCCTTGACTCAAAGAGTAGATACAAGGCACCAATATATGATGTTCCTCAAGAGAAATGGCTTCTAGAACCAAGGAATCATCTCTCTTTTCTCCATTCCAAGCAAGAGGTAAGCTTACCCATTTTGAACTCTTCTTTGAAATTTTCATTTTTGTTGGTTGAAATGCATTCCCATGAACTCTCTATGAGTATTCCTAGCAATGTTTGCAATGCCCATTGATTTTGGTAAGGATTGGATGTAAAAAGAATTCAATTTGAAAACTTGGTGAATAGTGCCCACCAAGTGTTTGATAAAATGCTTGAATGATGAAAATTCATCCAATCTTTGTAAATTGATGTGCATTGCAAGGAAAAATCATAGGCATTCATTTCTTATTGATTTTAGAAACAAAACCAAGCATTTTCATGAACTTTGAAAAACAAAGTTTGCTATATTTTTGAAAAACCCATGCTTTCATGAATAAGGTTTGCTTATTTTTTCCTCAAAAAACCACTTTGGAAAACAAAGTTTGCTTATTATTTCTTTTGAAAAATCCATGTTTCCATGGTCTTGGAATGCATGGTTTACCAATGATCATGAGTTTGAGGAATAAAACCATTGTTTTCATAAACTTTCAAAGCAAGGTTTACTTGTTCATGAACTAAAAGACTTAGTTTTTGGAAAGCCAATTATCAATGCTTGCATATGATTTTTTACACTAACTAGGTGAATCATTCTTCTTGATTGGCCCAACTTTCAAGACCTACGCACAAGGTCTTCGATAAAGAATCTTATTGGGTGGTGGAAGCATATGGAACACACCCAACCTTCCGCAAGAGACTTCATTAAGAAAGCGGGTTTTGGTTGGTTTCTTGATTCCCTATGGAATGAACAGTGGGATAGGCAAGCCCTCCTTGCCTTAGTTGAATTATGGTGGGATACCACCAACACCTTCCACTTCAGCTTTGGGGAGATGACCATGACTCCCAAGGATTTTTCAATTATCACCGGTTTAAGCCTCAAGGGAAAGAGGTTGGAATTCTATGGGGATGCCAACACGGATAGTGCTTATCTCCTCACTATGTTGGGGATGGATATTGAGGCGGGCTCACGCGGAGTTAGGAGGACATGGCTATTCGAGAATTTTGCCAACCAAGTAGAAGGTGTGGGATGTTAGGATTATGCCCTAGAGCCAATCATAGAGATGATTGTTTAGGGATTAGGAACAATCATTTGATTTCATTTATGTATGTCACATTTATTATTGATTTAATAAAAGGGCTTATTCTATTATGTTTATATGCATCATTTATATTTACATAATATGTCCATGGAGTTAGAGTTGAGAATATGGAATTATAAAGAGTTGTAATTTTGAGACTATAGATATATCTCTGTACTAAACTCCTAAAGCATTCTTAGTTGAAGGTTCACTATGATGGACAATAATGAACCATAGGACTAGCACTTGTTAGGTTGACTCTATAGGAGGATAGCTGGTCTCAAGCTATTTGTGTAGAGACACTACAACCAACAAGTGGGTGCCTATTACGAGAATAGGTACACTGAATGTGACCAAAGATATGAGATAAACTGAATGGAGTTTTATCCTGCCTGTCAATCAGTTTCTCATTGTTATAGTGGTAGAAGTAATCCTTAGACCTGAGACACCATAGTTGTTTTATGCATGTAACTTTAGAAGTTTGATAACACTAAGTGCAAATCCTATTCAGGGGTTTGCAAAGGTGTTCATTGGCCCTACTGCTATGTGTATGAAGGCATGTGAGTGATCAACAAGGGATCCATCACTCTCAGGAAAAAGAGAGAGAATGTCTCATATAGTAGTCATAATATAACTCATTAAATCCATGGCCATGGTAGGATGAATATGAAAAGAGTTTCATGAGTTCATCAATGAGTTGTTATCTATGAATGAGTATAAAGTAATTGAACTAGGGACTTGACAGACTTCCATGTCCTATTAGTTCAATTGGAGACATTGTGTTGAAGGAAGAATGCAATTGTAGGCTATAAACTATAACAGAAGGGTTCTTTGTAAATGACTATTCACCTCATTAAGGACCACACCATGAGCCATATGCTAGGTGTTACTCATGGTTAGTAGAAGCCCTAATTGATATAGGTGAGTTATAATCAATTAGGAAATTGGAAGGAGTTCCAATTAGACCTTAAATGGAAAGAGTTCCATTGTGCACACCTCGTGCTATTCCTACTACTTGATGATATGAACCCAATGGGTCACACACTGATCATGCAAGAAGAGTTTTAAAGTCTATGAGAGAAAGGATATGAGTACATAAAGAATAGTTCTTTGAGGCCTATTTATATTTGATATAATTTATAGGGGTTATTGTGCAATTTAGAGAAATTGCATAAAACCCTAATAGGGTTTCCCCCTAGGGCCGGCCCCCTTAGTGTGGACTATATAAGTCACACTATGATGTGTGACATCATCATAAGTTGAACTCTCCAAGGGCTGGCCAGAATTTCCAGCCTCCCTCTCTCTCTCTCCTCTCTTCTCCTACACTAGCAACAACAAGGAAAAGGAGGAAAGGACTTGAAGCTCTAGCTAGGTGTGGATACCGTTGGAGGCAGCATACTTGGGCTGCTCATTCACCGCTGTCCGGAATCAAAGCTTGGAGCAAAAAGGAGAAGACAAAAATTTTGTAAGTGTTCTAACCCTCTTCGTAGTTAGGGTTTGATTTTGTGTTATGCATAGTTAGATTCATGGGATTAGGAATCGTAGGAAAAATTTTTATATTCCGCACTTCTATTTTTCCTTCTTGTATGATTCCCAACATGGGAGTGGCTCCCGAGTGCATAGCTAGGGCCTTCATAATCTATATGCTCTCTTGCACTCTCTTTGTTGGTGCCAATGACATGGCACAACTGGGCTATCTTGCTTCCATGGTGGATGTGAATAAGATGGGGAGGTACAACTGGGGAGGGGCAGCACTAGCCACCATGTACAGATCCATGTCCGACATGTCTCGAGGTGTTTCCAAGAATTTTGGTGGGCTCCCATTTGTTTGGGAGGTAAGTAAAAATGTTTAATTTTTAAATTCCTCTCAAACTTGACTTAATTTTAATGCTTTTCTTGAATTTTGACAGATATGGTATTATGAATACCTGGGACTGTGCCGCCCCATCTTGGACAATGAGATACAAGAATGGCCTATACTTGGGAACTATGCTCCCAACAAGATAGCTGTGCGTGCCCCCAATAGGCACGACTACGCCCATGCGAGGGCGTACTTGGCGAACCTAAATGCTGACATGGTAATCCACCTTCCTCATTCTTTTCTTTCATTCATTTTTTTATTATCTTGCTCATCATTTTCTCAAATTCAACAGGTAGAGTGGAGCCCATGGGGACTGTGGGAAGGCAGGCTACCTAGGAGGTGTGTGTCCTGTTTGGAGTTGACTGGGAAGAGGGTACTCTTTGAGGGTCCCTCAGGGCAATACTGGTATTTAGGGGAGCGTGTCCTTAGGCAGGTGAAAGGACGAGTGGATGCCGCTTTTACCCCTGTCTTGCCTCCTATGAACATGAGGCATACTGACTCTCTGGATGGGGATGAGCTGATGGAAGCTCTGACTGGATGGGATGCCGAGGAGTTCACCTCGCCCAATACTGACTACATGACTTTTTGCAATCAATTTCTGATGCGCCCTAGAGTCATTGGCTTCCCACCTCAAGGGGTGAGTTTCTATCCCATTTTTTTTTCAATTATCGATTTATGCAAACACTCCTTTTGAGCCAATTATCTATTGCAGGGCCGGCGAGCTCATGGACATAGTTCCACAATAGCGTCCTCTACAGGCATGACTCATGGGGATGAGGATTATGAGATGGGGGGAATGGCACAGCCACCTCTCCCAGTTCTTGACTGGCAAGTGAACCTATGCAATGGGTTGGAGTTCATGAAGACTAATATTACTCATCCTGCTTTTGATGAAGTCCCCAAGATTGACCCGAGCTACGAACATGTAAGCTCTAAGCCTTTTGCTTTCCTGAAAACCTCTTTCATAATTTATTAACCATGTTCATCTTTTAGGTTCCCCGAGAGTACGCACAGGAGTACTTTGAACTCAGCGAGGGATTAAGGCGGGACCTTGTTAGGATGAGTTTGGCGAACTCTGTGCTAGAGGGGCGACTAAATCCCACTGTAAGACATCCCTTTTGTTCATTCCAATCATAGGAGTTAAAGGCATAACCCTTCTTTATTAATTGATTTCTTTGCAACAGGTCTCCACATTGCGTCCACTACAACCAATGCCACCCCAAAGGAATCCTCATGCTGGTCGTGGTAGAGGCGAGTCAAGTAGAAAGAGAAGAACCACGGGAGACCATTAGATTAGCTTAACTTCTTGCTTTGTAATCGAATGAAACATCTTTCTTTTATGCTTTGTAATCTCTCTCCGAACATTTGCTTTGGTACTTTGTATGAGACTTTTGGAATTCCATGATGGTGATTTACTCATGTGTTGTGCAAAAATAAGCTCAAAATAAGCTTCCCAAGGTCACATAACCATATAGGGGTCAAAGGGGGTCAAAAATAGGCAAAACTGGGCAAAATAGGAAAACGGCCTCGGGTGACCACCCGGGGCTGGGCGGCTAGCCGCCCAGGCCCGGGTGATCACCCGAGCCCGAAGCGGAAATCCCACTTTGAATAGGAAACTTCCTATTCTTACGGGTTTTTTCCTATTTGAACTTGGATTTGTGACCTTTTCCCTATAAAAACACATCCAAGAGGTTCCTAAACCTACTTGTATTCATTCATTAGAAATTATGGAGGCTCTAGACAAATTTTTAGGAGGGTTTTTGAGAGTTATGAGTGCTGAAGCAAAATCTGAGTTCAAGTGCTTTGGCTTGGATCCATTGCTCTCCTTGAGGCATGTAAAGCTTGAAACGAACCTCTTGACTGCTTCTACATATTTTTGGGATCCCCAAATTCATGTGTTCCACTTCAACTATAAAGAACTGTGCCCAACCATGGAGGAATTTTGCGCGTTGTATGGAGTTTCACCGGTAGGTCCTTTCATATTCCCTACTCCTCGCCCAAGCTTTCTTACTTCTTTTTCCAACCTCCTTGGGATTCACCCACAATGTACCTCTATGTTTGTAAAGGACCATATGGTTGACTTGATGAAATTGGCAACCTCTTTTTTGGCCTATGATAGTAAAGGTATTCTGAAATTTACCTTTCCCATTAAGCATGCACTTGCCTTTTGCCTCATTGGTCGTTTCCTTATTTCCACTGGTACTCTACATGTTCCCATACAAATCTGTGAGTTGATTCCTCTCCTTGCCAAGGGTCATAACCTGATTCCCATGGTGCTAGCTGAAACCCTGAATGGTTTGGATGAAGTCCATGAGGACCCGAAAATTCCTTTAGGAGGTAGCCCCATTCTGCTGCAGATGTGGTTGCTTGAAAGACTAAATTTCTTGTCGCCCACTGTCATTGCACCATACAAGCCCCAGCATTACTGCCTTCGCCGCATTGAACTGCCTGAAAAGTTCTCATTAAAGGATTGGCTAGGTTACTTCCAAACCCTTTCTTGGAGGAATATCAAGTGGTTCGTCTTCATATGGGGCTGTAGTGAACGAGTGCTTCTGCGAACTTCTGGATGTGCAATGGTGAGACTCATAGGACTGAGGTCCACTTCTTTCTATTGGCCTTCAAGGGTTCTTCGTCAGATGGGTGCCATGCAAACCATACCCACTTCCTTGAAAGGTGACTATCCTGTGGTGCCTGCGGGTCTTTCTGTAGTGACTTGGGCAAAGGATCGATGGCCTGGCAAGTTGACACTAACTCAAGTGACGAATATTGATGGTCCATATATGATGAGCCTCAAGTATAAAGAATGGTTGAAAAGCACTTTGGGTGAGAGAGAAACTACTCGAAGAGAAAAGATTTTTGGACTTATCAAGAATAACGAACTCGGATCTTGCAGAGAAGATATTGTGGAAGCAGTGACAACAGCTTACGAACACGACTTAAGGAAGAAAAGAAGACATGAAAGAAAAAGAAGGAAACTGAAAAGCAAGTTGCAAAGAAGCCCAAGAAGAATTGAAGACTCAATAGAATAGGATTTTTATGGCATATTTATAGTTCTTTTTCTTAATACCAATGAATTGCTATGTCAATCAATTTTAGTTTTGAATAAATTGCCAATAATAAATCAAATTTGGGATTTTGTTGTTTGATTTAGACCGCACCCAAGGTAACTTTATGGGTTGCCTACGTATCTCCATGATATTTTCTTTTCTTTTTTTTTTTTTGTTTTTTCTGTTTTTGATTTTTTTTTGTTTTTTTGTTTTTTTTTTTAATGGAGAATCAGGTCTTACGTAGTTCTCATGCCTTAACTTTTGCCTAGGCCGCCCTTACGGGTTTTCAACCTAGCAGGCTTCAAACATGATATTTCTTTAATTGATCCAAATTAGTTGGACGAGCGAACTCAATTCCATCTAAATCCATGAGGCGAACAGCCCCTGCTGGCAATATTTCTTTGACAATGTATAGTCCACCCCAACTTGGCTTGAATTTCCCTCGTGGATCGAACACCAGAGCTCTGATTTCTTTCAGCACTACATCCCCTTTCTTTAGACCTCGATCTTTGACATGCTTGTTGAATGCTCTGGCAACTCTCTGTTGATACCCCTGAACATGATATAGCGCCCTTAAACGCCTTTCATCCAGCAAAGCTAACTCATCATAGTGACTCTTAACCCAGTCCACTTCTGTTATCTGGCTCTCCACGGCAACCCTTAGTGAAGGAACCTCCAATTCAACTGGCAACACAGCTTCCATTCCATAAACTAGAGAGTAAGGGGTAGCCCCTGTTGATGACCTTATTGATGTTCTGTAACCCCATAGAGCCAATGGTAACTTCTCATGCCAATCTGTGTGTGAGTCTGCAGTCTTCTGTAGTATCTTCTTGATGTTCTTGTTAGCCGCTTCCACTGCTCCATTAGTCTGAGGACGGTATGGTGACGACAGATGGTGAACTATGCCATACTTTTCCAAGAGCTCATGGGTTTCTTTTTGAAAGTGCTAACCATTGTCTGAGATAACTTCATGCGGTACCCCATATCGATAGATGATATTGTGCTGTATGAACTGTGCTACTTTCTTGGAATTCAAGGTCTTGAAGGATGCTGCTTCCACCCACTTAGTGAAATAATCGATAGCAACCAGGATGTATTCATGCCCATTTGACGCCTTTGGCTTGATCTGTCCGATGATATCTATCCCCCATACTGCGAATGGCCATGGTGATGACATACTTGTTAAAGGCATAGAAGGCAAATGTTGTCCACTAGCGAACAGTTGGCATTTATGGCACTTCTTGACATGTGCGTGGCAATCTCTTTCTATGGTAGACCAATAATAGCCTAACCTCATGATTTTCTTAGCCAACATATAGCCATTCATATGCGGAGCCCCTGTCCCTTCATGGATTTCTTTAATCAGATGCTCGGCTTCCTCCTCGGTGACACATAGTAAGTGGATCCCGTCGTATGATCTCCGATATAGCTTTCCTCTAAAAAGTACATAGTGACTTGCCAACTGCCTTAGGGTTTTTCTGTCAATACGAGATGCTCCTTCTGGGTACTCCCTTTCTTCAATGAACTTTTTTATGTCATGGAACCACGGATGGCCATCATTCATTTCTCCTCCTCGAATTGCACAACAGTACACAGGCTTGTCTCGGCATTCTATCACCAACGGCTTCACATTTCCTCCTTCAGGTATCTCCACCATGGATGCTAAGGTCGCCAAGGCATCGGCGAACTGGTTCTTGTTTCTTGAAAGGTAGTTGAACTCTATTTCTGAGAACTCCTTGGTTAGAACTTCCAGATAGGCATGGTAGGGCAGCAACTTCTCATCTCGAGTTTTCCATTCCCCTTTTATCTGACAAATGATTAGCACCGAGTCCCCGAACACTTCCAATTCTTTGATCCCCAATTCAAGTGCCGCTTCCAATGCTAAGATACAGGCCTCATACTCAGCAATGTTGTTGGTAGCTTCAAACCCCAACTTGACCGCTAACGGTGTAAATGCCTCTTCAGGTGAAACTAGCAGGACTCCTATCCCATAACCTTTCTTATTGGCTGCCCCATCGAAATAAACTCTCCAAGTCTTTCTACCAATCTCTAGCACGTCCTCATCTGGGAATTGATCGTTGAACGGAGCGGATGATGACACAGGACAGCTAGCTAGGTAGTCTGCGATGACGCTCCCCTTGATAGACTTCTGATTCACGTACTTGATGTCGAATTCATTGAGGAGAATTGACCATCGAGCAGTTCTGAATGACAATACCGGCCTTTCTACCAGGTACTTCAACGGGTCCATGCGACTTATCAAGAACACTTCGAAGGACATCATGTAGTGTCGGAGTTTCTGCATCGCCCATACTAGTGCCACACAAGCCTTTTCAATGGCATTGTACTTCACTTCATAGTCTGTCATTTTCTTGCTTAGGTAATAAATGGCATTCTCTTTTGTAGACCCTTCGAGATATTGAGCTAACATAGCTCCCGTCGCGGTTTCGGTGACCGTTAAGTATAACAAGAGCGGTGCACCTTGCCGTGGGGGAACTAAGATTGGAGGATTGCACAAGTATCTCTTAATGGTCTCAAAGGCCTCTTGGCATTCTTCGTTCCATACTTTTGGCACACCTTTCTTAAGCAATTTGAAGATTGGTTCGCAAACTATGGTCAAGTTGGCAATGAATCGGCTTATGTATTGAACTCTTCCTAGAAAACCCCGAATCTGCTTCTCAGTGCTAGGTAGCTCCATCTCCACAATAGCTTTTATCTTCCCTAGGTCCACTTCGATGCCCCTCTGAGTGATCATGAATCCCAATAGCTTGCCTGAGGTGACACCAAAAGCACACTTCTGTGGGTTTAAACGGAGATTGTACTTCTTTGCTCGCTCTAGGAACTTCTCTAGCGCCTTGAAATGCCCTTCCCTATCCACGGACTTCACGATCATATCATCGACATAAACCTCGACTTCCTTATGGATCATATCATGCAATAAGGTCGTTGCTGCTCTTTGGTAAGTAGCCCCAGCGTTTCTTAAGCCAAAAGGCATTACCTTGTAACAGTACGTTCCTCATTGCGTGATAAAGGCTATTTTCTCCATGTCTTGAGGTGCCATCTTTATCTGGTTATACCCGGAGAATCCGTCCATGAAGGAGAGGAGTGCATGCCCCACTGTGCTATCTACCAACACGTCGATATGTGGTAAAGGAAAGTTATCCTTGGGGCTCGCGGCGTTGAGATCTCGGAAGTCGACACACATCCTCACTTTCCCATCTTTTTTAGGCACAGGCACTATATTCGACAACCACTCAGGGTACTCCACGACTTGGAGGAAACCCGCGTCTAGTTGTTTAGTTACTTCTTCTTTTACTTTTAGAGCCCATTCTGGTTTTAATCTTCTGAGTTTCTGCTTTACCGGCTTCTTTAGGGAATTAGTGGGGATATAGTATTGCACAATATCGGGGTCAATGCCAGGCATGTCTTCATAAGACCATGCAAAAGCCATAATGTTGGCTTTCAAGAGGGAGATCATCTTTTCTTTTTCAACAGGGGAGAAGGTTTTCCCAATTTTAACTATTCTTGGCAATTCATTTGTCCCTAAGTTGATTGATTCCAATTCATCCATATTAGGTTCGGTGACGCCCCTTTTCCTTTGCTCAACGAGCTCCGGGGGGACATCGTTCCTAGGATCTATATCCATGCCATAAATATCCATAGAGGAGAGAAAAGAGACACTGCATATATAGAGGAAAAAAGCACACTTTATTGACTAAGAATAGTAGGAATGACACACAAAAGAAGAAAAACAAACAAATCTGTATCAATACTATGACTCCACAAGGTGAGTTAAGTAGATACATCTTATTGAATTAGGAAAACTAAACTAAGACACCTACAAGCTGCTATCAGGTAGGCCAAGATCTTCTTCTTCATGGAGCTTCGCAATAACATCACATTCAAGGTACCAATTCAGGAGTGGCATGGTAGCATGGCTAATGGACGAACCCTGGAGTTCTTCAATGGTCGAGTCTTCCACGGTGAGGATCATATCTTGGAACATTTCAGCCATAGCCCCTGCATCAAGGTTCCCTGCCCAGTCTTCTTCTTTCTTTTCCCAGAACTCATCATTGATGGCTTCATTATCCACTATTTCAGCTGTGATTGGATACCATTCGGTGAAGAAAATTTCAAAACCCGGAACTCGGATCTTGGTAGCTTGGTCAAAGGTGGGTTCTGGAAATCCACAATATAGAAAATCATCCCCCTCTTTGACGAAGTAACCATTCAAAGTAGGTCGGTATGGCGAGATCCTCAGGTCTGGCACCCTTCCCTCGGCTTTGGCTCTTACTTTCTCTTTATTCCTCTTCAGCATTTCCGCATGATCATTTCTGGAGGGCTCATATCCTAGCCCGAAGGTGTATGAGGTGACACGGCTTTGAATAGACGTAGGGATCCCTTGTTGGCGACGCCCTAGCCCCATGCCTGGAAAGAAGCTCATTCTTCTCATAATCTCACCAACGTGCAAGTTGCCATGGGGGCAAAAGTCCAAGGGTATTAATTCACCCTTCTCGAGCTCTTTCTCAATGCATTGGACATAGTCAAACCCAGATAGTGGTACTGCTGCTGATTCAGGTTGTATCTCACATATAGGCATGCCTGCGAGTTTCAATTCATAGTCCCCTTGAAGCTTTACTATGGCCCCTTCGTAAGGAAGCTTCACCTTTTGATGGAGTGAAGATGACACAGCCCCAGTAGGATGGATCCAAGGTTGGCCCAACAGCAAGTTGAAACATGATGGCACATCCAACACTTGGAATTCCACCCTAAATTCAGTGGGTCCTATGATAAGAGGTAAAGTAACTACCCCTATTACTTCGCGACGGGTGTTGTCATAAGCTCTTACAGTCTGCCCAGATGGCGTGAAATTGGTGGGTCCCAAACCCAAAACAGTAGCAGTTCGGAGAGGACATACATTCAGTGTAGACCCATTGTCGATAAGGACGGTAGGAACCCTCTTCCCTATAGTGTCAACGGTCACATAAAGAGCTTGAGAATGGCTTGGCCCGCTTTTGGGTAGGTCCACATCGGTGAACACGATGGTTGAGTTCTTGGGAGTTGGATTCACCAAGTGTACCAATCCCTCGGGGGATGTGTCAACGGGTACTTGTATATGATTCAGCAGTTTCAACACGGTCTGTCTGTGCTTGTGCGAGGCCATGAGTAAGCCCCAAATAGTGATGTTGGCATTGGTCTTTTTTAGCTGCCTAAGCACTTCATCCTCTTCTTCTTACAAGCTAGGACGCCTCTGCCCTTCCAAATCTTCCAACGGATTTTCAGACTCTAGGTGGGGAGGCTTGAAATGGCGACCCCCTCTAGTTATATGGTCTAACTCATCATCACTAGCCCATATGTCATGGACTTCCTCGGAGTCATTCATTAAGTCATCCCATTCTATCATGTCAATGCTCTCCATTTCTGTCGGCAAGTCATCCCAACCTGTAGGGACTATCGGCTCATCCGACATCGGACTTGGGCTTGAGTACAGCATATAGTAGTCAAATTTCCCCGACGATTCACCTAATAGGCCAACCTGAGGATCCCCTGCTTCATATCTTTCTTTCAGCTCTTATTGGATAGATTTCTTTGGCAACAACAAAACTTTTTGGTCAATGAGGTCTTGAATGATTTTCTTTAGTATAGAACAAGCCTCGGTGTCATGGCCGGGTGCACGATGGTATTAGCAATATTGGTGAGGGGTTGATGGCCTTGGCTTTGGTGGAAGTGGCATGATAAGGCTGTTATTGCGGCAAATAGTGAAAACACGGGTTAAGGTTATGGGGAGTGGAGTGTATTGTCTTATGGGACGGCGAGGGCGTGAGGATTCAACCCCAATGGCATTTATGGTGTTAGGTGGGGGTGTGTTGTTGTGTGATGGGAGAGGATTACGGGTGACATTTGGATGGGTTGGTAGTGAAATGACTTGCTTGTCAATGAGGTCTTGGACTTGGTGGCGAAGGCGAACACAACGATTGGTGGCATGGCCTTTGGATTGGTGGTACTTGCAGTACTCATTCTCGTTGTAGTTCTTGGGTAAGGGATTTGGTGGAGGTCTTGGGTCGAGTGGCTTCAATAGGTCACGGCTTATGAGCTTTCAAGGACTCTTTCGAGTGGCATGAATAGGTCAGTGAAATGGCGAGCTGGGTTGACATCATTGAGAGAGAAGGGTTGGATGGGTTGAGTTATGGTGTTGACCTCAGCATTGTTCTTCCCAGTAAAGTTTGTCTTGCGACTCCTCACTTCCTCAGTTTTGATTGTCCTATCATTGATAGCATCTTCAACCTGCGTGCCAGCCCCTATGAGAGCTTTGAAATTTGGGAAATAGTGAGCAAATAAGTGCTTATGATATACAGGCAGCAAGTTCTTAACCACCAACTGAATTTGGTCCTCCTCATTTGGCCTATCCGTCATTCTCGACGCCTTTTGTCTCCACCTCGTAATGTAAGCGGAGAAGGTTTCATGAGCCCCTTACTTGGTAGTCTCCAGGTCCCTTCGAGTAACATCCACCTCTGTGTTATACTTGTAATGCTCCGAGAACTCATTGCATATGTCTTCCCAAGTCCGGGTTCTATTCTCATCCAAGGACAAGAACCATTTCAAAGCGGAAGTGGCCAAGGTTTCATGGAACATTTGAGCTAAAAGCTCGTCGGTGGCCCCTCGAGGGTGCATAGCTCGCACATACATCTTCAAATGGGTCTTAGGGCAACCCGTCCCATCGAACTTTTCTAACTCCGGCATCTTGAATTGCAATGGAATACGAGCCGTTGGAAATAGAGATAAAGTCCTCACATCGACCATGTCATCGGCCCTACGAATCCCTTTTATAGTTCTCTCTAATGCTTCTACCATGCTAGCTAACATGGAATCACTGCTAGAACCTTTCCCTTTGGCTTCCCCTTCTAGGTTGGTGACCTCAAGTTTCGAGCTACTTTCCCCCCTTGTCTTGGTGTTCTCATTGGATTGAGGTCCCTCTTCGGTGCCAGCCCCATGAGGTATACCCGAGGAATGGGCCTTAGAGCCATTTTGTTCAAGATCCGCCATCTTCTGTTGGTTCTCTTGAGCCATTTTCAATGCGGTATCGGATGTCTCGGCGGTATGGTCAAGCTTGGCCATGATGGCTTTCAGGCAAGCCTCAAGGTCAAAGTGCCCCTCACTAGTTCTTTCGTCGGCCATGTCCGTATGATGGGTAGACTCAACACTCACTAGATGCCCTTGCGGATTGCGGATCCAAGCCAGTACGTCTATGGATAGAAAAGTTTTAACCTTTAGCCTAAGGACTTGTCCTAAACCTCCATATTTTCCTTAATGAACTCGGTCTCTACACCATGTTCAATTAATTCATTCCTTTTATCCAATTACCTTTACAAGGGTCATGGATTAAGGGTATGTTTAAAAGAATAAGGTATAGAGTCCTTCAATTAGGTTTAATTATTCCCCTAGGACTAGCACATCACAAACATAGCTTTACATCCTACTTCCTTAATTTATTCCTTCCAACCCATGGCCTTAACAAAAGTTAGGGTTTAAAGGTATATGTTAAGGGCATAAGATATAAAGCCTCACACCACAAACACGGCATAGCATCATTACAAACAATTGTGGGTGCATAATGGTGAGACCATAGTGTCCTACAAGGCCCACTACATGAACTAAAAGAAGGTAGGCTTGGGTCCTTCACTTGCTTGAGCAATCCTTATACCTAACCACATGTGGCATCAGGAACGCCGCGTGGGTCCAGCAGTACATGATTAACTCATTTAATATACCCAAGGGTACTAGGCAAGAGAGGTTGATAGCTTTCGCCCCAACACTTGGAATCAGGAAAACCAAGGTTGAAACTAGGCCGATCGTTGGCAAGGATACATCGAGGGACATCGATCCTAGCATGCAAGAGTTTGCGCACACAATGCAATAAATGAAAGCACACAATCAAGCGGATGCAATGTGATTGATTTTAATTAAACATAAGAAATTAACCCAGCCCAATTAAACTTTATAGAGTCTAGCCCACAAATCCCCAGTGGAGTTGCCAAACTGTGAACCCTAGAAATTGGGCCCACGAGGGATTGACGAAAAGAGGAAAGAAAGATTGGGTTAAGTTTGAAAAAGAAAAAGGAAAGGAGTCGCCACCTCATTTTTTAAAGGAAACAAGGAAAACCCTAAAAACAGTTTGTTTTAAGAAAACAATTTGAATGACTCCATAAAAAAAGGAAAGGCAAAAACCAATCTTTTGGAAACCAAAGAAATCGGGGATTCGGAAGCTAAGTTATGACATGGGAAGGTTCTAGGCAAAGCCTATAGGCACCCATGTCACCCTTTCGGTCTCTCAGTTCATTTGGGCTAAATCAAGATCTTTTCCATACAAAAATCAGCAAGTATATCATCACAAGGATTGCATGCATATCATATATTTCATTCATCCATCCATAATAAACAAATAAAAACAGAAAATAAAGAAAAAGAAAACAAAACAAAAAGAAGCCTAGGATGCTTGGATCCTAGAACGGACTTGAGCCTCACGAAGAGCGCCTACGTACCATGCAACGAAATACATGGATCAAAGTCCACGTAGTTCAATTAGAACTAGGGTTAAGACTTAATATAAACCTATGGTAAAAACCCTAGGTTTCCTTATTTGATCAAAAGAGTTGAATATGATAGATAAACCAAGTTTGATTTTAGGAAGAACTCCACAATATGGAAACTTTGATAAAAACAGAATTTTGTTGGTTAAGGAAACCCTTGATTTAAACCATAGACTTGTATTAAAAATTAACCCTAGAGAGGGAGAAGGGAAAGAGTTAAGGAAGAGAGGTGAATTGGGGCACCTTCACACCCACTTACCTAAGCGCAATAACTCTAACCATTAGCCATTTCAAGCATTGGCAGCCCTATTTGCCTTAGAACAATTACCACACCTATTTGCACCCTTACAAGTGCTCAAAACCATGCAAAAATACTAACATGCAAATCTGGACAGAATAGTATAATGGCCTAAAATCATCTACTAAGCATGCTAATAACAAAAAACAGCGAACTTTCATAAGCCCTAACACAATCCTAGAACCATACTGTCACACCCCATTTTTGTACCACCTTACTAGGGCTCATCATTTCATGCATGTTTTTGTTTTGTTTTTGAGTCTAGTCACTTGCATTAGGTTTCTAGAGTCACAAGGACAATAGGTATGAATTTTGGTTCAAATTGGAGTTGATCTTGAGGGATAATAAGAGCTTTTGTGACTTGAGGGGCATAATTGTCTTTTAAGTCCCAAACTTTTCATTTGACCTTGGAATGATCTCCAAATTGTCAATTGGAGTTCATATGGATGCATATGAGGTATTAAGTCCCGTGGCCCTGATGATGAGTTTAGTGTGGTTATTTACGGATTATCCTTGAAGAATTAGTGCGAATCATAGCATGAGATTTTTGGTTAAAATGAAAAGAAAATTATTTTATTAAATTAGCCATTTTTATCATGACACTAACACGTGTACGTATGTGATGAGTGTGTGTACGCACATACGATACATATGCATGCGTGTTAGCGGTCAGTCTCCCAATTTTTATAAAAGACAATTTCCTTTTCCTATTCAGATTAGAAGTCTTTTATCATTATAAAATACCTTTTGATTATTCTCCAAAGAAACCTAGTCCAGGAAGGAAAGGGAAACTCCAGATTTCAGCTATAAATACTCTCTTAATGTCTTTAAACAGGAAGAGGAGAAGAGGGTTTGGAGGGAGAGAAATTCGTCATAATTCAGCAGCAGATTTTCTGAAAACCAGCACTCGTATTTTAATCATAACTTTTTCATCCAAATTCAGAATTTGATGAAATTGGTCTTGTTAGAAAGATAATTCAATTCTCTACAACTTTGTATTTCACAAGCTTTGTCCAAATCCGACGTTTTCATACCCAAAAACGCGATTGAAGTTGCTGCTGCTGCAAAGTGACGAAAATCACTTTTCTTTTCTCTTGTTCTCTTTTTGTTTTCTATTTCTTTTCAAAGTTGAGTGAGTTTTGATCTCTTTGCTGTGATACCACTTTGACAAAGAGGAGGATTCGTGTTGGTTTGATTCACTCTAAAGACCTGAGGAGCCACGAACAATTACAAACACAAAGGAAGGCCCTTCCTAAGGTATTCTCCTTCTCTATTCAAGCTTAAACTAGGTTTTCATATGGGTTAGGCTTATTGCATGTTAAAGGTAACTTTTTTTATCATGTATTAACACTCTAGCTAGTTAATATACATGGAATATCTATTGTTTATCTACTGTTTAGCATGCTTTAGGGCTGTCCTTTAGGTTTTTAATGCATAGTTATGATTCTTGTGCTCCTGTTTGTCCTTGTGCTAGGATTAGTGTCATTGCATGTTAGAGTTAGGATTTTCATCATGTTATATTGCTTTAGTTAGTTAATATGCATGATTTAATTTCTGTTTAGTTTGGTTTTAGCATGATTAAAGTATGTCTTGTGAGTTTTTAAGCATATTTGTGAGTTTAGGGTTTTAGAGTCATTGTTTCGTGTTTGTTTTCATATAGCATGATAAAGTAGACTTTTTTATTGGTTTTTCTTCGTGTTTGCTGTATATGTTTTTCATATGGAGTAAACATGATAGTTTTGCATGCATGTTAGTATGTTTTAGGGTTTTTATGCATGATATGGTTCTAGGAATATGTTAGGACTTATTATTGTTCGCTGTTTTTGCTATTGGCATGCTTAGTGGATGATTTTAGGTCATAATACTATTCTGTCTGTCACACCCCATTTTTGCACCACCTTACTAGGGCTCATCATTTCATGCATGTTTTTGTTTGGTTTTTGAGTCTAGTCACTTGCATTAGTTTTCTAGAGTCACAAGGACAATGGATATGAATTTTGGTTCAAATTGGAGTTGATCTTGAGGGATAATAAGAGCTTTTGTGACTTGAGGGGCATAATCGTCTTTTAAGTCCCAAACTTTTCATTTGACCTTGGAATGATCTCCAAATTGTCAATTGGAGTTCATATGGATGCATATGAGGTACTTAAGTCCCGTGGCCCTGATGATGAGTTTAGTGTGGTTATTTACGGATTATCCTTGAAGAATTAGTGCGAATCACAGCATGAGATTTTTGGTTAAAATGAAAAGAAAATTATTTTATTAAATTAGCCATTTTTATCATGACACTAACACGTGTACGTATGTGATGAGTGTGTGTACGCACATACGATACATGTGCATGCGTGTTAGCGGTCAGTCTCCCAATTTTTATAAAAGACAATTTCCTTTTCCTATTCAGATTAGAAGTCTTTTATCATTATAAAATACCTTTTGATTATTCTCCAAAGAAACCTAGTCCAGGAAGGAAAGGGAAACTCCAGATTTCAACTATAAATACTCTCTTAATGTCTTTAAACAAAGGAGGAGGAGAATAGGATTTTTAGAGAGTGAAATTCGTCATAATTCAGCAGCAGATTTTCTGAAAACCAGCAGTCGTATTTTAATCATAACTTTTTCATCCGAAGTCAGAATTTAATAAAATTGGTCTTGTTAGAAAGATAATTCAATTCTCTACAACTTTGTATTTCACAAGCTTTGTCCAAATCCAACGTTTTCATACCCAAAAACGCGATTGAAGTTGCTGCTGCTGCAAAGTGACGAAAATCATTTTTCTTTTCTCTTGTTCTCTTTTTGTTTTCTATTTCTTTTCAAAGTTGAGTGAGTTTTGATCTCTTTGCTGTGATACCACTTTGACAAAAAGGAGGATTCGTGTTGGTTTGATTCACTCTAAAGACCTGAGGAGCCACGAACAATTACAAACACAAAGGAAGGCCCTTCCTAAGGTATTCTCCTTCTCTATTCAAGCTTAAACTAGGTTTTCATATGGGTTAGGCTTATTGCATGTTAAAGGTAACTTTTTTATCATGTATTAACACTCTAGCTAGTTAATATACATGGAATATCTATTTTTTATCTACTGTTTAGCATGCTTTAGGGCTGTCCTTTAGGTTTTTAATGCATAGTTATGATTCTTGTGCTCTTGTTTGTCCTTGTGCTAGGATTAGTGTCATTGCATGTTAGAGTTAGGATTTTCATCATGTTATATTGCTTTAGTTAGTTAATATGCATGATTTAATTTCTGTTTAGTTTGGTTTTAGCATGATTAAAGTATGTTTTGTATGTTTTTAAGCATATTTGTGAGTTTAGGGTTTTAGAGTCATTGTTTCGTGTTTGTTTTCATACAGCATGATAAAGTAGACTTTTTTATTGGTTTTTCTTCGTGTTTGCTGTATATGTTTTTTATATGGAGTAAACATGATAGTTTTGCATGCATGTTAGTATGTTTTAGGGTTTTTATGCATGATATGGTTCTAGGAATATGTTAGGACTTATTATTGTTCGCTGTTTTTGCTATTGGCATGCTTAGTGGATGATTTTAGGTCATAATACTATTCTGTCCAGATTTGCATGTTAGTGTTTTTGCATGGTTTTGAGCACTTGTAAGGGTGCAAATAGGTGTGGTATTTGTCCTATGGCAAATAGGGCTGCTTATGTTTGAAATAGCTAATGTTTGGAGTAATTGCGCTCAGGTAAGTGGGTGTGAAGGTGCCCCAATTCACCTTTCTTCCTTATCCCTTCTCTTCTCCCTATTTAGGGTTAATTTTTAATATGATCCTATGGTTTAATTAGAGGTTTCCTTCATAAACAAAATTCTGGTTTTTATTAAGGTTTCCATTTTGTGGATTTCTTTCCCAAAATCAAACTTTCTTTCAATTCTCTTTTGATCAAATAAGGAAACCTAGGGTTTTTACCATAGGTTTGTATTAGGACTTAACCTTAGTTCTAATCGAACTACGTAGACTTTGATCCATGTATTTCGTTGCATGGTACGTAGGCGCTCTTCGTGAGGCTCAAGTCCGTTCTAGGATCCAAGCATCCTAGGTTTATTTTTGTTTTCTTTTCTTCTTTTTCTTTTTCTGTTTTTATGTGCTTATTATGCATGGATGGATGAATGAAATATATGATATGCATGCAATTCTTGTGATGATATACTTGCTGATTTTTGTATGGAAAGATCTTGATTTAGCCCAAATGAACTGAGAGACCGAAAGGGTGACATGGGTGCCTATAGGCTTTGCCTAGAACCTTCCCATGTCATAACTTAGCCTCCGAATCCCCGATTTCTTTAGTTTTCAAAAGATTGGTTTTTTCCTTTCCTTTTTTATGGAGTCATTCAAATTGTTTTCCTAAAACAAACTATTTTTAGGGTTTTCCTTGTTTCCTTTTAAAAAATAAGGTGGCGACTCCTTTCCTTTTTCTTTTTCAAACCCATTTTCTTTCAATCCCTTGTGGGCCCAATTTCCGGGGTTCACACTGTCCAGATTTGCATGTTAGTGTTTTTGCATGGTTTTGAGCACTTGTAAGGGTGCAAATAGGTGTGGTATTTGTCCTATGGCAAATAGGGCTGCTTATGTCTGAAATAGCTAATGTTTGGAGTAATTGCGCTCAAGTAAGTGGGTGTGAAGGTGCCCCAATTCACCTTTCTTCCTTATCCCTTCTCTTCTCCCTATTTAGGGTTAATTTTTAATATGATCCTATGGTTTAATTAGAGGTTTCCTTAACCAACAAAATTCTGGTTTTTATTAAAGTTTCCATTTTGTGGATTTCTTTCCTAAAATCAAACTTTCTATCAAATTCAACTCTCTTGATCAAATAAGGAAACCTAGGGTTTTAACCATAGGTTTATATTAGGTCTTAACCCTAGTTCTAATCGAACTACGTGGACTTTGATCCATGTATTTCGTTGCATGGTACGTAGGCGCTCTTCGTGAGGCTCAAGTCCGTTCTAGGATCCAAGCATCCTAGGTTTATTTTTGTTTTCTTTTCTTCTTTTTCTTTTTCTGTTTTTATGTGCTTATTATGCATGGATGGATGAATGAAATATATGATATGCATGCAATTCTTGTGATGATATACTTGCTGATTTTTGTATGGAAAGATCTTGATTTAGCCCAAATGAACTGAGAGACCGAAAGGGTGACATGGGTGCCTATAGGCTTTGCCTAGAACCTTCCCATGTCATAACTTAGCCTCTGAATCCCCGATTTCTTTGGTTTTCAAAAGATTGGTTTTTGCCTTTCCTTTTTTATGGAGTCATTCAAATTGTTTTCCTAAAACAAACTATTTTTAGGGTTTTCCTTGCTTCCTTTAAAAAATAAGGTGGCGACTCCTTTCCTTTTTCTTTTTCAAATCCATTTTCTTTCAATCCCTTGTGGGCCCAATTTCCGGGGTTCACACATACCATGCATAAAAACCCTAGAATGGACTAACATGCATGCAAAAATATCATGTTTACTCCATATGAAAAACATATACAGCAAACATGAAGAAGAACCAATGAAAAGACCTACTTTATCATGCTGTATGAAAACTAAAACAAAACAAGGACACTAACAACCCTAAACTCACAAATATGCTTAAAAACTTACAAAACAAACTTCACACATACTAAAATAAACCTAAACAGAACCTAAATCATGCATATTAACTAACTAAAGCAATAAAACATGATAAGAAACCCTAAGACTAACATGCAATAACACTAATCCTAGCACAAGGACAACAGGAGCACAAGAATCACACCTATGCTTAAAAAACCTAAAGGACAACCCTAAAGCATGCTAAAATTATGATAAACAGTAGATATTCCATGTATATTAACTAGCTAGAGTGTTAATACATGATAAAAAAGCTACCTTTAACATGCAATAGGCCTATCCTATATGAAAACCCATATTCAGCATAAGAAGGAGTAAGGCATACCTTAGGAAGAGGCTTCCTTGCTGCTGTAGAGACTCTCTCTTCCTCTTATGGATGACTTGAACCAATGTTCTCCAAGGCTGCAGCAAGAACTCCAACTCTCCTTCAAGTCTCTCTCTCTTATTCCCTCTCTAACACTTAGGTATTTAGGCATAAAGTGGCTCCCCTTGTGCTGAAGCATAGAGGGGTATTTATAGAGTTTCATTAGGATTAATCAATGGTTAGGATTAAAACCCTAATAATTAATCCAAGGGCTATTAGAGACCCCCTTGGGGCTTAAGTAACTCAGAAGTTACCAAAAATTAGAAGGAAACTTGTCTAAAAGAGCCCTTGTACGTCAAAATAGGCAAGAGTCCGCTTCAGCAAGGAATTATGGTGCAAATAGGAAAGTGGCCTCGGGTGACCACCTAAGGCTGGGCGGCTAGCCACCTGGGCCTAGGCGGCTAGCCACCCGGGGCTGGGTGGTCACCCGAGCCCATTTCGGATTTTTCTCCTATTTTGCCTCCTTTCCCTTCTAGAAGCGTTTCAGGGGGCAAATTAACTCCGATTTTGATGAAACAAAAGCCAAAACGACCGTGTTTCGATGAGGAATATGTTTTTGAACATTTTAGGGTGAAAAACACTAACCATGGGGGCATGGTTAGGTTTGAACAAGGTGGTTAACCACTATGCTCTACCTTTGCTAAGCATAGGCATGCACATGGGGTCAAACCAAATACTTTCCATATCAAAATTGAACTTCATAAAACACTTTTGGGGGTAAAATGATGACTAATGAAAGTCAATTTGAAAAGATTTGGTTGGTAATTGTGAGTCAATAGAACTAACCCAAAGGAGGGTCAATTAATTAACTTGAACTGTATCGAGCCATTTTAATCCCGAGCCATTGATTTATCAAATTGAACCTAGAAATACCTCTTATGCATCCATATGAACTCCAATTAACAATTTGGAGATCATTTCAAGGTCAAATGAAAAGTTTGGGACTTAAAAGACGATTATGCCCCTCAAGTCACAAAAGCTCTTATTATCCCTCAAGATCAACTCCAATTTGAACCAAAATTCATACCCATTGTCCTTGTGACTCTAGAAACCTAATGCAAGTGACTAGACTCAAAAACAAAACAAAAACATGCATGAAATGATGAGCCCTAGTAAGGTGGTGCAAAAATGGGGTGTGACAATATGTATGTTTCGTTTTTTGTTTTCTTACATGACTAAACCATTTGTATTCGTATTAAAAAGTGTTGTGACTATTGAACACTAATGATTCACAGATATGGCTAGACTTACGGTGTCCAAGAAGAAACGATTGATTTGTATGTTAGAAAGTATTCGATGTCTACTCAATTGTATTAATGTTCTTGAAGTTTTGTTGTACTCACTATTAGAACAACATTATAGAAAATATTATTTGAAGTTTGAGTCCTACTTCACAGTAGAAGGACGTGAAGCGCACCTTCGCAATATCATATTGCACAATGACACAACATGCATAAGCCAATTGCATATGAATAGGTTAACTTTTGCCAAGTTGTGTGATTTGCTTCGCACTATTGGCAAGTTAAAGGACACTAGGCACGTAACAGTTGAGAAGGTGACTACTATGTTCTTACATATTCTTGCCCACCATGTAAAAAATAGAGTCATAATAAATAAGTTCATGCGGTCTGGTGAAACTATTAGTAGATACTTCAATCTAGTGTTGAATGGAGTCATTTGATTGCAAAGCCATTTGCTTAAACAACCAGAAGCAGTTTCAGAAAACTCCACGGATGGACGATGGAAATGGTTTAAGGTATATATACCAAACACATGGTCCAATGATACACTATTTCATTTTTACGATTTATTTCAATTTTTTATTTTTATTTTATACCATCTGTATTGTAGAACAGTTTGGGAGCTTTAGATGGAACTTATGTTAGTGTGACTGTACCCGAGGTTGATAAACTTAGATATCGAACACGGAAAAATGATATTGCAACCAATGTCCTCGGAGTTTGCTCCCAAGACATGAAATTCATTTTTGTGTTGCCTGGTTGGGAAGGATCTGCCACTGATTCGTGAGTATTAAGAGACGCTGTTAGTAGGAGACATGGTCTTAAGGTCCCTTGCGGTACGTTACAAATGGTTGTTAATTATCTTGCGTTTTTTGTACATTCATCCATTAAAATCAACATTACTATTCTTAGGGTTTTATTATCTTGTTGATGTTGAATACCCTAATGGATAGGGTTTTCTTGCCCCGTATAGAAGCCAACGATATCATCTGAATGATTGGAGTACTGGTCACCAACATACTACTCCACAAGAATTTTTCAACATGAAACATTCAAGTGCTAGGAATGTTATAGAACGATGCTTTGGTCTGTTGAAGCAGAGGTGGGCCATTTTAAGGAGTCTGTCTTTTTATCCAGTGAAGATACATAACCGGATCATTGTCGCATGTGTTCTTTTGCACAACCACATAACCCGAGAGATGCCGATCGACCCATTTGCTGAACTGCCGTTTGTTGAAAATTATACTATACCACATGGTCAATCATTAGAATATGTTGATGTAATTGATCAATGGCAAGATTGGAGGGATACAATGGCAAATGAGATGTTCAATGAATGGAGGGCATCTAGGAATGCATAGCGTGTAGTTTTTTGTTGGATATCGTACATTTGTTTGTTGGATAATGTTAAAGTTTATTATTGGTTTGTAATAATTTTATAAGATGGTAGACTACTTGAATAATCTTGGTATTATGCTATGTGATATTTATTTGTTTAATTCTTAATTGGTTTGTATGTGATTGTTTTTTGGTTAATTAGTAAATTTAAAGTTTGTTATTGATTTGTAACTTTTTTTTGAGAAGGCACTTACATAGTCTTACTTGTATATATTTCAATTATATTTGCATACGCATTGTATTGTGTTGAATGTACAGGATGGCATCCCTCAATACAGCTTCCACACCCGTTGCAAGGAATCAGAAACATCAATGGACTCCGACTGAGGATGCTAAACTGATCGGGTGTTTATATGAGTTGTATACTATGGGTGCATGGAAATGCGAAACTGGATTAAAATTCGGATACTTGGTTAAATTGGAGCATATACTAGAAGCGAAGACACCTGGATGTGAGTTAAAAGCGTCGCCTCACATTGAATCGCGTGTCAAGATGTTGAAGAAGCAAGCTATGGCTATCGCTAAAATGTTCTCCCACGGAAGTGGATTCTCTTGGAACGATGTAGATAAGATGGTAGTAGCTGAGAAGGACATGTTTGATTTGTGGGTTAAGGTAATTATTTGTTAGTAAATATGTATTTATTTCGTTTAATAATTTCAATACATACATTACTAGATATCAAACACATTTGTGCATATAAACACATTTATGCACATATTTATTAATTGAAACTTTTCAACATGTTGTAGAGTCATCCAACTGCTCGTGGGTTGCGAAACAAACCTTTCCCGCACTAGGACACTTTATTGGAAATATTTGGCAAGGATCGTGCGAATGGATTGGGAGCTACTACCCTAGCTACAGAGGAAGAAGCCATTGAATCCACTGAAGCCACTATTGCTAATGATGTCGATCAAAGTATTGCATTTGAGGAAGGTCTCGATGGCATTGATTTTTCCAGCACTCAAGCCCAACCATCGCTACAAGAGACATCGCAACAAAAGACTCGAAAGAGCATAGATGGCTGGACTCGTGGTATGCTTGAAGTATCATCATCTATCAACAAGCTCGTGGATGGTACTGTGAACCCACGAAAAAAGGGTAGCGCCCACAAGGGTTTGGCAAAAAGATTAAAAAAAAAATGTGTACGAGTTTAAAAGACAACAAACGAAAAAGAGTCGCCACCTCATTTTTTAAGGAAAGAGGAAAACCATAAAAATGTTTTATTTTCAAAACCACATGACTCCATTAAAGGAAAAAGTAAAGTCTTTGAAACCAAAAAATTAGATTCGGGGACTAAGTTACGACGTGGGAAGGTTCTGAGCAAAGCCCATAGGCACCCACATCACTCGAATTGGTCTCTTAATTTGATTGGGCTAATTTAAGATCTTTTTCACTCAAATATCATCATATATCATCACAAGGCAGCATGCATAACATATATCCCATCCATCTCATCCATGCATAATCAAACAAATAAAAAAAAAAAAAAAACGAAAAGAACTTAGGATACTTGGATCCCAGAACGGACTTGAGCCTCAAAATGAGCGCTTACGTACCATGTAGGGAAATACATGGATCAAAGTCCACGTAGTTCGAAAAGAATAGGGTTACAACCTAATACAAACCTATGGTAAAAACCCTAGGTTTCCTTGTTCGAAAATGTATTGAATAGTCCAAAATTGAAAACTTCCACAAGATGGAAACTTTGATAGAAAACCAGAATTTTATTAATGAAAGAAACCCTTGATAATTACCATATGTCCGTATTAAGAAATAAC
Source organism: Liquidambar formosana (assembly GCA_039720395.1). Classification (NCBI taxonomy): domain Eukaryota; kingdom Viridiplantae; phylum Streptophyta; class Magnoliopsida; order Saxifragales; family Altingiaceae; genus Liquidambar; species Liquidambar formosana. The sequence goes on from CM077822.1 coordinate 24,658,659, forward strand.
CCTAAGAAGGAGAAGAGAAAGGAAAGTAAGAAAGGTGAATTAGGGTACCTTCAAACCCACTTACCTAAGCGCAATAGCTCCAAGCATTAGCAATTTCAAGCAATAGCAGCCCCATTTGCAATAGGACAATTATTGTACCTGTTTACACCCTTACAAGTGCACAAAACCATACAAAAAGAACAATATACTAATCTAGACAAAACCATGACAAAGCCTAAAATCATCCATTCACCATACAAACAACAAGAATAATAAATAACTAAGGACCCCAACTCAATCCTACATGCAATGACCTGACTAACATGCATAAAAAACCCACCAAAGACATACTAACAATCATGAGAGACTCCAATAATATCAATAAACATGATAGCAAAGCCTATTCTAAGCAAAAAGATAATATTTTATGTAAAATATGAAAATAGGCCTTCCTACGGCGAGCTTTCTTAAGCAAAACTATCCTAAGATAATTTCACGTAAAAAAGTCGTTATGGGGAGGTGTAATCATTATATCCTACATAAAATATATATACTAGAACACAATAAAAGTGATTCATACTTAAACACATCACAGAAAGCTCTCATGCAAAACCCTGCTTAACAAAAAGGATAATTATCCTTAGAAAAGGATAATATCTCCAAAAACCCTATAAAAACTACTATATGAATGCAAACCTAGCATGATTCAATTATATGCAGCATATATAGAGTGACTATGATGAGAAACAACTCAAAAAGTTAGGCTAAGCATGCTGTATGAAACTTGTGTGATTTTAGGGTTATCGAAACCCTAATTTCACAACTATGCATTAAAACCTATGAAACGACTCTAACACATGCTCAAATCATCATGAATATCATTCATATCATATATACTAACTAACAAGAGCATCAACTCATGACAATTATCATAGCAACCTAAACATGCGAACTATGCATGATTTGAGAGGATAGAAGAGATAATGCTTTCAAAACCTTAGTAAACCAGGGATTATCAAGCATATAAAGCCATAAATCATCTCAAAATCATTCATATCACATCATAAAAACATTGAACTATCCTAACATGTGGAGTTACATCATGCACTAGAACTATCATAGAAGAAGAAGAAGAAGAAGGAGAAGGAGAAAACCTATGTTTAGCGTTCAAAAGAAGTGCTTACCTCTTGTAGAACCTTCCTTGTCTTCAAACTCCTTGCTCTGTTGCTTGATTAGGGTTGAAGAGCCTCCTCTTGATGTCCTTCTAGCTCTCCAAACTCGTAGCTCCCTCTCTCTCTAAATGTAAAGTGTAATTAACCTCCCCTTATGTGCTGAATATCATGTCCTTTATATAGAGAACTGACCTCCTAAACCAATGGCTAAGATTAATTCATTAAACATTGATCCTAGGGCCATTAGAGACTCTCTTGGTGCTCAAATAACTCAAACTTACACAATCCTAAGAGAAAACAAGTTGTAATGGCGGAGGAAACCGTTAAAAGAGGGAGAGAAGAGTCAGAATTCTATTTGAAGACGGAGTCCTCGGGTGACCAACTAGCCCCGGATGGTTAGTTGTCTGGGCTTGGACGGCTGACCTGTTAGGATTATGCCCTAGAGCCAATCATAGAGATGATTGTTTAGGGATTAGGAACAATCATTTGATTTCATTTATGTATATCACATTTATTATTGATTTAATAAAAGGGCTTATTCTATTATGTTTATATGCATCATTTATATTTACATAATATGTCCATGGAGTTAGAGTTGAGAATATGGAATTACAAAGAGTTGTAATTTTGGGACTATAGATATATCTCTGTACTAAACTCCTTAAGCATTCCTAGTTGAAGGTTCACTATGATGGACAGTAATGAACCATAGGACTAGCACTTGTTAGGTTGACTCTATAGGAGGATAGCTAGTCTCAAGCTATTTGTGTGGAGACACTACAACCAACAAGTGGGTGCCTATTATAAGAATAGGTACACTGAATGTGACCAAAGATATGAGATAAACTGAATGGAGTTTTATCCTGCCTGTCAATCAGTTTCTCATTGTTATAGTGGTACAAGTAATCCTTAGACCTGAGACACCATAGTTGCATTATGCATGTAGCTTTAGAAGTTTGATAACACTAAGTGCAGATCCTATTCAGGGGTCTGCAAAGGTGTTCATTGGCCCTACTGCTATGTGTATGAAGGCATGTGAGTGATCAACAAGGGATCCATCACTCTCAGGAAAAAGAGAGAGAATGTCTCATATAGCATTCATAATATAACTCATTAAATCCATGGCCATGGTAGGATGAATATGAAAAGAGTTTCATGAGTTCATCAATGAGTTGATATCTATGAATGAGTATAAAGTAATTGAACTAGGGACTTGACAGACTTCCATGTCCTATTAGTTCAATTGGAGACATTGTGTTGAAGGAAGGATGCAATTGTAACCTATAAACTATAACAGAAGGGTTCTTTGTAAATGACTATTCACCTCATTAAGGACCACACCATGAGCCATATGCTAGGTGTTACTCATGGTTAGTAGAAGCCCTAATTGATATAAGTGAGTTATAATCAATTAGGGAATTGGAAGGAGTTCCAATTAGACCCTAAATGGAAAGAGTTCCATTGTGCACACCTCGTGCTATTCCTACTACTTGATGATGTGAACCCAATGGGTCACACACTGATCATGCAAGAAGGGCTTTAAAGTCTGAGAGAAAGGGTTTTAGTGAATAAAGAATAGTTCTTTATGGGCCTATTTGTATTTGATACAAATAATAGGGGTTAATGTGCAATTAAGAGTAATTACACATAACCCTATTAGGGTTTCTTCCCTATGGCCAGCCCCCTTTAGTGGGCTGCCTATATAAGTCACACTTATGTGTGACATGGCATAATAGGCTTGCACAAAAAACCCTAGCCGTCCAGCCCCTTGGAGGCTCTCTTCTCTCTCTCTCTCTTCTCCACCTCTAGCAACAACAAGGAAGAAGAAAGAAAGGACTTGAAGCTCTAGCTAGGTGTGGATACCGTTGGAGGCAGCACACTTGGGCTGCTCATTCACCGCTGTCCGGAATAGACGCTTGGAGCAAAACGGAGAAGACAAAAATCCTGTAAGTGTTCTAACCCTCTTCGTAGTTAGGGTTTGTTTTTGTGTTATGCATAGTTAGATTCATGGGATTGGGAATCGTAGGAAAAATTTTTTATATTCCGCACTTCTATTTTTCCCTCTTGTTCGATTCCCAACAGTGGTATCAGAGCCATGATTATGCATAATACAAAATACATATGGGCTGGTAATTATGGTGTAGTTGAATGATTCAAAAATCTGGAAAATTTTTCTGCATAATTGGTTTTCCTCCATGGCTGAACCTAGGGTTTGGAACCCTAGGTCAATTCTCTTCTACTCCTCTTCTTATTGATGGTTAAGTGTAGCCATGGATGCAATAGGTTGCATAGGGCTTGAGTTTGGAGAAGAAGAATAAGAAAACTAGGGTTTTATAAAACTGTTATGAACAGTTTTCATGGTTGCCATGAAAAACCGTCATCTTGTTTTGCATGCCGAATTCAGAGTTCTTCTCCAAAATTTTCGAACCATATATGGTTAGAAAGGTCTTCGAATAAGCTTTCCAACCCAACAAACGGTACGTCAATCCGAGTTCTGTAGTGAAAGTTATGAATTTTTTACTACAGGCTGTCTGGAAAGACAGTTTTGCTCGGGAATGATGCAATAGCCACAACTTTGAGTTATTGATGGAGATCAAAGGCATGGCAATGGTTGCCATCACTTGGGTTATGTTCTAGACATGGTAGGGAAAGGTTCCCAAGCATTTAGATGCATCATAATTGGATTAAGATGCTAGAACAGAAGGAAGAAGGAGAAGAACACCATGGAGGCTGAATCTGGGTTTTAGAACCCTAAGGTTCTTGCAATTAATTCTAATTAAAGCTGCTGTATTTATGATGGAAGATCATTTTAGGATCATTATATATCATGTGTATATGATTTTCTTTAAGTTTCAAAAAGGTTTTGATGGAAAAAGATTCAAAAAGTTTGAAAATTTTTCATGAACAGCATAGCAGATTTTCTCTGCAGAAAAGTCATCAATGGAGTTTTGATTAGAACTCGAGTTAGGGAACTCCAAATTGCATGAAACCAATTGTATTAGTTTCCTAAGACATGTAGGATACTGGGAAAATTCGTTTGGTAGCCTAATTCATTCATCTTGCTGGGTTTTAAATCAATTTCTGACCATGGACAGTGTGCTGTCAAATTCTGGGCAGCCTACTGTTGTTTTAATTGTTTAGAACAATTGGTGATGATTTGATCATCCAAACCTCTTCTATTAGCTTAGTATTTCATGTAGGGACATGATACAAAAGCTGGTTTCAATGGAGGAGTCGAATTGATAAGGATTTAGAAGCTATTGTGACCTTCAAGGTCTGCAACAATGGCTCCAGCAATGGGTTTTGGAAACCCTGATTGTTCTTGATGATGGCAGCCACTTCCACCACTTCTCACATGTCCAAAGGCTTGTCCCATACCCCTAGGATGTTCTCCCATGACTGGCCATGGCCTCCCACAGTCGTTGGTGGCCATGGCAGCCTAGCCAAGCTCAGGCAGCCCCCTGGTAGTGACGGCTGCATAGAGTTAAGGATGAAACCCTAATTTTGAGTTAATGATGAAACCCTAATTTTATTATGGCATTAATTAAAACCCTAATTGGAATATTAATTACCTTAATTAAGAGTTAATGATTGGTCATTAAATGACCAATCATGGTTATTGATTGTTAGGGCATAATTAATACCATTAATGATGTCTAGGGTTAGGGTTTTGGAAACCCTAATTAGTGTAATTAATTAAGGGTAATTAATACCCTATTTGGCATTAATTAAACCCTAATCCCTTTTATTAAATACCATATGAACCTAGGGTTTTAATGATTGGACATTAAATGACCAATCATAAGGCATTTAATGACTAGGGCTTGCATTTAGGGTTTAGGGTTATGCATTTAGGGTTTAGGGTTTTAGGAAACCCTAATACACTAATTCATTATTTTAATGATTTTATTTAATTCCTATATTAATTATTTAATTAATATTGATTAATTTTATAATGTTTTAAATGGTTTAAAACACAATTAGGGATTAAATTAAAATCTGGAAATTCTTAATTAAATGAAATTGTTTTGTTTAATTAAGGAAACCCTAATATTGGATATTAGAGTTATTTTAGGAAACTTTACATGTTTTAAATTAATTTGATTAATTGAAACTGTAATGTCTTAAATGTTAAGACTTTATTTAATTCTGGATATTTTTGTTAAAACCTAATAAGATTAGGATGCATTAATGAGATTAATGTAAATCATTCAAGAGAATTACCATAATGCCCATATGTTTTAATGTTTACAGTTTTTCTTTACATTATGCAATGAGATTGTATGTATGTGTTTGGATGATGATTATGGACTATACCCTTTAAACCAATTGTGATTGGCCGTCTTATGAATGGGATGTTATTATTTACAAGAGTTGTAATTTTATTAAGGTGATGTAATTTATTTGGGGCTTGCATGCCACCTTCCCTCTCCCTCTCTCTCTATCATTCTCTTATGTACCCCACATTCCCCTTATGTATCCCTTTCTTTAAATTATGTAAATGTTATGTAATCGAGAACGCACTAAGGATCATGGTGGACCCAAAGGAGCATGATAGAGCCCAACAACCCAATGGTGGAGACCATCAAGCCAAGGGAGCAGATTGAAGGACTTGAAAGCTTAGAGAAGTGTTTCAAGACAGCATGCATGTTTCGAATGTGTTATTTTACGATCACCTACACCCACTTTAGACCTTGGATTCAATCTATTGGCTTGGATTGAATCCTCTCAAAGTCCATAATCATCATAGTGGGAGCTTTAATTTATGAGATAATTGTATTAGCTCCAATACCATAGTTTGGTATATGTTACCTATTCACTTAGGGACTAATATCAAAATATGGTACTTTATATATGTTGATATATAATAACATGCGATGTATGATTTATAATAGCATGAGATGTATGATTATAAATAGCATAATTTATATGTTTAAATTTTGATACATAGGACGCATGTTAATTTGATGAGACCCCTTAAAACCCCTCTCTTTTAATATTAAGTTGAAAATGAAGAAATCATAGGGAATGAATTCTTCATTGCCTTCAATCATTATAGGATCATCTAACGTCCCTTAATGTGGGTACCTGGCTGCAGACATGTAGGAGCTACCCATGTTAAAGACATTACTTGAAACTATCACATATGAGATATCATGGGGTGCCTAAACTGGTATATACCAAGAAACTAACATGTGAGGTATATATTTGGCGAAACATACCTGTGTGAATGATGGGTTTAACTTAACTAGGGAAGTATTCCAAGAAACTAACATGTGAGGTGTATGTTCCCTAGAGGCAAAACGATTGGAACTTGCTTATGAAGCAATAGACAAAGAGTTGTCTTCTTATTGTGGGTTAGAAGCCAAGAAACTAACATGTGAGGCTTCTAGGTCACAGTGGGACCCCAATCCCCATTAGGAATGAGATTCCCGAATTCCATTAGAGGGTGTATGGAATTTGATAAAATAGTGGGAGGTACCATATGATTAAAGACCCAATCATTATGGATAAAAATGAAATCTAATTCTTTGTTTATGTAGATTACCTAATTACTCACCTCAAAACCCCTATTTCCTAATATAGGATATTGATAGTTTGACTAAACCCGATTCCTTTGATTGACTTAGGAAATTGAGAATTGTTCTCAATTTCAAAAGATTGTTTATATGCTATTAGGTTTTTTATTAAAGGCCCTCCATAAAACATCCTAAGAAGAAAAAGACACTATGCGCAATTGGCATCTTGTTGCCATGCTATATGATAGTATTGATGACCAATGAGCTTTAGAAGCAAAATTAGTCAATGCAAGTGCCTTTGATGTCCTACATCACATACAAAGGTTGTATAGTGAGTAAAATAATACTATAAAGTATAGTAGTTATAAAGGACTTCTTCTGGACTAGGATGTAATAAAAGTTGTTTATTAATAATCATTCTTTTGAAAAATGATTAATCACATAGAATAGCTTGAGAAGCTAGATGTGATTTAAAATGGAAGCATAGAGGAAAGCAAGTCTTGAAAAGTCAAAGACAAAGAAATATAATTATTTTGTAGTAAATATAAGGTATTGTAAAGGGAACTTGATAAAGTATCAGTCTTCCTAGAAGAACCAAACTTTTGAAGTTTTGGTTCATGCTCTAAACTAAATTGTTGGTTAGTTCTGCTTCTTGGTTTTTGGATTCTAGTATAATCTAAATCGAAGCAGAAAGTTAAGTAGATAATAAGTTACCTTTAAAAATTTTAATAGAGCAAGAGTTGCTAGATTAATTTTGGGAACTTATTTCTTAACTAAGTCATTTAAGACATTCTAGAAATTTGATTTCCGAATTTAAATGACTAATTAGAGCGAATGCAACGTATTCCGAGAATACAAGAGATGTAGAGACTCTCATTTAAATGTAACGATTATGACTTGGTTATGAGATGACCAAACCCATCTTTTACTTGGTGAAGTGAAAGAGTTACATTTATAATTTGACTAATACATTGTGATGTATATAGTCATGTAGAGCATGCATTCAATTACAGTAGACTCATCTTAGAATACCATAGCTCAATGGTGAATCTAAGAGAACGAATTGAACCCTATTAAGATATGGTTTGATCCATGATGAGTTTTACTAATGTATCCATCTTGGATATACCTTAAAATTGCTACATATTGATAATTTAGGGTTCACTCCAGTTTTGTCCCAATTATATCAGATATGATATGGGAAGAAACCCAACTTAAAGAAGTTAAGGCTTGGGTTTGTGCTACGTTTGTCTGGAAACATAATGTAGACAATCTGGAAATAAGGTCAAGTAAGTGTTGAATTGTGGTATATCCCAAAAGTGGTTGGGATAGTATTTCTATTACTCTAATGAACAAAAGTTGTCCATTAGGATGATTGCTGGATTTTCTTGAGAAAGAGTTCATTCAAGAAAGATGCAAAAGTAGATAGACTTTACAGAATTGTTTGTAAAGCCACAAACCAACAAAGATCCAACCCTTGCCCCTGTTGAGGCAAAACCTTTAATTACACCACATTCTTTTCATAGATCAAATTGGATATTTCTTTAACATAAAAGAGATATTGTATCTCCATTAGAATGTGAAAGAATTGTTCTTTGGTGATAAAGATCACCAAGATAATCCTATTGATTATGATTAGGCGATGTTTGACATCAACTTGAGAAATGACTAAGAGTCATTAAATCCAATATGGACAGGTAGAGACCTAAAAGGCTTGGCTATTTAAGAATGTTTTCAACATAGGCAAAAAGTTGTCTATAAAGAAACTTGTTTGATAATAGTTATACTGAAATCCATTTGGATCTTGTTATCTATAAACACACATTTTGAATATGAGATATGTCAAAAAGGATATAAAGATGTTATATCAAATGGTGAAAAACCATAAAAGTGTGTAAGTTATAGAAGTCTATTAATAGACTACAAGGTTCTCATAATTAGAACATCTATAAAGTTGAAGTAATCAAATTGTTTGATTTCTCTCATTATATAGATGGACCATGAGTGTATGAAAGGTTAGTGGGAGTGCGATCGTTTTTCTTTATCCTAAGTATAGATGACATCATAATCATTATGAATGATATATGAATGTTATCTAATGTAAAGTTTTGGTTTTTGGAGAAAAACTAATTCATGAAAGATTTGGCAGAAGCATCCAATAAGATCTATAGGGATAGATCATATAGATTGCTAAGTATCTCCAAATCATCAAACATAGTTGAAATGTTGAAGGAGTTCAACATGGAGAATTCTAAGGGAGGTCTGATTTACTTCAGATAAGAATTCATTATTCAAGGGCATGTGCCCTAGGATAACACAAGTAAGGTTCTTAAAGTGTTAAGAAGCCTTATTCTACACTATGTATTGAACCTGATATCTATTATGTTGTAATTGTTACAAATAGTTATTAATCAATTCAAATTTGGAATATTGCATTGTATATGGAAATTGTAAACTCATAGTAGATGGGTATATGGATTTGGATATAATCCATATGGGGTATATTTTATATTCACTTTAGTTGGTGAAATACTTAATGGAAGAACTGTATGAAAGATACAGTGGATTCCATTATTAAGGGTGAATTAATTGTCGCATTGTCTAGGAGACTGTTTGGATCTATAAGTTCATTTAGAACTTGGAGTTGTTCCTTCCATTGAGTTGCCCACACCTTGTTTTGTGACAACAATGGGTCTATAGCTCAAGTGTAGGAATCACGGTCTCATCAAAAGTCCAAACACCTAGAGTGACAATTCCAAGTGATTAGAGGAATCATTGGAAGAGGTAATAGATACATTACAGAAGATATTATCTACATAAGTTTTTGTAGACCTACTGACTATAGCTTTAAAACATAATTGGTTATGTCTAAGACCAATATCTTGAGAAGATAGGTATGCGATACATGGTCGATTGGCTTTAGTGCAAGTGGGAGATTGTTAGGATTATGCCCTAGAGCCAATCATAGAGATGATTGTTTAGGGATTAGGAACAATCATTTGATTTCATTTATGTATGTCACATTTATTATTGATTTAATAAAAGGGCTTATTCTATTATGTTTATATGCATCATTTATATTTACATAATATGTCCATGGAGTTAGAGTTGAGAATATGGAATTACAAAGAGTTGTAATTTTGAGACTATAGATATATCTCTGTACTAAACTCCTTAAGCATTCCTAGTTGAAGGTTCACTATGATGGACAGTAATGAACCATAGGACTAGCACTTGTTAGGTTGACTCTATAGGAGGATAGCTAGTCTCAAGCTATTTGTGTGGAGACACTACAACCAACAAGTGGGTGCCTATTATAAGAATAGGTACACTGAATGTGACCAAAGATATGAGATAAACTGAATGGAGTTTTATCCTGCCTGTCAATCAGTTTCTCATTGTTATAGTGGTACAAGTAATCCTTAGACCTGAGACACCATAGTTGCATTATGCATGTAGCTTTAGAAGTTTGATAACACTAAGTGCAGATCCTATTCAGGGGTCTGCAAAGGTGTTCATTGGCCCTACTGCTATGTGTATGAAGGCATGTGAGTGATCAACAAGGGATCCATCACTCTCAGGAAAAAGAGAGAGAATGTCTCATATAGCATTCATAATATAACTCATTAAATCCATGGCCATGGTAGGATGAATATGAAAAGAGTTTCATGAGTTCATCAATGAGTTGATATCTATGAATGAGTATAAAGTAATTGAACTAGGGACTTGACAGACTTCCATGTCCTATTAGTTCAATTGGAGACATTGTGTTGAAGGAAGGATGCAATTGTAACCTATAAACTATAACAGAAGGGTTCTTTGTAAATGACTATTCACCTCATTAAGGACCACACCATGAGCCATATGCTAGGTGTTACTCATGGTTAGTAGAAGCCCTAATTGATATAAGTGAGTTATAATCAATTAGGGAATTGGAAGGAGTTCCAATTAGACCCTAAATGGAAAGAGTTCCATTGTGCACACCTCGTGCTATTCCTACTACTTGATGATGTGAACCCAATGGGTCACACACTGATCATGCAAGAAGGGCTTTAAAGTCTATGAGAGAAAGGGTTTTAGTGAATAAAGAATAGTTCTTTATGGGCCTATTTGTATTTGATACAAATAATAGGGGTTAATGTGCAATTAAAAGTAATTACACATAACCCTATTAGGGTTTCTTCCCTATGGCCAGCCCCCTTTAGTGGGCTGCCTATATAAGTCACACTTATGTGTGACATGGCATAATAGGCTTGCACAAAAAACCCTAGCCGTCCAGCCCCTTGGAGGCTCTCTTCTCTCTCTCTCTCTTCTCCACCTCTAGCAACAACAAGGAAGAAGAAAGAAAGGACTTGAAGCTCTAGCTAGGTGTGGATACCGTTGGAGGCAGCACACTTGGGCTGCTCATTCACCGCTGTCCGGAATAGACGCTTGGAGCAAAACGGAGAAGACAAAAATCCTGTAAGTGTTCTAACCCTCTTCGTAGTTAGGGTTTGTTTTTGTGTTATGCATAGTTAGATTCATGGGATTGGGAATCGTAGGAAAAATTTTTTATATTCCGCACTTCTATTTTTCCCTCTTGTTCGATTCCCAACATGACCATCCAGCCCTGGACAGTTACCCGAGGGGCTCTCCTATTTCACTCCGGTTTTGACTCTTACTCGCTTTAGAAGTCCTAAACTGGTCAAATTAAGTCTGATTTTGACAAAATAAAAGCCAAAACGGCCGTGTTTCGAAGGGGAACACATTTTTAAGCATTTTAGGACAAAAATCCTTAATCATGGGTGCATGGTTAGGTTTTACAAAGGTGGTTAACCATGGTGCTTCACTGTTGCTAAGCTGAGTTTGCACACAAGGTCGAACCAAATGCTTTCCCAATCGAAATTCGATCTTTCTAAACATACCTACGATGTAAATAAGGCCCAATTGAAGTTAAGTGAGAGAAAATTGAGTGGGTCTTGTGAGTCAATTTGAGCAAACCAGGAAAGGGTCTTTTAGCCAACCCGAACCATTATGAGCCGAATTGATCTTAAACCATTAATTCATGAAATTAAACCTATATATAGACTCTATGTACTCATATGAACTCAAGGGAATGATTCAGGATTCATTTCAAGGTCAAATGGAAAATATACGGCTTAAAAGATGATTATGCCCTTAAAGTCGCAAAAGTTCCTATTGACTACTGAAATGAGCTCCAAATCACTTCAAAATTTATACACATGATTTTCAATGCCATAGAAACTCAATGCAAAAGACTAGACTCAAAAAGAACTCAAAATCCTATATGAAATGATATGTCCTAGCTAAAGTGACAAAAATGGGGTGTGACAGGTACCATGGTTTATCTTGACAAGATTGGGAATGCTTTGACCGAGGAAAGTAATTCCAACAAGCAAGTTGCTGAGGAGCTTCGAAAGATAGCTGGTCTTACTATGGTTCAACTCATGCGAGCTAGTGAACACATTATTGGTAGTGCATCCTTGAGTAATCTCTTCTTATCTGGCACAAGTGAGGAGCGTAAGGACATGGTTATAGAGGTGCTTCGCGCAAGTAATTAGTTGGTTTAGTTGGTAGTGTTGTTCCTTAGACTATGTACTTTAATATTGTTATGGGAGTTTTGGCCTTACAGGCAAGATTGTTTTTTGTACTTACTTTAGGATAATTATGATGACCTCGGTACCTTACCATTTTGTTACAGTGGAGGTTGTTTTTTGTATTTAATTTAAGATAAATATGATGACAATAGTACCTTGCCATGTAATTACTATTGTATATGAAATGGGTAGTTATTCAATGATGCGTACTTCAGATGGATATGGATGATATAATACTATCTGCACTAAAGTAAAGAAGTTTAGTATGGTCGACTATATTGTATAATCAATAAGCTCAGTAAAGCTAAACAACTACTGTCTTCAATATGGTCTACCATACCTATCCATAGTTGACTATATTGAATAATGATTTTTCATCAATTCTATATCTAGCTACTGCCTTGAAGTTGGTCAACTATATCTATCTGTGGTCAACTATTTCAATTGGTCCAAAAATTAGTAATGCATTTGAGTTGGTCGACTGTAGACCATTATAGTCGACTATATTGTATACTTCTTAAGCTCATTAAAGTTAAACAGCTACTGTCTTCAATATGGTCGACCATATTGGTCCATAGTCGATCATATTGTATAAGGATTTTTCTTCATTTCTGAGAAGCTACTGCCTTCATGTTGGTCGACTATATCTATATGTAGTCGACTATTTCAATTGGTCTAAAGATCCTTAATGCATTTGATTTGGTCGACTGTAGACCATTATAGTTGACTAAATCACTCGAATTGGGTTTGTTAGGTTTTGGGATCAATTTAGTCGACTAGATCTTGCAATGGTCGACTAAAGCACTCGACTTGAGGTTTTTTAGGTAAATTTATATTGAATCGTGGGTATTTGTAGTGTGCGGGTTCGCGGGATTTTCAACTATACAATTTAAAAGGGAATCCAAACGGACACTAATGAACTTACAATATAGTCAACTTAAAACCCAAACCCAAATGAAATGTCATCACCACCATTCACTCCACCCCACTTCGCCGGTAAACACAGTTGCCATGTCTTCCCCAACCTCCACTATCCAAAACGTCGCATCTCTTCCCAACCTCTACCATCCAAAACGTCGCATCCCTCCCCAACCTCCATCATCACCATTCGGCATTGCTCTACACCCCTTCACTCCATATTTAGTATCGTCACTTTCTCACCCTTTAAATATCGATTTCATGTAACCCTAGCAATTGCATCCATTACCAACTATCAAAGATGAGGACAAGGAGAACAGAGAAAATACTCCAAGCTTCAATTGACGCCACAAAGGGAACAAAGGGAAGCAAAGGCACCTAGGAAGGCACTTCATTAAAAGCAGAGAAATCGAAAAGGAAAGGGAAACGCCAAGTGATTGATGATGCCGAAAGTGGGGATAGTGTAGCCGACAATCTACCTCCACCACAAAGGGATATAGAATCATCCAAACCACCAATGGAGACACAACCTACACAATCGAAGCAATCGAAGAAGCGTCAGAAGAAGAATGAGTGTGCAACCTTGGCAAACCGAGATGGTGATTTATGCATTAATGACACCGTACTTCTCAGGTACAATTCGAACTTCAAGGATCGCACCATTCAGTTGGGAAAGGTTGTGGACTTCAATTTCTTCGTGAGGTATGAGTTCCGGATCCCCTCATTGTTTCGAGCTATCAGTTGGTATGACTTTCTCCATCGAACAACTCTATATACCCTTGATTGGTTCACGCTTTTTACGCCGGATTCAAATTAGAGAAATCTCCCTTACGGTGCACATCATATGTCAAAGGGTTGCCCATTACATTGAATTATGTCACAATCAACCAACTGTTTGGTTTACCCCAATTTGATACTTTCCAGGAATTCTACACACACCATTGGGTTAAGGGGCACGGTTTCAAAAAGAAGAAGGCATTCAGACAGATTTATGAAAGACCAAGAGACGTCTCCAAGGAGAAGCCACCATTGTGCAACCAATTGACTATTGAGGCTAGGATTATTCATAACATGATCCACTATTGCATCTTGCCGCTCATCGATAGTCGTAACCATGTAAGTTATTTTGATGTTTTCCTTATTGTCACACCCCATTTTTGCACCACCTTACTAGGGCTCATCATTTCATGCATGTTTTTGTTTTGTTTTTTAGTCTAGTCACTTGCATTAGTTTTCTAAAGTCACAAGGACAATGAATATAAATTATGGTTCAATTTGGAGTTGATCTTGAAAGATAATAAGAGCTTTTGTGACTTGAGGGGCATAATCGTCTTTTAAATCACAAACTTTTCATTTGACCTTGAAATGATCTCCAAATTGTCAATTGGAGTTCATGTGGATGCATATGAGGTGTTTCTAGGTTCAATTTAATGAATCAATGGCTCATGATTAAAATGGCTCGATGTAGTTCAAGTTGGTTAATTGACCCTCCTTTGTATTAACTTAAATTGACTCACAATTACCAATCAAATCTTTTCAAATTGACTTTAATTACTCATCATTTTATCCCTAAAAGTGTTTTAGAAAGTTTAATTTTGGTTTGGAAAACATTTGGTTCAATCCTACGCTTTGCAAAGGTAGAGCATAGCGGTTAACCGCCTTTGTCAAACCTAACCATGCCCCCATGGTTAGTGGTTTTCACCCTAAAATGTTCAAAAATGTATTCTTCATCGAAACACGATCGTTTTGGCTTTTGTTTCATCAAAATCGGAGTTAATTTAACCCTTGAAACACTTCTAGAAGGAGAAGGAGTCCAAAAAAAGAAAAAAATCTGAAGTGGGCTCGGGTGACCACCAGGGCCTAGGTGGTCACCCGAGAGCACTTTCCTATTTTTTTGCCAACTCGTTACTGAAACGGACTCTTACCTATTTTGACGTACTTGGCCTATTTTGGACGAGTTTCCTTCTAATTTTTGGTAACTTCTGAGTTACTTAAGCACCAAGGGGATCTCTAATAGCCCTTGTATTAATTCTTAGGGTTTTAATCCTAGCCATTGGTTAATCCTAATTGAACTCTATAAATACCCCCTATGCTTCAGCACAAGGAGAGCTACTTTATGCATTAAAACCTGAGTGTTTGAGAGAAAATAAGAGGGAAAGACTTGAAGGAGAGCTAGAGGACCTACTATAGCCTTGAAGAACATTGATTCAAGTCATCCACAAGTCAAGAGAAGAGTCTCTACAGCAGTAAGGAAGCTTTCCTAAGGTATTCTTCCTTTCTATTCAAGCTTAAACTAGGGTTTCATGTAGAATAGGCTTATTGCATGTTAAAGACAGCTTTTTTATCATGTATGAATACTTTAGCTAGTTAATATACATGAAATACTCACTGTTTATGATGGGTTTAGCATGCTTTAGGACTGTTTCATAGGATTTAAAGCATAGTTGTGATTCTAGAGTTTCTGTTGTCCTTGTATTAGAATAATGTTATTGCATGTTAACGTTAGGATTTTTATCATGTTCTATTGCTTTAGTTAGTTAATATGCATGATTTAAGTTCTGTTTAATATGATTTTAGCATGCTTTAGGGCTGTTCTATGTGTTTTCAAGCATGTTTGTGAGTTTAGGGTTTTTTATTGTCCTTGTTTTAGGTTTGTTTCGTATAGTATGTTAGTTTAAGCTTTTTAATTGATTTTTCTTCATAGTTGCTGTCTATATTTTACATATGGAATAACTATGATAATTCTTGCATTCATACTAGTTGATTCTAGGGTTTTTTTATGCATGATATGGTATTGGGATTGCATTAGAGCTTATATTTATTCGCTGTTTTTGTTGTTAGCATAATTAGTGGATGAATTTAAGCCTCAATACTATTCTTTCCAAATTTATATATCATTGTGTTTGCATGGTTTTGAGCACGTGTAAGGGTGCAAATAGGTGTGGTAATTGTCCTATGGCAAATAGGGCTGCCATTGCTTGAAATTGCTAATGCTTGAAGCTATTGCGATCAGGTAAGTCGGTGTGAAGGTACCCCAATTCACCTTTCCTTTTTAACTCTCTATCTTCTCCCTCCTAGGGTTAATTTTTAATATGATTTTATGGTAACTATCAAGGGTTTCCTTAATAAATAAAATTCCGGTTTTTATTAAAGTTTCCATCTTGTGGAATTCTTTCTAAATTCAAACTTGGTTTATTCAATTCTCTTTCAAATAAGGAAACCTAGGGTTTTTACCATAGGCTTATATTAGGATTTAACCCTAATTCTATTTGAACTACGTGGATTTTGATCTATGTATTTCGTTGCATAGTACGTAGGCGCTCTTCGTGAGGCTCAAGTCCATTCTAGGATCCAAGTATCCTAGGTTTCTTTTCTCTTTTCTTTATTTTCTATTTTATTTCGCTTATTATGCATAGATGGATGAATGAAATATATGATATGCATGCTGTCTTGTGATGATATATGCTGTTTTGTGTGTTGAAAAAATCTTAATTTAGCCCAAATAAACCAAGAGACCGAAAGGGTGACATAGGTGCCTATAGGCTTTGCCTAGAACCTTCCCCTGTCATAACTTAGCCTTCGAATCCCCAATTTTCCTTGGTTTCCAAAAGACTTGGTTTTTGCCTGTCCTTTTTAAATATGGAGTCATTTGAATTGTTTTCCTAAAACAAACTATTTTTAGGGTTTTCCTTGTTTCCTTTAAAAAATAAGGTGGCGACTCTTTTTTCTTTTTCAAACCTATACCTATTTGGCATTTTTCTCTTTCCAATCCTTGTGGGCCTAATTTTCGGGGTTCACACTTATGTGGTGTATCCTGAATGGTGAAAAACTTGACCTTGCGCACCTTATAATTCACCATATGCGTGATTATACAAAGAGGAAGGGTGTACTACCCTATGGGATGGTGCTCACTGCAATCTTTGAGTTTTTTGGGGTCCCATTGGATGAAGAGACAGATGTGGTTGCGTCAAAGCTGACCGATGTGTATAGTGAGGCAACCTTGACGTGGATGGGGTTTGAATTGGATGAAGAAGAGAATATATGGGTAAGGAATGAAAGTAGGGATGAAGAGGGGGATGAAGAGGATGAAGTCGAGGAGGAAGATGAGGACGAGGATAATGAAGGTGACAGGCAGCCCACACAGCAAGAGCAACATACTGATACTCATGCACATGAGGGGGCCACACAGTAGTCAGATTTGAAACAAGTTGTTAAGGCTATGAAGGCAATGGAGAAAGGGGTTATGGAATTTGGTTCTCGGTTGTGAAGGTTGGAGACAAGGATTACGGGGTTGGAGAAGTCCATAAACATTGTCAAAGCTAATATGACTTTGCTGGGTTTTTATGGAGGGGAGGTGTACTAAAGTGCTAAAGCAATGGATTCATTTTTCTGAGGAAGGCAGGGTAGAGATCCACAACCACCACCACCACCACCACCACCAAGTGGAGATAGCCAGGCATATCAAACTTCTTACCCGCCCATGGTTACTCGGGAGTATCGCCATCCACCACTTGGAGGGGAAGGACCGTCATCGAGTGGACCGGCAGAGTTTGTTGACCTTGATGAATAGTCCAATTACTTTTGTTCTTGATATGGATAGTAATTTTGTAGTCTGATCCACAAACATTTGTTTTTTGGGTAGTATTCGACTGTAGACCTTGTTGTTTGGGTAGTTTTTTGGGTAGTGTGATATAATGACATAGTCTAATTACTTGTGTTCTTGATGTTGACATTGTCTTGGTTGGTATTTTTGTAGATGGTCATGACATAAGGGTGCTTTTGTAATCAATTTAGTTAGATTTATGTTATTCAATTGTACACAGTGATGGTACCTTTTGTTGCTTAAATTCAATATAATATGTTTAAACGTACCTTTGTTGCTTAAATTCAATGTGATTTGTTTAAATGTACCTTTCTTGCTTAAATTAAATGTAATGTGTTTAAACGTACATTTGGTGGTCAACTTAAATGGACAACTATTTAGCTAGAATGACAGATACTGTATTCAATATAGTCGTCTATATTCTTCTGTAGTCGACTATATTGCATACAAATTAGTGTATCCAGCTACTGTCTTCAATATGGTCGATTATATCAATCTATGGTCGACTATATTGCATACAAATTAGTGTATCCAGCTACTGTCTTCAATATGGTCAACTATATCTATCTGTGGTCGACTATATGGCATATAGATTAGTATATTCAACTACTGTCTTCAAAATGGTCGACTATATCTATCTGTGGTCGACTATATTACATACATTAGTGTAATCACACTGCCTTCAAAAAGGTCGACTTCACCTGGATGTGGTGGACTATATTGATCATGAGTGTGATATACCATATTATGTAATGCCTTTAAATTAGTCGATTGAAAGGGACAGAACAATTTAAATGTGGACATCTCAGTAAACAAAAAATAATAATAATAAATACTTCTATTTTCCATTGCTAACGTCAAAAATTACATACATCGATGATATGGGTTTTCAATATCAATAATGTTGACTCAATCAAACCCAAATGTACCAATCAAAAAGAGTTAATTACAAGATGTTCAAAATACGCTTAAAACACAATACAACAGCATTAAGATTGTCAACACTCGGACAATGATCCTCCGCTCCATGGACGTAGGTAAAATGGAATTACATCTCCCATCAACATGCACTATATATGCAGTGAATGTGGAAGACGTATCGTCATCAGTGATATGCACACCATCCATAGGCTCACACCAAGCGAAGAACTTACAATCGTGGCCATTACGTTCTTGCAATTGATAAACAAGGTTAAAAGATGCACATTATCATAAAGTGAACTATTCTCATACATCAAAATGTTGCATAGTACTCACAATGTATCCAGGGCATGAGTAGAACAAGCAAAATTTACTATATGCCTTGTGCGATATTTTCAAAATAGCTCGGCGTCCACAATCACACAACATTGGTTTTGCTCTCAAACAGTTGGGTGGGGGTAGATTGTTTGTAGACGACATTCATACTATAGTTGTCCACCTATAATAAACTTAAACAAAGGTATGAACTAGTTACAATGGCATATTACTTAAAAACTCAACTTTCATCAATTTAATATGGTATACATTGGTTTTGCTCTGGTTTGCTCCTCATTTAACTCATAATCGTTCATAGAATGTATCAAATTTTCATCAAATATAAAAGAAATTGAACAACAAGAATCCTAATCGAAACCATAGATTCTCAAATCATCTTGGTTAGTAACACATAGTACATGAAACTCCCACATTAAACAATTAATATCAATTCCAACTCAAACTTATTCAAGCATTTGTATGAAATGTAATCTAAACAATAAATCAATTTATGCAAACATTATGGGTAGAGGTTGAGTTCAATGTTATTGACTGGTATTCACTATATATTGTGTTTATGTGCGTGCATTTTCTTTATTTTCCTCAATTAAGTTTTCAAATTATGCCCAACACCTGATGTGTTTTCTTTCTTTACAAAATTCCAAATTGTTTATGCACACAAATATTGTTCGTTGTTTCCACAAACATGGGTTTCAGTTAAAACCCATAATCGTTCAGGGAATGTAAATTTTTTTCATCAAATATACTTTGTTTTACTATATTTGCAATGCATCATTACCTTTGTTCTGTTTTATTACACTTTCATCTTACATTTTTTATTAAATTCATAAAATAAAATACAAATTATTTCAATTGGACACATACCTGGGTAAGTCCAAGCCAAGATCGATGTTGATGTTGAATGGCGACGGTGGATGATGTTCGTTTCAACAGCTAATTGATCGTCGAGGAGAAATAACCTACGATCATCTACGTCGATGTGATAGAATGTTGGATCGTCAGCAAGTTTAAAAACCTGGGATCTTTGTCGACATAGATGGTGGTTTATAGCCCAAGCAATCGTCAATGAGAGTAAGAGGGAATCAAATCCCTCCTGATCGTCGACGAGAGTGAGAGGAGCTAGGGTTTGTCTGCTTTGAGAAAGGGCATATGTGAGGGTATTGTCAGATCGTCGACATATGTGTGGGTATTGTAGGATCGTCGGGAAGTTTGAAAAAGTGAGATCTCCGACAGCCCAAGCAATCGTCAACGAGGGATAGGGTTTGAGCAATCTGCGTCGATGGGTTTCTCGTTTTTTTTTTTTTTTTTTGGGTAAGTAAAAATAGGTTTGTCTGTGTTTGAGGAAAAGGCATATGAGGGTATTGTGGGAATTTTATCCATATTGGGCATCACTTTCCTGACTTTACCAAACATGAGAATGGGAATGGTAGAGGGAATATTGCTTTCCATACCCCCAACCAAACGTCGGAATGGGTTTCCATATCTCACATTCCCATTCCCAAGTAATGGCACATTCCCTTGCCTCACATTCCCATTCCGTGAACCAAACGCTCCTTGAGTGGAATCAAATAGATGGCTTGATCACTACAGAAATAATGGGGAAACTTGTGCATTTGGAAGAAATGTATCTAAGTGGTAACAACCACATTGGCCCAATCCCCCCAGAAATGAGGAATTTGACAAATCTCACTCAACTAGAGATGTCCATTAAAAAGATAAATGGTATGATACCGCATAAGCTTTCTTAATTAACACAACTTTCGCATCTGGACAACCTTTCCCAAAACAAGCTAAGCGGACCCATTCCAACTAATCTTAGGGGTCTCAAGAACTTAAAGTTCTTGAAGTTATCCCACAATAATCTCTCTGGCACTATACCCAATTTTCTCATTTCAGTTCCAACGATTGACTTATCATACAATGCTTTGGAGGGTCCAATCACAAGGGATTTTTGGATGGCGTTTTCATTCCAAGCATTTCTCGGCAATGAAGGTTTACGCCTCGATGCCTCTAATATTGAAATCATTGATGGTTTTCATTCCTGCCTTCCATCACTAACAACCATTGGCTCTCCATCTCCCACAGTCATTGTCTCGTCAAATAAAAAGATAGAGAACATAGCTTTACACAATCTCACCATTTTTCTTCCAATTTCCATTTCTCTTGCCTTCTTAATCATTGTATTATTGTATCTCTTTCAACACAAAGGTGACAATTCCAAAATTGAAACAAGAGAAATAAAGAATGGAAATCTATTCTCAATATGGAATTATGATGGAAGGATCACATATGAAGATATTGTTGAAGCGACAGACGACTTTGACGTCAGATATTGCATTGGAACTAGAGGTTACAGAAGTGTCTACAAAGCATAGCTGCCATACGGAAATATAGTTGCCTTAAAGAAACTTCACCATTTGGAAGCTAAGGAACCAACTTTCGACAAGAGTTTCAAAAACGAGGTACAAGTACTAATCAATATGTGACATTGAAACATCGTGAATCTTTATAGGTTCTGTTTACACAAAAGGTGCATGCTTTTGATTTATGAGTACATGGGAAGGGGAAGCTTATTTTGTGTTCTAAGAAATGAAGTTGAAGCTATGGAATTAGATTGGGTTAATAGGGTGAACATTATTAAAGGTGTGGCACATGCTTTGTCTTACATGCATCACAATTGCGACCCACCAATTGTTCATAGAGACATATCAAGCAACAACATTCTTTTGAACTCAGAATTGGAGGCTCTTGTCTCAGACTTTGGCGCAGCTAGACTATTGGATCCTAATTCTTCCAATCAAACTATAATTGCAGGCTCTTGTCTCAGACTTTGGCGCAGCTAGACTATTGGATCCTAATTCTTCCAATCAAACTATAATTGCAGGCACTTATGGATATATTTCTCCAAGTAAACTAATGCTCCTTTATTTTTTTCCTGCGTTCTTTCTTTCATAATTGCTTAAGATATGGACATCTTTCCTCTTTTCTTTTTTCGTTTTTTTCTCTTCTAATCTTTTGCACCATGAGTTCCAACTCCAAGTTATTATTCTAACATAATTGGTACTATATTCTAGTTGGCCAGAGGTCACCTATCTAGAAATGGTTAACAAATATAACCACGTGTATAGCAATGTAAAAGGATTTGTATATTCTAATAATTTGAGAAGTCTTTCATTGATCTTAAGATGACCCTAATATGACAAGAAAAAAGTATGACATTGCTAAATTATTTTGAAGCATTTATCTTTATAGAGCAAACATATGATCAAAGTGCAAGCGCGCGCGCACACACACACACACACACAAAAAAGGATTTAATTCCTCACATAGATCTTGTGTCTCTGTAGAACTTGCCTACACCATGGCCGTGATTGAAAAATGTGATGTTTATAGCTTTGGAGTGGTTGCACTATAAACATTAATGGGAAGACATCCTGGGAACTCCTCTCATCATTGTCATCATCTGCTCAAAATATAATGTTAAGTGATGTGTTAGACCCACGCATCTTGCCTCAAGAAAATCAACTACTTGTGCACTAGGTTGCTCTTGTTGCAACACTAGCATTTGCATGCTTATGCATTGAACCAAAATCTCGACCAACAATGCAACGTGTGTCTCGGGAATTTCTTGCTAAGAGGCCAGGATACCAATAACCAAGCATTTTCATGCAATTTCAATATCACAACTCAAGAGCCAAGAAATGTTTGTGATGGATGAAGGTTACGGTTAATCATGGATTTCATAAGCCAGATGTGAATCAACAAGTCAACAGGTATTCTTGATTTCCAATAATTTTTTCTGTGTAGCATTGTTGTTGTTTTTGGTATTTGGTGGGGTGTGCTGCTCTTGTAGTTTGGGTGTTTCTCTAAGAAGCGCGACAACGCTTCTTGAAGATAGTTGGAGCTCCTACTCATGCAAGAGATTTTGGCAACTCAATCTCCGGGATTCAACTTAGTTAGACTTGATCATGTTCCTCTACGATTTTATATTAATCAGCAGGAACCAAGTACCTTCAATCTCTTATCAAGATGCCCAATAAAACTTAAAGTAAAATAACGTATATATTCTATGTAGTAAGGAAGTCAGAGAATGGAAATATCAAGTTGGTTACCAAACAATTTCACACCACTACCTTTTATATAGGAGGATAGATGGGTTGCAGTACAAGCTAAGAATCTTCATCATTATTACAAAGATTTCATTCTATCCAAAAAGATTTGATTTTATCCAAACTTGAACTTGTCTAAAAAGGATATGATCTTGTAAAGTCCATTTTCTTAGATTGGCATATTCCGTGGCAAAAGTGGTGTTTGTTTAGTGTCATGTGTGTTGTCCCAAGTAAACAACCCTAGAGGGGGGGGTGAATAGGGTTATTGGCCAATTAAAAAAAATATGATAGCAAACTAAAATCAGGTTATAGCAAATAGAGGTATCTCAATAATAAACAGTAACGAGAATAAAAGAGAGAGAATGCAAACACAAGATTTAACGAGGTTCAGCCTTCCCGCCTACGTCCTCGCCTCAAGAGCTCGCTTGAGGATTCACCAATCCACTATCACTCTCCTTCAAGGTGGAGCAGCAAACCTTTACAAATCAAGTGCTTTCAATCCAACACTTGTTCAGCCACACTTCTTCAAGTGCAAAGAATGGGGTTATCACCAACCCTTGATTACAAGTTTGTAGAGATAAGATGTGTCTACAAAGAAACTCTCTTTAAGAGTGAATAACACAGAAATTAAAGCTCAGCTCTCTTCTAATTGATTGCTCAATGAATGCTCTTAATGAATTTAGGGCTAGAAGAATGAAAACAATGAATTCTCTTGTATTGATCCTCATAAATGCATTTGAATCATTGTTTATATAGGCATTAGTCATAATATGACCGTTTGGTGCAATAAATGCCGGGAAAGAGCCGTTTGGTGGCATTTAATGCCTCAACAACCTTTCAAAAACTAGCCGTTGGAGTTCTGAGATCGCACAATCAGTCGACTGGATACTCAATTCAGTCCACTGATTTGCTAAATCAGTCGACTGAATTAGGAATTCAGTGGACTGATTTGAGCAGAATCAAAAGACAAGAGCAGAGGACATCTTCTGCTTAAATGAGTCGACTGATTCAAGAATGAGTCGACTGATTTGGGCAGAAATGAACTTATAATGATTATATCACAAGTTTAAATCGATCAAGTTCATTTGTATCAACTTATGCCTTGTTCAAGTGATGAATTAAGTTTACCCAAGGATCCTAAGGTCCATCTAGGTCAAGGGAGCGATCATTTTGAGCAATCAAGTACATCAAAAACCTAATAACCTCACTCATAGCTATTTAAGTATCTTCATTGACGATGCTAGCTTGGTCTTGAGTGATCGTAGGTCTTTTGCATGCTTTCTATGCTCGTATGCTTTTGTGCTTGATTATCCTTGATATCATAAGCATGTGTGCTTTGAGTTCCATGATATGCATATATCTTTATGCTTCTTTTGGATCCATATGCTCGAGTACCTAGCTTTGATTATAATCTTGACAAATAAACCATTAGTACTTACATCGATCCTTTGTTATCATCAAAATCTCGGATATGCCCTTGGTTATATAACCTTGGGGCCAACAATCTCCCCCTTTTTGATGATGACAAACTATTGATGTATATGGCAGGTAGGGAAATAAAGCACATGATATATATGGAGCAAGCTCCCCCTCACAATATGCATAGTTGAAATGCAAGTAATAAGCAATGAGCACAAAGCATTGTAAAGCAAATAAACTGATTATAATCAACTGTGGAAATAGTTCAAAACATAACCAAAAAGTCATAAGTTAACAGTTATAGATAACTAGGAATGTGTCAAGTCATTGTGTGTTCAAAATAAGTTAGATGTTCAAGATACATCAATCAAAAAATATCTCCCCCTTTTGTCATCAGACAAAAAGCTAGGGGTCCAAGTCAATATGCTCGGGAAGACCAGGTGCGTCCGCATCTTCAAGGGCAGGAGGTGGTGGTGGAGGCGGTGGTGCATTGCGACGGGCATATCGCTCAATGGCTGTCAATGAGTTACGCACAGTGCGTATATCAGTCTCTGTCCTGGCAAGACGCTGGTCCACCTGAGTCGTAAAGATATCACCATAACGCTTCAAGGTGTCCATATCATTCTCGATTTGTGTCTGACGGTTCTCAAGAGCCAAGAGACGAGTGCCAATACCATCCATGGAGACCTGCAGACCCTGTATAGCTGTCAAAATGGTCTGAACACCAGCAGGAGGGATAGGTGGCTGCTGTGGAGGCTCAAAGGGAGGAGGCTCGAACGCAGGAGGGGGCTGTGGAGGCTCAACATCCATGCCATGCTCACCAGGCTCCTCATGTGGCTGCTGCTCTTCTTCACCAGGAAGAACAGGGTCATCAGCCTCCTGTTCTTCATCGGTCACCTCATCCGGATCATCTTTCGGTACCCAACCCCTGGAAGTAAACTTGTAGTGCATTTGTTTAAGAGTCATGTCGGAGTAGGTGTTGGTGTGAGAGATGGCGACTACGGCTTCCTCATCAAGAGGTATTTGGAAATGTTCAAAAACACAAGTCAGAGCGAAGCCGTAGGGGAGACTAGCCACTTTCTTCTTTTGGCAATCGACAATATGATTGGAAATGATAAAAGGTATATCAATGGGAATGGTATTCATGATGCACCAGATAAGAAAAATGTCGAAATATGAGACATGGTCACGTCCGCCACCCCGTGGAAGGATGTTGTATGTAATCATGTGATGAATCAATCGAGCATTGAGAGTTAGTTCTTTGGCTTTGGGTTTAAAACGGTTTACAATATCATTCCGCCCACAGATCTGATTAAGGGCTTGGATAGGATCATACCCTTGAAAGTGAGTCCATTCGTTGGTCACAAGGATTTGATGTTGACCACGAGGGATATGAAAGATTTGGGCAAGAAGGTTTTGATCCATAGATATAATTCTACCACCAACTTGAGACCAAAGGATGTGACTATTAATATAGTCAAGATTGGTGTAAAAGATGCGCACAAGATAAGTATACATGGGTTTTTTCAGAAAAATGAATGAATCCCAACCCAAAAGACGGAAATAATTTGCAATGAGAACGAAATGCTCTTCAAAGAAATCCAAAGGGGCATATTTACTGAAGACGACGGTGCGACGACTGAAGTCCTTATCAAACTTGCGCTGTGCATCGAGAGAGACAAACTCTCCGCCTTCCTCTTCGTCGGGTTGTTGTTCAACGGGTGGTTGCACCGGCGGTGGAGGAGGATTTGGAACCCTGGGTCGTAAGTTTCGCGATGAACCTTCACCGGTGTGAGGGCGTTTGGCTGGATTCTTCGTCTTGGGAGCCATTGTTGAGAGAGTTTTGGAGGTTAGAGAGAGAGAGAAGTGAAAATGTCGCGGGAATGGGTGTGATTTGAAATGAAAAGCCGCGTGTTATATTTATAGAATCGCAGATTCAGTCGACTGAATCACCATTTCAGTCGACTGAATTGTCCTGGAAATTGCATCATAGGCTACTGCCTGAATCAGTGGACTGAAAGTCCATTTCAGTCGACTGATTTGCCATTTCAGTCGACTGATTTGGCACATCAGTCGACTGATTTGCCCAGTGAGTGCAATCAAGAGCAGGGCCTGATTCAGTGGACTGAATAGTCAATTCAGTCGACTGAAATGCCCATTAAGTCGACTGATTTGACTTTTCAGTCAACTGAAACACTAGGTAAATCAATTTCAACCAAAATCTTTTGAGTGTGTGAGTGAAATGCAAAGCACAACATAGACATACATCAAGATAAGAGTAGAAGAACCAAGATATGCATCAATTCACTACATCATGCATTAAACACATGCCAAGTTCTCTTTTAATGAAGTTAAAACGGTCTTCTTGAAGAGGTTTAGTAAAGATATCGGCCAATTGATGGTCGGTACCTATGAAATCAATCTCAATATCACCTCTTTGGACATGATCACGAATAAAATGATGTCTTATCTCAATGTGCTTAGTCCGTGAGTGTTGAATGGGGTTCTTGGTTAAGTTGATAGCACTAGTATTATCACATTTAATGGGAATGTGGTCAAAGTGAAGTCCATAGTCCTCAAGTTGTTGTTTCATGTACAACACTTGTGCACAACAACTACCGGCTGCAATGTATTCGGCCTCGGTGGTTGAGAGTGCAACCGATGTTTGTTTCTTATTAAACCAAGAAACTAGTGAATGTCCTAGGAAATGGCAAGTCCCACTAGTGCTTTTGCGGTCATCTTTGCCACCGGCAAAATCCGCATCGGAATAACTAAGCATATCAAAAGAGGTATACTTAGAAAACCATAATCCAAGGTTAATTGAGCCACTTAAGTATTTAAAGATACGCTTAACGGCAAGCAAGTGATATTCTTTAGGACATGATTGAAATCTAGCACATAAGCAAACACTAAACATGATATCGGGTCTACTTGCGGTTAAATAAAGTAAACTTCCAATCATACCTCTATATTTCTTTTGATCAACATTTTTACCCTTTTCATCCTTGTCAATCTTGATGGAAGTGCTCATTGGAGTAGAAAACTCTCTACCATCTTCCAATCCGTACTTTTTGAGTAGATCTTTGACATATTTGGATTGATTGATGAAAGTTCCTTCCTTTGTTTGTTTGATTTGAAGTCCAAGAAAGAATGTCAATTCTCCCATCATGCTCATCTCAAATTCTTCCTGCATAATCTTAGAAAATTCTTTGCAAAGATTCTCATTAGTGGATCCAAAAATGATATCATCAACGTAGATTTGCACTAAAAGCATATCATTATCAGTGGTTTTAATGAAAAGTGTGGTGTCAAGTTTTCCTCTCTTAAAACCATTTTTGAGTAAAAATCCACTAAGTCTTTCATACCAAGCTCTAGGAGCTTGTTTCAAACCATATAAAGCTTTTCTTAGTTTAAAAACATGATTTGGAAATTCATGACTTTCAAAACCGGGAGGTTGTTCAACATAAACTTCCTCTTCTATGAAACCATTTAAAAATGCACTCTTGACATCCATTTGAAACAATTTGAAATTTTTATGACATGCATAGGCAAGTAACATCCTTATGGCTTCTAGTCTAGCTACCGGAGCATAGGTTTCATCATAATCTATGCCTTCTTGTTGATTATAACCTTGGGCTACAAGTCGAGCCTTGTTTCTAGTAACAACTCCGGATTCATCCTTTTTGTTTCTAAATACCCATTTAGTTCCAATTACTCCATGGTCATGTGGTCTAGGTACCAAGGTCCAAACCTTGTTCCTTTCAAATTGATTGAGTTCTTCTTGCATAGCAAGGACCCATGATTCATCATTTTCAGCTTCATTAATGTTCTTAGGTTCAATTTGAGATAGGAAAGCAAGATGATCACATAAATTTCTCATGGAAGAACGAGTTCTTACCCCACGTGAGGGTTCACCTAAGATTTGATCTTTAGGATGATTCCTCACAAATTTCCAAGTCTTGGTGACATCCGGATGGAGTGGAGCATTTTCAACTTCAACTTCTTCTTCCGGATTCTTGTCTTTAATAACTTCATCTTCTTCCTTTTCTTTGCCTTTGTCTAGTGGATCTTCTTTATCATTTAGACTCAAGGTTTCAACTTGTTCTTGCAAGCTTGTACCTACATCATCATCATCATCCACATATTTCTTAGGTGCAAGAGGGTTAGTTTCATCAAATACAACATGCATTGATTCTTGAACAGTTAAAGTTCTCTTGTTAAACACCCTATATGCTTTACTCTTCATGGAATAGCCAAGAAACACACCTTCATCGGATTTAGAATCAAATTTGGAAAGTTTATCTCTATCATTCAATATAAAGCATTTACAACCAAACACTTTAAAGTAACCTATGTTAGGTTTCTTATCATTCCATAGTTCATAAAGAGTTTTACCGAGTTTAGATCTTAATAAAACTCTATTCATTACATAGCATGCGGTATTAACGGCCTCGGCCCAAAAATATTGAGGTAAAGAGTGTTCATTTAGCATGGTTCTAGACATTTCCTCAAGTGATCTATTCTTTCTTTCAACCACACCATTTTGTTGAGGAGTTCTAGGAGCGGAGAAATTGTGACCAAAGCCATTCTCATTACAAAATTGTACAATATCCTTATTGACAAATTCGCTTCCTCTATCACTCCTAACATGTGTAATGGTATAGCCTTTCTCATTTTGGACTCTTCTACAATATGTCACAAATGTAGCATGAGTCTCATCTTTATGTGCAAGGAAGAACACCCATGTATATCTAGAGTAGTCATCAACAATTACAAATGCATAATGCTTCCCTCCAAGACTTGCAATTGCAATAGGTCCAAATAGATCCATATGAATGAGTTGTAAAGGTCTAGTAGTTGAAATATGAGGCTTTGATTTAAAAGAGGACTTGGTTTGTTTTCCAAGTTGGCATGCACTACAAACTCCATCTTTTGAAAACTTTGCTTTTGGTAAACCTCTTACAAGTTCATGCCTAGAAAGTTTTGAAATTAAATCCATGCTAGCATATCC
The DNA here is from genome assembly GCA_039720395.1 of Liquidambar formosana. Lineage (NCBI taxonomy): Eukaryota > Viridiplantae > Streptophyta > Magnoliopsida > Saxifragales > Altingiaceae > Liquidambar > Liquidambar formosana. The sequence goes on from CM077822.1 coordinate 24,688,243, forward strand.
AAGTCTTCTATGCCATAACCAATGATTTTCGTTTAAAGCGGAGAAGCAATATACATTTTGTAATGCGATTTCTTCAAACTCTATAGCATAGATGTTACCAATCCTATATGCAACAAATAGGGTCTTATCTTCATCTCCAATTATGCATTTATTGGATTTAAAGGTAACTCTATATCCTTTATCACATAATTGACTAATGCTAAGGAGATTATGCTTTAAACCATCAACTAATAAAACATTTTCAACACAAAGTGAGGAATTCTTACCAACCTTACCAATGCCAATTATCTTACCCTTGGCATTGTCTCCAAATGTCACGTAGCCGCCGTCCTTGGGCTTCAAAGAGACGAACTTTGATCTATCACCCGTCATATGCCTTGAGCACCCACTATCAAGAAACCATTTTTCATTGCTTGATGACTTCAAGCATACCTACACAAGTTCAAGTAACTCTCTTTGGTACCCATACTTTCTTGGGTCTATAGGGGTTAGCCATAGGAGGTGAGGTTCCCTTAACTACCCACACCCTCTTGGTGAAACTTTTAGGTCTTTTTCTCATTTTGCAAGTGTAGATGTTATGTCCCTCCTTCTTACAATAAGTGCATGAGATTTTAGGTGTACTAGAGACTTTAGGCTTAGGAAAGAAGTTAATATAAGATTTTTGTTTGACATTTTCTTGATAACCAATTCCGGCCTTATCAAAACACCATCTTTGACTAGTTAATATCTTATCCAAGTTATCCCTTCCATTGGTAAACTTGGCCAAGGTATTAGTCAAGTCTTCAATCTTTTCTTTCAATGAAGTATTTTCACTTTCAATACTAGATTGAGAAATGGTAGGGGTTGAGTCTATCTTGCTTTTCAATTCTAAATTTTCATGTTTCAAAGCATTTAGTTCCTCTTGAAGAGATGAGATGTTCTTTTTCAAATCATTGTTTTTGTGAGAAAACCTTTTTAATTCAAGAAAAGTGTCTTCAAGTGCATCTTGTAATTCTTCATAAGTGGGAGGTTCTTCTATAGGATAATCAATAGAATTGAGTTCGATTACCTCATCCTCTTTTGCCATGAGACAAAAGTTTGCCACTTCTTGATCACAAGAAATCTCCTCATCTTCTTCATCACTATTTGCTTCATCATCCCATGTGACGGTGAAAGCCTTCTTCTTGAATTTTCTATTGTCCTTGAAGTTGTTGTTGTTGTGACTCATCTTGTTGTAGTTGTTGTTGAGTTGAGGACAATTTATCTTGATATGTCCGGGCTTCTTGCATTCAAAACACACTTGTGGTTCTCTACTTGAGTTCTCTCCTCTATTCGGAATTCTTTTGGAGGAGTCACCCTTGTTGAATCTCCTTCCTTGATTTCTTCTAGAGAAGAACTTTTTGAGTTTGTGAGATATGAAGGCCATGTCTTCATCTTCTTCATTCTCACACTCTTCATTTGGTGGTTCTTCTTCATCTTGTGAGACTTTGAGAGCCATGCTCTTGGAAGTTTTTCCTTCATCAATTTCACGAGCTTTGAATGCGAGTTCTTGTGTGACTAGGTTGCCGTCAAGATCACTCAAGGTCATTGATGATAGCTCCTTTGATTGAAGTAGAGTAGTGGTGAGGACATCCCATTGCTTAGGCAAGCTCCTAAGAATTTTTCTCACCAATTCGGAGTTAGTGTAGATCTTTCCAAGAGAACTTAAAGGATTAATGATAGCATTGAATCTAGCAAACATGTCTCTAATAGATTCATCCTTTTTCATTTTAAACATTTCATATTCACAAACAAGCATATTGATTTTTGCTTCTTTTACTTGAGATGTCCCTTCATAGGTAACTTCTAATGTATCCCATATCTCTTTGGCACTAGTGCACCTAGAGATTTTGCTAAATTCATCATTAGTTAAAGCACAATATAGTAAGCCAATGGCTTTAGAATTAAGTTCAAGAGACTTGTGATCAGCTGTGGTGTATTCTTGTGGTACTTTAGGAAGTGTAACTCCATCTACCACTTTTGTAGGGATCAAAGGACCCTTAGAAGTGATATTCCATAGCTCATAGCTAGTGGATTGAATAAAAATTTGCATTCTAATTTTCCAGAAATTATATAGAGATGCATCTCCATTGAAAAGTGGTGGTCTATTGGACGATTGTCCTTCGATGAATCCGTTACCACTATAGTTGGCCATATCGTTCCTCGCAAGACAAATATGTCAAATGCTAGAGGTTGGGCTCTGATACCAATTGTTGTCCCAAGTAAACAACCCTAGAGGGGGGGGTGAATAGGGTTATTGGCCAATTAAAAAAAATATGATAGCAAACTAAAATCAGGTTATAGCAAATAGAGGTATCTCAATAATAAACAGTAACGAGAATAAGAGAGAGAGAATGCAAACACAAGATTTAACGAGGTTCAGCCTTCCCGCCTACGTCCTCGCCTCAAGAGCTCGCTTGAGGATTCACCAATCCACTATCACTCTCCTTCAAGGTGGAGCAGCAAACCTTTACAAATCAAGTGCTTTCAATCCAACACTTGTTCAGCCACACTTCTTCAAGTGCAAAGAATGGGGTTATCACCAACCCTTGATTACAAGTTTGTAGAGATAAGATGTGTCTACAAAGAAACTCTCTTTAAGAGTGAATAACACAGAAATTAAAGCTCAGCTCTCTTCTAATTGATTGCTCAATGAATGCTCTTAATGAATTTAGGGCTAGAAGAATGAAAACAATGAATTCTCTTGTATTGATCCTCATAAATGCATTTGAATCATTGTTTATATAGGCATTAGTCATAATATGACCGTTTGGTGCAATAAATGCCGGGAAAGAGCCGTTTGGTGGCATTTAATGCCTCAACAACCTTTCAAAAACTAGCCGTTGGAGTTCTGAGATCGCACAATCAGTCGACTGAATACTCAATTCAGTCCACTGATTTGCTAAATCAGTCGACTGAATTGGGAATTCAGTGGACTGATTTGAGCAGAATCAAAAGACAAGAGCAGAGGACATCTTCTGCTTAAATGAGTCGACTGATTCAAGAATGAGTCGACTGATTTGGGCAGAAATGAACTTATAATGATTATATCACAAGTTTAAATCGATCAAGTTCATTTGTATCAACTTATGCCTTGTTCAAGTGATGAATTAAGTTTACCCAAGGATCCTAAGGTCCATCTAGGTCAAGGGAGCGATCATTTTGAGCAATCAAGTACATCAAAAACCTAATAACCTCACTCATAGCTATTTAAGTATCTTCATTGACGATGCTAGCTTGGTCTTGAGTGATCGTAGGTCTTTTGCATGCTTTCTATGCTCGTATGCTTTTGTGCTTGATTATCCTTGATATCATAAGCATGTGTGCTTTGAGTTCCATGATATGCATATATCTTTATGCTTCTTTTGGATCCATATGCTCGAGTACCTAGCTTTGATTATAATCTTGACAAATAAACCATTAGTACTTACATCGATCCTTTGTTATCATCAAAATCTCGGATATGCCCTTGATTATATAACCTTGGGGCCAACAATGTGTTGCTTCAAGAGTTCAAAATGCTTCTACAATTGACTTGAGTGCAGACTTCAAGGCAATGCGACTCACACTCATTGTTAGGACAGGTAAGTGTCTTTAGAAGCCGATTTTTGAATTGATTCAATTCATGTTAATTCTTGTCATGAGTTTTGAACAAAGTGAAAAATTTTTTGAAAAAGATTTCAAAACATTTTTGTAAGTTTTAGAGGTTAGGATCGATCCTAGGCATTGGAGGATCGATCCTAGGTGCTCTAAAAAAGATTCTTTGCCTCTGTTTTCTAGGATCGATCCTAGGTTCCTGGAGGATCGATCCTAAGTGCTCTAAAAAGTGTTTTTCACTTCTGTTTTCTAGGATCGATCCTAGGTTCCTGGAGGATCGATCCTTGCTCGTAAAATCCAGTTTTTAAAATATAATTAAATTACCTATTTGACCTTATTTCGAATCCCAGTCTTTTGGGGTCTCTTAGACTCTTTAAATAGGTTTTGTTCTGATAGAGAGAGGCAAGCAAACATCTCCCAATTAGGTTTTCAAAAGCCCATCCTCTCAAATCTTCTCTAGAGCCTTTTAACCTAGTTTTTCTTTTCATGCTCTAGAGACCTTCAAACCACACAATATTTTTCACATCCTTGAATGTTTGTGAGTCCGTTGCGACGGTGATCGAGCTTGCGAGTTCGTGGAGGAAGGAATCGCTGTGAAGAGGTTGGTTGCGACCAAAGCCGTGAAGACGAAGATCGATCGTATGCGGTCGTGGGAGTGAAGACTTTCGCTTAAGTCCTTTTGGTCTGTAAGTGTGTCTTGTACTCATTTAATTCATAGTGGATTTGCTTCAACTGGACTAGGTCCCGTAGTTTTTCCCATCTAGGGTTTTCCACGTAAAAATCCTGTGTGCATCTTTTTACATGCTTTAATACTTGCTATGCGATTGGATTAATAGTGATAATTGGTTTTGTGTGTTTCATAATTAAAATTGGGTAAGGATTTGAGTAATACCTATTCAACCCCCCTTCTAGGTATTCTAGGGTTATTTAACTGGAATTTCAATTGGTATCAGAGCGAGGTTCACTCTTAAGGTTTAACAGCCTGAGTGCTGATTCTTATTTCTATTCTCCGGTAGTATGGACCCTGTGAAACCTTCTATACCATTCTTTAATGGTAAGGACTATGGGTACTGGAAAGCCCTCATGCGAGCCTATCTCAAATCAATTGATGAGAGAGTGTGGCTTGCTGTGATTGATGGATACACTCCGCCCAAGGTGGTTGTGGAAGGTGTATCTGTTGACAAGCCTAGGGGTCAATGGAGTAAAGAGGATTATGAAGAACTCAAATGGAATTCCAAAGGAATTAACGCTATTTTCAGTGGAATATCCCGCGATGAATTTCGTAGGGTAGCTCATTGTGAATATGCAAAATAAGCTTGGAATATCCTTGAGAAAACTCATGAAGGAACCATATCGGTGAAAAATACAAAAATTCAAATGCTTACTTCTATGTATGAAAAGGAAACTATGAAAGAAGATGAAGTATTTGATGATTTTAATGCTAGGCTGAGTGATATTGTTAACTCTAGATTTTCCTTAGGTGATGAGTTGTCTGATGCTACCATTAATAGGAAAATTCTTAGGTCTTTACCTCTCAGGTTCTTGCCTAAGATTACTTCCATTGAAGACAACAAAGATCTTGACACCATGAAAAAGGAAGATTTAGTTGGGGAAATTCAAAACTATGAAATGAAATTTTGTAAGAAAGAGTCTAAAAATAAAGGAATAGCCTTGAAAACCGTCACTGAAGAGTCTAGTAAACCTGATTCTGGATCTGACTCTGCTTCTGAAGTCTGTGATGAGGATATTGCCTTCTTCGTGAAGAAGTTTAGGAAATTGTTTAGACCCTCTGGAAATAGTTCCTCTAACTCAAGGAATTATGTTCGTTCTAGTTCTAGCAGAAATGGTGGTTCTAGTTTCAATAAGAGTAGAGGTTCCAACTCTAACAGAACTAATAGTTCAGGGTCGTCCAAAGGCAATGGTTCTAATTCAGGTAGAAATAGAAGGGATAGTGATAGGTCCCAATCACAGGCTAGTGTTCAGGGGGAGAGATCGAGCAATAGGAAGCCTCAAGGGGCTCAGTGCTATGAATGTCATGGTTTTGGTCATATTGCTCCTGAGTGTGCCAATACCAGGAAGAAGAACTCCAACAACACTAGTCAAGGAAAAGATAAAGGATATAATGCTACCCTGAGTGATAGTGAGCATGAATCCGGTTCTGAGGAAAGCTCACATGGTGAAGAAGATGAGTCAAACTTCATGGCTTTTACTTCTATTCACTTAGAGTCTGGAGAGTCTTCTGAGTGTGCTAGTAAGATCCTGAGTCAGGAAGAGCTAGATAAGGTTGAAGTGGTTACTGAGAGTTCTAAGGACATGTGTGTGTCTGATGAAGAAGAAGAAGATCTTCAAGTTGCTTATGATAAGCTATTTGAAGAATGTCTCAAAACTAAGAAGTCAAGACAATCTCTCTACATTAAAGCTAAAACTTATGAGAAAGAGATTGAATGCTTGAAGCTGGAGTTGACTGAAACTAATGCTAGTGTCAGTCAATTGAAGACTCAAAAAGGACATCTCTCTAAAGAGATTGTCCGGTTGGAAAAGGAGAAGTTTGAGTTGACTGAGTCTAGGAAATGTCTTGAGCTGAGAGTCTCGAGTCTTGAAAAAGACTTAAACTCTAAAGTAGCTGATCTAGAAAAATTGTCTAAAGGAAAGGAGACCTTAGATAAGCTATTAGGTGTAGGACAGAGCTCGAGTGACAGATGAGGTTTGGGGTTTGTGAATGAAAAGGCCACTCCTAGTCCTTCTAAAACCCAGTTTGTTAAGGCTCAAGAGTCTCATGTTGTTAAGTCTACAGCTCCTCCACCTATTGTTCCTCCTAAGAAAGTTCCTACTTGTGTCCATTGTGGGAATAAGGGTCACATTAGGCCTAAATGTCCGATCCTTAAGAAAAGTCAACCTAGGAAGGTAGAAGAGCATTATCATAGGCAAGTGAGTAGACCTAATGATTTTGACATCTCTTATGCTTGGAACAGACATTCACCTAGAACTCTTCCTGTTTGTCATCATTGTGGTGAGGTTGGTCATTTCCGTCCAAATTGCTTCCAACTTAGGGATAGAATGTCTAGGACTTCTAGAAACCCTGGCTTGAGTATGGATAGTGTTAGGGAGTGTCTCAGGAGGCTATGTTTAGAGGTTTCTGATCTAAGACAGATGGCTCATAGAGGTTTTGATATCTCCTCTAGTGTGTCTAGAAGAAACCACTCTAGAGTCAATAGAGTCAATTCTTCCACGAAGGTCAACATTCCGAAAGTGAAGACCGAGTGGATTGTCAAGAATGACCTTAGGTGTCTTGTTGTCCACACTGTTCTTAGAGCTCATAGTTCTACCATGTGGTACTTAGACAGTGGATGTTCTAGGCACATGACTGGAGACAAGTCCTTGTTTGCTTTTTATGAGGACTGTGATGGAGGTACTGTGACATTTGGAGATGGGAAGAAGTCTCAAGTTGTTGGTAAGGGTACTATCACTGCTCCAGCTTTTCCTAAGCTTGACAATGTATTGTTTGTAAAGGGACTTAAGGCCAATCTTCTCAGTATCAGTCAAATGTGTGATGAACACCATTCCGTACAATTCACTCGCAACAAATGTTCTATTCTTAATGATAATGGTGTATGTGTTATGGAAGGTGTGCGGACTAGTGATAACTGTTATGGTATTTCTCCTACATCTAACATAGTCTGCAACAGTGCCAGAGTTGATGAAACTGAGTTGTGGCATTGTAGGTTGGGACACTTGAACTACAAAGATCTTACTCGTCTTATTAGAAGAGAGTGTGTCAGAGGTGTGCCCAAACTAGGTAAGTCTCCTAATAGTATTTGTGGTCCTTGTCAGGTAGGGAAACAAATTAGGTGTTCCTATAGGAAGATAAATGAGATTGTTACCACTAGGTGTCTTGAGCTGATTTATATAGATCTCATGGGTCCTGCTAGGACAGAGACCATAGGTGGTAGGAAGCATATCCTTGTGATGGTAGATGATTTTTCTAGATATACTTGGATTGCTTTGTTAAGAGATAAGACCGAAGCATTTGGATGCTTCAAAACTATATGCCAACGTGTTCAAAATGAGAAAGGGCATCTCATAACTCGGATAAGAAGTGATCATGGTCGTGAGTTCGATTATTCCGAGTTTGAGGCCTATTGTGATGAGCGTGGCATTATGCATGAGTTTTCACCTCCTAAAACCCCTCAGATGAACGGAGTTGTAGAAAGAAAAAATAGGGTTATTCAAGAGATGGCTTGTGTTATGCTCCATGGCAAGAATTTGCCTAAGAGATTTTGGGGAGAAGCTGTCAATACAGCTTGCCATACAATAAATAGGGTCTATCTGAGACCTAGGACTAGACAGACCTGCTATGAGCTTTGGAAAGGTAAGAAGCCTAACCTTAAGTACTTCCATGTGTTTGGGAGTAAGTGTTATATCCTCCGTGATGGAGAGAGTTTAGGAAAATTTGATTCTAGGAGTGATGAGGGTATCTTCCTAGGTTACTCTAATAACAGTAAGGCGTATAGAGTTTATAATCTTAGGACGTCTACTGTCATGGAGTCTGTCAATGTTGTTATTGATGATGCTTCTGTTGATCCCGTGAATGTTGAGTCCATAGAAGAGGATGAAGATGAGCTAAGTGTAGAGTCAGAGGATTCACCTTCTTCTACATTGGAAAAGGATGAATCTAATTCTGTCAGTGAGTTAGTTCCGAACTCCTAAGAACCATCATCTATTCTAGAACCATCGGCTAGGGTCAAGCTTAATCATCCACCTAGTCTTGTTATAGGTGAAGTGTCTGATAGGATGAAGACCCGTAGACAGGTGAGGAACGAGGTCAGTCATTTGTGCTACATTTCCACCATAGAGCCGAAAAATGTGATTGAAGCTTTAAAGGATGAGTATTGGATTGCTGCCATGCTTGAAGAGCTCAGTCAATTTGTTAGAAATGATGTGTGGTATCTTGTGCCTAGGCCTAAAAATGTTAATATCATTGGTACCAAGTGGATATTTAAGAATAAATCTGATGAAAGTGGCACCATTGTTAGAAATAAGGCTAGGTTAGTTGCTCAGGGTTACACTCAGGTTGAGGGCATTGACTTTGATGAGACGTTTGCTCCTGTAGCTAGGCTTGAGTCCATTCGTCTTCTTCTTGCCATAGCTTACTACCTTAGATTTACCCTATATCAGATGGATATGAAGAGTGCCTTCCTGAATGGCATTCTTCAAGAGGAAGTCTATATGGAACAGCTTAAGGGAGTTGAAGATCCTCATCACCCCAACCATGTGCTTAGATTGAAAAAGGCCCTATATGGTTTGAAACAAGCCCCTCGTGCTTGGTATGAGCGTTTAACTACTTATCTACTAGCTAGAGGCTTTTCGCGAGGGGGAGTTGATAGGACCTTATTCATTAGGAAGGTCGGGAATGTGATTGTCATTGCACAGATCTATGTGGATGATATAGTGTTTGGTTCCACATCTGACCCACTTGCTCATAAATTTGCTGATGAGATGAAAAGAGAGTTTGAAATGAGTATGGTGGGTGAACTGAATTACTTCTTAGGTCTTCAAGTTAAGGAACTGAGTGATGGGATTTTTATATCTCAAAGCAAGTATGCTAAGGATTTGGTTAAGAAGTTTGGTTTAGAGAATGCTAAGCATGCTCGTACTCCTATGAGTACGCCTTTGAAGCTTAGTAAGGATGCTTCTGGTGAGGATGTAGATCACACTATGTATAGAAGTATGATTGGTAGCTTGTTGTACTTGACTGCTAGTCGTCCAGATATCTCATTTAGTGTGGGTGCTTGTGCTCGCTATCAGGCTGCTCTAAAGAAGTCTCATGTGGAAGCAGTGAAGTGTATCATCCGATATGTGAGTGGTACACTTGATTTTGGTCTTTGGTTTTCGTTTGATACGAATTCCGAAGTTGCTGGATATTCCGATGCCGACTGGGCCGGAAATGTTGATGATAGAAAGAGTACTACAGGTGGCTGTTTTTATGTGGGTAATTGTTTAGTATCTTGGCTTAGCAAGAAACAGAATTGTATATCTCTATCTACTGCTGAAGCTGAGTACATAGCCGCTGGGAGTTGTTGTACTCAACTCATGTGGATGAAACAGATGTTACTGGATTATGGGATTGAGCAGGGTACTATGATTGTTCATTGTGATAATACTAGTGCTATTAATATCTCTAAGAATCCTGTTTAGCACTCTAGGACTAAGCACATTGATATTCGTCATCACTTTATTCGCGACTTGGTTGAAGAAAAAGTGATTTCATTAGAGTTTGTTCCTACTGAGAGTCAATTAGCGGATCTTTTCACTAAACCTCTAGATTTTCTTAGGTTTGAATCCCTTCAGAAATCTATTGGTGTCTTTTCGGTTGACTGAGTCTGTGTGTATGTTTCACCATATTCCTTTGTCCTCTCATGTTTCATCTTATTCTGGGTTTATGGGATAGTTTAGGATTTGTGGATTTCGTTTTTTTTAATTTTTTAGTTTTTTTTATTTTATTTTCTTTTTGTTTAAGAAGAACATAAAAAGATTTTTATGTGAGTTCGTGCATTTCTCGTTCTGATGGGTGTCAGTCATATATGATTTGCACTATCTTTTGAGACGGGTCCTTATTGACTATTATATTGTACTGAGGTTCCCACGATAACTTGTTTGATATTTAAGTGCTGTTCTCTTTCGCGTGCTTAGTGGAATATTACAATGCTTTACATGCCTGCACTTTACACTGCACCACTATTCTCTGTTTTTGGGGTTTCTCAACTAAAATCATGGCGTGGTAATCTTTGTTTTCTAATTCCTCGGGATTAGTGAATTTGAATGACCCGTATGTTATGCATATCCCTATATTTCATGAAAAGGGCTACCTTTGCGTTGTCCGAAGCTAACGTGAGGTAATTCATGAAGAGGGCTGGCTGCGTGAAAGTGTGAAAGCCATCATGTTAAAAAGAAAGATATTTTGATGTTGAGCGTTAATGTCAAAAGACATTCTAAAAGAAATTTGGGAAAGGTGCAAACTCTTGATTCCTTCACAACAATTCCCACAGCACATTGAAAAAGAAAAAGAAACTATTCAAAAGGGTGAAAAGCAATCTTTTCGTACTTAACATGGTTTGACTCTTCTTCTCAATTTCTTGGGATTGCAAATCATAGATTTTCATGCGTGGTTTTGGTTCATCAACCCCGTGACATTGATAGTGCATTCTTACACGTGGCATGCAATTTTTCTTGTTAATTTCCGCTAATTATGTGTCAGTTGCAAGCCTTTGTTGATATATTGGTTATTGGTCGTTGACCTCCATTTTTTTTTTAATTTCGCGTCTCACCTGTTAGTGCTTATTTTATATGTTGATATCTTTCTTCTTGGCATGCATTGAGACTTCCTATTCTTTTGTGTGTTCTAATTCAAGAGTTTTTTTTTTTTTTTTTTTTTTGGAATTTTTGAAGGTTTGTTGTGAATTTGGTAATTTTCCTTTGTTTTGTTTTTGTTTAAGGGCAGTTTGGGGTTGTGTGTTTTAGGGGGAGTCTATATGTTTTTCTTTAAACTCTATAACAAGTTGTTTTAAAAAACAAAAAAAAAAACAAGTTGTTTTTTGTTTTCTTTTTAGGCAGAAGTTTTTTTTTCTTGTTTCGGGTTGGGTTCCACCCATTTTTGTGGGTATTCTTTTTCCTCCGGGTTTCGGTTTCTTTCCCCATTCTTGTGTTGGGCCTGCAACCCAACCTTTCCTTGGGTTCTCGGGTATTTTTTTTGTCGGTTAATTTTTTTTTTCTCTCTCGTTTCCTCTGTCGGGTTGGAAACCCATTGGATTTTTCTTTTCCTTTTTTTGTTTTGTTTATTTTTTTCTTGTCCTTTTACTGTTCCTCTCTCCCCGTCCACCAAATCGGAGCCCTAGGATTTTCCGGTGACTGCCGTGCTGTGCTGCCTTCTCCGAAGTCTCGCGCTCCTGTTCTTGTGCGTTACCGTTCCCTCCGCCTCCCGCCGGTGTGTGTGCCCTCGTTTGCCGCCCCTTCTTCTCTCGATCTTCTCGTCGTTGGCTTGCTGCTATCTTCTCGTCTGGGTTCTCGTCAGCGGCTGTGCTTGAGGCGGTTTGGCGTGTCTCGCGTCCCATTTCTCTTGGTAAGCCTTCTCCCCTCTCGTATTCTATTTCGCCCGCTGGTTTTCTGTTGGCCATTTCTGCGCTGCCCTCTTTCTCTCTGGTATCTCGTGGGTTTTATTTTTGGGAATTTGCTTTGCCTTTTTGTGGGCCCTTCATTGCGGTGCTTTGTGGTTCTGTGCTGCGGGTGTTTCCCACTGGGACTTTTTGTCTTGATTTAATGGGTTTTGAGCACTGGGTTGCCTTGGCTCTTTCAGTTCCGGTCCTTGATTGGATGGTGTTTGATTAGTTTTTTTTTTTTTTTTTTTCTGCCCACTGAAGTTGTGGTGCTCTGTCTGGCTGGTTTTTGTATCTGTTGCTTGGTTTGTCTGTGGTGCCCTGTGCATTTGGATTACTGCCCAGGATTTCTATTGGTGTTCTTGTTGGGCCTTCCCCTTTCCCTGTATTGCTCTGGCCCTTGCCTTTTGTTTTCCTATCTTCCTAGTGGTGACTGGTTGGTGTGGATTGGTGCCTGTGGTGTTTTGGGTGTTGGTCTGTGCTTCTGGAGTTGGGCTGATTGCTTTCTGTCTTGGCGGCATAGTTCTCCGTCTTGTAAATCCATGTTGATTGAACTTGGTTTTGTCTTGGCTGTGCTGATGGCTGGTGGCGTTGGTCGTGGCCGTGGACGGACCAAGGGGATTGTCATTGCTGAGTCTGCTGGTTCTGGTCGTGGCCGTGGTCGTGGACAGACCCATGCCTCTGGCAAAGGCAAAGGGAAGGCTGTTGCCTCTAGGTCTGGGTCGAGGAAGCGGTCTACTCGCTCTCCCACTCCATCTGACTCCTCTCCGAGCTCTAGTGAGTATAGTGAGGAGGATGCTGAGCTTTCTTCTGATGATGCTGGTGCTTCTCTTGATGAGCCTGATTACGGTGCTCCCCCTCCTGTCGGTCCCGAGACTGATGTTCTTGCTGACATGGTTATGGACATGTCCGTTGTTGAGTCCTGGTGGCGTTCTGCTGATCACAAGCAATCCTTTCTCTCTCTGTACTCCAAGCGACCGGTTTTGGGTGAGCGGGTTGTTAACCTTGATGGGATTGGAAATGGCTTCGTCAATATGATTTTTCAGCACCGACATTGGCGTCCCATCTTGAATTTGCGGGGCCGTGTTTATTTTCGCTTGGTTCAGCTCTTTTATGCCAACATGTTTCACCAGAATACCGACACTTGGGTGCTTCTGCTCAGTCTGTTGCCACTTTTCTGGGTTTGCGCCGGGTTCCTGCTCCTAATATCCCTAATGACAAGGTTACTCAGACTCCGGCCATTTCTCTGATCTATAATACTTTATGTGGTCACGCTGTGGAGGTACAGGGCGCTCTGCGGGCTAGTTTGATGACTGAGAATTATCAGGTGCTGCACAAGGTTGTGTGCAATACTATCTTTCTGACCACCCATCAGTCCGATGTCACGGTTGAGCGTGCTCACTTCCTTTATGCTCTGGGTACTGGTGGGACAGTGGACTTACCCTCTCTGATTGTTAAGCTTGTGTTCCAGGCGACGACTGTCACTAATGTGTCGATTGGACTTCCTTTTGGGCTTTTGCTTTCCAACTTTCTGCTGTCTAAGGGAGTACCGGTTGATATTCAGTCTCGCGCTCCACAGGGTGAGATTTCTGCTATTACTTTGAAACAGAGCCGGGGACAACGTCAGGGTAAGCAAGCTCGGGTGTCTTCTACCTCTGCTTCTACTGTGCCTCCTGTTCCTGCTCCGTCTATTCCCGTGAACCCTTCTCCACCGCCTCTTGATCAGTCGGCTCGCATCTTCGGCTTACTTACTGAGATTCTGGATCGGCTTGGTCGGATTGAGGATGTTCTGGTTGCTCGGGGTGGCCCATTGCCTCCTTTGCCGCCTCGGGATGGTGGTAGTTCTTAGTGGTCTTTCCTAGCTTGGTTGGTGTTGGGGTGGTGCTCTGGTTGGCCATTGTGTTGTGGCATTTTGAGGGGGTTATTTTTTTGTTCCTTTGTCCATTCCTGACAAAAAGGGGGAGATGATTTCTTTGTTTTTTTATCATATGCTTCTCTATGCTTGCATGATATATCTTGCTCTGTGCTGCATGCTGTGATATACTTGTTTTTATGTTTACCTATGCATGCTGTTTTATGTTCAGATATGTTTATGTATTGCTCTTTCATATGTGATGCCATGCTGGGTAGTTGTTGGTATTGTGTGCAGATCACAGGTTAAGATTTGAGCACTGCAAATGAGTGTGATGGGGTGTTTGTTATATTTATTGAGTTGTAAATTTCATTGTGAGTATAGGGCCTATTTAGTTTTGTGGTTTGGGAATAGGTTTTATATCTCATGACGAGATTAGGTGGGTTTTGTCACGGAATTGCCAAAGGGGGAGATTGTAAAGTCCATTTTCTTAGATTGGCATATTCCGTGGCAAAAGTGGTGTTTGTTTAGTGTCATGTGTTGCTTCAAGAGTTCAAAACGCTTCTACAATTGACTTGAGTGCAGACTTCAAGGCAATGCGACTCACACTCATTGTTAGGACAGGTAAGTGTCTTTAGAAGCCGGTTTTTGAATTGATTCAATTCATGTTAATTCTTGTCATGAGTTTTGAACAAAGTGAAAAAGTTTTTGAAAAAGATTTCAAAACATTTTTGTAAGTTTTAGAGGTTAGGATCTGTCACACCCCATTTTTGTCACCTTAGCTAGGACACATCATTTCATGTAGGATTTTGAGTCCTTTTTGAGTCTAGTCTTTTGCATTGAGTTTCTATGGCATTGAATATCATGTGTATGAATTTTGAAGTGATTTGGAGTTCATCTCGATAGTCAATAAGAACTTTTGCGACTTTAAGGGCATAATCGTCTTTTAAGCCGTATATTTTCCATTTGACCTTGGAATGAATCCCGAGTCATCCCATCAAGTTCATATGGTTATATAGAGTCCATATATAGGTTCAATTTCATGAATTAATGGTTTAAGATCAATTCGGCTCGTAATGGTTCGGGTTGGCTAAAAGACCCTTTCTTGGTTTGCTCAAATTGACTCACAAGACCCAACCAATTTTCTCTCATTTAACTTCAATTGGGCTTTATTTATGTCCTAAACATGTTTAGAAAGATCAATTTTCGATTGGGAAAGCATTCGGTTCGACCTTGTGTACAAACCCAGCTTAGCGACGGTGAAGCACCATGGTTAACCACCTTTGTAAAACCTAACCATGCACCCATGGTTGAGGATTTTTGTCCTAAAATGCCTAAAAATGTGTTCCCCTTCGAAACACGGTCGTTTTGGCTTTTATTTCGTCAAAATCGGACTTAATTTGAAGATTTTAGGACTTCTACAGCAAGTGGGAGTCAAAAGCGGAGCCAAAATAGGAGGGCCTCGGGTAACCGTCCGGGGCTGGACGGTCAGCCGTCCAAGCCCAGACGGCTAACCGTCCAGGCCTAGTTGGTCACCCGAGAGAGTCCGTCCTCAACTAGAACTCTGACTCTTCTTTCCCTCTTTTGACGGTTTCCTCCGCCAAAACAACTTGTCTGAGCTTAGGAGTGTGTAGGTTTGAGTTGTTTGAGCACCAAGAGAGTCTCTAATAGCCCTAGGATCATTATTTAATGAATTAATCTTAGCCATTGGTTTAGGGGGTCAGTTCTCTATATAAAGGACATGATATTCAGCACATAGGAAAAGGTTAATGGCACTTTACACTTAGAGAGAGAGGGAGCTACGAGTTTGGAGAGCTAGAAGGACTTCAAGAGGAGGCTCTTCAACCCAAGCAAGCAAGGAAACAAGAGGATTGAAGACAAGAAAGAGTCTACAAGAGGTAAGCCTATCCCTTTTATGCTGAACATGAATTCCTGCTTCTCTTTCTTCTCTTTCCTCTTCTCCTTCTAGGATAGTTGTGGTGCATGCAATTGTTCTTCTTATGGATGAAATTCAATGTCTATGTGATATTATATGAATGATTTTAGGATAGTTCATGGCTTTATATGCTTGATAATCCCTGGTTTACTAAGGATTTGATAGCCTTCTTCTTTCTACCTCCTTAAATCATGCATAGTCCACATGTTTAGGTTGCTGTGATTATTGTCATGAGTTGATGTTCTTGTTAGTCAATATATGCTATATGAATGATATTCATGATAATTTGAGCATGTCTTAGAGTCATTTAGTAGGTTTTTATGCATATTTGTGAGATTAGGGTTTCGGTAACCCTGAAATCGCATAGGTCTTATACAGCATGCTTAGCTTAGCTTTTTGAGCTATTGCTCATCATAGTCATTCTATATATACTGCATATAGTTGAATCATGCTAGGTTTGCATTCATATAGTATATTTTATAGGGTTTTTGGAGACATTATCCTTTTCTAAGGATAATTATCCTTTTCGTTGAGTGAGGTTTTGTATGAGAGTCTTCTGTGATGTGTTTAAGCATGAAATCTCTTCTGTTGTGTTCTAGGGTATATATTTTATGTAGGATATGCTGATTGCACCTCCCCATAACGACTTTCTTACGTGAAATTATCCTAGGATAGTTTCGCTTAAGAAAGCTCGCCGTAGGGAGGCCTATTTTCATATTTTGCATAAAATATCATTTTTTTGGTTAGAATGTGCTTTGTTATCATGTTTATTGATATTATTGGAGTCTCTTATGCTTGTTAGTGTGTCTTTCATAGGTTTTTATGCATGTTAGTCGAGTCATTGCATGTAGGATTGAGTTAGAGTCCTTAGTTATTCATTATTCTTGTTGTTTGCATGATTAATGGATGATTTTAGGCCTTGTCAAGGTTCTGTCCAGATTTGCGTATTGCTTTCTTTGCATGATTTTGTGCACTTGTAAGGGTGCAAACAGGTACAATGCTTGTCCTATTGCAAATAGGGCTGCTATGGTCTGAAATGGCTAATGATTGGAGCTTGTGCGCTCAGGTAAGTAGGGTTTGAAGGTGCCCCAATTCACCTTTCTTTTTCTTTCTTTTCTCTTCTCCCTCCTAGGGTTACTTCTTAATACAAGCTTATGGTAATTATCAAAGGTTTCTTTCAATAATAAATTCTGGTTTTTATCAAAGTTTTCCTCTTATGGAAGTTTTCTGTTTTGGATTAAATTAATGTATTTTCAAATGAGGAAACCTAGGGTTTTTACCATAGGTTTGTATTAGGTTGTAATCCTATTTCTTTTCGAACTACATGGACTTTGATCCATGTATTTCACTGCATGGTACGTAGGCGCTCTTTGTGAGGCTCAAGTCCGTTCTAGGATCCAAGTATCCTAGGCTTTTTTCTTTTCTTTTCTTTTTTTTTTTGTTTTGATTTATTTGAGTGATTGTGCATTAGATGATTGGATGAAATATATGATATGCATGCTGCCTTGTGATGATATATGATGATATTTGAGTGGAAAAGATCTTAAGTTAGCCCAATTAAATTAAGAGACCAACTCGGGCGATGTGGGTGCCTATGGGTTTTTGCCCAGAACCTTCCCACGTCGTAACTTAGCCCCCGAATCCAATTTTCTGGTTTCAAAGACTTTGCTTTTCCTTTAATGGAGTCATGTGGTTTTGAAAATAAAACATTTTTGTGGTTTTCCTCTTTCCCTAAAAAATGAGGTGGCGACTCCCTTTTGTTTGTTGTCTTTAAACCCCTTATATATTCTTACCAAACCCTTGTGGGCTCCGCGCTGCTTTTTCGTGGGTTCACAGTTTGGCGACTCCACTGGGGATGTCGAGGGCTAGACTCATTTAATTTGATTGGGCTAAATTAATTTCTTATTGTTAATTAAAATCAATCACATTGCATCCGCTTGATTGTGTGCTTTCATTTATTGCATTGTGTGCGCTACTGTTGCATGATCACTCGATTGTCCCTCGATGTATCCTTGCCAACTGATAGCCTAGTTCGACCTTGGTTTTCCTGATTCCATGTGTTGGGCGAAGCTATCAAACCTCTCTTGCCAAGTACCCTTGGGCTTGCCCTTGGGTATATCAAATGGATCAATCACGTACTGCTGGACCCACGCGACATTCCTGATGTCACATGTGGTTAGGTATAAAGATTGGTACAAGCAAAGTTGAGGACCCTAGCCTACCCTCTTAAAAGAAAGAATTGCATGTAATGGGCCTTCTAGGACACCGTTGGATCACCTATATGCACACACGTTGTTGTGATGATATGCTGCCGTGTTTGTGATGTGTTGCCATGCTTTGTTGATTGAGTGGGTAATTAAAGGAAACTTTACATCCTACATCCTTAATACGTACCCTTCCCCGTGACCCCTGCAAGGGTGATTGGTTAAGAGAACTAATTAAGGGTGTACGTTGTAAAGATTTTGAGATAATTATGGAAGCTTAGGATGGACCCTTAGGCTGAAAAACTGAGTATTTACCCTATGGTAGAGGGAGAGACGTGCTGGCTTGGATCCGCAATCAACAAGGGCGCCTAGTCAGTGCTGATTCCATCACTGAGTCGGATATGGCTGAGGAAAGAACTAGCAACCGGGGTTTCAACCTTGAGGCCGCTTTGAAAGCTATCATGGAAAAGCTTAATCACACTACCTAGGTATCCGAGACCGCACTCAAGTTAGCTCAAGACCTTCAACAGAAGAACTCTGAACCTGAATCTTGGGCCCGTGCCACTGATAACAATCAAGGATCCAATGAGTCTGAATCCGCTGAGGAACCATTAGGAGAAGGGGGAGAACTACCCAGGACCAAGGAAGGGGAAACCAAAGCCACATCAAGGGAGAGCTCAACCGTCCTGGCAAACAAGGTCGAGGCCTTAGAACGAACTCTGAAGGAAATCCGCAGGTCTGATGATATGGTAGACATCCGCACTTTGTCCTTGTTCCCAAAGGCTCGCATCCCGTTACAATTCAAGATGCCAGAGTTGGAAAAATTCGATGGAACAGGCTGTCCTAAGACCCACCTCAAAATGTATGTGCGAGCTATGCACCCTCGAGGGGCGAACGATGAGTTATTGGCTCAAATGTTTCATGAGTCATTAGCGAGTTCCTCCTTGAAATGGTTTTTGTCATTAGAGGAGAATAGAACCAAGACTTGGGAGGATGTGTGCAATGCATTCACGGACCATTACAAGTATAACACTGAAGTGGATGTCACGCGAAGGGACTTGGAAACCACTAAGCAAGGGGTTAACGAGACTTTCTCCGCCTTCATCACTAGGTGGAGACAAAAGGCTTCCAAGATGACAGACAGACCGAATGAGGAAGAACAGATTCAGTTGGTGGTGAAGAACTTGCTGCCCGTATATCACAAGCATCTCTTTGCTCATTACTTTCCGAACTTCAAGGCTCTTGTTGGGGCTGGCACACAAGTTGAAGATGCGATCGCCGATGGAACAATCAAAACAGAGGAGATCCAAAGGAGTCGAAGGACAAACTTTGGAGGAAAACCCAATGCCGAGGTCAACACCATTACCCAACCCACTCGCCCTTTCTCCCTAAATGACTCCACCTCACCTCGCCAATTCACCGAGCTATACATGCCACTCGAAAGAGTTTTTGAAAAGCTGAGAAGCCGTGATCTCCTGAAACCCCTTGACCCAAGGCCTCCACCAAACCCATTGCCCAAGAACTACAATGAAAATGAATATTGCAAGTTCCACCAAGCCAAAGGCCATCTAACCAACCGTTGTTACCGCCTCCGCCATGAAATCCAAGATTTGCTCGATAAGCAGATCATTTCACCACCCACCGCACCAAATCGCCCAAATGTCACTCGAAATCCCCTCCCCACTCACAATATGCCTCCTCCCAACAACATAAATGCCATCGAGCTAGGCTCGTCCCAATCCCGTCAACCTATAAGGCAATACACGCCGCTTCCCATGACCTTGACTCAAGTTTTCCACCAATGTTGTGATAAAGGGCTCATATTGCCATGCCATTCAAAGCCGAGGCCTTTGACTCCTCACCAATTCTGTTTGTACCATCAGGCGCCCGGACATGATACGGAGGACTGTGTTATACTGAAAAAGGTAGTTCAAGACCTTATTGATCAAAAGGTTTTGGTATTGCCAAAGAAGTCCATGCAGCGACAATTGAAAGAAAGGTTCGAGGCAGGAGATCCTAAAGTGGGTTTGTTGGGAGAGTCGTCCGGAAAGTTTGATTACTATGTACTCTATCCCGACCCCATCCCTGATGAGCCTATAATCCCCACAGGTTGGGATGAGTTGCCAGAGGAAGTCCAAATGGAAGAGATCGACACAATCACATGGGATGACCTCATGGGTGATGTAGGAGAGATTGATGATATGTGGATGAGCGATGACGAAGTGGAGCACATAACTAGAGGGGGTCGCCATTTCAAGCCTCCGCACTTAGAATCTGACAACCCATTGGGGGACTTGGAAGGTAATCGCTACCTCGACCTGCAAGAAGAAGAGGACGAAGTGCTTAGGCAATTTAGAAAGACTAATGCCAACATCACTATATGGGGTTTGCTCATGGCCTCTTACAAGCATCGTCAGACTATCTTGAAGTTGCTGAACCAGATACAGGTTCCTGTTGACACATCTCCGGAAAATTTGGTGAACCTGGTGAATCCAACCTCGAAGAACTCAACCATTGTGTTCTCAGAAGCAGACCTACCTAAAAGTGGACCTAGCCATTCACAAGCCATGTACATCACTGTCGACACCATGGGAAAGAGAGTTCCAACAGTCCTGATTGATAATGGTTCCGCTCTTAATGTGTGCCCTCTCAGAACTGCCACCGTTTTGGGGTTGGATCCAACAGACTTCATGCCATCTGGGTAAACAGTGAGAGCCTATGATAACACCCGTAGAGAGGTGATTGGAGTGGTCACTTTGCCGCTGATTATGGGGCCTACAGAATTCATAGTGGAGTTCTAAGTGCTGGACGTCCCGTCGTGCTTCAACCTCTTGTTGGGAAGACCTTGGATTCATCCTGCAGGGGCTGTCCCTTCTTCATTGCACCAAAAAGTCAAGTTCCCTTATGAAGGGGCCATCGTCACACTTCAAGGTGATTATGACTTAAAGTCGTCGGGGGTACCCATTTGCGAGATCAAGCCCGAGCCTGTGGGGGCACCATTGTCTGGGTTCGAGTATGTTCAATGCATAGAAAAAGAGCCGGAACAGAGAGAGTTGATACCTCTCGACTTTTGCCCTCATGGCAATTTGCATGTGGGGAACATCATGAAGAAAATGAGTTTCTTCCCAGGCATAGGACTAGGACGCCGTCAGCAAGGCATACCGGCATCCGTTCAGAGCCGCATTGTCACCTATACCTTCGGATTGGGGTATGAGCCTTCCAAAAAGGACCATATGGAGATGTTGCAGAGAAGCAGAGAAAGGGTCAAAGCAAAAGCAGAAGGAAGGGCGCCAGATATCCGAATCTCGCCATACCGACCTACCTTGAATGGTTACTTTGTTAAGGAAGGGGAGGACTTCCTATTCTGTGGATTCCTCGAACCATCCATTGACAAAGCAACTAAGGCGAGAGTTCCGGGGTTTGAAATATTCTTTACTGAGTGGTATCCCATTACTGCTACAATGGTTGACGATGAAGCGATCAAGGATGACTATTGGGAAAAGAAGAACGAGGACTGGGCAGAACAGATGGATTCGGAAGCCATGGTTACAATGTTTCAAGATATGGTTCTTGTTGTAGAGGAATCGGATCTCGAGTGTTCTTCAATTCACCATGCAACCATGCCGCTCCTTAATTGGTATCTTGAAGAGGGTATCATTGCAGAAGTTCTTGAGGGCGAGGATCTCGACTTACCTGATAGTAGTTTGTAGGTTCCTTAGTAGCTTGTCTTAGCTTTCCTTTCAAATAAAGTGTGTCCGCCTAGCCCACCTTGTGGAGTTAGGAGTCGTTCCCTAGTTGTGGCACATGTGTTTTCTTTTCTTTGTTTTGTTTTGTTAGTTCAGTTAATAAAGTGTGTTTCTTTTCATTATTTGCAGTGTTTCCTTTCTCTCTTCTATGGATATCTATGGCATGGATATAGATCCTAGGAATGACGTCCCCCCGGAGCTCGTCGAGCAAAGGAAAAGGGGCGTTACCGAACCTAACAAGGATGAATTGGAATCAATCAATCTAGGGACAGATGAATTGCCAAGGATAATTAAAATTGGGATAACTCTCTCACCTGCTGAAAAAGAAAAATTGATAATACTTCTAAAAGCCAATGTAGAGGCCTTCGCATGGTCTTATGAGGATATGCCTGGCATTGATCCAGATATTGTGCAACATTACATCCCCACTAATCCCACTAAAAAGCCTATAAAGCAGAAATTAAGAAGATTAAAACCAGAATGGGCTTTGAAAGTAAAAGAAGAGGTAACTAAACAATTAGATGCCGGGTTTCTCCAAGTTGTGGAGTACCCTGAGTGGCTGTCTAACATAGTGCCTGTGCCTAAAAAAGATGGGAAAGTGCGAATATGTGTTGACTTCCGCGACCTTAATGCTGCGAGCCCAAAGGATGATTTCCCTCTACCGCATATCGATGTGTTGGTAGACAGTACAGCAGGCCATGCTCTTCTTTCCTTCATGGATGGGTTCTCCGGTTACAACCAGATAAAGATGGCGCCTCGAGACATGGAAAAGACGGCTTTTATCACGCAGTGGGGCACGTATTGCTACAAGGTAATGCCTTTTGGCTTGAGAAATGCTGGGGCTACTTACCAAAGAGCTGCTACGACCCTATTGCATGATATGATCCATAAAGAAGTAGAGGTGTATGTGGACGACATGATAGTCAAATCTGTAGACCGGGAAGGACATTTTGCGGCATTGGAGAAGTTCCTAGAACGGGCAAAGAAGTACAACCTCCGACTGAATCCTCAGAAGTGCGCCTTCGGAGTCACCGCAGGGAAGCTATTGGGTTTCATGATCACTCAGAGGGGAATTGAAGTTGATCCAGGAAAGATAAAAGCTATCACGGAGATGGAGCCACCAAGAACGGAAAAGCAGATCCGAGGTTTTCTGGGGAGAGTTCAATACATAAGTCGTTTTATCGCCAATCTGACCATGGTATGCGAGCCAATTTTCAAGCTACTTAAAAAGGGCGTTTCCAAGGAATGGAATAAGGATTGTCAAGAAGCCTTTAAGACCATTAAAAGGTATCTGAGTAACCCCCCAATCTTGGTTCCCCCGTGGTAAGGTGAACCATTACTGTTATATTTAACAGTTACCGAAACTGCGACGGGAGCCATGTTAGCTCAATACCTTGAAGGGTCGAAAAAGGAAAATGCCATCTACTACTTGAGCAAGAAAATGACAGATTATGAAGTAAAGTACAATGCGCTAGAAAAGGCTTGCGTAGCATTGGTATGGGCTACCCAGAAACTCCGTCATTACATGATGTCTTTCGAAGTCCTGTTGATAAGTCGATTAGATCCTTTGAAGTATTTGCTAGAAAAACCAGTCCTATCATACAGGACCGCTCGTTGGTCACTTCTTCTCAATGAATTCGACATAAAGTACCTGGCGCAGAAGTCCGTCAAAGGAAGTGTCATTGCAGACCATTTGGCAAGCTGCCCTGTGTCATCATCAACCCAATTCAATGATGAGTTCCACGACGAAGATATCCTGGAAATCAAGAAGAAGGTTTGGAAAGTCTACTTCGACGGAGCTGCAAATAGAAGAGGTTATGGCATAGGGGTGCTACTGGTCTCGCCCGAGGAAGCCTTCACGCCTTTAGCAGTCAAATTGGGGTTCGAAGCCACCAACAACATAGCAGAGTATGAGGCCTGCATCCTAGCATTGGAAGCTGCGTTAGAATTGGGGATAAAAGAACTAGAGGTGTTCGGAGATTCAGCATTGATCATCTGTCAGATAAAAGGGGAGTGGAAGACTCGCGATGAGAAGCTGTTGCCCTATCATGCCTATTTGGAAGCACTGACCAAAGAGTTCGCGGAGATCGAGTTCAATTACTTGTCGAGAAACAAGAATCAGTTCGCTGATGCCTTAGCGACTCTAGCTTCAATGGTGGAAATACCAGAAGGAGGAAGCGTGAAACCGCTCGTGATCGAATGCAGAGAGAAACCTGTTTATTGCTGTTCCATCCGAGAAGGAGAGGTAACAGATAACCACCCTTGGTTTTATGACATAAGAAGGCTCATCGAGGAAAGAGAATATCCGGAGGAAGCATCTCGCGTGGATAGGCGAACACTGAGAAGATTGGCAAGCCATTATGTGGTATGCGGAGGAAAATTGTATCGGAGATCTTACAACAAAATCCACTTGCTGTGTGTCATGGAGGAAGAAACCAGAAAACTCATCGAAGAAATCCATGAAGGAGTGGGAGCTCCGCATATGAATGGATACATGTTGGCTAAGAAGATCATGAGACTAGGGTATTACTGGTCTACAATGGAAAGGGATTGTTATGCCCACGTCAAGAAGTGCCACAAGTGTCAGTTATTCGCCAACGGACAACACTTGCCCTCCATGCCCTTGACAAGCATGTCAACCCCATGGCCGTTTGCGGTATGGGGAATAGATATCATCGGACAGATTAAGCCGAAGGCATCCAATGGTCATGAATACATTTTGGTAGCCATCGATTACTTTACCAAATGGGTGGAAGCAGCTTCCTTCAAAGTTTTGAATGCTAAAAAGGTGGCGCAGTTCATACAGCTCAACATCATCTACCGATATGGGGTACCGCATGAGGTCATTTCAGATAACGGTCAGCATTTCCAGAAAGAGACCAAAGAACTCTTGCAGAAGTACAAGATCGTTCACCACTTGTCGTCCCCGTATCGCCCGCAAACAAACGGCGCAGTGGAAGCCGCCAACAAAAACATCAAGAAGATATTACAGAAAACGACTGACACGTACACTGATTGGCATGAGAAACTACCATTGGCATTATGGGGGTACAGAACGTCATTCAGATCGTCAACAGGGGCTACGCCGTATGCGCTAGTGTATGGGATGGAGGCTGTTCTGCCAGTGGAATTGGAAGTTCCTTCGTTAAGGGTTGCAGTGGAAAGTCAGCTAGCAGAAGTGGACTGGATCAAAAGTCGTTATGATGAGTTGGCATTGCTAGATGAAAGGCGATTGAGAGCTCTCTACCATGTGCAAGGGTACCAGAGAAGAGTCGCAAGGGCGTTCAACAAACATGTCAAAGACAGAGGCTTGAAGAAAGGGGATTTAATGTTGAAAGAGATCCGAGCTCCAATTTTCGATCCACGAGGAAAGTTCAAACCAAGTTGGGGAGGACCGTACGTCATCAAGGAGATATTGCTAGCAGGGGCTGTTCGACTTATGGATTTGGATGGGATCAAGTTCGCTCGTCCTACTAATTTGGATCAATTAAAGAAGTATTATGTATAAGGCCTGCTAGGTTGAAAACCTGTAAAAGCGGCCTAGGCAAAAGTTAAGGCATTTGAACTACGAGGACCTGATTCCCCAAAAAAGAAGAAAAAAGAAAAAAAAAGAAAAAAAAAGAAAACGGGGATACGTAGGCAGCCCATAAAGTTACATTGGGTGCGGTCCAATCAACATAATCAAATCAAATCTCGAAAGTAGATTATTATTGGCAATTCATTTGAAACTAATTGTTCGACATAACAATTTATTGATGTTAAGTAAAAGAACTATCGACATGCCATAGAAATTCTATTCTTTGAGTCTTTAAGTCCTCTTGAGTTTCTTCAGAGTCATTTCGTTTGTCTTCTGTCTCTCTCTATCAAGTCTTCTTTTCTTTCGCAAGTCATGGTCGTGGGATGCCTCCACTGCTTCAAGAATGTCTTCTCTGCAAAGTCCAAATCTCGTGTCCTTGATAAGGTCATAAATTCTTTCTCGACGAGAAGTCTCCCTTTCGCCCAAATCATCCTTCAACCATTGCTTGTATCCTTTACTCATCTCGAAAGGTCCTTCAGTGTTGGTAATCCGAGTCAATTTCAGGTCTATAGGCCAGCGAGTCCTCACCCACTTGATTATGGTAGGACCGATAGGTTCCACAAAGCAACAAGGTCCTGTTAAGGACGGTATGGTTTGCATGGCGCCCATCTGGCGAAGAATTCTCGAAGCCCAATAGAAGGAAGTCGACCTTAGTCCTATGAGTTTGACAAAAGCACACCCCGAGGTTCGAAAAAGTACCTGCTCTTTACACCCCCATGTAAAGACGTACCATTTGATGTTCCGCCATGACAGCGTTTGGAAATAACCCAACCAATCTCGTAGAGAGAACGGCCCAGGGAGTTCAACTCGGCGCAGACAGAAGTGCTGAGGCTTGTTTGGAGTGATAGTGGTGGGAGATAGAAAGTTCAAGCGCTCGAGGAGCCACATTTGCAGTAAAAAGGGGCTACCTTCTAAAGGCGCTTTGGGGTTGCCATGAGCTTTATCTAAACCATTCAAGGTTTCAGCTAATACCAAGGGAATAATATTATGTCGCTTGAGAAGAGGGGTAATCAACTCACATATTTGAACAGGGGCTTGAAGAGTGCCGGTGGATATGAGAAAGCGACCAATTAAGCAAAAAGCGAGTGCACGCTGAATTTGAAGGGTGAAAGTCAGAGTACCTTCGCTATCATGAGCCAAAAATGAGGTTGCTAACTTCATTAAGTCCACCATATGATCCTTGACGAAGATCGTTGCGTCCCTTTGAGGAATGCCAAGAAAATCTGAGAAGGAAGCAAGGTAATCAGAGCGAGGTGTAGGAAGAATGAATGGCCCTGCGGGCGAAACTCCAAATAAAGCACAGAATTCCTCCATGGTTGGGCATAATTCTTCATAATTAAATCGAAAGACATGGATTTGAGGATCCCAGAAGTATGTAGCAGCAGTGAGAAAGGTCGTCTCGAGCTTCATGTGCCTTATGGAGAGCAATGGTTCTAAGCTGAAGCGCTTAAACTCAGTTTTGTCTTTGGCAGCCATGACTGCCAAAAACCCTCTTAAGAACCCATCCAAGGCTTCCATAATTATTGTCAATGAAAATAGGTGAGTTAGAAGACTCCCCTCATGTGTTTTTATAGGAAAAGGGTCACAAATTCGAGTCCTAAAGGGAGTAGAACCGTCAAAATCGCAAAATTCCTGAAAAATCACGAAAAAGCGCGTCGACCTCGGGTAACCGTCCGGGGCTGGACGGTCAGCCGTCTAGGCCCAGACGGCTAACCGTCCGGGGCCAGACGGTCACCCGAGGCCCCCGCCTTGTTTTGCCTTGTTTCGCCCGGTTTTGCCTATTTTCGCGTTCGGATGGCCTTTTTAGGCCATTTTCACTCCTATGAACTCACATTGACTCAAATTTTCATGAGAAAGGCACCATAACATCATCATGATAGATTCAAACAAGCACAACAAGTATCCATACTAAGGGATAAGAGAGTTGGTTTTAGGTGGCAATTACAAAACACAAGCATGAAATGCAAAAAGATAGCCATTGTCTCATTGTTTCTACAAGCCCAACAAGAAAGTAAGTGAACTCAGCGGTTCCCAGAGCTTCTTTTGCGGCTCGGCCCTGCTCCATCACGACCCCCACGAGGTGCTCTAGGAGGGCGCATTGCTGGTGGTGGCTGCATACACAAAATCCATTGCAAAGAGGCTAAGTATGAGAATAGAGTTGGTTGAAAACCACATATGAGAACTTTGAGAAGGTGGAACACTTACCATGACATCCAAACGAGCTTCCGCCATGGATTTGGCTAAGCTCATCCTCACAAGGTCACGCCTCAAACCCTCACTAAGGTCGATGAACTCTTGGGCATATGCCGCAGGCACCTAGGATAACCAATAAGGGTAAAATTGAAGGTAATGTTCAAAGAAAGAAAGAAATACCCATAAAGAGAACTCACCTGTTCTCGATTTGGGTCGATCCTGGGGGACTCATCAAATGCAGGATGAGTGATGGCGGTCTTGACAAAGTCTGACCCACTGCACAAATCAATGAACCAATTCGGCTGAGGCAAGGGTAGTGACCTATCCCCCTCCATCTCATCTTCCTCAGAGCCAGGAACCACTCCTGAGCCCACTGTCGAGCTATGCCCTCGTGCTCGTCGACCCTGCAAGTGTTCACCTATTAAATAGAGTTTCTATCAAAAGAAAAGGCTAAGAAAGCGTCAAAGCTTACCCCCTGAGGAGGGAAGCCTGTCACCCTGGGCCTCATCAGATATTGGAGACAGAAAGTGTCATATGCAATGTCAGGAGAAGTGAACTCCTCCGCATCCCAGCCTCTCAAGGCATCCCACAACTCCTCCCCTTCCATTAAGTTAGCATGCCTCATGTTAAGTGGTGGAAGCATTGGAGCCATGGCGGCATTCACATCACCCATGACTTGGCGTAAGACACGCTCCCCTAGGTACCAGTACCTACCCACGGGGCCTTCCAAGAGCACCCTCTTGCCCGTCAACATCAAGCTAGGAATGCATCGCTTGGGTAGCATTGGTACCCATATCTTCCATGGATTCCACTCAATCTGTTCAAAAATCCAAAATGAGAAATTGGGAGTAAAAAAGAAAAGGAAAAGAATAGGGAAAGAATTTCACCATATCAGCAGTGAGGCTTGCTAGGTGAGCTCTAGCAAAGGCGTAATCATGACGATTCGCCGCTCGGATGGACACATAACTAGGAGAGTAATTCTTGAGGGTAGGCCATTCAATGGTTTCCTCAGCGAGGGATGGGCGACATAGGTTAAGGTACTCATAGCACCAAACCTGTCAAAAGTTGAGAAAAGAGTCAAAAAGAAAAGATAATCTAAGAAAAAAATAAAAAAAGAAATGAAAGGGAAGTAGCATTACCTCCCAAACAAAAGGCATCCCGCCAAAGTCCTTAGTCACACCGCGTGACATGTCACACATTGTGCGATACATGGTGGCTAGAGCAGCCCCTCCCCAGTTGAATTTCCTGATCTTGTCAACATCCTCCATGCTTGCAAGAAGACCCAAAGGGGCTAGGTCGCCCGTCCCAGCAAAGAATGTGCATGAGATCATGTACAGAAGGAATGCCCTTGTAATACAATCGGGGCTCGCACCCTCGCTCTCCCTTTGTTTGGCAAACTTGTTGAAAAGCCAAGTGCGTCGCACTGCTTTCTTGATTACCTCAACTTCCATCCCAAGGTAAGCTAGGAGATAATCCTCATCCGTGTGAGCCTCCTCATAGAATTCCAAGCTTTTGCCTTTAATGCTTAAGCCCGTTATCATGGTGAAGTCCTTGGGGGTTAGTGTCATCTCCCTAAAGCCAAAGTGGAATGTATTGGTGGTGTCCCACCATAGCTCGGACAAGGCTAGCAAGGCTTGCCTATCACATTGGTCATTCCACAAAGAGTCTAGGAATGGACCAAAACCGGCCTTTTCGACATAGCCCTTGGTAATGGGTTGGAAGTTTTCCATGTTTCGCCACCATTCAATGAGTCCTTTGACAGAGGACCGAGTGCGCATGTCCTGAAAGTTGGGCTATAGCCATTGAAAATACCTTGAGGGTTAGTTGAAAGAACATAGAAACAATAAACCTACACTAGCAATTGGTTTCAAATCGTTTTCCAAAAGATGTCAAAAGTTTGTTTTTATTCATGAAATGAATTGCTAATGGATGTTTATGAGTTTACTTGTTCATATGCCTTAATTTGGCAAGGATTGATCACTTTTTTATCACTTGGGCATTTTATCGAACACTTGGTGGGTGACACCTCCCAAGCCTTGAAACAAAAGAATTTTGTATGATCAACCCTTGCTAAATCATAGCATATTACTCATTTGAATGTTTACTTGTTGATATACATTGATTTGGTGAAGATTGAACATCTTTATTTCAATTGGGAATTTCATCGAACACTTGGCGGGTGCCATTTTTCAAGCTTTCAAATGAAAAGAATTTGTGTGTTCAATCCTTGCCAAATCAAGGGATATCACTCAACAACCCAATGGGGTATTCAAAAGAAGTAGAAGGGAATGCAATTTCATCAAAAGAATCGAAAGATTCAAAAGAGAAGTGTTAAGTTGGGTAAACTTACTTCTTGTTGGGAATGGATAAATGAGAGATGCTTCTCGGGTTCAAGCAACACCCTAGCTTGTGGAGCATCATAGAGTGGTGCCTTGTATGTGCTTTTGACCCCATAGAATGGATACTTGGTGCTTGAGTCCTTGCTTGATGACATCCTTGATAATGGAGTTGGGTTTGTGAAAAATGGGTTTGATTTGGTTTGATTTCACAAGATGATGTGAATTGGTTGCTTTGATTGCTAAATGGGCTTGATTTGTTGTTGTTTGATGTGCATTTGATGTTTGGATTGAATGTTTTTGAAGTAGGAATGAGAGAATGAGAGTTGGAGAAGATAGGATGTGCGTTTAGAGAGAGAAACTCTCTAATTTTCGAGCTAGGAGAATGATGGAATGTGGATGCAAGTGTTGGGTTTTATAAACCCAGAATTTTCCTTGGTGGGCTCGGGTAACTGTCCACCCTTGGACGGTCAGCCGTCTTGCCCTGGACGGTTGACCATCTGAGGGCAGATGGTCACCCTAGCCCGCTTTGCCCGTTTGCCCCATTTCGCGCGCTCGCGACCTCTAAACTTCTCCAAATTGACTTTTTGTGCAATCCTTGAGTTATGGGATGAATATATCCCCCAAGTTTATCAAGTTTCAATGAAATTTTTGAATCTTGGGTGATTGTATTCGCCCGTATAACGAGGAGTTGCAATAGCCATGATAAATGGCCTTCTCATGAAATGAGCTTGGTGTTGAATTGATTGACTTGCAAGCCTTGGAATTCAATTCTCTAGGAGATGATAGTGATATCATATCATTTCACATGAAATGACTTGCTAATAATGTGATAAAGATAACTTCACATGAAATGACGATTCATGAGCTATGCTAGTTACGAAGTAACTTGCTATCTTTGTGAAGAGGGCATGAAATGCACTTTGTTTTTCAATCAATTGACTTTCAAAATCAATGTTGTATCATGTGATAAAGTTAATTTCACATGAAATGACATGAAATAAGCTTGATTTTCAATCAATTAACTCTCAATTCAATGTCATTTCATGTGTTAAAGATAATTTCACATGAAATGATAAGTAATGAACTTGATTTTGAGTTGAATGGCTCTCAATACATTATCATTTCATGTGATAAAAACAATTTCACATGAGATGCACTTGATTTGGAGTTGAATGACTCCCAGTACATTGTCATTCCATGTGATAAGGATAGTTTCACATAAAATGATAAGAAATGAGCTTGATTTTGAATCAATTGACTTGCAATTGGGTCTCATATCATGTGATAAACACAATTTCCCATGAAATGACGATCCATGAGTTATGCAATAACTCCCCGTCTTTGTTACTTCCACAGAAAGTGGCACAATTTCCCATGAAATGACGATTCATGAGTTATGCAATAACTCCCCATCTTTGTTACTTCCACAGAAAGTAGCATGAAATGATCCATGAGTTATGCAATAACTCCCCATCTTTGTTACTTCCACAGAAAGTGGCACAATTTCCCATGAAATGACGATCCATGAGTTATGCAATAACTCCCCGTCTTTGTTACTTCCACAGAAAGTGGCACAATTTCCCATGAAATGACGATTCATGAGTTATGCAATAACTCCCCATCTTTGTTACTTCCACAGAAAGTAGCATGAAATGATCCATGAGTTATGCAATAACTCCCCATCTTTGTTACTTCCACAGAAAGTGGCACAATTTCCCATGAAATGACGATTCATGAGTTATGCAATAACTCCACGTCTCTGTTACTTCCACAGAAAGTGGCACAATTTCCCATGAAATAATGATCCATGAGTTATGAAATAACTCCCTGTCTTTGTTACTTCCACAGAAAGTGGCATGAAATCACAATTTCACATGAAATGATGATTCAAGAGTTATGAAATAACTCCATATTTTTGTTGTTTCCACTGAAAGTGGCATGAAATCATAATTTGATGAGTCATCAGTTATGAAATAACTCACCACATTTGTTATCCCCAGTGAGACTGGCATGAAATGCCCTTGGTTTTGAATTGATGGACATTCAATTCACCAATAATTCACATAAAATGATGATTTATGAGTTATGAAATAACTCGTTTTGAGAATGCCAATGAGATTGGTAAGGTACCTTGTGATGCACTAGTGCAACTAGCTTTGCATCATGAGAAGACCATGTGGATATCACTAATGCAATTAGTGCATAGAAAAAGCATTTGCATGAGCACACCAACGAAGTTGGCATGCATAGAAATGCATTCAATTATTTGCTTCGATGAAATCGTCGCATGCTTGGATATGACGAAGTCTATCCTTTTGGTTCCCTTTGAGTTTGTTGGTATTAATGAGATTAATCCATCAAACAAAATGTGTTGTTATATCACTAATGCAATTAGTGCATGGTAAAGGCATTTGCATGAGCGCACCAACGAAGTTGGCATGCATAGAAATGCAATTAATTTGTTGCTTCGATGAAATCGTCGCATGCTTGGTCTATCCTTCTGGTTCCATTTGAGTTTGTTAGCATTAATGAGATTAATCCATCGAACAAAAATGGGTTGTTCTTTGATCATTGGCTCACAAGTGAAACTTGTTCACCAATGAGGGGCTTCTGTCACACCCCATTTTTGTCACCTTAGCTAGGACACATCATTTCATGTAGGATTTTGAGTCCTTTTTGAGTCTAGTCTTTTGCATTGAGTTTCTATGGCATTGAATATCATGTGTATGAATTTTGAAGTGATTTGGAGTTCATCTCGATAGTCAATAAGAACTTTTGCGACTTTAAGGGCATAATCGTCTTTTAAGCCGTATATTTTCCATTTGACCTTGGAATGAATCCCGAGTCATCCCATCAAGTTCATATGGTTATATAGAGTCCATATATAGGTTCAATTTCATGAATTAATGGTTTAAGATCAATTCGGCTCGTAATGGTTCGGGTTGGCTAAAAGACCCTTTCTTGGTTTGCTCAAATTGACTCACAAGACCCAACCAATTTTCTCTCATTTAACTTCAATTGGGCTTTATTTATGTCCTAAACATGTTTAGAAAGATCAATTTTCGATTGGGAAAGCATTCGGTTCGACCTTGTGTACAAACCCAGCTTAGCGACGGTGAAGCACCATGGTTAACCACCTTTGTAAAACCTAACCATGCACCCATGGTTGAGGATTTTTGTCCTAAAATGCCTAAAAATGTGTTCCCCTTCGAAACACGGTCGTTTTGGCTTTTATTTCGTCAAAATCGGACTTAATTTGAAGATTTTAGGACTTCTACAACAAGTGGGAGTCAAAAGCGGAGCCAAAATAGGAGGGCCTCGGGTAACCGTCCGAGGCTAGACGGTCAGCCGTCCAAGCCCAGACGGCTAACCGTCCAGGCCTAGTTGGTCACCCGAGAGAGTCCGTCCTCAACTCGAACTCTGACTCTTCTTTGCCTCTTTTGACGGTTTCCTCCGCCAAAACAACTTGTCTGAGCTTAGGAGTGTGTAGGTTTGAGTTGTTTGAGCACCAAGAGAGTCTCTAATAGCCCTAGGATCATTATTTAATGAATTAATCTTAGCCATTGGTTTAGGGGGTCAGTTCTCTATATAAAGGACATGATATTCAGCACATAGGAAAAGGTTAATGGCACTTTACACTTAGAGAGAGAGGGAGCTACGAGTTTGGAGAGCTAGAAGGACTTCAAGAGGAGGCTCTTCAACCCCAAGCAAGCAAGGAAACAAGAGGATTGAAGACAAGAAAGAGTCTACAAGAGGTAAGCCTATCCCTTTTATGCTGAACATGAATTCCTGCTTCTCCTTCTTCTCTTTCCTCTTCTCCTTCTAGGATAGTTGTGGTGCATGCAATTGTTCTTCTTATGGATGAAATTCAATGTCTATGTGATATTATATGAATGATTTTAGGATAGTTCATGGCTTTATATGCTTGATAATCCCTGGTTTACTAAGGATTTGATAGCCTTCTTCTTTCTACCTCCTTAAATCATGCATAGTCCACATGTTTAGGTTGCTATGATTATTGTCATGAGTTGATGTTCTTGTTAGTCAATATATGCTATATGAATGATATTCATGATAATTTGAGCATGTCTTAGAGTCATTTAGTAGGTTTTTATGCATATTTGTGAGATTAGGGTTTCGGTAACCCTGAAATCGCATAGGTCTTATACAGCATGCTTAGCTTAGCTTTTTGAGCTGTTGCTCATCATAGTCATTCTATATATACTGCATATAGTTGAATCATGCTAGGTTTGCATTCATATAGTATATTTTATAGGGTTTTTGGAGACATTATCCTTTTCTAAGGATAATTATCCTTTTCGTTGAGTGAGGTTTTGTATGAGAGTCTTCTGTGATGTGTTTAAGCATGAAATCTCTTCTGTTGTGTTCTAGGGTATATATTTTACGTAGGATATGCTGATTGCACCTCCCCATAACGACTTTCTTACGTGAAATTATCCTAGGATAGTTTCGCTTAAGAAAGCTCGCCGTAGGGAGGCCTATTTTCATATTTTGCATAAAATATCATCTTTTTGGTTAGAATGTGCTTTGTTATCATGTTTATTGATATTATTGGAGTCTCTTATGCTTGTTAGTGTGTCTTTCATAGGTTTTTATGCATGTTAGTCAAGTCATTGCATGTAGGATTGAGTTAGAGTCCTTAGTTATTCATTATTCTTGTTGTTTGCATGATTAATGGATGATTTTAGGCCTTGTCAAGGTTCTGTCCAGATTTGCATATTGCTTTCTTTGCATGATTTTGTGCACTTGTAAGGGTGCAAACAGGTACAATGCTTGTCCTATTGCAAATAGGGCTGCTATGGTCTGAAATGGCTAATGATTGGAGCTTGTGCGCTCAGGTAAGTAGGGTTTGAAGGTGCCCCAATTCACCTTTCTTTTTCTTTCTTTTCTCTTCTCCCTCCTAGGGTTACTTCTTAATACAAGCTTATGGTAATTATCAAAGGTTTCTTTCAATAATAAATTCTGGTTTTTATCAAAGTTTTCCTCTTATGGAAGTTTTCTGTTTTGGATTAAATTAATGTATTTTCAAATGAGGAAACCTAGGGTTTTTACCATAGGTTTGTATTAGGTTGTAACCCTATTTCTTTTCGAACTACGTGGACTTTGATCCATGTATTTCGCTGCATGGTACGTAGGCGCTCTTCGTGAGGCTCAAGTCCGTTCTAGGATCCAAGTATCCTAGGCTTTTTTCTTTTCTTTTCTTTTTTTTCTATTTTGATTTATTTGAGTGATTGTGCATGAGATGATTGGATGAAATATATGATATGCATGCTGCCTTGTGATGATATATGATGATATTTGAGTGGAAAAGATCTTAAGTTAGCCCAATTAAATTAAGAGACCAACTCGGGCGATGTGGGTGCCTATGGGTTTTTGCCCAGAACCTTCCCACGTCGTAACTTAGCCCCCGAATCCAATTTTTTGGTTTCAAAGACTTTGCTTTTCCTTTAATGGAGTCATGTGGTTTTGAAAATAAAACATTTTTGTGGTTTTCCTCTTTCCCTAAAAAATGAGGTGGCGACTCCCTTTTGTTTGTTGTCTTTAAACCCCTTATATATTCTTGCCAAACCCTTGTGGGCTCCGCGCTGCTTTTTCGTGGGTTCACAGGATCGATCCTAGGCATTGGAGGATCGATCCTAGGGTGTCCTGAAAAACTGGTTTTAAGTTCTGTTTTCTAGGAACGATCCTAGGCATTGGAGGATCGATCCTAGGTGCTCTAAAAAAGATTCTTTGCCTCTGTTTTCTAGGATCGATCCTAGGTTCCTGGAAGATCGATCCTAAGTGCTCTAAAAAGTGTTTTTCACTTCTGTTTTCTAGGATCGATCCTAGGTTCCTGGAGGATCGATCCTTGCTCGTAAAATCCAGTTTTTAAAATATAATTAAATTACCTATTTGACCTTATTTCGAATCCCAGTCTTTTGGGGTCTCTTAGACTCTTTAAATAGGTTTTGTTCTGATAGAGAGAGGCAAGCAAGCATCTCCCAATTAGGTTTTCAAAAGCCCATCCTCTCAAATCTTCTCTAGAGCCTTTTAACCTAGTTTTTCTTTTCATGCTCTAGAGACCTTCAAACCACACAATATTTTTCACATCCTTGAATGTTTGTGAGTCCGTTGCGACGGTGATCGAGCTTGCGAGTTCGTGGAGGAAGGAATCGCTGTGAAGAGGTTGGTTGCGACCAAAGCCATGAAGACGGAGATCGATCGTATGCGGTCGTGGGAGTGAAGACTTTTGCTTAAGTCCTTTTGGTCTGTAAGTGTGTCTTGTACTCATTTAATTCATAGTGGATTTGCTTCAACTGGACTAGGTCCCGTGGTTTTTCCCATCTAGGGTTTTCCACGTAAAAATCCTATGTGCATCTTTTTACATGCTTTAATACTTGCTATGCGATTGGATTAATAGTGATAATTGGTTTTGTGTGTTTCATAATTAAAATTGGGTAAGGATTTGAGTAATACCTATTCAACCCCCCTTCTAGGTATTCTAGGGTTATTTAACCGGAATTTCAAATCTTATCCAAACTTGATTTTATCCAAAAAGGATTTAATATTATCTATCAAAAAAACTAAAACAATAATTTTAATATGGCCACATTCTAGATGGAAGATTAATAGCTTGGGGGGTTAACGAATGAAAAGCATTCAATTTTTCATGGAACATCCAAACAGGCGCTATTAAAAATAAAAAATAAAAACAATCCAAGGATCAATCTTTTCTCGAGAAAATAGAACAATTTGGGGGTTTTTATAGAACAATCTGAACAATGAAGCGATAAATTGTTAGTGAAGCTAACTTACTCGATAATGAGTGCTCCTCTCGTTGCATTTGCAGACCTGAAAAACCAAAAACATCTATATATATATATATATACATATATATATATATAAGTAGGACATAAGCTATGCTAGATTTGAATATGCAATTTTTGGGAAGAAGAGGATAGAGTTCACCTCTGTAATCAGTACCCACGTATCCCAATTTTTGGGAGCTCACGAGCTTTTCCAATGTGCTGCATGTTGTAACAGATTTGGTTCAATAACAATATCGGACTTACCTCCCTCTGTTTTTATTTGAGAAAGTTGAGATTGGGAATGGCCCTTGTTTTTATTCTTAATATATTCTCATTTGATTATAAAATAAAAAATAAAAAAAGTTTCACTGAAAGAAAAGAAATCCTAAATTTAGATCATGAACTTTCAAATGAAAGTAATCTTGAGAAAATAGTTGTTACTCAGTATGATGAAACCGTTCAGTTAAGGGGTTGGCAGCCTTGTCTCAGGGTGGGAGTGGACCAAACCAAGAATGGACTTGGGCTTGCTAAATTTTTTAATAGGCCCTACCTGAGGCCTGATTAGTTTCAACCCGGATTGGCTCATGCTCATCCCTTCCCCTCCTTGTGATATAATGGCGCTTAGCTGCTTTGGAGGAGGGACTCATGATTTGGTGTCAAATTTCAACATGGGAAATTTGAAATTTCTTTTCACATTAAGAACAAAGCAGACAACAAAAACAACAACAATTTGTAGGCTTTGTTCATGTCTACCTCTGCTATTCTATCCCCCCCTTCTGTATAATTCTCTTCAAAATTAGACTGTAGAATCCAAAACGTATGATCGGGTATCGGTTGCAAGAATGTGCCACATACAATTCCTTTTTTGCATTGCAAAAATCATCCGAGACTCCTGGTTCTCTGACTAAGGTATTAATTACGGAGAATTTTTTAGTCATTTATTTATTTTATATTTTTTAATATTATTTTTTTGCAGGTGGAAAACAAGGTCATTAACAAATAAGTCACCAAGACCGGTCATTTTTCTTTCTTTTTTGTTTTCGTTGTATTCTTTTCTTTGCTCGCTCTTAATAAATTTTGAGCTGATAGCACATGCTTAGGAAGATCTGACTGACCTATTGATCAAGGTACCCAAAATCTCCCAATTTTATTGAGCAGCCGTAATCTTTTGTACAGTTTGATGTTTGATGCCCTACTAAAATTAAAGCTATTGTTCCAAAGGATTAATATAGGATATCAAAGGATAAGTTCCCTCAGCGTTTATGGCCCTTGTAAAAATCAAACAATTTTCTAATAACTAAAAGAAAAAAGATATAAAAGGTTTTGGCCAAAATTTTGAAGACATCATTTTCATGAGCCATCGAATTACAGAGCACAGGCCAAAAAGAGAAGTATCACAGTTTGCTTGAACAACAGCATTCACGTAATTTCCCCAGATAACTGGAAACACACCATTTTCGGAGAAAAAAAAAACAGGTCCATCACCAAGGTTGCAAGAGAAGTCTTAACCAGAAATAACATCCACCATCCTTCGGTCTAGTAGTATATCTCCCTCTCCTACGAGTGGGAGGTCTTGGATGCACACAGTTCACAGGCTATCATGTGCATCCGCAAGGATTAAGCTTCATTGCCTAAGGGAAGTGGGGATACCTTATTACGAGGAGACGAGGAGGGGCGGGACCACAAGCAATCCCACGCTAACATACCTTTTTTTATATGAATTTCTAGAAATAAAACGAAAAATAGAAATCAGAAATCACAACACTACTATGAATAGAATTCCATTTTGTTTCAAATAGGTATGCCCCAAAGAGGCCATTAAAACACCCCAGCAAAGCAACCTTTACATGACCTACTAACCATTTAAGTAGCAACACTAGCTCATGTAGCCTCCAGCAAGCACACTATGGTATCACAACTCAACCTCCATTGAGAGTGAAAGGAACTCCTTGTAGTGATTCCCATAGAAAACTTCCTATCTTGGATCTAAATGGGCTGCTTGTTCACATTGTTCACAACCCCAATGAAAAGATCAAAACAAGACCATATATTACACGAGCTGATAAATATGGTACGAATTGATGTTATAACTACTTTATTTACAGATATTTATATTTCAAGTGTTTTGTTCTAATATAGTTGTTGCTCTTCTATTCCTCTTCCTCTTCTTCTTCCTTTTTCACTTCCATCTCCTCCCCCTTATCTTCCTCTTTCTCTTTCTCTTCCTCTTCTTCTTCCTCCCCCCTATCTTTTTCCTTCATATTTTTCTCTTTGTGCTCCTTATTGCTCACCACCGATGATTGGTATTTTTCATTGGTAGGAGCCTTCTTCCTGCTTCTTTTATCATTCTTTTTTTTAAGGTTTAGTAAGCACTTACCATACACTTCATTGTTCTTTAATAGCAAATTTAGCACCTCCCTATCCTTAGAAAGCTTTAAAAGAAACAATAATTAGTAAATCAATAAATAATTAATATACTCCCT
Organism: Liquidambar formosana; assembly: GCA_039720395.1. Taxonomy (NCBI): domain Eukaryota; kingdom Viridiplantae; phylum Streptophyta; class Magnoliopsida; order Saxifragales; family Altingiaceae; genus Liquidambar; species Liquidambar formosana. The sequence goes on from CM077822.1 coordinate 24,727,147, forward strand.
CCATTCATAAATAAGTGGCATACTTTCCTTTTTGGAATGTTTCAAAATTATTGTCACATTTCAAAAGTCATTGGTTCTTTTTTATTCACTTCCTAAAATACCCTTAAAAAGGTATTCTCTTATTTTCTAATGTTTTGCTCACTTGAGGGCAAAATTAGAATCTCAAAAAATATGTATTGATATGAAAGCATTTAATAGGGTTTCCTTAAAAAGCGTGTTTTTTCAAAGGGGGCAGTCAATTTGAAATGAAGAGAGTAGTAATTATGTCAACATCATAAGTTTTAATTTGACACTTACCTCATTAAGTATGGTATCAATTTCATCTCTTCCACTGGCTCCTTCACTCAGCTCATCCTCTTTCACCGACGACTCCTTCAAACGTAAAAATCTTTCCCTGCCCAACTACATAAGAAAACGTATGATTAGCTTAAAAATTGAAATAGATAGTTAAATATATATAAAAAGCCTATCCTATGCTTTAAAGGTAACTTTAATAGGTATGTCCTGACCAGTCCATGATAGAAAGAGTAGCTTTATAAAACATATCATAATGGTACTGAAAATGTTTGATTAAAACCCCACCAAATTGTTCAAATGCCTTTCCAATTAACCTCCAGATTGTGGAAGCACTCCACAATCCTTAATTTGTCAGTATGATCCATTTCCAATTCTAAACCCCAGTTTTGAATTTACTCTGCAAACAACGAAGGACTTGCCAAAAAAAAAAGTTCCATTTCCTAGTGAAATAATTAGCATGTACAAAAACAATCTGTCAAATCCGAAAACAGCATCCCAAATTTTGAAAATAAGTGAAAACTGCAAGATTCAAGCCCTTGCAATTGACAGAAATGAGAACTTTATATATAATAAATAAATTCGGTTTGGTCAATGTTGAGTTACTTAATGTAGATAAATTTGGGTACATATTTAACAATTCAATGTAACTTAATGAATCCCAAGTGTCACTACTTCTCAACCATTGATTTATGTTCCTCAATAATGGTAATCTATCGTTTTATCACAAAATAGTTCCCACTGCATTTTTAATTAATAGAACTTGGGATGGTCTTCGGGTCTAGTGCCATGTCCCATCCCATAGGGGTGCGGGGTATGCAGAGATTTTAGTTTTGACTCTGCGTGGGTGTGTGTGTGGGTGCATGTGTTCTCCTATCATTTGGCCAAAAAAAAAAAAAAAAAAAAGAGGAAATGATTGCTGAGACCAACCTATGAGACCAATTCATAGACCGAAATTGCAAAAATACAAAATTACCCCCTACTCCCCCAATGTGAGACATGGACAAAAAAATCGCTCTCTACCTTATCTCTTTGTACAAATCTCTTTCTCCATATGATTTAAACCCACCCCCTTTTCAAGAAATCTCTATCTCTCCCTCTCTCTCTCTCTTCTAACCACCATAAAACACAAACTCACCATTATAGGGCTGCAAACGAGTCGAGCCGCTCATTAACAACTCACAAGAAAGCTTGTCAAGGGCTCAGCTCGAGCTTGATCAATTAGTAAACAAACCAAGCTCAAGCCTGAATTCTAGGCTCATTTAGTGAACAAGCCGAGCTTGAGCATACCAAAGCTCAGCTCGTTTAGGCTCGTGAGCAAGCTCGTTAAGAGCTCAATGAGAAACTTGTTTCGGGGCTCAATAAGAAGCTTGTTAGTGAACTCGTTTAAGGACTCATGAGTGAGGACATAATTGTCCCACTATACATTTTGGTGTGAAAGAGATATTCATTCCCTAATAGTAGATATTTTATGCTTCTACTTATCTTAGTAGAGTTTTTGCGTGAAAGAGATAGTTCTTGTGTGGGATCCAATGGAAGTATGATGGCATGGTGACTAATTTTGAAGTATATATAGGTGTTATGATATGCTTCAACCAATAACTTTAGTTTTTTTTAAAGTTTATTACAGCTCCTTATTTAATAGTATTGAAAACAGTTATGGTTGGTTTATACTTGGGATGATGTGTTTTTTTATGGTTTATTTTTGGATGATATTTCTTATTGTTGATTTCTTGGTTTATGCTTAGGATGATGTGTTCTTTATGATTTATGCTTGGGATGATAATTCTAAACCACTTATCCCAAAAAAAAAAAAAAAAAAAACTAAACGAGCCGAGCTCGAACTCGAACTTGAAATCGAGCTTGAGCTTGAGCACGGCTTGTTAATTCTAAACAAGCCGTACTCGAGCTCGAATATTTTCTAACGAAACGAGCTCTAGCTTGAAATTTAGGCTCGTTAAAAAGCTCGGCTCATTTTCTAATGAACAAGCTTTTTAATGAGCCAAGATTGAGCGCTCCAAAACTCGGCTCAACTCGACTCGTTTGTAACACTACTCATCATGAAATACCTAACAATATCGGCACCAGTAAAGCTCTGACGACTACATCTCTCTACCCTTCTCGATCGAGATGTGTGAAGTAGAGTACAATAGGTTATGGTTGTGGGCTTGCTTGATAGTGCAATTCACACAGTCGACGACGATTCGGTCTCACTATGTGCGAAGTTAGGGCTTGTTCGGACAATGAAGGCTTGACATGAGGGTCGCCAAAGGTGCTCACTGGCAGTTGTTTGACAAAGGCATAGTCTTCTCTTCTGCTTCTTCCTCTTCATTTTTATTTTTATTTTTTATTTCTTTCATGGGCTGCTTGTTAATCTATTTTGATTTTTCACAAATAAATTTTCAAGGTAAATTTGACTTAAACTCCTAACTTCCAAGGCAAATTTGACTTGAATTAGTCATTTTTTTAGTTTAATTTAATTTATTTCTTAAGTTAAATTTATTGATTTTTTTCCTGCTTGTTGCATCCTTTTTTTGATTTTTTGTTTATTCCTCCAATAAAAGTAACTTGAAAAATCATGCTAAACTTAAAAATGTAAGGTAAATTTGACTTGAATTCCTAAAATTCAAGGCAAATTTACTTGTTTTTTGAAGTTAAATTTAATAAAATTTTAAACTTATTTCTCTCACCTTTTTTTTTTTTTTTTCCTGGTTGCCACACCACAGGAGTGATGCTCTGCAGTCAAGTTTTTTTTTACTTGACATGTAGTGTTTTTTTTTTTTTTTTTTTTTTTTTTTTTTTTTTTTTTTGTAAATTTGGATTTAAAGAAAAGCGGTTGACGAAATTCCTAGAAAAGTGGTGAGATTTTCGTTTGTTATGTTTGTTTCTGTTTAAAGGGGTGAGGGGCAATCACGTTAATTTTTATTTTGGGCCTCCGTCTTTAAAAAGGAGTCTCACTAAAGCGCCACGTTAGTGGCCTAACATTTTCCTCTCACTGTGTTGAGTCCATATAGAAGGACTCAAATAATTAATAGAACTTGGGATTATAAATGCCCAACATTAAATTAAATTACCTATCCTCCCGAATCAGTGGGAAGGCACTCTTGGGTGGCTTCTTCAATCTTCAACCCCCATGGGTGAGTTTAGTTGCACTGTGAGTACATTCCCCCCCCCCCCCCTCCAAAAAAAAAAAGAAAAAAAAAAGGATAATATCGTCAAGGGCGGGTCTAAATCCACACCCTTTTTTGCTAAATCCACACCCAATGAGTAAAAATAAGGCAAGATGTATGAAAACAAAGTATAAGGGGTGTGAATTTAGCAAAAGAGGGTGTGGATTTAGACCCACCCCGTAAAAAACTGACTTAATTAATAAATAAATTAAAATAAAATTAAAAAGGGTATAATTCCAGAGGATATGGTAATGGTGCTAGTTTGATCCAAAATGTAACGCTGTGCATGCACAACAAAAGAATTTCAACAAAAAATTGAAACAAATAAAAAAAATAAAAACATGGGAAGCATCGAAACACCTGAAGCCACCACTGTCGTTCAACTTTGACACAGACAAACAATGGTGATTGTCTCTGTAAGATTACTACAAGAATATGGGTATACGAAATACCTCAGCGGAAACAAATCGGATCTTTGTACTTGGATTACAAGCCCCACGCAATCACGAACTTTGAAGACGCATCCACTCATCAATGGAGAAGGCTACCAGAGTCTCCCCAATAATATCCACACTCCAAATTCAATGGCTATGGTGATGGTTGCCAGAGAGATGAAACAAAGAGAAGAAAGGGCTAGAATATTTTCACATAACGTCTGTTTTCAACAGACACACATATATATATGGGTATATCTTATGTCTGTTCCCAACAGACATAACCCATTTAATCCAATTAACCCATGTGGACGATCCATGGGTTGTGGGTCGGGTCAAAACCCGATCCAAATACCAACATCTCCCACTCGTCCACTTTGGGTAACATGTCCACTAAATGGTTTCTTCTCTATCTCGTTTCTAATTCTCTTCTCATACAGAAAATGGAGCGTGCGACCTGACGAGAAGGTATAAGTTAGGAGTGCTATATTAAGTCACCATCTAACTAATGTAGCACATCACTCGAAAAATCTCGTCTATGCCCCAGATTATTCTATCACACCTTATCGAGCATATTTTAACCCCTCATGGTTATAAACCAAAAAATCATGCTCAACCTCAAACAATGTACTCGTACTCATAATTATATCAAAACAAATTTGACATAACTGTCCGGACTATGAGCTACAAGACAAGGGTGCAATATCAAACAATCTTCCCTAGCTACTCATGCTAATCAATTTAGACTTGACCGCTTTCCTAGACATGGTCCGCTAGACCATATTTTTTCGTGGCCCTTGGATTTCATGCTAAAGTAGCGACATCGAGTCCTTATTTCATGGCATAGTCCCAAGTTCAAAAGGCATAGTATAGATCACGATTTGATCTATTAGGGCTCACACAATGCTGGAGCAGGGATTTATCCTGCCATTCCCTTAAATGGTCATCTATAGCACATACAGTATGATATGTATGCTACGGTGGAGCTCCCACTAGGTTTGGGCCTGTCACACTCCAACGCCGTACGAATCTTAGTCTAGTCGCTATAAAAGCGTCTAACTTGAGTTTCTTAACCCAGTCACTTATTAAGCGCCTGTCTAAGATCTCACATTCGGCTCTATTCAGGCTTCATGAAGTTGTGGAATCACTTCATGCGACTTTAATAAGTCTCATCTTAGCTCAACTAAAGCGACATTTCCAAAAAATAATATTTTGTTCGCTCTACAAGCGCCAGCAAAATATCTATATCTTGTTTACTCTCTTAGTGCCAAGATTATTGTCTCATCCCGCTCGCTATCTAAGCGCCAAGGTGATCGCCCGTGTGAGTGGGCGGATCTAAGCCTGGTGACATCAACATAAAATGTGTGCTTGCTTATAGTATCAATTACGCCATAATATAAACTCATATGCATAAGATACTCATAAATATAGATGTCAAATACATCAAAGTCAATACGATGTCCAAAATACATCAAAGCCTACGTAGTCCCATACTTCTCCTATGGGTTTGAAATGCATCTCTAGCAATGGCTTTAGTTAGAGGATCAGCCACCATCCTATGGGTGGAGATATGCTGTAGGACCACCTCTCCTCGTGCAACAATATCACGAATGTAGTGAAAACGAATGTCTATGTGTTTGCTTCTTCCATGATATTTGGGATCTTTGGTGTAAGCTAAGGCTGCCATACTATCAATATAAATCATTACGGCCTCATCTGAAAGAGCCGAGATCCCAAGACGTTGGAAGAATCTCCTCAACCAAATAGCCTCTTGTATTGCTGCTGAACATGCAACATATTCTTATTCCATCATGGACAAAGTAATACACGATTGTTTCTTACTACACCAAGAAATAGCTACTCCACTAAGTATAAATGCGTAACTCGATGTAGATTTACGCTGATCTGTATGACTAGCCCAATCTGCATCACTATATCCTTTCAATCTCATGTCTCCACCCTAATAGCAAAGAACGAGATCTGTTGTCCCACGAAGATAACGGAAAATCCTTTTAACTGCTTCCCAATGAACACGTCCTGGGTTACTTTGGTAACGACTGACCATACCCATTGCGAAGCATATATCCGGTCGAGTACACAACATAGCGTACATCAGACTACCAACTGCACTCGCATAGGGAACCGTTTCCATTTTCTTCTTTTCCTCATTAGTTTTAGGGCAGAATTCCAGGCTCAACTTATGTTCCTTCTCAATTGGAGTGTCAATGGGTTTAGAATTGTGCATACGAAATCGTTCTAAAATCTTCTTAATGTAAGTCTCTTGGGACAAACCAAGAAGTCTCCTAAAGCGATCTCTATAAATCTTAACTCCGAGCACATAATCTACCTCCCCCATGTCCTTCATTTCAAAAGTAGAGGACAACCACTCTTTAGTGGCGACAATCATCTCCATGTCATTCCCAGCTAATAATATGTCATCAACATACAAAGACAAAATAAGGAAACTCTTTCCTGATCTTTTGATATATACACAATGGTCTTCTTCCATTATCTCAAAGCCAATCGTAACAATGGCGTGTTGGAATTTGAAATACCACTGTCTAGACGATTGCTTTAGGCCATAAATGGAACGCTTAAGGCGACATACTCTGCACTCTTGTCCATTGACCTCAAAGCCAATAGGTTGATCCATATAGATCTCCTCGTCTAGTTCTCCATTGAGAAATGCAGTCTTCACATCCATTTGGAAAAGTTCCAAATCTAAATGTGCGACAATAGCTAGAATGAAGTGAATAGAGGCAAATCTCACCACTGGGGAGAATGTCTCTTCATAGTCTATACCCTCCTTTTGAGTATAACCCTTCGCCACGAGACGGGCCTTATACTTATCGATCGATCCATCTACCTTATGCTTGACTTTTAAAACCCACTTGTTTCCAATAGCCTTGCGCCCATGCGGAAGATCAACCAATTCCCAAACTTAATTTTTAGCCATAAAATTCATTTCATCCTCCATAACAGCTAACTATGCTGTAGAGTTAGGTGAAGCTAAAGCTTTTTCATAAGAAGCAGACTCATCAATATCATTAGGGTCCAACGGAGCACACATAAAGGATTCCCCTTCAATCTCAAAACGACGACGAGGAATCACTCCACGTTCGCTTCTACGTAACTAAGACCCTTCTAAGCCAATTTCTAGTGGTACACTCCCACTAGGAGACAAGTTACTCCTACTATCTTTGGCGATTTCAGGATGAGTTTCTAATTCACCACCTTCGCCCAAAGATGGTGTAACTTCCTCAGATTCTTGTAACTCATAAAGTTCAAGATCTTTCTTCACTTTACCAATGCTGGGAAAATCATTTTCCATAAAATTAACATCTCGAGACTCTATTTCAGTCATTCCACCATTAGGATGTTCACCATACATCACATAACCCTTAGAGCAATCAGAATATCGAATAAAAATTTGTTTATTTGCTCTAGGGCCAAGTTTCCCATACTTGTGGGAAGAATTGTGAACATAACCTGCACAACCCCAAGGCCACATATGCTCTAAATTAGGCTTTGCGCCATTCCATAACTCATATGGGGTTGTAGGAACTGACTTAGAAGGCACACGATTAAGGATATAGGCTGCAGTTAAAAGAGCATCCCCCCAAAATGATATTAGGAGGTTAGCTTGCGCCATCATCGACCTAACCATATCTAATAAAGTACGATTCCTCCTTTCCGCTACACCATTTTGTTGCAGTGTGCCAGGAATCGTTAATTGCCTGCGTATCCCTTTTTCCTCACATAATTCTTGAAATTGGTTAGACAGATATTTGCGACCACGATCAGTGCGAAGAATTTTTAAATTCCTCTCTTTCTGATTCTCTACCTCTGCTACAAAGCGTTTAAAGCAATCCAATTCCTCAAAACGGTGGGAGATCAGATAAACATAACTGAAACGCGAATAATCGTCTATAAAGGTGAGAAAATAAGAAGCGCCATGGCGTGCCTTCACATTCATAGGTCCACAAATGTCAGAATGAACTAGCTCTAAAGGATATAATGCCCTAGGTGCCTTTCCAAAAGGCTTCCTACAGGCTTTCCCTGCTAAACAACACTCATACATAGGTAGGCTTACTTTAGCGAGAGAACCCAAAAAGCCTTCTCTAGCTAGTTTAGCCATTCTATCTTTTCCTATGTGTCCAAGTCTAGCATGCCATTTCACAGAATCAAAAGCATTATCATCACAAGCCACATAAGAATATGAGGAAAAATCCAAATCTAACATAAAGAAACCATTAGATAGATATCCATGTCCAAACAGAATCCCATCTAAATAGAAATCCAACTGTGTACCATCAAAATGAAAAGTAAATCCAAGTTCTAACAAAGCAATAACTGATAGTAGATTACATTAGACACTAAGTGCATAAAGCACATCATGGAGGAGTAATGTGCGCCCCAGACGCATCTTGAGTTGATAAGTACCAACACTAAGAACATCCTCTCGAGTTCCATTACCTAAAGTAACGTACTGTGTTCCTGCAGGTATCTTTCTATAATCTACAAACCCAAATCTATCTCTAGCTATATGCCTGGTTGCTCCTATGTCTATAATCCAACCGTGGAGAGAATGAGCAACAAATATATGTGAAAACACATAAGTAATGAGAGAGTTGTGTTGAAGGTCTATCTTCTTTGACTCAGTGCATTCACGAGCAAAGTGACCCGCCTTTTCACAGTTATAACACTTTATCTTGGAAAATTTCAATTGGCCCCACATGTCTTGGTCAGTGTGTTCATTAAGCAAGTATCGGATTTTCCTATGCCACATATCATAATTAGTTCCATCTAATTTCTCTCCTTTGGTGAGATCAGCAACAACATTCTTAGAGGCCATTTCACTACATTTATTGCACAGGGTTGACATTAGCACACATTTTAATTTTATCTCAGAAACCCAATTAGCATATGATGTCCCCACCTACATAGTAAGATCGAAAATTTCGCGAGGCTAGTAATCATCTCCCACTACGTAAGCTAGAACAACATATCCAATTGATTTCGAATAAAATAATAGAGGACTTAATCTCTCTAATTCCACAAGTCAAATCATGCATATATATCCATGTGTCCACAATATTTAGGCACAGGCTCCACTTGAAACCCTTTGGTATTTTGGTGCATCATGTCAAGGCAACCTCCAAAACATATTAGTGAAAAAGAAACACATCCCCTTACAAAGCCATGAATAAATAATACATCTCAAATATTACAAATCCAAAATTCCCTATTACAAAGAATCTAATAAAAATAAATGGGGATGCCACTTCACCAATATATTTGACGTGTGCCTTAATCCATCCACAAAATAAATAAATAAATAACACCAACCATGAGCACAACAAAATACCAATGCCAAGCCTCCATCCATACATAAATCATTCACACAATAAATAATAAACAATAAACAATATAAATTGTGTTAAATGAATGGAGGAATAACCACACTTCCATCCATGGAAAGGTTTTAAGGTCATTAAAGCCTAGGACACATTATACAAAAAATAACCCAATCACAATAATAAAACATAATACAAAATTATGTGAATTGATTAGGCTAATTAATATGCATGAATTAAAAAAGAAATGAAATTTTCTTTTATTTTAGGCCAAAACAATGCATGAAATAAATATAAAAACTATTATCACATGGGATCCAAAAGAAATAAATAAAAATGGCCATAAAAAAATTTTGTGGGGTCCATGGTATAAAATGGCGGCCCAAGCATCTCATGGAACTTGGTGCACCATTGTGTCCTCTAAAAAACACTTACACAGTAACCAAAAAAAATTTGGTGTTATAGTAAATAATGGTACACTTAGTATTGAAATCCACTATTCACGCAGTGGACTTCGTTCCTCCAAATTTTGTTTTTTTTTTTTTTTTGAGCCAAGCCTTGACAAGAGCCAAGCCGAGCCATGCTCCAAGCTAAGCCGAGCCATGATTCAAGCTGAGCCGAGCCGTGCCATGCCAAGCCAAGCCGAGCCTTGCACTATTCATCTTCAACCTCAGCGGAATGCAGAAAAATGCAGATTTTTGCATTACCAACCCCCCAACTTTGAATAGCCATATCTCAGACAATATAAGTCCACATTATGCATACGATACGTCGTTGGAAAGCCCATGCGACATAGATTCACAATATATAAATTTCATGCATTATAAACTTCTCTAAGTGTATCGAAAATTGACCCAAAGTTTCTGAGAAAACATAATTTCAGAAAACAAAATTTTGATTTTTCTTCCAAAACACACAACGGTTTTTCACGAAATTTTAGAGGGAAGTTCCTAACACATAGAGGAACAAAACCCTATAAAAAATTTTGGATAAAAACACCATATTTAAAAACAAATTTAATAATCCCAAAAATTGTGTTTTGAAGAAAAACTCATGTATGATGCAAACCATATTCTCAATGATCACAGGAGCGAAAACAAGTAATCACATGCTCTGATACCAATGTAAGATTACTACAAGAATATGGGTATACGGAATACCTTAGCGGAAACAAATCGGATCTTTGTACTTAGATTACAAGCCCCACGCAATCACGAACTTTAAAGACGCACCCACTCGTCAATGGAGAAGGCTACCAGAGTCTCCCCAATAATATCCACACTCCAAATTCAATGGCTATGGTGATGGTTGCCAGAGAGATGAAACAGAGAGAAGAAAGGGCTGGAATATTTTCACATAACGTCTGTTTTCAACAGACACAAATATATATATGGGTATATCTTATGTCTGTTCCCAATAGACATAACCCATTTAATCCAATTAACCCATGTGGATGATCCATGGGTTGTGGGTCGGGTCAAAACCCGATCCAAATACCAACAGTGTTATCAATTTTCACCTGGAAGCTAAGCTTTGTCTTTTTTTTTTCACCTGGAAGCTAAGCTTCAAACCATATATCAATGTTTTTGTCTTTCTTTGTACCTAGTAAGAGCGATATTTTGGAGAAGGTAAAACCAATTTTTAAATGTTAAGAAGTTAAATTTTATTACAATCAATTGCAATGGGGAGCTTAAAAAAATTTTTTTTTTAAAAATTGTAATGGTGAAAAGTCATTTTTAATATTGCTTGATCCTTAATAGCACATATGGAGTTCATCTCTTCCATTGAAAAAATGCTGTAAAGCTAAATTGTGTTTGGTTTGGCACTTGAAATAATCCCTTGGGTTCATTCTTGGTTGCCTTTTTTTATTTTTCCTTTTTAATGGTTTTTTTGGTTTTTTTGGTGGTCCAACATTTTTCATTGGACTTGCGTATTGCAATTGTGTTTGACTCTATAAAATAGGATTGTCACATTGTGTGGGACACTATATAATGAACAAACAACCACCACACATTAATTGTCACTTTTGAGTATGCTTTATGTGTCAACATTTTTCATCTCTAATAAATGTTCTCTCACCAACTGGCCTGGATACTGTGATATAAAATCAAGCTCAATTATAACAAGTAGGTCAAGAATTCTTACCACACAAACAATAATGTCGATTGTCAAACACTATTGGCATAATTTCCAACTGAGACAAGAGTGAGTCTTCCATGAAACTATAACATGATGAAGTGGTGTAACAAGCGAATGGGGGTAATTCAAAATAGGATTGTAGAGCTAAATTAATGTACTCTAGTAATATCACTTTGCTTCATTTTTATTAACTTGTAATACTACATCAACCGTATCACAATTATTTGGAATATAAGTTTTTCGCCTGAGACAGTTCTAGATGTGGACCCCACAATCGGTACAGATCATAGTAGAGATACTAAATAAAGGCCCATCATACTGCAAGAGAACATAGACTCCCACAGGGCTCCGTTTGAATAGAACCCAGACAGCAGCAGCTACAACCTTCCTAATAAAACCCAAAGTCAGAGAGCAAACCTACCCAAAGTAAAGAGCAAACCCCCAAAGTCAGAGAGCAAACCCACCCAAAGTCAAAGAGCAAACCTAGGGATGGCAATGGGTCACTTAAACCAGGTATCCAACCCGACCCGGCTCTATTGGAACGGGGTTGAGATTGTTTTAAATAGAATAGGGGTGGGATTGGTATTTTATAAAAAATCTCGACTCGGGTTACGGCCGGGTTTCGGTCCCCGCCCAACCCCGTCTCGCCCCGCATAATTAATTTTATATATATATATATATATATATAACTTGTGTTTACCAAACTAGTCTTCCATCATTTCATATAAGTGTTTTTTTTTTCTTCTTTTCACTCATTAGGTTCTTGTGCTATTAGTTCCCTTATCTCAATTTTTTTATATTTTGATTGAGGTCAAAAGATGTTAGTCTATGTAACAGGACGAAACCTCTCAAGTATTCATTGTTTAAGCATATTTAAACGGGTGCACTCATTGAATTGTCATAGGTTGATAGTTAAATGGAAAATTAATGCCTTACTCGTGTAGGGTTTGGATGGGGAATGGGTTTAGGGATTTTTTATAGGATCGGGGTTGGGATAGGGGGTCTCGTCCCAAACCCACCCTATGACATCCACTCATTGCCCTTCTTCCCAACTCCATCACATACTGGTTCTTAAGTGCAGCCCAGAAATTTAATCCTTTATATCTAAATAGATATTCCCTATATCATCTGAAAACTGTTAATTTATTCCTTGTTTGGATTAGTCATGCATACCCACCATAAGGTCTCTAATAATAACACTTTTCCTTCTTCTTTTTTTTTTTTTTTTTTTTTTTTTTTTTTTTGCTATCTATTCTTATATTATAATTAGGAGTTTTTTTGGTGACATCAGCAAATGCTGAGGTGGCAGCCCAATAATTCTTTCCTTCTTAATCCTTTATTCTACTTCATTTTGAACCCACATAACTGATGTCAGCACATTCTCTCACACGCTTCTTTTCTTTCTCTCTCTTTCTTCTCTTGCAGAACCACTCTCTCTTTCCTGCTCTTCCACTCATTTTAAATTTGAAAATCACTCATTTCATACAAAAGTTCTGAGAGTGTGGGATTTGAATTTGCTCTGAGTGTGAGTGTGATGGTAAAAAAAATTAAAAAAAATGGAGGAAGAGGCGAGGAAGAGGAGAGAGAGAAATGGAGGAAGATGGAAGAAGAGAGGAGAGGGGAGGAGATAAAGGAAGAGAGAGAGTGACAGAGAAAGTGTGACTGGAGAAAGAAAAAAAAGGAGGGAGAGAGAGAGTAACTGGGAGTGTGATGGTGGAGGGGAAAAAGAAAAAAAAAGAAAAGAAAAAAAGAGAGGCGTGAGGTGGCATCAACACTATATAAGATAGTTTCTTAATAGCCCTTCCTTTTAAATTCCATCTTTCTCCTGATTTTGGGCTCATATCATGATGTCAGCAACCCTTTTCCTATTTCTTTCTTTGTTGTTTTTTTTTTCTTCCCTTCCCCCCATACAGCCTTCCTTCTCCTTCTTCTTTTCCCCTATCCAATCCTTCCTTTTTTTCTTTGTTTTTTTTCTTCCCCTGGTAGAGCCTTCTTCTTCCTCTTCTTTTCAATTATCCCTTCCTTCCTTTTTTTTTTTCCCTTCCTCTTGTACAACCTTCCTTCTCATTCCTCTAATATAAGTTGTCAAAAAAATAATTTTGACTGTAGGATCAACACTAAAGGTTTGTTTGGTAAACTTAAAAACCTGACCACTTAAGTTTAACTATTTTTTTCATCAAAAAAAAAAAAGTTTATCTATTTTTTTTTATTTCACATTGATTGTTAAATCTCTTTTTTCTAATAATCCTGTTTAACTAAACCGAGAGAAAATAATAGCATTTTTGGTACTTATATAAGTATTTTAAATGAAATTATTGCTTGGTTCCCGCGCATCGCGCGGGTCCATTCTAGTTATACATAAGGAACACATTGTAATATCCTAAAATTTAAAAATATAATATTTTATTATTTTTGGATGAGCCTATGATTCTATGTTATGAACCTCATCCAGGTACCATGCACTACACCTATACACCTCTAATCCAAGTGTCAGCACACCAATTCTACCCTACTCCCTACACTACCTAAGCCTGCACACCCCATACCCCTAGTTCGGCGCTGCACCCCTATTACGGCCTTTCGGCTCTCTTTTCATATTTTGTCTCCTCACCTTTTTTGCACCCATGCGTGAAGAGACCAGCAGAGAGAGAGAGAGAGAGAGAGAGAGAGAGAGGAGAGGGAAATCAGGTGGCTTCTGGCTGAGTTTGTGGAATTCTCTCAGTGAGGTAAGAATCTCACCTTTCTTCTCATATATATATAGATATAAGATGATGATCAGGTAAGCACGTGCTGATATAACTTATATCAAAACTTGCATTGGGAGTTGTATCTTGTGCATTAGTGAGATGTGAGGTGCATTGAATCAATGCAAGGGGTACAACCCCCAATGCATAGTGCTGATGTAACTTATATCAGCATGTGCTGATGGGATCACCTCTGTATATATATATACTTACGGATTATATAGAGGATTTCATTTTCTTGAGTTATTTTTGGACATAATGTTTTTATTATATGTTTTTGGGGTCAACGAAACCATTTATGAGGTTAGATTTGAAATTAAATGAACATAACTTATTAATAGTTTGAAAAATTATAGATTTTTGGGTTATAAACTCGAAATTTTAGATTTAAAAACGGTTATGATTTTGTGAGATTCTAAATGAACAATTTGTATACGCATCTAATGCTCCACGAGAACTTTAATTTGACACTTGGATCATTGAAAACGGTTAGAAAACGAGGGAAATATTAATTGTAGAAGTTGGCCGTTGAACACACGGTGTAACCAGGTTACAGTGCAACCCGCAGGAGGTTGAAGATCTCATAGGATTATAATCTAGTGTGGGTGCACTCACCCACACCCACGTGTTCTCATCCATTTGAGGATCTTAGGTTAACCCGATTGACTCCAAATTTGACCATCTTGATCGTCTTGATGAGTCCTACCATGTGGTACCCTTAGTTGACCACAGTTTTACAAACTTTGACTTTTGACTTATTTTTTTATTTTTTAAAATTCCAAAAAATACCAAATAAATTCCAAAAATTAGAGAAAATTTCCAAAAGACAGGAAAATGGTTTCAAAAATTATATTGACATTTCAAGACCCATGTTGGCTAGTTTGACTGTATTTTGACAACGTTTAATATTTTTACCAATATCCTATTTTTCTCCAAAAAAAAAAAATCATAAAATATCATAACATGGTTGGAAATTTCCAAAAATTATAAAAAGTATTCCAAAAATTATTTTGACCTTTTGGAACATTAACTTGACCCTAGAGAGGCCTTGGATAATTAATTTGAATATACTTTATTATTTTATTTGATGTGGAAACCTTAAATATTATGCATGTGCATTATCATCAGATTTTGGTTGGTCCTTGGAGAACCTTAGGACGCATTAGCATTGCATTGGCATCATTGGCGTTGTCACACGTGGGGAGTTGGGTTTGGCTTTGCAAGCGAGCTAAGGTAGGAAATGTGAGTCTCTTCTTATGAAATAATGTGTTTTATCAAGTATGTTTTTATACATCAATGATGAATTTTAGTTTTAAATTGAAAATATGATATATGGAATATAGCATGACGTGTGGTGACATTTAATTGTGAAATTGAGGCATATTGATTATGGCGAAATGATTACTTAATGAAAACTGCTTAGAGCATGTTCTTGAGAAATATTATTTAAAACTATGCCTCACATGATTATGAAATGTTTTTGGATTTCTGCGGATATTTGGTTCATGATATTATTTTGTGGAGACTATGGGTCTCGGATTGTATCACGCGGGTTAGAGCCTACGGTCCTTGGTTGAGAATACTTCCAGAAGTAAGCAAGCAGGGTAAAGTGCCCTTAAGTGAAAGACCTTAAAGCCCTCAAGGAAGAATGCTGTGTAAGTGTTAGGTATTTACATGCTTGGCTAGCGTTGGAGGCTGGTTAGCTTGAGAGTCCGCGACGGGTGATATAGTTCTTGACGTCAATTTTGGGGTAAGAACGAATATTGGATGAACCATGGTTTTGGAACGATGTTTGGATATGAAGTGAAAACCCACACATGATTTATTGGAAAATATGTTTACTACTCTATGATTTTAGAACTGTTTACTTTAATATCCCATGTATCAACATTATATTATTAGTTGAGAGGTCACATATTCCTATTGGGCTTCGTAGCTCATTCCTATATTCCAAGCAAATTCTCAAGTACAGATTGAGGGTTCACCTCGGGCGGATACCTGGTTGTATGGATTTGAGGTTGGACCTCGGGTGGCATGATAGCATGGTCTTGGATATTTATAGATGCATATAACATCAAGTACATGGGTATCATTGTATCATTGTTACGTGAATATTTTGGAATATTGAGTCTCAACCTATATGCCAAGGATGTTGGCATTAATATTTTGGGTTCATGTGAACACTTGATATTATGGGTATGATGTATGAGCACGACATTTCATATTATTTTGTTTGGATGTTATTGATGAGCTAATACGATTTTATTATCAAAATTATTTATAAATAAAAAAATACAAGTGGATCTTTGACCAAGTATTTCGTTGAATTTTTATTCTGACTTGTCCATGTGTATTGCTTTTTCAATGCTGACTTTTCAACGCTTTGACCCTCTGGTTGGGGTGTTACACACACGTCAAACAAATGGAAAAAAAATCCGTATAAACGAGATAGCCCAAAATAACAACACTAGCCTCCTATTAGATTCATAAAATAACACTAATATCTCAATGACATTTTTTTTTTCTTCATAAATTTACAAACCAGACATATGAGGGTGGAGAAATTTTAATGGAACTTTTTCATCTACCAATTTATGGGGCCAGCCACAAGCACAAGTTTATAATTGATGTAGAGTGGGAAAGGGCTCTACCCATTTTCAAGGGGCCATTAGGTTGGATGCCCTATTGGCCAAAATAAAAATTATTTTGAGGGATAAAAAACGCACCACGAATGTAAGAAATTAACCAAAGATTTGCCTTCTTTAATATGCTCTTTAGGCGCTAGGAAGTTGATTACTCGATTCTCGCAGTCAACAAAAATAAGTTTTCAAGCTAGGCTTAATGGCTTTGAGTTATCTTGTTTGAGAAGTGTCTTAATGCAATTTCATCTATACAATTACAGTGATCCCTTTATAATCAACTCGGTGGATATTTTGAAACTAACATTTTGCCTTTATAGGATGGTGATTATGAATTCCCATGGTCTCTAATAACAAACTCCAAACGAAGTGCAGCAACCTTAAATCTACATCCATTGCTGAATCCTTTCCTTCTATATAACCATAACTCTCTATACAAAAATTAGAACTCGTTTGATTACTTTGAGTAAAAGAAAAATTTAAAAACAGGAGGCAAATTTGGGATCATATGACTATATGGTTTGTGTGCTCCAGTTACCTTGAAAAACTTACTCAAGAGCATCACTTGGAACCTTTGATTATTTCTTGAAATTACCACTTTTTTTTTTCTTCTGTCGAATTGACATGGTTTATGGCTATTTCGAAATAATGATGCTATAGTAAGGGCTGGTCCAACCAAGAAATTTTCTAAATTGCTTTCACAATGATGGGGCATGGGTTAGTGGTACTCTTGTTCGTAGAGACAGCATATTGCTCATAGTAGTAGCAGCATACGATTGGAGTTGTGGGATTATGTCACTTATCTGTTTGAATTTGTGATTTCTTTCCCTATTTTATTCTTTATCACCTGTGGTGATCTACTCCTTGAATATTGACAAATATAATCACTCTGGTGTAGGAAAGTCAGAACAAATAATGGGCAATTTTGCAGCAGAGGCTCTCAGCCAAACTGTTCTTTGAAACCCAAATAATGGTTCTTAATAATTGTGAGTCGAGCCAATTTTTAGCTTGAACATTTTGCAGTCAAGAGCAATAAGATTTCTGGGTCTCCTGGCTTCAAAGTTGTCTTCACTAAGAAACATTTCTATGTAAATTCTTCTAACACCATTACACCAGTCCACAGAGTGACTAGTGAATGTGTAGGGGTGTGTGGCTTCTTATATCTTGTAAGAACACAATAGTTCCTTTTTTTTAAAACAAAGAAAACATTTCTATGTCAATTACATTTAAAATATTTAGTAAAAAAAATATCCTAACTCCTGGCACCTATGCATAAAAGAAAGAAAGTAACAATGAGAGTTCTTTTTGCAGAGTGTTGTGTGAGAAGTGCCTACGATCTTGGTTAACTGGAAAGAAAAGCTGTCATTTGGAACAACAATCTGTACTCTAAATGCATCAGATATTGAAATGATAACTATAATTACATTCTGCCGACATATATGGCTTACCCAGATAGTTCTGTTATCAACTGTAATCATGCATCCTATATGTAGGATTACAAAAAAAATCAAGGAATTGGACTTTAAAATGTGAAAATAAACACAAAGAGTTTGCTCCAGATTTCTTAAAATTCTCGCTATGCTCCAGCCGGGATAGTGAAAGCAGATTGGTACTGCTGCATTGGTGTTGAAGAAGCCGAGGTTGGCATATTAACAATACAAACATCCCTAGGAGTATTATCGGATAATCTAATTGCCTCCGTTCTTTGAACTCCCATGGTTGCTTCTTCTGCAGAACTAGAAACCCCTTGAACATCTATCTCCCCTGCCTCTCCTGACCAAGAAGAAACGGAGGAATCTTCTTCAGATGCAGAGCTCCAATCATCTGAAAAGTATGAAGAACTGCTATCATCATCGTCATCCTCAAACAAGGACAACCACAAGCCGGTCCTTGAAACCTCCTCAAATTTGTTGACCACTCCATCTTCTTCATCTAGTCCTGTTACAAACGGGTGATTCAAAAGCCTCTCAGCTGTCGATCGGCACATAGCTTTCCTCACAATCCCTCGAGAAAATCCTTCCCCTCTTTCGAAATCTCAATTGGGATTTTAGGCAACTCACTCTCATTACAGATTTGAGACAAAAGATCCTCACCCACCGAATCCCACGGTGGCTTCCCAGTTAACATCTCAAGCACCACACAACCAAGAGCCCAAATATCAGAAGGCGGCTCTTGTGCTCTGCCAATCAAAGCTTCTGGCGACAAATACAAAGGAGTGCCTCTCAAATAAGGATCCAATCTCCTCTTCTTGCTCTGATTCGCCCTCTTCACCAAACCAAAATCCCCAATCTTTGCCACCAAATCAGAACTAGAAGCATGCACAAGCAAGATATTCTCAGGCTTCAAATCACAATGAACATAGGAGCACTCATGAATGTGCTTAAGCCCTCGAAGAATTGACCTCGCATAACGCCTTACAGCAAATTCGGGCAACCCACAACCGTCAGATTTCTCGATGAGATCAGCCAGGGTTCCACCAGAAGCATACTCCAACAACAAATTGTATATCATCTCGCCGTTTTCACCACTCGTAATCTCCTCCGCAAAGCAGTTAACTACGTGATGACATCCTTGGAGATTATTCAAAACCTCTTTCTCCTTTTGAAGCGAGGCCGAAACAGAGACCTCTGCCGATTTCACCGCCATGGTCGGCCGCAGTAACGCGAATTGGGTTTCTTCAGAGTGGCCAAATAGACGGACCCGAAGGTTCCTTGGCCGATCATAGAGGCTCTGAGCCATGTTTTTCCATCCCCATAATGAAGCTGAGGTTTTTGCTTACTCTTCATTCTCTCTGTTTCTTTGTAGCTTTTTCACACACAAGCAGATGATGGGTTTTCTAGGGAGTATGGAATGTTGCCTCGGATTAGGGTTTATACAGATATATATATATATATATATATATGTGCGTGTGGAGAGAATTGGAAGCCTGTTGTACGTGGAATTAGGGTTTTAGAAAATAGAAAGTAGAAGTAAAAGTAGGGTTTTAAAAGGAACTGTTGGTTTTGCTGCAGTTCTGTGAAACGGCCTGATGTTTCTTTATGGAAGGTTTCAAAGTTTGAACTCACTGAACTTTAACCGAACAACGGTCGTGACTTAATGGGTCCCACCGAATTGGATAATACCCTGCTTCATCAAGTTATTTTTTGGGTAAATTGCACAAAAGAGTCTAGAGTTTCGACCATGTTTCACTTAAGGGTCCCAAATTTCAATTGCGTCACTTTGGTACCCAACTTTAACGTTGACCACAAATCACAAACGATGTTAACGGAAATTGTGAAAAGACCTTACTATCTCCTAAAAAACGCCGTCGTTTTGAACATAAGCCTACTCCCTTCTAAACAGTTCTAGAAGATGGCCAGTCCTCATCCTGCTGCATTTTCGTTCCCGCGATATTTTCTCCCCAATGTTCTCTGTACTCTCGCCCCTCTCGTCTCTCTCTATCTCATCTTTCCATCACCTGAAACCCTAAAATTTCTCTTGCTTCTCGATTGCTGAAGCTGCTCAATGGTGGAAATCGTTCAACTCTCACGAAGTCAAAGCCATTCAACTCTCATGGTGGAAACGAAGTCGGTGGAAATGAAGTCATTCAACCATCTGCAATTGAAGAAGTGGTTGAAGACGAGGTCGATGACAAAGAATTAGAAGATGAACGACAAGTTGTTGTGGATTTTATAGGAATCATTCAACTCTCACGATGGAAACCCTAAGCAAATAATCAAGTATGTAATGGGTTGGGGTACCATTTTCATTTAAATTAGGTTCGGGGTTTCAGAGTAAGGTTACTAGGCCATTCATATTGCCCCCGTTTTTACAGTTCAATATAGGGTTTCTATGTATATACATACACAAAAGGGGTTTTGGGGTTTTAGGGTTTCAATTAAATCAGTGTTAAATTTGTTCTTTCATTTGTAATTTTTGTTAGAAATATTACATGTTTGCATGGTTTGCATGGGTTAAGTTTTCTGAAAGTCTCGAAATTTTTTATATGGGTGGCATTGTTGGGTTTGTGGGTGACATTGTGGCCCCCAATTTGTTGATGTGGTCCCCAATTTGTGAGATAAAAGTCACGAACTTGCTTTACTTTTTTTAAGGATCACCGACAGGTGCTGTTGATGTGGTCCAACAAATGCAATTCCATAGTGTTGTTGTGTTTTGTATGTTTGTTTATTAATTGTTTGAGTTTCTGTGGTCCAACCAATGCTGTGGGTTTTTGACTTTCTTTTGTTATTTGTTTATGATGTAAAGTATGGAAGATGGATTAAACAGAGGGATGAAAGCTAGGGTTGACAACGCTTGGATGGAAGAATGGTTGGCAGCTAGGATAGCACAAATGGTACATGATGAAGCTAAGGTTGTTGGGGTGGATGAGGTGGATAGGGTGGATGAGGTGGATGGGGTCGATGAGGTAGCTGAGGTGGATGAATGGATGGAAGACAGCGATGAAAGTGGCAGTGATAGTGAGATAAGTGTTAAGAGTGAGAGGATACTATTTGGGGATCCTGATGAGGACAATCTAACTGATAGTGAGGGAATACACAACAAGGATGTTGAGGCATTGATTGATGTAGCTATAAGGCAAAGGGACGTTGGTGGAAGGGCAGCCAATGTGGTAGGGGCGGGGGAAGTTGGTGGAGGTGAAAGTGGCAGTGTGCAAAACATGGGGTGGATTTCATTTCCTGAATGTGATGTTGAATCTAACTATGCTCCATCCAATAAGCTTGTTAGCCTTCCAAGTGATTCAAATGATGATATTTTGATAAAAAGGGACATTCTATACAATAGAGATAGGGATTTGGAGAACCCTAAGTTGATTTTAGGGATGAAGTTTGGAAAGTATGAAGAGTTTAGAGAGTTGTTGAGAAAGTATTCAATTGTGAAGGGCTTTGATTTGAAGTTTAGAAAAAACAATGCGAAGAAGATCACAGCTAATTTCAAGAAGCTATGTGGATAGAGAATTCATGCTTCATGGACTACAAATAAAAAGTACTTCCAGATTAAGAACTACCAGCCTAAACATGGGCGCGGGTGCGGTCGCAATTTCAAAAATACACAAGTATGCTCAACATGGCTAGCACACTATTATCTTGAGAAGGTAAGAGATAATCCAGAATGGAATTTAAAAGCAACGCGGAAAAAAAATCAAAAGAGAGTTAATGATTGATGTTTCCAAAACCAAAGTCTACCAAACTAAGAAGAAGGCCTTGCAGATGATTGAAGGGCAGCATTTGGAGCAGTATAATATGTTGTGGGACTACTGTTATGCTATTAGAACAAAGAATCCTACTAGCTATGTGCAAATGAAGGTTGAGAGAAACCAACTATAGATGCCTACAGCCTTTTTGATGTTGTTCATTTCATTTGCTGCTCAAATAAGAGGTTTTCTCATAGGTTGTAGGCCATTCATAGGCCTAGATGGGTGCTTCTTGAAAGGTTGTTATGGAAGTCAACTATAGAGTGCTGTTGGTAGAGATGGGAACAACCAGATGTTCCCAGTTGCTATGGCAGTAGTTGAAGCTGAGACAAAGGAAACCTGGAATTGGTTCATAAGAAACCTCTTGCAAGCCATAGATTGCCATGACTACAAAACAGTTACTTTTATTTCTAATAGGCAAAAGGTATGAATTTATATGTTGGTTCTTTTTATGTTTCAATAGTTTAATGTAACTAATATGAAAATTTATGTATGCATTAATGTGATTAAATCAAATTGTGTACTGCCATAAATTAATTTGATATAATTCTTTCATATGTGCAGGGGTTGGTTGACACTTTTGAGGTTATGATGCCTGGGGCTGACCATAGATATTGCTTACGACATATGTACTCAAACTTCAAAGAAAAGCACAAGGGGCAGGACTTGAAGGATTTGATGTGGAAGCTAGGCAGCCAGTTATTACACCATTCATGAGTTTGAGACCCATATAGAAGCAATCAAGGGGGTGTCAGTGGGTGTATATAATTGGCTTTTGATGAATCATCCTAGTGTGTAGAGTAGATCTCATTTCCGTCCTAAGTCCAAATGTGACATGCTTTACAATAATCCTTCGGAGTCATGGAACAAATATATATTGGAAGCAAGGGAAAAACCCATTATTACAATGCTTGAAATGATTAGGAGACAACTCATGAACAGTTTTCAAGTGAGGAAACAAGAAATGGAAAAGTGGGAGGGACGTTTGTGTCCTAAGATACAAGAGAAGTTTGATTGGGTGAAAGAAGATGCTAAGCATTGTAAAGTGATATACACTAGTGATGGGATCTATGAGATTGAATACAAGGGTCAAACCACAGTTGTTAATCTAGGGGCCAGAACTTGCATGTGTAGGAAATGGGAGGTCACAGGCATTCCACGCAGCCATGCAATGGCTGCAATATTACGAGCTTCAATGAATCCAGAGGATTTTGTTGATGAATGTTACCACAAGATTACAAATGGTATGGCATATGCCCCTATGATTTATGCAATTGGGGATCCTATTATGAACCCACGAAAGAAGCGCGGCGCCCACAAAGAGTTTTGGCGAGATGAATTGATACGAGTTTAAAAGACAACAAACGAAAAGGAGTCGCCACCTCATTTTTTAGGGAAAAGAGGAAAACCATAAAGATGTTTCATTTTCAAAACCACATGACTCCATTAAAGGAAAAACACAGTCTTTAAAACCATAAAATTGGATTCGGGGGCTAAGTTACGACGTGGGAAGATTCTGGGCAAAGCCCATAGGCACCCACATCGCCCGAGTTGGTCTCTTAATTTAATTAGGCTAATTCAATATCTTTTTCACTCAAATATCATCATATATCATCATAAGGCAGTATGCATAACATATATCTCATCCATCCATCTCATCCATGCATAATCAAACAAAAAAAATAAAACAGAAGGAAAGAAAAGAACCTAGGATACTTGGATCCTAGAACAGACTTGAGCCTCACGAAGAGCGCCTATGTACCATGCAGCGAAATACATGGATCAAAGTCCACGTAGGTCGAATAAAATAGGGTTAAATCCTAATAGAGAGTTATGGTAAACCTTAGGTTTCCTTCTATTGCGGCTTTTAAAGACAAATGATTCTCAATCAAAATTCAGTAAAAGATAACCTCTTTTTGAAAAGGGGTGGAAAGAACCCTAGGATTTACCATATCCCTCTATTAGAGAATAACCCTAGGAGGGAGAAGAGAAAATAAAATAAAGAAAAGTGAATTGGGGCACTTCATACCCTGCTTACCTGGGCGCAAAAGCTCCAAGCATTAGCAATTTCAAGCAATAACAACCCTATTTGCAATAGGACAAGCATTGTACCTGTTTGCACCCTTACGAGTGCACAAAACCATGCAAGGAAAACAATATACTAATCTGGACAGAACCATGACAAGGCCTAAAATTATCCATTTATCATGCAAATAACAAGAATAATGAATAACTAAGGACCCCAACTCAATCCTACATGCAATGACCTGACTAACATGCATAAAAAACCTACCAAAGACACTCTAACAATCATGAGAGACTCCAATAATATCAATAAACATGATAGCAAAGCCTATTCTAACCAAAAAGATGATATTTTATGTAAAATTTGAAAATAGGCCTTCCTACAGTGAGCTTTCTTAAGCAAAATTATCTTAAGATAATTTCACGTAAAAAAGTCACTATGGGGAGGTGCAATCATCATATCCTACGTAAAATATATATACTAGAACACAATAAAAGTGATTTCATGCTTAAACACATCACAAAAAGCTCTCATGCAAAACCTTACTTAACGAAAAGGATAATTATCCTTAGAAAAGGATAATATCTCCAAAAAACCTATAAAATCTACTATATGAATGCAAACCTAGCATGATTTAACTATATGCAGCATATATAGAATGACTATGATGAGAAACTACTCACAGAGTTAAGCTAAGCATGCTGTATGAAACTTATGTGATTTTAGGGTTATCGAAACCCTAATCTCACAACTATGCATAAAAACCTATGAAAAGACTCTAACACATGCTCAAATCATTATGAACATCATTCATATCATGTATATTAACTAACAGGAGCATCAACTCATGACAATTATCATAGCAACCTAAACATGTGAATTATGCATGATTCAGAAGGATAAAAAGGATAATACTTTTAAAACCCTAGCAAACTAAGGTTTATCAAGCATATTAAACCATGAGCCATCCTGAAATCATTCACATAACATCGCACAAGCATTGAATTCAATCCATAAGAAGAGCTATTACATGCACTAGAACTATCATAGAAGAAGAAGAAGAAGGAGAAGGAGAAAACCCATATTCAGCATTCAAAAGAAGAGCTCACCTCTTGTAGAACCTTCCTTGTCTTCAAACTCCTTGTTCTCTTGCTTGCTTAGGGTTGAAGAGCCTCCTCTTGATGTCCTTCTAGCTCTCCAAACTCGTAGCTCCCTCTCTCTCTAAGTGTAAAGTGCAATTAACCTCTCCCTATGTGCTGAATATCATGTCCTTTATATAGAGAACTGATCCCATAAACCAACGGCTAAGATTAATTCATTAAATAATGATCCTAGGGCTATTAGAGACTCTCTTAGTGCTCAAACAACTCAAACTTACACAATCCTAAGAGAAAACAAGTTGTAATGGCGGAGGAAACTGTCAAAAGAGGGAGAGCGAATCAGACTTCTAGTTGAAGATGGAGTCTCTCGGGTGACCATCTGGCCCCGGACGGTTAGCCATCTGGGCTTGGACGGCTAACCGTCCAGCCCCGGACGGTTACGCGAGGGTCCTCCCCATTTTACTCTGGTTTTGACTCCTACTTGCTTTAGAAGTCCTAAAATGGTCAAATTAAGTCTGATTTTGATGAAATAAAAGCCAAAACGACCGTGTTTCGAAGGGGAACACATTTTTAAGCATTTTAGGACAAAAATCCTTAACCATGGGTGCATGGTTAGGTTTTACAAAGGTGGTTAACCATAGTGCCTCACCGTCGCTAAGCTGGGTTTATACACAAGGTCGAACCGAATACTTTCCCAATCGAAATTCGATCTTTCTAAACATACCTAGGATGTAAATAAAGCCCAATTGAAGTTAAATGAGAGAAAATTGAGTGGGTCTTGTGAGTCAATTTGAGCAAACCAAGAAAGGGTCTTTTAGCCAACTCGAACCGTTATGAGCCGAATTGATCTTAAACCATCAGTTCATGAAATTGAACCTATATATAGACTCTATGTAACCATATGAACTCGAAGGAATGACTTGGGATTTATTTCAAGGTCAAATGGAAAATATACAGCTTAAAAGACGATTGTGCCCTTAAAGTCACAAAAGTTCTTATTGACTATCGAGATGAACTCCAAATCACTTCAAAATCCATACACATGATATTCCGTGCCATAGGAACTCAATACAAAAGACTAGACTCAAAAAGAACTCAAAATCCTATATGAAATGATAGGTCCTAGCTAAGGTGACAAAAATGGGGTGTGACACCTACAAATTAGGCTGCTAGTGGTTGCGGGCCAATGGGACCACCTCCTTATAGGAAGGCACCTAGGATACCTTAAAAAGCAAGAAAGAAGGGTGTTGATGAAACACCAGCTGGAAATGCCGTTAATAGAAAGAATAACACGGTGAGATGCAAAAATTGTAAAAATTTTGGTCATAACACTCGATCATGCAAATCAGCACCTGTTATCGAAGAAGTTAGGGAAGGAAGCGGAGGCAGGGGAGGTCGGCCTCCCATAAATAGAAGCGGTTGGAATGGTGGTGATGCTACAAGAGGAGGTAGAGGTGAAAGAATTGGAAGGAGTGTTAGAGGTAGAGGAAGAGGTTGTAGAGGTAAAGGCATGGGAAGGGGTATTAGAGGTAGAGAAAGTGGTGGCAGTGCTAGAGGCAGGAGAAGGGGCTCAACGGGTGAAGGCAATGATAGGGGAGGTAGTGGTGGTAGTAGTGAAGGCAGTGGTAGCAGAGTTCCAACAGGCCAGGTGATTGACATCATTTACATCTATTGTAACATTAAATTATGCTATCAACTTAGTAATAATTTGCATTTTTTTGACAATACATAGGTAATGCATGTTTTATGGTATCCATCCACTACTATAGAGTGTCAATCAGGCCCAAATATACAGGCTAACACAGTTAGGTATTCACAATTGATGTTAAAACCATTAGTCCTTGTTGTTTTATACACTTACATGCTTGCACGTATTGATTTGCATTTTTCTTACATAATGTGCAGGTATGGAGGAATAGAAATGGGTAACAATGGTGAAGGCAGGGGAAGAGGTTCAACTACTGAAGTTAGTGGAAGGGGTGGCAGAATTGAAAGCATGGGAAGGGGTGTAAGGGGCATAGGAAGAGCTGGCAGAGGTCACTCAACCCTAAGTACACAGGCTAGCACGACTGGGTATGTATTAATGTTATCACTGCAATGCCAATTTTATTAGGTAATATCCCTCTGAAAACAGATCCAATACCTCCTTCCCCAAGTTTTTTAGATAAGTTCTTTGTTGCACTTCATAAATCAGTTATCACTGCAATTGCTCATGCATTCTGATTCACGTTTTTCAACACTCTGATTTGTTAAATCTTTGAAAACACTAGCAAGTGTATGTAAGGCATCAAGAAAAACTTGTGCATCCCTCTATTACCGCATTATAAAGCAGTTTTTCTCACGCATCAGTCTGAGAAATCTCAAAATTCCCAATTTCTTAGCATCCTTAGTTCATATCCTGGGATGCATTAGCAAGTCTGAAATTCTGCTGAGTGTAGGAAGCCCCACAAAAAGCATGAACTACACATGGTTGTTTTGGCAACCTCTAGACTGAAAACCATTTCTGATAGTACTCACTCTATACTAGAAATCGGAGCTGCCCGGTGACATCCAACACAAATCTTTTGAAAAGGGAAGCTGCAACAAAGAAAAAATAGGTTTCTTTCTCATTTAAAACATACGAGACATTTTTAAACCTTAGTAGTTGAGATCTATTTAAGGAAAGAAGCTGAAAGTCCTCCCTGTCCAATTTCGACTGGTCCAGTACATTATCTAGAACATGTTCCATTTGCTTCTACTTCTACCTCAATATGTTTTTTCTAAGTCAATAAACACCATATGAATGTCTTTTTTCTCCTGTCTATACTTTTCCATTAATCTTCAAGTAGTAAAAAATAGCTTCCACCATCGATCTTTTTAGCATGAAACCAAAATATTCTCTAGTACTATTGTTTCAAGTCTAATCTCTGTCACTCTCTCCTAGAGTTTTACTATATGATTCATGAGGCTTAATGTCATAGTAATTAGTGGAACTCTGAATATCATTTTTGTTATTATACAGAACACCAAAGTGCTTTTGTTGCATTTTTCTAATACTACACTTGCAATTAACTGCAAAATCTTCTTCCTTCTTCTTCTTCTTCTTTCGGTTTTTTTTTTTTTTTTTTGGTTCTTCGTAAACAAGAAAACTTTTTGCAAAATGCCAACCAACCAGGCTCTTAAAAATCACAGAGCCCACTTGCATATGTGCACGATTTTATATCTTCTCTTCTCTAGATGCATATAAACAATAAACATACTTGCAAATTTATGGCTAGGTTCCTGAATGTGGGCATGAGTGGTTTGTGCAATTTTGTAGGTGTTTTAAGTCATATATTCATGTTGTCCTATATACTTGCATAACTTAATATTAGACTGTGCTTTTCATACGTAGACACTGAAGTTGTTGATGATCGAAACAGCAATTTTTGCTTTTTTTGATGCTATTAGATTGATGATGCTGAACACTTTTGGAGCAAAGGCTTAAATATGCATTTCTTTCAATAGTTGTTGATCATATTAGATTGACTAATCTATATTTTTGAAACTGTTAAAAATATGGGTCATTGGGTCGTGACCCAAACCCATGGTCCGCCCACGTGTGGGTGCTGGACCCAAATGGTTAATTACCCTATTTCATGAAGTTTCCTAATTGTACTTGGAAACCATGAGTCCTGCTAGGGTTTGGACTTGAAATAGGTGCACATATATAATGAGTCTCTCATTAGTGATAGAGACACACCACAACACAAAAATACAGTAGCCTCCATTGTTCTCTGTCTAGTATTCTCTCTCTAGGATCACCATTGTTGCCTAGTGGACTTGGTAGTGTGAATTACGTGGGAGGACTCTAGTAGCGATTCCTATGGCTATCACGACGTTGAGGAGCATACACGGAGGTCAGATTCGCAGTAGATGAGCAACCATTCGAGCAGCG
Source organism: Liquidambar formosana (assembly GCA_039720395.1). NCBI lineage: Eukaryota > Viridiplantae > Streptophyta > Magnoliopsida > Saxifragales > Altingiaceae > Liquidambar > Liquidambar formosana. The sequence continues at coordinate 24,756,157 of CM077822.1, forward strand.
GCTACATGGAGCTTGTAACAACAACCGACAAACATCCTTGGGTCTCTTCCACTTAAGGTATGTCCTTGGACCCATTATTGAGTGCTATATGCAGTACATATAGCGTATTTACATTGTTATTAAAGCTTGTGGTTGTTGATTCGCCCTACAGTCGCGTGGTTTGCATTCTCTCTCTAAAATACAATTTTTGGGTCGTTTAGAAACGTTTTTCAAAAGTGATTTTTAACCCAAAATTTTTATATGGACGTGTTCTCCTATCTGTGAGGAACATGCCTGCAAAATTTCATGAGAAACAGACATGTATCTTGAGAGAAAATGCAAACCATAGTTTTGGAATTTGTGTTTTTCCTGAAACTTTAGGCTTATTTTTGATGCACATAGACCTATTTTCAATGCAAAAAATTGGTATACTGTTAAACGATGTCACGAGGGCTTTCCGTAGACATAAAATTTGCGCAAATCCGATATCATATGTGAAAGTTATGAGCCCACGAAGTTGCTCCCAGGAACATTCGAAACTGGTTCGAATTAGTTCAAAGGAAGAAGATGAAGTGCAGAGATTTCGCAAGCCCACTCTCACCCGAGGAGAGTGAGGGTGCGTGCGCACTCTTGGTGGGTCCCCATGAGGGGTCGACCCCATAGTTCGAACCCAGAAGCCGAAACGAGTCTGACGGCGCCGGCGGAGTCACCGTCGAAGGCTTCCTCGTCGGCATATGGCCTGCACGCTCCTGGCGCGGCGCGTGAGGTAGGTTCTGCAACTAAAATATATATATATATATATATATATATATATATATATATATATAGATACAGTTCCGTTCAAGTCAGCTTCAGCTGATTCATGGTATATCAGCGTGACCAATCATGGCCGTTCATTCAAAAGAACAAACAATCAACGGCTGAGCTTCAAGTCAATACAAAGCTGACAAATCTGTCACATCATGTTCTCTCTCTCCTTCTCCTCGAATGCAAATACAAGTTTGAAGCTCTCTTCATCTCTCTCTCTCTCTTAATTGCAGCTCTCTTCATCTCTCTCTCTCTCTCTCTCTCTCTCTCTCTCTTCATGGCCTGATCATGCCTCTCCACGAACCTCACCACCGGCAGACCTCTTCATCTCTCTCTCTCTCTCTCTCTCTTTCTCTCTCTCTCTCTCTCTCATGGCATCACCCCTTCATCGCAGCTCTCTTCATGAGTTGATGAGAAAATGCAATAAAAAGAAAAAGAAAAAGAAATTAAAAAATTGGATCTTTAATTTTGCATTATGGGGACCTGAAGTTAATGAGAAGTTAATGAGTAGCCTAATACAGGTGGTTGGCATAGTCGAGTTGAGCATTTTCATTTATAAAAGAGAAAAATATTAAGATCCAATTTTTTTCCCTCCATTTTCTCAGCAGCCACGCGGAAGGTTGTAGAATGTTTAAAACCCTAATGCTCTGTTTGGTGGGTGAGAAAATGTGGGAAAATATCCTACTGGTTCTGCATCCATCTTCCTCGGGAAGAGCCATAAACATCACACCTCTCTCTCTCTCTCTCTCTTCAGTTTCTCTCTCCTACCATTCTCTTTCACCATCGGCGATCATAGAAATTAAGTGGAGATGGCCGGCGGCCGAGGAAGCAAAACCCCCTTCCCCTTTTTTTAAACAGATCTGGGTGTACCCAAAAAATAAAAATAAAAAAATAAAAAAATAAAACAAGAAGAAAAAGAAAAAGAAGAAGACCACCCTGTGAAGTTATAGCTCATAGTAGATTCCCTCCACTTTATTTTTCAACAGATCTGGGCGTACAACACCCTCCTCCTCTCAAACCCCTATCCCCCACCCACAGTAGATTTGCTCCACTTTTTTTTTTTAAAACAGAACTGGGCGTACAACCCCACCTTCAAATCCCCATCCCCCACCCAAAAAGAAAAGAAAAGAAAAAGAAGAAGAAGAAGAAGGAGAAGAAGAAGACGACCACCACCACCAACCATGTGAAGTTGAAGAGCTCTCTCTGTTTTATTTTTTATTTTTACTTATTTAGCGTTTTAGGTGGGTTTGCTGTGAGAGACAATAGAAGGACACTAGATCGATCACCCATATGCCGGGCCTATCACAAATTGAATGCATTGAGGCATTTAAATTTCAAGAAATTAAATCAATAAGAACCACACATTCTGAAATTTAGTTTCGTTTCGTTTATTTTTCTCGATGACAATTTGATCTAAATTTCTTGTGACATACTTAAATCTCATGAATTTTTCAATTCATAAATGAAGAAAGAAATGAAGAGGTCTGCCGGTGGTGAGGTTCGTGGAGAGGCATGATCAGGCCATGAAGAGAGAGAGAGAGAGATGTAGAGAGCTGCCATTAAGAGAGAGAGAGAGGGACTTGGATTCAGATAACGAGAGCTTCAAACCTGTATCTGCATTCGAGGAGAAGGAGAGAGAGAACGTGATGGGACAGATCTGTCAGCTTTGTATTGACTTGAAACTCAGCCGTTGATTGCTTGTTCTTTTGAATGAACGGCCATGATTTGGTCACGCTGATATACCCTGAATCAGCTGAAGCTGACTTGAACGGAACTGTATATATATATATATATATATATTTGTTGACGCAGTAGCACGCGCCCACACGCTGGTGTGGTGCGTGGGAGAGCTTCCCGAGGCCATTTGTAGCCAAATTTTTTCCATAATTTTTTATTTTTTATTTCTAAATTTTTGGTAATTTTTATTTTATCTTTTAATTACCAGAAATTATTTAATTAATTAAAAATTGATAAAAATACTATAAAACCACACCACTCTCGTGCGTGGAGGCGCATGAGGGTGTGTTTGGCATTTTGGAAAATTTTGGAATTTTTTTTTTTGGGCTTATTTGACTCTGTGGTGTGCTGCACCTCCCACCATAGCTTCTGGATTTTTTATTGTACTATATTTTTAGTGTTTTTTCTTTACCAAAAAATTAAATAATATTATTTTATGGAAAATTAAAATTTCCAAAGGCTGTATTTTTATCATTTGAGCATGTGGGAGTATTTTTGTGTCACAAGGAGAGTCACGCAGCGTGGATTAACTGTGCATCTATGAATTACATGCGGTAATTAATTATTCTTATTACGTTGCACAATTAGATTGCCGCCAACGTTTTACCCGCCTTATGAGACCCATTGGCACGCTGCTTATGTGTTTGAGCGTGGCCCTACCATCCATTTAATAGACCAATTTGCTTAATATGTGTTAGCATGTTAGTTATAGGATTAAATGGATGGATTTTTGGTAAAATATGAGTAGAGCTTATGTTTGTTTGCCTTCTGTGTATAAGATATTCCTTGAGGCATAATGTGTGGCGCGGCATCCCCATTTATTTATTCATTACAGTAGATCCATTGTATTAGGATTTTTGGGAATGTAATGTATTTATTCATGTATTATTTTTTGGAGGAATTATGTAAGGGGATGTGTTTTCGCGACACGTATTATGCTATGGAATTTTCTTATCATAGGCTCTAATATTTACCACATAATTCCATATGGGAATCCGTGTGTTTATGTGGAGCATGTTATCGTTATTATTGTTATAATACTATGGGTAATATGTGTATTTATTCGAAAAACGATTGGAAAATATACTCCTAACTACATAATTGGGAGATGATTATGAGCAATAGCAATAATTTTCGATTTCGATTTGTACGAAGGGATAATGTTTTTCCAATCGGGTTTTCTGAATAAATAATGGATGTGTGTATAATAATGTCAACCCTTGCACAATTCTTGAATGTAGTGATGGCAACCAAGAACCTAGCTGTTGAACTAAGTCAGGTTGACAAACTAGTTGGGACCAATTATGACATATGGCATAGGAAGATCACCTACCTCCTAAATGAAATAGATCTAATTGATACCTTGACCACCTCCATAGATGCCCCACAACTTCAAGATGGGGCACCAGTGGGAGAATTTCGTTGTAGGCAAGAAACCTACCAAGCTTGGTTTAAGAAAGATCATCGTGCGTGATAAACCATGTTGAACGGCATGCATGATGATCTCATTGGGTAATATGATAACTACCCAACTGCCAAAGAAATATGGGAACAACTGAAAATTGCCTTTGGTGGTACATCTACTACTAGACTTAGGAGTCTAGTTCTGAAGTTCAAAATGTACAGAAAGGAACCCAAGCATTCGATGACTAAACATCTGAGGACAATGTCTAGTATGATTTGAGACCTTAAGGCTGCTAGGAATGATCACACTGATGAGCAACAGGTGCAAGCTGTTATTCGTTCCTTGCCTGATTCATGGGTGCACATGAAACAGATCATGACGCATAATGAGAACATTAAGAACTTCCAGGATATCTCGTGTCATTGTGAGTTTGAGGCAGAGCGCTTAGAGGCAACCCGAGCTGCTACCCTTATTGCCCAGAGTGGCAAGCGCCAAGGAAATGTGCATAGGTGTAATGGACAAGGGAAACAGTACAAGCAGAGTGGGGCAGGCAGAAATGTGCCCAAAGGGGCTGGCAACAAGAAATTCAAGTGTCATGGCAAGCGTGGTGGGAAAAGAGATATGTCCAAAGTAAGGTGCTATAATTGTAACAAGATGGGTCACTTCGCCAGTAATTGCACTGAGCAGAAGCAAGTATCCTCTACACCTAAGACTCTCTCTATTTTTGTATATTCTCATGTTTTAGTTGCTCATTCTCTCCCTGATTGGATTGTAGACACAGGAGCAACCAAGCATGTAGCGAGAAATCGAGTAGGGTGTGTAGATTATCAACGCGTTCTGTCTGGCACACATAGAGTTTACATGGGAAACGGCACTAGTGAAGAAGCTCTTGGAGTTGGTTCTTATCAGCTTCATTTGCGCACGAGGCGCACTTTACTTCTACACAATGTGTTATATATGCCTGGGATCCAATATAATCTACTTTCTGTTTTAGCACTATTAGATGATGGATATTCTTTTAATTTCAGTTGTCATGGTTTGGATATTCTTTTAAGAGGAATTGTTTTTGGACATAGTTAGTTATCAAATAATTTTTATAAATTTGATTTGGATGATTCTGTTTACTCTTTATCCTATACTGCTGATGCTAATAAGAATATAGATTCTGTAACTTGGCATACTAGATTTGGACATATAAGATGTGATAGGATGACTAGATTAGCTCGAGCGAGCCTCTTGGGCCCACTCGCTAAGGTTGACCTGCTTGTATGTGAGCCTTGTTTGGCTGGAAAAGCATGTAGGAAGCCTTTTGGTAAGGCTAGAAGAGCTACTCAACCATTAGAATTAATTCACTCAGACATTTACGGACCTATGAATATTAAGGCACGTCATGGCGCCTCTTATTTCCTCACTTTTATTGATAATTACACGCGATATGGTTATGTCCATCTGATCGCTCATCGATATAAAGCTTTGAATTGTTTCAAACGCTTTGTAGCAGAGGTTGAGAATCAGACAGATAGGAGCTTAAAAGTTCTAAGGACAGATCGAGGATGCGAGTATCTTTCCAATCAATTTAAGGAATTGTGATAGGAAAAGGGGATACGCAGACAACTCACTATTCCTGATACCCCGCAGCAAAATGGCGTGGCAGAGAGAAGGAATATAACACTTCTAAATATGGCTAGATCAATGATGGCGCAAGCTAATCTCCCTATATCCTTTTGGGGGGACGTACTTATGACTGCTGCCTACATCTTAAATAGAGTGCCTTCTCAGTCAATTTCCTCAACCCCTTATGAGCTGTGGCATGGCAAAAAGCCTAATTTGGAGCATTTACGCCCTTGGGGTTCAGCGGGTTTTGTTCACAGTACCTCCCATAAGTATAGGAAATTAGGCCCTAAAGCTAGAAAACATATTTTTATCTGATATTCCGATAGCTCGAAAGGTTATGTAATGTATAGTGAACACCTTAATGGAGGAATGACTAAAATAGAGTCGCGTGATGTTGATTTCATAGAGAATGATTTTCCTAGCATAGGCGACACTAAAAGGGATATTGACCTTTATGAGATAGAGGAAAGTGAAGACATCTTACCATCTTCGAGCAAGGGTGTGGAATTAGTTCCTTATCCTGTAGTCACTGAAGATAGTGAGAGTGGTCTTCAACCCAGTGGGAGTATCTCATAGGGTGTTTTGTAGGAAATTGTCCCGCAAAACCAAGAATCCCAAGTGTGCAGGAGTAAACGAGGAAATATTCCTCGTCGTCATTTTGAGATTGAGGGGGATATCTTCCTATGTGGTCCTAGAGAAGATGATGAGCCGGCTTCTTATAAAGAAGCGCTTTCTTCTCATGCTAGAGATGAGTGGATAATTGCTATGCAGGATGAGATGAGCTCTATGGACAAGAATAAGGTCTGGGAGTTGGTTGATCTTTCGCTTGGGCGTAAAACCATTGGAAACAAGTGGGTCTTGAAAATTAAATGCAAGGCAGATGGTTCAATCGACAAGTATAAGGCACGCCTTGTTGCAAAAGGCTATACCCAACGTGAGGGTATTGATTATGAAGATACATTCTCCCCAGTGGTGAGATTTGCATCTATTCACTTTATCCTAGCTATTGTCGCACAGTTGGATTTGGAACTTTTCCAAATGGATATTAAGACTGCATTTCTCAATGGAGAACTAGACGAAGAGATCTATATGGATCAACTCGTGGTTTTGAGGTCAAGGGACTAGAGCGCAAAGTGTGCCATCTCAAACGTTCCATCTATAGCCTCAAGCAGTTGTTTAGGCAGTGGTATTTTAGGTTTCATGATTCTATTACTTCTGTGGGTTTTGAGATGATTGAACAAGACCATTGCATATATCTAAAACGGTCCAATGGGAAAATCCTTATCCTTTCTTTGTATGATGACGACATCCTTCTTGCTGGGAATGATATGGAGTCTATAGTCACCACTAAGAAGTGGTTGTCCTCTACTTTTGAGATAAAGGACATGGGTGAAGCAAATTATGTGCTGGGAGTTAAGATTGTTAGAGATCATTCCAAAAAGCTTCTCGGTTTGTCTCAAGAGACTTACATTAGGAAGATTCTTGAACGTTTTCGCATGCATAACTCCAAACCCATTGACACTCCAATGGAAAAGAACTGTGCCTTATCTTTAGACCATTGTCCTAAGACTGAAGAGGAAAAGAATCAGATGTCCACTACGCCATATGCATCTGCAATAGGAAGTTTGATGTACGCGATGATGTGCACACATCCAGATATCAGTCATGCAGTTGGTATTGTCAGCCGATCTCAAAGTGATCCTAGACGCGCTCATTGGGAAGCAGTGAAGAGAATCTTTCGATACCTACGTGGAACAGCCGACCTCGTCCTTTGTTACCAGGGTGGAGACTTGAGACTAAAGGGTTATAGAGATACAGATTGGGCTGGTGAGAAGTTAAGGCACAAGTCCACCTCGGGTTATGTTTTTATCCTTGGAGGTGGAGCTATTTCTTGGTGTGGCAACAAACAAACTTGCGTAGCCCTTTCCACAATGGAGTTGGAGTACATAGCATGTTCAGCAACTGTTCAGGAAGCAGTTTAGTTGAGGAGGTTCCTACAGAGTCTAGGCATTATAGCTCATACAAAGGAAGCTGTGGTCGAATATTCAGATAGTACGTCAGCCCTAGCCTATGTGAAGGATCCCAAGTATCACAGTAGATCTAAACACATTGACATTAGGTTTCACTTTATTCGAGATATGGTTGCGTGTGGGGAAGTTGTCCTGAGGCATATCTCTACTGGTAGCATGGTGGCTGATCCTTTGACTAAGCCTATTGCCAGAGATGTTTTCCTTTCTCACATTAAGAGTATGGGATTACGTAGGATTTGATATGTTTAGACAATTCAGTTGTAATTGATATTATTATTATTGAGATATGATATTAATTCCTTTTGTTTTAGTACATGGGTTGTTTATATCATTTGTACACACATCCTTATAATGTCACTGGGCTTGAATCGACCCACTCACACGGGTGATTCACCTTGGTGCTGAGTTAGCGAGCAAAATGAGACATTTATATCTTTTGCACCAAGTTGGCGAGCAAGATATACAGTTTCTATATTATATGTCACCTTAGATTGAGTTAAGATGAGATCTCTATTAGATCGATCATGGAGTTTTTTCCACAAACTCTATGTAGCCCACTTAATAGTCAAATGTGAGATTTCAGACAGGCGCTGAAAGAGCGACAGGGCTAGAAAACTCAGGTCAGGCGCTTGAGTAGCGACTGGATTAAGATTCATATGGCGTTCTTTTGCTTTTACTTATAGTGACATGCTCATGTTTATGAGTTAAACGTCATAGCATACATTTCACACTGTATGTGCTTTATGTCGACCGATGGTAGGAGTAATGAATGGATCCCTGCTTCATCACTGTGTGAGCCACATGGATCGCTATGATCCAACTTTATACCCTTTTTGACCTGAGACTATGTCATGAAGAGGATGCTTGATGACGCTACTTTAGCGTGTCTTCCAAAGGCCAAGAAACAATTCGGTCTTATGAGGGCATGTCTAGGAAAGCAGTTGAGTTGAATTGAATTGGCAGGAGGGCTTAGGGAAGACGATTTGATACTACACTATGTTTTGTGACTCATTAGCTGCGCAGCGTCTGTGTCGTATTTTGTTATGATATGAAACATAGGTACATTACATATGTGGGATATAGCACTGCTTTTATGTTTATATAAGGGATTAGAGAGTGCTTATTCGGTGTTTTATGGATTGTCTGGGGTATATGCGAGATGCTTTCGAGTGATGCGTTCTTGTTAGTTTGGTGATACTTAACATTTACGTTCCTATAGTTGTATGTTCTTCTCGCGATGTCGCACGCTCCATTTCCTGTATGAGGAGATGAATGTTGAGAGATAGAGAAATTATAGAGATAACTCACCCTACGTGGGCGAGTGGGAGATGTTAAAAATATGGGTCATTGGGTCGTGACCCGAACCCATGGTCCACCCACGTGTGGGTGCTGGACCCAAGTGGTTAAGTGCCCTATTTCATGAGGTTTCCTAATTGTACTTGGAAACCATGAGTCCTGCTAAGGTTTGGACTTAAAATACGTGCACATATATAATGAGTCTCTCATTAGTGATAAAGACACACCACAACACAGAAATACAGCAGCCTCCATTATTCTCTCTCTAGTATTCTCTCTCTTGGATCACCATTGTTGCCTAGTGGACTTGGTAGTGTGGATTACGTGGGAGGACTCTAGTAGCGATCCCTACGGCTATCACGACGTTGAGGAGCATACACGGAGGTTAAATTCGCAGTAGAGGAGTGACCATTCGAGCAGCGGCTACGTAGAGCTTGTAACAACAACCGACAAACATCCTCAGGTCTTTTCCGCTTAAGGTACGTCCTTGGACCCGTTATTAAGTGCTATATGCGGTAGATATAGCGTATTTACAGAAACAATATGTTATTAAACACTATTGCATAGGTGCTTGTATTACCTAATTTTGTGGTAATGGGTTAGATATTTTATATTTTCTATTGAATGAAAACAGGTGGCTATGATTCAATTAGTGATGATTCTCTTTGACATAGGTGCTTCTATTGAATGAAAATAGGTGCTTCTATTAGTGATGATTCTATTACATAGGTGCTTCTATTGAATGAAAACAGGTGACTATTTATAAAAAAATATAAAAAAAATTGGTCCAAATGGGTTTGCTGCTTCTATGCCATTTTCATAATTATAAATAATAATAAAAATGGAGAAAGAAAGAGAAGTTGAAGAGGAATAACACTATGCGTGATCTGACATGTGGTGTGTGTATGCGTGTGTGTGTGTGTGTGTGTGTGTGTGAGAGAGAGAGAAGAGAGACATCCGTGACCTGATGTGTGGTGTGTGTGTGTGTATGTGTGTGTGAAAGATCCATTACCTGATGTGTGTGTGTGTGAGCGAGAGAGAGAGAGAGAGAGAAAAAAAAAAAAAGGGGAGAGATTCAAATATGGTGGAAGTAGGGACAATTTAAAGGAGGTTGATAGGGAGGGTAAAATAGGCTTTTTATACTGTGAAGGGCAAAATGGGGATAATGCAATCTCAATTTGATGACATGCACGGCATGTGCAAAAATAAGGGCAGTTCTGTTTGGTCAACTAATAGTTTGTAACATTGGACCCCAAATTGAAACCCAACTAATAGTGTGGGTAGCAAAGTGACGCAATTGAAATTTGGGACCCTTAAGTGAAACATGGTCCAAACTATGAACCCTTTTGTGCAATTTACCCTTTTTTTTCTTCCTTCATTTTACATTGAGCAATGCTATGTTTCCTTTATCACCAAACAAAAAAATAACATAAATTAAAATAATTACAAAATTCAAAATCCCAAAAAAAAGGGGAAATTGGCGATTAGTCCACTTTTTGGTAAAATATTAGCAATTAATCAAGTAAGAGTTTTTTTAAGTCAATTAATCAAGGAGACTAAACTTATTTATCAATTAGTCACACTTTTTTTAAAAATGCCTGCTTTACCCTTATTATTACTAAGGGCACTCCCCTTTTTGTTATTAAGGGCACCCTATGTAACTAACTTAACCTTTTTAGTATTATAATTTTTAAAAGCTTATAACTTACAATACACATATCCGTTTTAAAAAAATTTTATATTTTTGGAATCTATTAGTCGATATTTTCGAAAAAAGATCGATATTGATTAAGTAATTATTAAAAAAAATTAAAATCGTAAAATTTTACTACTTGACACAGTCTAACGTAATACTTCATAAAACTGTAAAATTTTACTACTTCAGTAGTAAAATTTTACTACTACAGTAGTAAAATTTATAACGAAGTAGTAAAATTTTACTACTTTGTAAAATTGTAAAAATAGTAAATTTTTACTACTTTGGCATGATCAACTTTGTAAAATTGTAAAATTTTAGAAGAGAGATTTAAAAGCAAAAATTAAAATTTCATTGCCTATTTGCGAAGTTTCCACAATTATGGTACCAAATCCTTTTGTATTCTATTTTTGAAACCCCAAACCCATTCTTCCAGATTTTGCCCAATAAGTCCCTTATAGTTTCCAAGCTTCACTTTAACATAGGATCACTTCTAGTAAAATCTTTGGGGGCGAGGAGGAGGAGGTCTCCTTCATTGCAAAGTCTTAACGTTGTGGTTGCAGTTATCCAAACTACCACCTCACCGCCACTGGTCACGCTTCCACCATTCATTCCCTCCCCAAAATCACTCTCCCACCATCATTAGCGCACCACAACTCTCGACCCAATTTCAGATTTGAAATAAATTTTCCGGCCACAACAACACTAACCTCCCTATAACCTATTCGGTTAAGTTATTTTTTCCGATGTCTCCATTTTTTCCGATAATAGATATAAAAATCCCAGCACAAATATATTTTCTTCTGAAAAAAGAAAAGAAAAGAAAATTCTATGACTCAACACCTTAAAAAAATGACTATGAAGAAGAGACCTCCATAGTTGCTTCAGATATGCCATCCAAAATTTATGCAATTTTTTCACAAAAAAAAAAAAAAAAAAAAAACCCATTTTTTCCGTTGAATGAGGTGCTAAGAAGAAGAAATACTCCATGGTGGCTTCAGATGAATAAACCTTCCATGGTGAGTTCAAATCTACTACCCAAACTTTGAAGAAACAACATTTTTTTTTCTGGCGGGGCACAAATGATGACGATGAATAAACTTCCATAGTGGATCTGCCAGCCAAATGATGAAGAGCTAGTCGATGAAGAGGACGCTGACGGAGGCTGTGGGTGTAGGGTGGCGGTGGTGGTGGTTGGCTTCTGCTGTCGCCGGAGTTTGTTGCTTGGGTTGGGGTTTGAGAAAAGAGAGACGGTGAGGGGCTCTTAGTTTTAGGGTTGAGGATGGAGAGGGGTAAGTGGAGGGAGAGGGAGGGAGAAATAAATAAATGTGAGGGTATTTTGGTCAGTAATGATAAAAATGGACTAAATGAGTTAAAAAGAAAGTTACTTGACTAATTGATAAAAAAGTATTATTTTCTTGACTAATGGCTAAATCCCCCAAAAAAAAATGACATCTTGAGATTGGTTAAATTTTTGTCTCATTATTTAAATTTAAATTACAAAATTCAAATTCGTGAATTGTTTAAATATTAAATTTGGGACAATTGGTATTTTCCTTTAACATGTACCACCAAAGGTGATGGTGCAGTGATTAAGATGTAGAAGGCCAAGTAGTTAAGAGTTTGAGTCTCGAGGGCAGTGACGTGATGTCTACTTGCTATTTAATCGTCCTACTTATGCATTAGAGCCATTAAGTCATTGGCTCCTCAATGAGTAGGAGGTTTCTCGGTACTAACAACCTCATTGGTCCAATTCCTTCATCTCTAGATCATTTAATCAAATTGACGTTTCTATCCCTTGATTGGAATCAAATAGATGGTTTGATCCCTCTAAAAGAGGGATATCTTGTGAGTCTGAAAGAACTGCGCACATCTCAATGGTAACAACCTCATTGGTCCAATACATCTCAAAATGGGAAATTTGACAAATCTGATTCATCTAAATATGTCTAGTAATAAGATCAATGGTATGATACTACAAAAGCTTGCCCAATTGATCTTTGGAACTTGCCCAAAATGCAAGATTTTACATTTTTTGCACTACATACTATTGACTATAACTTTATCAATAGGAGAATACCTCCCTCCAGGGAATTCTATGGTAGCCACAAAAAAAAAAAAAAAAAAAAAAAAAAAAAAAAGGTACCATATCTTAAGTGGTCAAATTTTATGGTATGTGATCTCATTTTTTGTAATCTCAGGTTACATTTTATGGTAAGTGATCACATTTTATAATAAATGGTCTCTTACCAAAATATAACTTGAGATTACCAAAAATGTTACCAACTTACCGTTTGGGTACAATACCCCCAAGGTACCATAGAATTTCTCCCTCCAATACTCTAGAGTTGTATGAACTTACAATTCATGAATTTATCCCACAATAATCTCTCTGGCACCATATATACCCAATTTTCTTATTTCTGTATCTGTACAAACAATTGACTTACCAAAAGGTAACCTCGCATCATATTCATCTATAATGGATATTGTGGCTCTTTGTGAGAGTACGAACTTGATGGTTGGGTTCTGGGGCGTTTTAGGCATCTTGTCTCAAACAAACTTATGCCTTGTGGGGACACTTTTTATGGATTTAAAACTGGGATTTTAAGTTTCTTATCCAGTATTCATATTACTAAGAGCAGCGAAAAACTTGAGTTATCACAGGGGACAGCTGCTGGGATTAGTGTGTCGGAATTCGTGTTAGCTGACAGCTACTTCTTGGGCACTTCTTCAATTGATGATGCCAACAATTGAAGAACGGCATAATTCATCAACCCTTAACATGCACCTGTGTGTACGTGTAGGGTTGGCCTCCTTTTTGCCACCTTGGGTTTGTAAAGGGCTCCCTTGTGGCTGTAATATAGTGGGAGGGTTTAAGCCTCTGTCTTTGCTATCAAAATAATAATAAACTAAGAGTCTGTTTGGTTGTCCAATTCAAAATTAAATAATTCAAAAAAATTTACATATTATTGAAGGCACATTCTATCATCTTGAATTAACAAATTCAAGAATTGAAAATGGAAGTTACCATTTGCAAATAAAAGTGGCAATTCAAAATAATGGTATTTCATGAATTCCTTAAAATTAATTCTACTACATCAATTATAGGCCATGTTTGTTTGGTCGGAATAGAATGGATGGAATGGAATCACATTCCAATTCACTCCAAACAATATTTTTGGTTGAGGTAATTAAATGGGAATAGAATGAAACAGTAGTAGTGAATTGTAATGATATTCATTTTGCAATGTTAATTTCAAACTCATTTCATTCCAGACTATTTTGAGCACGGAATCAGATTTCATTCCCACTCATTCCATTCCAACCAAACAAATATGGCCATAGTGATAACTACAACATTTTAAAATATTGTAATTTAAGGTGATAAATTTATGTCTTCATTCCTATGTAAAATATCTTTAATTATTTAATTTCGAATTGGACAACCAAACAAGCCCTAATATAATTAGTCCCCCAAACAATAGTCAAATACTCCTGCAAAAAGCACTGAACTTGCAAAAACACTGGCTGTAATTTACGTGGCTTGCAATTAGAACATCTGATTTCAATAAATAAAAGGCCCCGCTTCAAATATCTATATGGTTAAAAAACAATTAGGGTGATCAAATTATATTCATAAAATTTTACGGTATGTGAAGGACAAAACATGCAATTACTATGGTTTTTGTCACAAACTTAGAGCCTGTTTGGTAGGAAAAAAAAATGTTTTAAGGATATATTGAAAAGGGATTGAAAGGAAAGGTCGAGTGTCATTTGTTTTCATAAAAATATCATTTTCCCTCATCTCCTTCCTTTTACAAGGGTATACAATATGGTAAAATAATAGTATAAATATTCTGTGTTTTTTTTAAAAAAAATTCCTTTTCAGGCTCCTCACTAATCAAACATAGAGGAAAGAATGAAAGTTTCTTTTCCTGAGGGCCTATTTGAAAAGTTTGTTAGAGATATTGGCCCAATTATTAATGTGGGTTCCATGTGTAATTTGAGTTGGGTCTACATTGGAATTTGTTAATTTTTATGTGAAGACTTAATTCAAATATTTAATTGGCCAAAATCATTAAAGGTTGAAAGAGAAATTATTTTCTAAAGTTAGCTTCAAAGAGTTGATTAAAAAATAGTAATAAAGGCGTGTCCCACATAGGCTTCTTTTTTTTCTGTGTTTTTTTTTTTGTAAGGATATATCTTGTAGAATTTTTCATGCTCTTCGAGCTTCGATGATCCAACGGTTCTTTATTTTTTTCATTTGTCCACAAATTTAACGATCTAATGGTTAAAAAAAGGTCCTACAGGGATAAAACCTACAAAGGATCCAAATCCTTATGGTGATCAAATTATACATATAATTCACCATATATAAATTAGAGAGAAGTCATGAGTATATGAGGGTTCACATTGTGATGGGTCTTGCAGCACCTTATTGTTGTCAAATGTACATAAATAAGGCTTGAAAACCCATAATTCGGGCTAGGCTAGAAGACTTGGGTCTTCAAATGCAACTTCGCAGGTAGCTCCACCTAGCTGGTGAGCAATTGATAAAAGCAAGTCTTGAGTCTTGACCAAGACTCTGTATGGGTCAAGACCAAACATTTTAAGTCTGTAAGCAGAGTGTCGCAACTAACTTGCAGGCTCCCCTCTCTTTTCCATATGCTACTATTTTCGGTTCACCTTCTTACTCTCCATCTGCTACAACCATTGGCCCCATGGATAAAGACACAAGAAACACAGTCAAACTATATATCACCATTTTTCTTCCCGTCGCCATTTTTCTTGCCATTTTCATTTTTCTTTCCTTCTTAATTTTTGTATTATTCTTCGCTCTCAACGCAAGAGTAAAAATACTAAATCTGAAGCAAAGGCAGCAAAGAATGGAAATCTATTCTAAATATGGAATTTTGATGGAAGGATTGCATATAAAGATATCATCAAAGCAACAGAGAACTTCAACGTCAAATTTTGCATTGGGAAGGGAGGTACTGAGAGTGTTTACGGAGCACAGCTGCCTTGCAGAGTAGTAGCTTTAAAGAAACTTCACTGTTTGGAAGTCAAGGAAACCGCATTCTGCAAGAGTTTCAAGAATGAGGTACGAGTACTAACCAAGATATGACATCGGAACATCGTGAAGCTTTATGGTTTCTGTTTAGACAAAAGTTGCATGTTTCTAGTTTATCAGTACAGGAAAGAGGAAGCGTATTTTGCATTCTAAGAAATGAGGTTGAAGCTGTGGAGTTGGATCGGGTTAAGAGGGTAAACATTGTTAAAGGCATCGCACATGCTTTGTCTTACCTACGTCACAATTGCATCGCACCAATTATTGATAGAGACATATTGAGCAACAACATTCTTTTGAACGTGGAACTAGAGGCTTTTGTCACTGATTTTGGCACAACTAGATTACTACATCCTGATTTGCAGTAGAAAACTATAATTGCAAGCACTTATGGATATATTGCTCCAAGTAAAGTATACTTGTGCTACTTCAATTTTAGTTCGCATTTTCTTGTTCTCAGTGGATTGGTATTATGATTTAATCAATGAATAACCATACAAACGAAAGGAGTACTATAGGTCCAAAATTGTTTGTGCCACTTTGACTAAGCAAGTTCATATTATGGCGATATACTGAATGAATTGTCATGTCACTCATATATTTTTAATTTTTAATTTTACTCTCTTATTTTATTTTGTATTGTGGTTTGAATAATTGTAATTTTAAAAATAAAAGAGGGTAATTTTGGAAAATAAAACAGTTATCTGCTTTGACTTTTAAAATGGAATCTAAAAATGAAAATTGTTATCAAACAAGGTGGGAAAGAGGGAGTACATAATTGTTACTATTGCCTATGCACCCAAAAGTAGCCTACCTAGAAATGGTTAACAGGTAAAGAGTTGATTTCTACACAATGAAAAAAGTAGTTGATCCGATCCTCATATAAATTATTTTTTTATGCAGAATTTGCCTACACCATGGTTGTGATTGAAAAATGTGATGTTTATAACTTTGGGGTGGTTGTATTGGAAACAATAATAGGGAGGCACCCAAGGGAACTTCTCTCATCATTTTCATCATCATCTACTCAAAATATAATGCTAAGTGATGTGTTAGACCCACGAATCTCGCCTTGAGCAAATTAACTGCTTGCATACGATATTGTTCTTGTTGCTATATTAGCATTTGCATGCATACACGATGAACCAAAATCTCAGCCAACGGTGCGACGTGTGTGTGAGGAATTTCTTGCCCAAAGGACATCACTAGCCCAGCCTTTAGTGGCAAAAATGTCAATACCTAAAGCTTGCCAATCCATGATATGAATTTGAAGAATTTGGGTCCCCAGCTGCTGGTCCCCTTATTAGATATTTAGATGGAAAGTCATAGCCGATGGCTAGCCGTGCCGGAAAGAGCAGAAGAGCTTGACTCCCTTTGCATGGGACAAGACTAGAATTTTAAAGACTCTAAGGCACCGTTTGGTTGCATTTTTCAAAAGATCTTTTTATTAGTAGGGAAAATCCTTTCTTACATTTTGCCTTTTGCTATTAAGTCAAAGCAACAAAATTATAAGCATGTTTAGTAAAATTAATTTTGCTTTTACTTTTCATTACAAAAGCAAAAGAAAGTACGGTGGATGTCGCCAAAATACGGCGAATGTCATCACCCCCCTCGCCATTTGTCGCAAGATATGGTTGGAGAAAGTTGTGAGGTCAAAAAGTTGAATCGGGTGAGAGAACTTATAAATTTTGCTTTTAAAAGCAAGTTTTATTTGTTTTTTATTAAAAGCAAAACTTTGCTTTTAATTGCTTTTTACTTATTAAAAAGTACGTATTAAAAGCTGTAACCAAACATTGCTTTTTTACTTTTTGTAACTTTTTACTTTCAAAAGCAAAAAAAATCTTTTAAAAAGCATAACCAAGCGATACCTAAGCATGAGCCCACAATGACATGCAACAATTGAATTAATTCTGGCAAAATTCGGACAATTCTAGTTGGGAGTCTAAAGCTGAAACATTGAAGCTTAGAAATACTAAATATTCATTGGTTGGTTATTAGACTCCCCAAAAAGAAAAAGGAAATAATAATAAATTTTATGTCAACCAAATTCTAACCCTCGATTTCAATAAAAATTTAACGCATTGCAATATTCAAAGCCTCAATCCAATGATTTGGATCGGTGTAGTTTTAGTTAGTTTGTCAAATAGGCACAGACACATGAAGGATCAGCAGGAATCAGTACAACAATAGATTCAATTTTTTGTGCAAAAACAGAGGTTGGAGTTGATGATTCAATTTTTGTAGCAGCCAAATTCATATGCCATAGGGTAACCTTATAGGACTCGAATGCGAACTTTGACATCGAAGGTCATATATAGCATTAAATAAATGTCGATTAAGCCATTAAGCAAGTGATTACTTGTCCCTGTTAGTATATCAGAATATAATTAATCCTAGCTTGTAAATATATTTAATCAACCAAACAAATTGATAGATCTAACACTGAAGTGCGCTTTTGAGTTTCTTCTTAGATTGCTATAGTATCTATATCTATACTACTTACAAGAGTCCGTATCTCATAAAAAATTTGGATTGACTTTTACACCCTTATTTTAAATTTTAAATACTTATTTGCCCATCTCCCCAATGTTTAAATAATTAAGGATGTTTATTTTCTAAATAAAAAGAAGGAAAAAAAAAATAGAGATAATGATATCCACTTTATGAATTCTACATAGCCTTCACTAATATGCAGGTTTCTAGCCGAAGGAAAAAAGAAATAAGAAAAAAAAGATAATGGTGTCCACTTCATGAATTCTACATAGCCTCCACTATTTTGCATGTTTCTAGCCAATTTTTTATTCCTATCATGACTCTTAACCATGGAAGAAAGTTTGACCTATTGTGTTGAGTGTCCATTTTAATGACCTAAATGAGATATATATTAAAAACATTATATATGTACATGTCTCTTAAACGAGATTTATATTTTCAACAAAACATAACAAATAATTAGATTTCCATGTGCTAACGATATATATATATATATATATATATATATATATATATATATATATATATATATATATATATCTGAGAATTTATGAATTTTCATGTATATTTTTTTATTTAAATATTATTCATGTGCAATGCACATGTGCCCATATCTAATAGCAAAAAAAAGGAAAAAAATAAAAAATCGTAGGACTACTATGGATTTTTTAAGCGTTTTAAAAAGAATTATGATAGAGGACATGGGTCCTCCATAGGCTTATTTTTTATTTTTTCTTTTTTTTTTTTGTAAGGATCTTGTAGAATTTTTCATGCTCTTCAAGCTTCGATGATCCAACAATTCTTTATTTTTTCATTTGTTCACAAATTTAACAATCTAATGGCCAAAAAAAGTCCTACAAGTTCCCTAGAAGGATAAAACCTACAAAGGATCCAAATCCTTATGGTGATCAAATTATACATATAATTCACCATATATAGGTTAGAGAGAAAAAGTCAGGTGTATATGAGGGTTCACATTGTGATGGGTCTTGCAGCACCTTACTGTTGTCAAATGTACATAAATAATGCTTGAAAACCCATAATTCGGGCTAGAAGACTTGGGTCTTCAAATGCAACTTCGCAGGTAGCTCCACTTATTAGCTGGTGAGCAATTGATAAAAGCTAGTCTTTAGTCTTGACAGAAAAACCCAAAGACAAGGACTCTGTATGGATCAAGACCAAGCATTTTTTTTGTTTTTGTTTTTTGTTTGTGACGATCTTGTAGAATTTTTCATGCTCTTCGAGCTTTGATGATCCAACGGTTCTTTATTTTTTTCATTTGTTCACAAATCTAACGATCTAATGGCCAAAAAAAGTCCTACAAGATCCGTACACAAATAAAACCTACAAAGGATCCAAATCCTTATGTTGATCAAATTATACATATAATTCACCATATATAGGTTAGAGATAAAAAGTCATGAGTATATGAGGGTTCACATTGTGATGGGTCTTGCAGCACCTTATTATTGTCAAATGTACATAAATAAGGCTTGAAAACCCATAATTCGGGCTAGAAGACTTGGGTCTTCAAATGTAACTTCGTAGGTAGCTCCATATAGCTGGTGAGTAATTGATAAAAGCTAGTCTTGAGTCTTGACCAAGACTCTGTATGGGTCAACACCAAACATTTTAAAAGTCTCTAAGTAGAGTGTCGCAACTAACCTGCAGGCTACCTTCTCTTTTCCATATGCTACCATTTTCGGTTCACCTTCTGACTCTCCATCTGCTACAACCATTGGCCCCATGGATAAAGAAACAACAGTCATACCATATATCATCATTTTTCCTTCCATTGCCATTTTTCTTGCCTTCATAATCATTGGGTTACTGTGCCTCTCTCAACGTAAAGGTAAGAATACCCAATCTGAAACAAGAGCAACAAAGAATGGAAATCTATTCTCAATATGGAATTATGATGGAAGGATTGCATATGAAGACATTGTTGAAGCAACAGAGGACTTTGATATCAAATATTGCATTGGTACCAGAGGACACGGAAGTGTTTACATAGCACAACTTCCATGCAGCAAAGTAGTTGCCTTAAAGAAACTTCACCGTTTGGAAGCTGAGGAGCTGGCTTTCGACAAGAGTTTTAGGAATGAGGTACAAGTTCTAACAAATATAAGGCACCGAAACATCGTGAATCTTTATGGGTTCTGTTTACACAAAAAGTGCATGTTCCTAGTTTATGAATACATGGAAAGAGGAAGCTTTTTTTGTGTTCTCAAAAATGAGGTTGAAGCTATAGAATTGGACTGGGCTAAGAGGGTGAACATTGTTAAAGCCATAGCAAATGCATTATGTTACATGCATCATGATTGCACCCCACCAATTGTTCATAGAGACATATCAAGCAACAACATTCTTTTGAACTCGGAACTAGAGGCATTTGTCTCCGATTTGGCACAGCTAGATTGTTGGATCCTGATTCATCCAATCAAATTATAGTTGCAGGCACTTATGAATATATTGCTCCAGGTAAAAATATTTTTGTACTTACGGATATTTTGCACAATTAGTTTTTAGCTCTCTATTATTATTCAATATAATTGGTTGAGGTGGCCGGCCAACCTAGAACTGGTTAAGAAATATGACCAAGTGTATATCCATTTAAAAAGGTCAATAATTTGAGCCTAATATCACTCACGAAAAGTATGACAGGAAAGAGTTGATTTATTTCAACGCACATACCTTTATAGAGTAAACATATCAGCATGGATTTCTCATATAGTGTTTGCACGCAAATAAAAAGATTAACTTCTCATAAAGATCTTGTGCATATGCAGAACTTGCCTACACTATGGCTGTGATTGAAAAATGTGATGTTTATAGCTTTGGAGTGATCGCGCTAGAGACATTAATGGGAAAGCATCCAGGGAAACTCCTCTCATCATTATTATCACCATCTGCTCAAAATATAATGCTAAGTGATGTGTTAGATCCACGCATCTCACATCGAGCAAATCAACTACTTGCACACGATATTGTTCTTGTGGCAATACTAGCATTTGCATGCTTACACATTGATCAAAAATCTCGGCCAATAATGCAACGCGTGTCTCAAGAATTTCTCACCCAAAGGACCCCATTAGCCAAGCCTTTTCATGCAATTCCACTATCACAACTTAGGAACCAAGAAATGTTTGTGGTAGATGTAATCATGGGTTTCATATTGTCAAGTAAAATTAATGTTTTGATGAACGTACTAGGCTACAGTTTGAAATTTGGTATTCATGAATCATGATCCTGCAATAGGCAGTTTCTCCATTTAATAAATGTGGTTGAATGTTTGCTGAATGAACTTTCATTTTTGGTCTATTAAGAAACAAATGCAATGACTACTCTTGGCTGCGCATCTGGTGCTACTGAGTATGTTCGGAAAATGGATCATCAAAGATCCCAATGCATTGGTCTATAAGAAGAAAGTTAAATGTTTGTCATATTGTTATACATGAACTCAAATGCTATTACTTCCATGTAAGCCACCCTTAGGTAACCTAGTTGCATGGTAAGGGCAAACTTGTGATTGTGTGGTTAGGTGCACAGTCTCAGGTTCGATTCCCTACTAAGACAACCCAAGATTTAAGTGAGGCATACGTGACGGTGGGTTGCTGCGCTAATCTCCCTGGGGGTTTAGGTTCCATGGATTGATCCAAAGAATCCTACTAATCCTACTATGTGATGGTTCCACCGTTATCGGAAAAAAAAAATAAATAAATAACTTCCATGTAGGTACGTGTAAGGCTGGAAGCATAGCATTTCTAGTGCGCATGGCTTGCAATTAGGACATCAGAGTTCAAAATCTAATGAGCCCCAATGTCCCGCATTAAAGATCTATATGTTACAAAAAATTATTAGAATGATAAATTCTTGTGAATTGTAAAATTTTGAAGTAGGATTCAATTTGTGATGAGTTAGAAGACTTTGGGTCTTAATTCTTGACAATCCATGGTAGGAGTTAGAAGACTTTGGGTCTTCAGCTGCTGGTCCCCTCATTAGATGGAAAGTCATATCGGATGGCTAGCCTTGCCGGAAAAAACAGAAGACCTTGACTCCCTCTGCATGGGACACGACTATAATTTTTAAGACTAAAAGCATGAGCCCACAATAACTTGCAGCAATGGAATTAATTCTGGAAAAATGTGGACCATTCTAGTTGGGAGTCCGAAGCTGAAACATTGAAGCTCGGAAAAACTAAATATTCCAAGGTGGGTAATTAGACCCCCCCCCCCCCTCTCTCTCTCCCAATAAAAAAATAAATTAAAAAAAAAATAATGATGTCCACCAAATTCTAGCCCTCAATTTCAATAAAAATTTAACACAATACAATATATATTGAAAGCCGCAATCCAATGATTTGAATCACTACAACAATAGGTTCAATTTTTTGTGCCAAAAAAAAAAAAAAAAAAACAAAGGTGGTAGCTGATGATTCAGTTTTTGTTGCAGCCAAATTCATACACCGTGGGGTAACCTTACAGGACTCGAATGCTAACTTTGAAACTGAAGGTCATATATGGCATCAAATATGTAGATTAAGCCATAAACCAAGTGATTGCTTGTCCCTGTTAGTATATTAGAATATAATCCTAGCTCATAAATATATTTAATCAACCGAACAAATGAAGTACTAGACACATATTTTTGTTGGGAAGTCTCACATCTCACATTGATTAAGTATCGAGTTAAACATGTTTTCATATACCTATTTGGACCCTCCACTTACAAGCTTAAGTTTTTAAATTGGACCCACCATAGCCATATAGTTTGTTTGGTCGAGTTTTAGAGGAAGTTGGGGGCCACCTTTAGAGTCTACTTGGCCATGATATTGTTCTTGTTGGAACTCTAGCATTTGCATGCTTACCCATTGAACTAAAATATTGCCCAACAATGAAACGCGTCCCAGGAATTTCTTGCCCGCAAGAAACCATTAGCCAAGCCCTTTCACACAATTCCAATTCCAATATAACAAATTTGGAACCAAGAAATGTATGCAATAGATGAAAGTGACAATTAATCATGAATTTCATATTGAAATGTTAATCATAATGTTCTGGGAACTTGGGTTTCAACTTGAAGCTGAATATATCTTGGATAGCTTATCAGTTTTTGTTTTATATATCCTAAGGCCATGTTTGTTTGGTTGGAATGGAATCCCATTCCAATTCATTCCAAACAACATGTTTGAATGAGATAATTAAATGGGAATGGAATAAAAAAGTAGTAATAAATTATAATGATATTCATTCTGCAATGTTTATTTCAATCTTATTACATTCCAGACTATTTTGAGTATGGAATCAAATTCCATTTCCACCCATTACCTTCCAACCAAACAAACATGGTCTCAGTGGCTGAGAAGAACATTATGATACATTGTGATAAAAATGATGTAAGCTGAACATTGATTTTCTTCCGTGGATATTAATGAGAATGCACCAAATGCGCGCCATCCTTGACTTTAGGAGCTATGCAATGAAATTGTTATTAATTCTGAACAAGGAACTCTTCTAGGCCAGCTCAAGACTGTTGGTTTTGATTTTGATTTTTTCCTTCTGCTTTGTTTTGTTTTTTTGTGTGTTTTTTTTTCCCGATCATTTTTCCTCTTGATTAAAGGCCATTGCTCTGAATCCTCTGATGAATACAGTTACTCTGAAGCACACCGTACAATGTTGAATGAAAAGTGTTCGTGGAAAAAAGTTTAGTTTGTAAATGCTGGTCCCCTTCTTGGATGGAAAAGTCATAGCTGACGGCTAGCCCTGATAGATAGACCAGAAGACCAATTGACTTCCTATGCATAGATCGTGACAAAATCTTTGAGTGTCTCTGAGCATGGCCCAGCATTAATCACCCAGCTGCAATTGAATCCCCGCAGTTAAACCTCACCCAACTAGTGGAGCTCGACATTTATATGAATTTAAAGAATCTGGTTGCTCTGGATCTGAGTCATAACGTACTACCTTTAATCAATGGTGTTATCCCTCCTGAAATTGGAGATACGAAAATTCTGCTTGTTTTTTTAGCCTCGGCAGTATTAACTTCATTTACCCAATTATATTAATCCCTTCCGCTTTGGTTCATTTAACCAGAATGACAACATCTTTGTACCTTGATTCCAATAAATTTAGTGGTTTCATTCTTCTAGAAATAGGGAATTCGCCGAATCTGGTTCATCTCGAAATGTCCAAAAACAATTATGAGTGGACCTATTCCAACTGATGTTTAAACTGTTCTTGATCGAGCAACAACAATTCGAATGGTAGCATTTCCCTTCAGATTTGATAAACTCTCTGCACTTTATACTACGACCTTAGTTATATCTTGAATCAATGGAGCTAGAGATACCATTAATTCCAACTCGGAATTTAACGAAGTCAAACTTCTTCAGTCAATCCCATAACTCGGAATTAATTCCCCATGCACTTATTTTCCTATTTGCAATTGACTTGGCATATGATGCGTTGGAGCGTCCAAACGCAACTGACCTTCTGTATAAAATAAATATTCATGAGGCATAAAGCTAAACTTCCTGTGCATGGGACAGAAAGATGCAATTAAGACGACAACGACTCCTTGTGCATGGGTTGAGACTCCAGACCCCACATTTTAAAAGTCGCCCAGCATGAGTGTTAGTGTTGCAATTAGATATGGCCTCATCCATCTCCATTTCCGTTTCCATTGTTTCCATAGCTATATGGGCTACCTTTGCTTTTACCTACGCCGCTACTATCATGTTAGTGCCAGCATCAGCTGAATCATCACCAATAGAAATAGAAGCAGAGGCTATACGCGAGAGTGGGTGGTGGAGTGAGTACTCAACAAACTACACCAGAAGTCTTTGCAGGTGGCATGGTATAACTTGCAATAATGCTGGAAGTGTCACTGAGATTTCCCTACCTGGTGAGTACCGAGTGAATGATAAGTTCAGGAAATTCAACTTCTCTTGCTTCCCAAACCTTGCCCATCTTGATCTTTGGGGAAATGGAATGAATGGGAGCATCCCATCCCAAATAGGCGCTCTTTCAAAACTCACCTACTTAGACCTGTCAGGGAATAATCTTACAGGTGAGCTTCCTGTTTCCCTGGCTAACCTCACCCAACTAGTCACCCTTTATGTTTATATGAATCATATTAATGGTTCAATCCCTAACACCATAGGTTATCTTAAGAATCTGGTTTATCTGGACTTCACCAACAACCACCTCAATGGCCCAATCCCATCATCTCTTGGTAATTTAACCAAATTGGAGTCTTTGTTCCTTGGTTCAAATCAGATCAGTGGCTCAATCCCTAACTCGATGGGAAATCTAGAGAATCTGGTTGATTTGTTCTTGAGTGATAACCGCCTCATTGGCCCAATCCCATCATCTCTTGTTAATTTAACTAAATTGGAGTTTATGTTCCTTGCTAAGAATCTAATCAGCGGTTGTATCCCTACAGAAATAGGGAACTTGAGAAATCTGAAAGTTCTAGCCCTTGGGAATAACACCCTCATTGGTCCAATCCCTTCATCCCTAGGCCATTTAAGCAATTTGACATCTCTATACCTTGATTTGAATCAAATCAATAGTTTTATTCCTACAGAAATAGGGAATATGAGAAATCTGGAACTTCTAGACCTTAGTAATAATATCCTTACTGGTTCAATCCCTTCGTCTCTAGGTCATTTAACCATTATGACATCTCTGTTACTTGGTTCAAATCAAATCCATGGTGTCATTCCTCTTGAAATAGGGGATATGATAAGTCTAGATTATTTGAACCTCGGGAGTAACAACCTCACTGGTCCAATCCCCTCATCTCTAGGTCATTTAACCAAATTGAGGTTTCTATCCCTTGAATGGAATCAAATAGATGGTTTGATCACTACATAAATGATACAGAAACTTGTGCATTTGGAAGAAGTGTATCTAAGTGGTAACAACCTCATTGGCCCAATCCCCCCAGAAATAGGGAATTTGACAAATCTCACTCAACTAGAGATGTCCATTAATAAGATAAATGGTATGATACCGCATAAGCTTTCTCAATTAACCCAACTTGCCCATTTGGACCTTTCCCAAAACAAGCTAAGCGGACCCATTCCAACTGATCTTAGGGGTTTTAAGAACTTAGAGTTCTTGAAGTTATCGCACAATAATCTTTCTGGCACCATACCCAATTTTCTCATTTCAGTTCCAACGATTGACTTATCATACAATGCTTTGGAGGGTCCAATCACAAGGGATTTTTGGATGGCGTTTTCATTCCAGGCATTTATCGGCAATGAAGGTTTATGCCTCGATGCCTCTAATATTGAAATCGTTGATGGTTTTCATTCCTGCCTTCCATCACCAACAACCATTGGCTCTCCATCTCCTACGGTCATTGTCTCATCAAATAAAAAGGCAAAGAACACAGCTTTACACAATATCACCATTTTTCTTCCAATTTCCATTTCTCTTGCCTTATTAATCTTCATATTGTTGTACCTCTTTCAACACAAGGGTGAAAATTCCAAGATTGAAACAAGAGAAACAAAGAATGGAAATCTATTCTCGATATGGAATTATGATGGAAGGATCGCATATGAAGATATTGTTGAAGCGACAGAGGACTTTGACATCAGATATTGCATTGGAACCGGAGGTTACGGAAGTGTCTACAAAGCACAGTTGCCATACGGAAATGTAGTTGCCTTAAAGAAACTTCACCGTTTGGAAGCTGAGGAACCAACTTTCGACAAGAGTTTCAAAAACGAGGTACAGGTACTAACCAATATGCGGCATCGAAACATCGTGAATCTTTATGGGTTCTGTTTACACAAAAAATGCATGTTTTTGGTTTATGAGTACATGGAAAGGGGAAGCTTATTTTGCGTTCTAAGAAATGATGTTGAAGCTGTGGAATTAGATTGGGTTAAGAGGGTGAACATTGTTAAAGGTGTGGCACATGCTTTGTCTTACATGCATCACAATTGTGACCCACCAATTGTTCATAGAGACATATCAAGCAACAACATTCTTTTGAACTCAGAATTGGAGGCTTTTGTCTCTGACTTTGGCGCAGCTAGACTATTGGATCCTGATTCTTCCAATCAAACTATAATTGCAGGCACTTATGGATATATTGCTCTAGGTAAACTAATGCTCCTTTAGTTTTTTTCCTGCCTTCTTTCTTTCGTAACTGTTTAAGATATGGACATCTCTCCTCTTTTCTTTTCTTTTTTTAAATTTCGAATTCCTCCGTAAAAGTTTTTTTGTCTTCTGATCTTTTGCACTATGAGTTTCAACTCCAAGTTATTGTTCTAACATAATTGGTACTATCCCCCAGTTGGCCAGAGGTCGCCCATCTAGAAATGGTTAACAAATATAACCACGTGTATAGCAATGTAAAAGGATTTGTATGTTCTAATAATTTGTGAAGTCTTCATTGATCAAAAGATGAGCCTAATATGACGAGAAAAAAGTATGACTCTGCTAAATTATTTTGAAGCATTTATCTTTATAGAGCAATCATATCATCATAGAATTCTCGTACAAGTTTTTGTGCAAACAAAAAACAAAAAGAAAAAAAAAAAGATTTAATTCCTCACATAGATCTTTTGTCTCTGCAGAACTTGCCTACACCATGGCCGTGACTGAAAAATGTGATGTTTATAGCTTTGGAGTGGTCGCGCTAGAAACATTAATGGGAAGGCATCATGGGGAACTCTTCTCATCATTGTCATCATCTGCTCAAAATATAATGTTAAGTGATGTGTTAGACCCACGCATCTTGCCTCAAGAAAATCAACTGCTTGTGCACGAGATTGCTCTTGTTGCAACACTAGCATTTGCATGCTTACGCATTGAACCAAAATCTCGTCCAACAATGCGACATGTGTCTCGGGAATTTCTTGCTAAGAGGATACCAATAGCCAAGCATTTTCATGCAATTCCAATATCACAACTCAGGAGCCAACAAATGTTTGCGGCGGATGAAGGTGAGGGTTAATCATGGATTTCATAAGCAAGATGTGAATCAACAAGTCAACAGGTCCTCTTGATTTCCAATAGTTTTTCCTGTGTAGCATTGTTGTTGTTTTTGGTATTTGGTATTTGGTATTTGGTGGGGTGTGCTGCTCTTGTAGTTTGGGTGCTTTTCTAATTCAATTTAATAAAATTTATCTCTTGATGATAAAAAAACAAAAAATGTGGTGATACTTATCAAAAAAGATTTGATCTTAACTTGTTCAAAAAGGATTTGCTCTTCTAGTTTGGGTTTCTCTTTTTGATGCTCAAGCTCTCTTAATTAACAAAAAAAAAAAAAAGACATGGTACCATCAACCATAGAACCATATTTTGCAAGGAATGCAGTAGTAACTAGATGGGATAGAAAGAGTTAGACCATTGTTGGTGGCCGAAACAAAAATTCATTCGAGTCGCGCAGTATTTAGAGCTCACTGGCAAAGCTTTCAGCATCAAAGGAAGTCCTTCACACAACATCGGCAGGGAGTCTAGATCTTATTACTGTCCAAAGATTTGGTTGAACGGAAAGGAGTTCTGGGCAGTAATCCCTAAACAAAAAGGAGCACACCAATTTGCGAATAATAAATACATGATCTATGATTACTACGTACACTCACGTATTGATCAGGGTGCCCAAAAGCTCCCAATTTTCTAGAGCAGCCTCAATTTTCTGTACAGTTTGATGTTTGATGCCTACTAAACTTAAAGCTATTGTACCAAAGGATTAATATAAGATATGGAAGGATAAAGTTCCCATGGCGTTTTTGGTCCTCGTAAAAATCAAACAATTTTCTAATGACTAAAAGAAAAAAGATATCAAGGTTTTGCCAAAATTTTGAAGATATCATTTTTATAAGCCATCGAAGTACAAACCACAGGCCAGAAATAGAAGCATCACAATTTGCTTGAGCAGCAGCATTCAAGTAATTTCCCCAGGAACCTGGCAACACCACCAAATAAAACAGGTCCATCACCAAGGTTGCAAGAGAGGTCTTAACCAGAAAAAACATCCACCATCCTTCAGTCTAGTAGTATCTCTCCCTCTCCTACAAACAGGAGGTCTTGGATGCACACGGTTCACAGGCTATCGTGTGCATCCACAAGGATTAAGCTTCACTCCCTAAAGGGAGTGGGGACACCTTATTACAAGGAGGAGGAAAGTGGGGGGGAATCCGAAAGCAATCCCACGCTAACATCCTTTTTTTGATATGCATTTCTAGAAACCAAAAAAAAAAAAAAAATCAGAAATCACAACACTACTATGAACAGAATTTCATTTTGTTTCAAATAGGTATGCCCCAAAGAGGCCATTAAAGCACCCCAGCAAAGCAACCTTTACATGACCTACTAACCATTTAAGTAGCAACACCAAACTCATGTAGCCTCCAGAAAGCACACTATGGTATCACAACTCAACCTCCATTGAGAGTCTGTATTCTAAGTAACAAGAAATGCATCAACCCGCAACATCACAAAAAGGAATATCCCCTCAGCAGTTGCAATATGGATGCCATCTTTTACTATCTTTAGCGTATCAAGGTGTTAATCTAATGGGAATCATTAGAGAGCAATGGGCATCTGCAACATCCAAAGGGAAAAGGGTTTATGGTCCCATTTGCAAATGAGTTCAGCTCAGAGATTTAGAAACAAATTCTTTGAAATCTTTCAAAAATCAAACAAATAGCCTTTAGTACGCCAATAGATACACAGCGACCTGGTTACGCAGATACTTGACATAATTAGTAAGGTTTGCATTTAATATCCAAATGCCTGACTACCAACAGACTGGGTTTGTGCAGACAGTTAAAAAGGAATAATGTCTGCTAAGAAACATGCAAGGCACACCCAGGAACTCGAAGATGAATATCCAACTGGTCCCATATGGGAATTCCAAAGTAAAAACGGGTCAGTGTTCGAATAATTCATCAGGAAAAAAGAGGAAATGGGCACACTCGTGTGATGCACAAAATTTAACAGAACAAAAGGAAAACCCAATCAAAAGGAAGAAAGTCCAAGAGATGAAGGGTGCCCAAAAACAAAAACACATCCACCCAAAACCACAAAAAATGAAGTTCTCTACATTAATGCCGTTCTGGCTTCAACACCAAAAGCTTGAAGTTTTCAAAGATTCCACTATAAAGCTCTTTTTAAATACACCAAAAATGCCAAGTGAAGCAGCTCTCCAAAAAAGGAGACTTGCAAAGCTTCAAAATTCCATCCAGAAGGAAAGCAAAATCCAAGACTAACCAAGAGAACAAACAAAGTTTCAATCTTCCTTGAAAACGAACCATGACAGAGAAGATAATCCACAAATTATGCTTTCAGCATACACATGCAGCTCCTATATGGGTAAACCCATTTCCCGGCTAATCAAACTTAACTCTCAAATCATGTCTCAAACAGCTGACGAAGAAAAAAATGTGATATTTGTAGGTGTGAAGAATGCCTAAACTGCCTCAACCAAAAAGCCTCTCATCAGCTCCTAAATTTAGCATATTATATTAACTTAATGGAAAGACACCTACTATAATTCCGTCTCCATCAAAACATCCTCTGCATTTCTCTACACTGTTACACAGCAACGTTTCACGAAAAAAGGAGACTTTGACTCCAACTTTCATTCATGCAACAACCAAACAGAAGTAGAACTTCAACGCATCTCCTCAACATCTTGATAAATTGTGATGAAAGGAAATATTTAATCCATTCAAATCAGTAAAAGACAACCCTACCATACACATTCTTTCAAACCCTTCACAATCCCTTTCCAAACTTCCACTTCATTGTTGGTATGTGTGTAATTCTTATCATAACTAACCCTTATTTTTCATATTACCTACTCCTTCCTAAATTGGCATTCAGTCATTCAAGTGCCATGTAGCCTAGGTTTCCTGATGCTACTTTTCTTTTCTTCTAACCCACTTCAGATTTTGAGCACTTTTACTTTTAGGCTCACTATAAATTTTAGTGTATTGACTATATCTGGATTGGCTTTTTGTGCTTGAACTATATCAGCTGGGAGGGCGTTTCATTAAGGGTTCCATATCCTCAGGTTGTCAAATAATAAACCTTAGTGGGATAGCACTGTTTGAACAAAAAGAAGATAACACCATACAATAAAGGCAGCTTAAGACTAATCTAATAATTGTGGTCCATAAAAGGTTTACTCTCTCAAACCTGGTTCTATAGACATCTCACAACTATTCTACTTGTGTTATACCCTCTCTTTATAAAAAATTGCATAGTGTAGAAAAAGTATCTTTTGGTAATTTTATATGAGAAACTCACACCGGCTGCCTCTTCTTTTTTAATCTTTCCCTTCCCCCACTCCTTCAATTCTTTTGGAGTCATGTGTTGGAGATGTTACAAAACCAATGCACCATTCTGTTCTTTTCTTACGCTTCTAACCATTCTATTATCATTAGACAGATTTTACATGGTTTCTACACAAGCTTTCTGTCCATAGATCATGTCTCTCCTTGATTACAGCCTTCTATAGAGACTCGATATTGTAGACCTTAAATTCAGGTTCGCCTTGATCTATGGCATTTTACATCTACTTTGAATTCTGGTTCACTAGTTTATGGGCCACTGTGCATCTTTGTGCTTTCCTGACAAGATTACAACTATATTTCTCGTTTGTTAAAACACTGCTCGTGACTATAAAAAAGGTATCTTGTTGAACTGGACATCAAAGGGTTGATTTAGAAGTTTTAAGGTTCTCTAGAAAACCTTTAAAACCTTAAAGGAACACATGTATCCAATGCAACACCTGGAACAAAGACCTAGTGAATGTTAGGTAAGTAAAAAATAGGTAAATAAAATCAGTGGCCAGCATCACATCCACCACACAAGGCAATGAACCATATTTCCAAAATAGCAGGCTGTGTGAGAGAATGATCAGGTGATACTGTAGCACCATGATGCTAGTGAATGCTAGGCCTTTAAAAATTGGGCCAATAAAATCAAGGGTTTCAACACCGGGTTTCCAAGTGGTACCACATAAACGGAAACTATCCACTGACACTGGGTTTCAAGGTAATGCGATGGTTAATGGCATCATTGGTGCTGCTGCCATCAGGTGTTTCCAAGGTCTAGCTTTCATTAGCCTAGCAGGCCTAGTCTCCTCTAGTGTCATGCTGGCCTTCACTATGATGCCTCTGGTAAACCAATATGTTAAAGGCCTATCCTCGACTAGCTTGGCTCCACTCAAAAAATTAATGTTGCATGCTTGAAGCTAATCATTCAATGCTATGTTTCAAGGTTGCAGCAGAGTAATGGCATAATGCTAGCGGAGGGCTCTGCCTTTACGGTAGTCACAGATGCCCTTAATGCAGCATCATTAGTCACAGAGACTGATGCCAGTAGAAAAAAAATGGACTCCAAAAAGTGAAGACATTAAAAGCCCAACTTAAGCAAGGATGAGATTTTCTTTTAAAAGAGTTTTGAAAAGAAAAAAGAATAAAAAGAAAAAGAACAAGAACAAGAAAGAGTTTTGAACAAAGATATGGAAAACCAGTCCACTGACACAAACTTTTCTTTCCTGTTTTTTTTTTTTTTTTTTTTGGGGGGGGGGGACTAACTTTGATATGGTTTGATGCAACTCCAAATTCTTCATCATGCATCACACTTTCAATCGAATTCTCAAGGGGTAACTCACAACACTAATCATTTACTGCAGAGCCAACAATATGTTCCCAGAAAAGAATTAAAATTTAAAATAATTTGCATTGTTAAAATGTATTTTAATCAACAAAGCTTTATGGCAAGGTGCTCCATTAAAAATTAGCACCCATGTAAGAACACAAATAAACCATTTACAGAAAATTTGATACTTACAGTCAAGACTGCATTACAGATCAAGTATCTATATATTCTGGAGAAAGAATTGTCCTTAGAAGCTCCTTCAAATTAGCCAATACATGGCGTGGCCCTAGACTCTTAACGCCAATGAAATTCAGAAGCTGCTCTAAGTCCTACAATAAGTTCGAAAAAAATTAAGGTTCATATAAGACAGTACTTAAAAGATGAGCATATTAGAATTCTAATTAGCCCAATGGAACATGAATTAAAAATCATTACCACCTTATAGATCTCATTACAAACGATACTGGTAAACTCAGAAAGCTAATTACATTTTTTAACAACCAGCCCCCCAATCAAAAAACTAAAATAAAATAAACTGCTTTATTTTCCCAATCAAAGGGTAGAAATGGAGATTTTGAAAATTTTCCTAAACAGTCAAATCAATAAATAAATAAATTAAAAAGATCTATATATATATATATATATATATTGACCTATGAACTAACTTTGTTGAGGGAAAAAAAAATGAAAAAAAGAACCAGTTCAAGGAAATAAAGTGGGCCTTGGTGTTTCAAGAATTCCCATGGATTGAATTTTGTTGAACCTTAAAACAAGTCAAAAACAATAATTAGTTAAAACTATAACTGAGACACAGTACCTAACTCTTCCTATTCAACCAAAAACTCAAATAAATAAATAAATAAAAAGGTACACACCTGGTCCTTGTTTAAAACATTGCTCAAAACGAAGTAAAGAAATTATCACCTTCCAAAATAAAATGCTAAACTCAGGGTCTTTGACCCTAGGAGGACGCGGCCTGGGGGAAGGGGGTTAATATACAAAAAGCCAAAATTCCATAGAAGAAGGGGGTAAAGTGGGGCAATAACAAAGTTTTTGCGAGGCTTAAGACCCAATTTCTATTAACAGTTTAAGGAGAGGACCCAATATAAGAGAGAAAAAAAAAAAGAAAGAAAAAGTACGGCAGAAAGATACCTTGAAAGAACTATAACACGTGACTAAAAGTTTCATGAGTGCTATTGACCCCACAGATAATAACACATGAATAGAAAGCACACCTTGTTTAACAAGAATACAGCGTAAGCCGCTCTCGTTGTGTCTTGACCTTCTAAAAAAAGAGGAAATTCTATAGGTTTCAAATTTATGGAAAGTAATGTATTCGACGGCAAATCAGATGATGTAGGCTCAGTCGAAGGTGCATAGTCACTAATATATGAACGGGAGCCTCCCAAATGCAAAGGATAACGCAAGGGCATTTCTAAATAGGAAGCAATAAGTGAAACAACCTGCAAGAAAACCAGGCTCATTGATTAATTTTCAGGTTAAGCTTAGCAGCTAACTAATTAAGCTATTAAAAAATAAATTAAAAACAAAATCCAAAAACAAAAACAAAAATTTTCAATAACACAAAACAAGACAATATCCAAATTAAACAGCCATTGAATAACACAAAACAAATAGCAATTTCTTTTAACAAAAAAAAAAAAAAATTTGAAATCATCCAAGCATTATTAATTGAAAGTATATTCCCAAAGAATATGGATTTAAAGATGCATCAACGACAAATAGTAGGCTGTACAATCTTTAATATCTAAAACAGAATACCATCAAGAATAATGTGCTAGATGATAATTTTATGTCAAGAGAAGAGAAAGAACACACATGTGCAACATATCCCATGGCAGTTGCGGACCTCTGAACTTCCTTCTTATCAGTGAAAAAACTCTTCTTAAAAGGAAGCATACTCAGCTGAAGACCTGAAATGCTCAATGTTCCTTGATTAAGAGGTTTAGATTCAACAGAATTCCCTAGAGAAACACAATGAAAAGAGAAAATCTTAGTTTCAAAGTACCATTTATCAGATAGTTAGGCAGCAAGAATCATAAAGTTAATGGTCATGACAGCTAGAATCAGCTGCTCACATGATATCCTCATTACAATGCAACATCAAAGGAAAATCTACTTAACTTTTTTTTCATTTTTTTATCAACAACATCAATAAATTATTATTATTATTGTATTTTTTCTATAGGACTACTTGAATTAATTTGAATCATGGGTAGTTGTTGAAGCCCCCAATTGCAGCATCAAATGTGAAGAGGAAAAGCTTAAAAATACACATGGAAATTAAAAAATAAAAATAAAACTGTAGCAGAATATATAGTTTATACAAACACAAATTTGATTCAATTTTTTGAAGATGGAGTTTCTTTCATTGAAGAATTGAGATTGCAACTGCTGAAGAATATGATTCCAATTGGTTGAGTGGTTTGGTGGCTGCCTACAAGGAAACATTACTTAAATTGGGAGAGCTCGATTTGTGGAATGAGAATAATTCTAATTTGTTGAATGAATCTTGCAAATCCATGAGTTGCAGGCTGCAGTGTAGAGAACTTTTCAAGTATTTATCTGGCAAACGACTTTCTATTATTATGTAATCTAGTAATTTGTTATTAAATGCTTTTAGCCATGGGTATATATAGGGTGTTAGTAAATTCATTAGGCATAGTATTGTCAATTAAAAGTTTCCTTCTAAGATCTATTCTTTTATTATTATTATTATAAACCACAAATAATTTAGATAATGTTCCTTCAGCCTAGGGGTTCTTTTCCTAGTGATTTTTGTTGTAAACAAACTCTTGATGCACAAATAATTTAGATAATGTTCCTTCAGCCTAGGGGCTCTTTTTTTTTCAATTGTTTTTTGCATCTTCTCCATTTTTAATGCATCATTATTCCTTCAAATGTTTTTTTTTCAGAATGATGTTATCATGCTCTTCACTTTTTAGTTGTTTACTTGCTTTTTTCTTTTTTTCCTTTTTTCTTTTTTTTCCTTCTTTTAAGTTCTAATGGCAAGATCTGATAATCTTGTGTGCTCCCTCTCATTTATTTTTCATCCATGATTCAAAGTCACGGTCTCGGACGCCGTCACTTAACGGTCACGGTAATCACGGTCACGGAAATCTCGTCACGTCTCGGGTGAGACGCAACATTACGTATGAAAGAAGGTTAGAAAAATTCCAAAAAAATCATGAAAAAATCCAAAAAAATAGAGCAATCAGATTAGAAGCATAAAACAAGCAAGACAAATAATCTAGAATAGATAAAATGATTAAAAACATTAAAACAGGTAGCAGCGCACTGTGTAAGTAATAAGAAATTCAATAAAATTTATTAAAAAATTTTTTATTCATAAAACAGAAAATTTACTGTTAGGGAAAAAAAAATTAGAAAAAAAATGTTATTTTCAATCAAAATAAAAAATGAAATATACTCTTTTAACCTATATTAATTTAATTAAGATTTAATTAAAATATAAAATATCTTGTCTCTTTTCTTTTCTTTTTTTTCAATTAAGATTTAATTAAAATATAAAATATCTTGTCTCTTTTCTTTTCTTTTTTTTCAACTTAGAACAAAAACAAAAACAAAAAAAATCCCTTTCTTTCAACTCTCTAAAGGAAAACGTCAGGTAAAAAGAAAAAAAACTCTTTAGTCTTTACCACACCGTCCAAAAAAGGCAAAAAAAGAAAAAAAAAAAAAAAAAAAAAAAAAAAAAAAAAAAAAAAAAAAAGAAGAAAACAAAACAAAAAGGATATAATATAATAATTATATTATGCTTATATATCTAAAAATGTAATGAGGCCGGTGGATGTTGATGGCTCGAACAAAATGAAGGGCAAGGGCTTTGGGGGCAAGGGCCTTCGAGACTCAACCGGCAACGACAAGTGACGGCGAGACCAGCGACGACCTGCGACAGCAAGACCAGCAGCGACAGGACCTGTGGGTCAGTGATGACGGCGAGAGGAGACTGTGAGATTCGAGAATCGAGATGGCTCACCTGAACGATACAACCAGCCAACCTCAAACCACCACTCGCGACTCCACCACGGCACCACCAAGAAACTACAATCTCTACTTCTCTAGGAACGTTCAGAATTCAGATTTGGGGTTTGGTGGGTTTTCTCCCTACTCAATCTTCAGATTTGGGGCTTTAGTGTTCACGGTTGAGATTTAAGGCTTCAGTGCTCACAGTTGTGACTTATGGAGAGGACATCAACAGAGCTCTAGATGGATTTTTGCAACAATTTTTTTGTCTCGAAGTGTAACGGCGAGATCACAGCGAGATCACGGCAAGATCTCGGCGTGATGTTGGCGTCACAGACGTGACAAGAAATTGGCGAGATCTTCTTGTACCAATGTAACGTCTCATATCAGTAGGCATCGAGACCGTTACGTCTCGGGCAAGACGTCACGGTTTCGTCCGTGACTTTGAACCATGTTTTCATCATAATATTGTTTTTCTAGTTCCAATTTTGCCTTTTCTTAAGTAATTTCTTTTTTAATGCAGAAGGCAAGAGGTCTAATGGTATCTTCACTGCACCAAGTGTGGAAGGATGTTGGATCAAGTTTGGAAAGCCTCCATTTTTTAAGTGCCTGAACATTAAACTCGCACAGCCAAAACAAACATAAAAATACGAAAACCACAAGAAAAAATAAATTCTGAAAACCTGGATTACGTGGCCCTCCATCTCCATGTTGAGATTCCTATAATCTAACAGAGGACAACCACTTTTTTCAAACTTCCGACATAAGATTTCTATTCTTCTTTTGTAATTTTTGGGGTCTTGGGAGAAGTAAGAAAGCAGGGGTTTTATGGAGGTGTGCTATTTTGGTGGTTTTTTGGGTTATTTGGCTCGAAAGGAATGCAAGGGTTTTTAGGATAGGGTGTCTTCTTTGGAGGGGCTGTGAGAAAAGGTGCATTTTTTGGGTTCTCTTTGGGTTCATTCTTCAAAGAAGTTTGGTGATATTCCGTAGTTCGTGGTGAAGTCTGATTGGATGGCTGTGTTGTTAGTTGTCTTTATTTTTTTCGTTTTCTTTATGGTCTTTTGCTTTAGAAGGGCTTCTTGTCCTGCTTTTGTATCTCTCTTTTTTCAATAAAATTTATTCTTCATTGCTTATCAAAAGAAAAAAAAAAGGTTCCAATTTATTAGCACATTACCTGATCTACTACTGCTGGGAAATGATTCAAGTTCTTGCTCATGTCCTGGTCCAGTCAAGGCTTTCACAGGATAGAGAAATGAAACTTGTGATATCATATATCGTTGCCTCATTCTTAGCATCCTCTGCAAGTTTTTTCGGTGAACATAACCCCTTTCTCCAGCAAGTAACCTATTTGCTTCCTGTAAAAAGCATAATCAGATTTTCTATTGCACAAAAATATATTGAAAACCTACTCACAATTCAACCCAAAACACAGAACAATTAAAAATGGGAAGTAAACTTCATAGAAAAAGATGGATTTATTAATGATGGATTTATGCTTTTCACACTATCAAGCAAATGGACAAGATACACACAGAAGTAAAAACAACAAAAAGGGAAGAAAAAAAAAAATAAACAGGGGTCTGATCATAAGCCAAAACAAAAGGACAGACCTCAGCAGCATTTTTTCATCTATTTTTTTAATATTTACAGAGGGACCTCAGCAAAATCCTCAATAGCGGTTTATCTTCCTGGAGAATAGTATATATTTTTATGGTGATTATACTATTTATAATGTACAATGTCTTCTTTCGTATATTTGTGCGGCCTCCCCTTGATTCAGTAAAGAATTAAAAATTATAGTTGCAAAACATCCTACATTAGGTGATGCTCCTGCTCCTGGAACTTAGAGGTTTGTAAGACTTGTGATATGCTCAATACTACATTAAAAAAAAAAAGACTCGTGATCCTCTTGTAACAAAAACACAAGTCTCCCAAGTTAGAATCTCAAACATACAGATAGGAGGCTTCCTTTATTCATTTTTTTGTTGATCAGCGACAAAGAAGTATTATTAATAACAAAAAGAGAGATACAAGAGGAGAACAACAAGAAGTCCACCTAAAACCAACACACAACCCTCCAAATTGATTTTAATACAAACAACGGAATATCAACAAACTCCTTCGAAGAAAGAGACCAAAAAGAACCCAAAATATGCACCTTATGCCCAAACTATCCAAAGAAGACTCTCTATCCTCAAAGATCCTTTTCAAGACAAATAACCCAACATACCACCAAAATAGCACACCTCCAAATAACCCCTGCCTTCTTACCTCTACCAAGACCCCAAAAATGCATCTCAAACATCCTCGTAAGTCGTAATACAACCCGGAGAAACCCAAAACTCACTAGCAAGACTAAAAAGTCTCTGCCACAACCATCTGGCCACAAGACAGTGTAGGAAAGAATGATCAATGCTTTCCACCACTTCTTTGCACATAATACACCATTGAATACATAAGTAAAGGGAAGGCTTCCTGCTTTAAAGCACCTCATTGTCATTAATTCTCATGTACAACAGTCCAAACAAAAGCCCCAACTCTGAGGGGCACACTCGATTTCCAAATCATAACTGAGGGAAGAAAAAAGGGAATAGTAGGACTCTCAACCAACTTCTCAAATATGATTTACAAGAGATAACTCTAGAGGAATCAGCGACCCAAATAATCCTCCTATCAGGAATGGATACTCTCAAAGAAAAACCCTCCACTAATAAAAGCAAGGCTGAAAGCTCTACAGATCCAAGGCTTTTAAGAAGTACTTTTTTTATTTATGCAAAAAAAAAAAAGAAAAAAGAGTAACTTAGTATATGACGGTGAAAGAGGGGAAAAAAATGATATTCTAATTGCAAAATTACCATAAGAAACTACAAGTAAAATAAAGCGATAGCTATTTTTCCAACCATTCAAACGTAGAAAAAGAGCTATAATCTAGTTGAGTCTTACACAAATTATCCATTCCTTTCTATTAATAATTTAAATTCCAGATTTGTTTCTTACAAAATGTTCTTTTAAAAGTTTCATTCACACATTAATCTGTAATACCTATATATATATATATTTGAATTTGATTGACAACAAAAGAGAAATTTATTAGAAAATAAAAGAAGTACAGAAGAGGACGAGCAATCCTATAAAGAAATTAAAAAGGAAAAGAAAACAAAAATGAAAGAGAAATACAACACATTAGATCTCAAAGAACCCTCCAATCTGATCTGATCACAAATAGAGGGATGCCAACAAAGTCCATTGAGACCGAATCCCAAAAAGAGGTGAGGAAACCTGCCCCTCTCCCACAAACTCCAAACATCATCACTCGTATCATCAAAATTCCTACAACCAAAGAACCCAGAAAATAGCCAAAATAGCACAATTCCACAGTGTCCTAGCCCTTCTATTACATCCCAAACCACCAAACTCAGTAAACATGTTATGACAAGACACACGAGCAACCCAATAATAAACTAGCCACCTAAAAAAGCTTATTCCACAAAGACCTCGCAACCCCAAAAAAGCAAAAATAGGTGATCTACACTCTCTGCCTCCTCTTTAGACATAACACACCATTGGGTGACAAGCAAAACATAGGCCATCTCTTTTGAAACAAATCATTAGTATTAATTCTCTTAAAAGCAACACTCCACGCAAAAACCTTAGACATGCATATATTTGTTCTCCATTCCTAAAAGCACAACCTTGACCGAAAAGTAAGCACTTCACGCTCCGGCACCCAAAACCATGTCTCGTGCTGCTTATGCTTTGTGCTTTTGAGGTTCATATTTTTATGCTTTGATATCTAACATGGTGATCAGGCCCTCGCAAGCTGTTTCCATCACTTGGAATTCTAAACACCAGTGATTGAGAGATCCATAGGCCATCTCTACCATTGAACTATCTACTTAATCATAACGGTGAGAACATTCTTTCTGAAAATTATTGCTAAAGTCAGACAACAAA
Source organism: Liquidambar formosana (assembly GCA_039720395.1). Classification (NCBI taxonomy): domain Eukaryota; kingdom Viridiplantae; phylum Streptophyta; class Magnoliopsida; order Saxifragales; family Altingiaceae; genus Liquidambar; species Liquidambar formosana. The sequence goes on from CM077822.1 coordinate 24,796,883, forward strand.
AAGCTAATGTCAGCATTTTCTGGCTTGCTAAAAAATTAATTAAAGTGTGGCTTCGGTCCATCTTGATGGAATGTCAATAGAAAAACCTTTCTCTATCAATAAATTAATTATTTCCAATCAAAAAAAGATATATTAATTATTAATTAATGAGGGTGAAGAAGAATGTGCCACATGTATGCCTTGTAAAAACAACAAAGAGACCCAATTCAGGTCAAGACAACCATAAAACTAACAAAATCTATGAAAGAATGGAAACATTGTGGGCATCATAAGAATTTGAGATGCGAACTGCCGAAATTATCAACCATTTTTCTATGAGCCTGCCGTAAACCTTTAAAAATACACTTGTTAACAAGAAACAAAGAATACAATAAGAGAAAAACAAGACGATATAATGAAGGATTAGGCGTCCTTCAAAGCTAGAAAAGTACAGGAAACAAAACCCTAGTGTCAAAGGGCTCTACGCTTTCCTCCTTTAAAGTATAGAACGTCTCTTAAACTTTATATGTAGAAATTGGCAAAGCCAAAGTCTTTTAGGTACACAGAACAGAAAATTCGAAGTGATTTTGTGAATTATTATGTAGCTTTTACTCCATGCAGGAGAAAACTAAGATGCTTAAAGAAGAGAACCTGAATTTTTAAGTCAAAATTAAACTTAATGTAATTAAGTACAGTTATCAACTTGAATATCACATCAACTATTCACTTCTGTTTGTTGTATGTCGTGTACGGTGTACCATATCATAATTATATTGTCTATGATCAGAGATACCTAAGTACCCAACTTCTAAGTATACAAGGAAATAGAAGGGAAAAAAATTCTGATAGAAAATAAACAGAAAAATATTCGCAGAGAAATCTCAAATAATTCGAGAATGAAATATATATCATTTAATGTTCATTTCCATAAAAAAAATTATGTAGCAAATATTTGTTACTTCAAATCTTAAAAAACAACCCCCCAACATCACCCCCCCCCCCCCCCCAAAAAAAAAAAACCAAAAAAAAAAAAAAAAAAGATTTAACAACCATAAATATGTAATAAACAAATAAATAAACAATGTAACAATTCCTCACATTGCTTCATAAAGTGTAGGCAAAACTATATAATCTTGTAAAGTTATAAGCTTTTACAATATTTGACATAAAAAGGCAAAATGTAAAATTAAATAAATAAATACATTTAGCTGCATAAGAACAACTATATTCCTGCAAAAAATTGATTATGAAAAGAGTGAGGTGCTAATATACCATTGCTCCAACTCCAAACTCACAATTTCTAACTTTTAAAATTTTCACCTTCAATAGCAAATTCATAATTTGCCCTTTAAGTATTTGGAATAGAAGAATAATCAACAGTTTCCCCCTAATCATAGATATTAAAAGCGCGCCTAGGCGCAAGGCGCAGATGGGCACAGCCTCTGGGCTTCGAAGTAGGCTAGGCGAGGCGACATCCTATAGGCGTGCTTAAAGCTCGCTTTTTTGGGCTTTTATGTGAGGCGCAAGGCGCACCTTGGTGACCCACAGCCTATTTTATAAAAAATATAGATTTAATATAATTTTTTTTTAAATGACATCTAAATCCAGCCGTTAGATTGATAAAAAGTTATTTAAAAAAAACAAGGAATAAGTGTTAAAACTTAAAACTAAAAACATAGTACAGTGGAAGCCCTAGCCCTCTTCACGGATCGAACAGAGAGCTCCAGCTCCAGCTCCAGCTCCAGCCTCCAGCCTCCAGCTCCAGCTCCAGCTCGAGCTCCGGCGGTCCAGTCCTCTAGCTCCAACGGTCCAGCCTTCATCTTCTTCTTCTTCTTCTTCTTCTTCTTCTTCTTCTTCTTCTTCTTCTTCTTTTCTGGATTTCTTTGTTTTCTGATTTTTGGAACAGGTACTGTTCCTTCTTTTTCTTCTTCTTCTTCGATTCCATTCACTGATTTCACCCTGTTTCAATTTTTCTCTTTCTTCTTCATCGTCTTCTTCTCCTGTTTTTTTTTTCTTTCTAATTTCTCGTTTGTTATCCTCCTCTTTCTTCATCTTCTTCTGCTGCATGCCTGCGTTTTCTTCTCCTGCTTTTGCTTCTTCTAATTTTTGCTTTACTTCTTGTTTTTTGGCCCTGTTTTCGTTTTCTTGTTAATTGTTATGTGTTATTTCTCATTTTTTGGCCCTGTTTTAGTTTAATTGTGGGCTTTGTATGCTTGTATGCTTTGAGGTTAAAGCACTTGTGGTTGTAAATTGTGATTTGTGACTTTGTATGCTTTAACCAATTGAGCTTATAGGCCAAAAGATAAGAGTATTCACTTTTATATGATTAAATTGATTATTTTTGTTAGCTGCATTTGATGAAATAGTTTTATTTATTTTCTTTAAATTGTGCGCCTCACTTCCCTGAAGCCCATGCTTTTTCTAGCGCCTTGTGCCTAGGCCCCAGGAGACCTTTGCGCCTTAGTTGCACCTTGTGCCTTTAATAACTATGCCCCTAATGAGTAATGAAGGCATCAGATTCTAAGCACTGTAGACAAAAATTTTGGTAATTAATATATATTTTTTGTACAGGAGGCAAAAAAAAAAAAGGTCAAAGAAAGCTTCAAACACTTACTTCTAATCTTTAGAAACCTTTAAGGCAATTTTTATCAAAAAAATACCTTCAAGGCAATAATTTAACTACCATTTAAACAATATTTATATTTAATAATTCCTAAAAACTGCCAAAAAAATATTAAACTGTGAATACACTGATATGATGCATGTTGGTAAAATGTATTGCTGCTTTTCACGTGGATTACATCATAGCAAACGCCGTAAAATGCTGTAAACAAGAAATCCACATTGAACACTCAAAAAAAACTGATTGCTACAGAGAACAAAAATTAGAGGGCATAAATAGAGTAGCAATTACAACTACAGGTGGGACTTGGTCCAATGTAAACCAAGAACCGAACTGAAACTCACTCCCTTGGATTGGTTTGGTCTGGTTCTTAGGCTACCTTGGTCCAGGTTAAAAATTAACCACCAACCCCCATTCAGTTTGGTTCTTGGTTGAGGCATCGGGTGAAACAACCTGAGAACCGACCTTATATATATACATATATAAATAGTATTGTAATATAATTGTTTCAATTTCAATCTTCATTTGCTTTTATGTATTAAAATTTACGAATGTACTTAATGTCCATGAAGAAGTAAAAAATTTATGTCCCTTGTCACTGAACCATGTTGCACTCCTAATTATGACATCTCCAAAATCACTGAGACTAAATGCAAATGCAAAATTTTTTGAAAGTTCTCACCCCACCAAAGGTCTTGCCTAAACTTGATTCCAATACATTGAACAGTCAGTTTATATATGTGTGTGTGTGTGTGTGTGTGTGTGTGTGTGTGTGTGTGTGTAAAAGACATGCCGATGGTTTTCGAAGGATAATGGAGTTGAAGAGGAGACACCATATTATTTAGGTATAAAGAACGTCACTTCAGCAAAATCCTAAGATTCATAAAATCCTGTTTTGATCCATGTGTAAAGAACACTACCTTAACGGTTATGATTAATGACCACAACTTCAAAAAATCTAAGACAGTAAACTCGGAGAATGACCAAAGTGGAAAAGACAACAGTAACCCTATCTACGATAGAGATGTTATTCCAAATTGTCAAAACACTTGGCATCTTTCAAGGCTTTTGGACTACCACCAAGATGAAGACTAAGTGTAAGGACCTGAGGCTTGATTAATGAGAATTTTGGGTTGGATTGTGATAAGGTATGCTTTGGTGAGCCACATACCTCTTTTTGTGCATGCTGAGTGTTATAGTCGACTATAACACAAACAGAATGTCCCAGTACTGTTCATTGGGGAGTTTTAGTCGACTATTCTCTGTTATATTCGACTATAACACACGAATTTCTGCTGAAATAGTAGATTTTTATGGGATAAAAAGACTATTATGCCTCTCCCTTATATTCCCTTTAAAACCCGACTCTTGAGGGGTTTCTACCCATTTTTCTCAGCCAAGAGAGAAAGAGAAAGAGAAAGAGAAGGAGAATGGTAGGAAAAAAGAAGGGCCAACAAAGAAGCATGCAACCTCGAGAGCTCGGATTCGACCTCACGGAGCTCCAATCTTGCTATTTCCACCCCGATCTACATGTGTGCACCCTTGGGCTTGCATTTAGCCACCACTTGAGAGGTAGGTGCATTTTTCATGGTTCTAGATCATTGTATGCATGAGTTGAGAAATTCTCATGGGGATTTACATGTTTACATACTACATTTCATGTTTTACATGGGTATGGGGTTTAAATCTCATAAATTCCATCTGTTTGGGAATCTAGGGTTTGGTATTATACCCTATTTTGTTATATGCATGTTGTATTTCAAACTTTTGCATGATTTTGGGTACAATGGGTTAATTTTGAAGCCTATATGGGTTAAATGCTTTACAATCAAATATTGGGGGTCACTTTTATACAAGTGTTTTGAAACCCATTTTTCTACCATTAATTATAAAATGGTTATCGGAGATTTGAATTGATGTGATGATAAGGACCAAGATTACTGCGGTCCCAAAAGGAAAAAGGAACGTCTTAATATGTCTTTCTATCCTTTAGTCCTACACTACTTGATGTAGACCCCAATAGAGGTTACTGCAATCCCAAGCAAGGATGCCTTGCCATGTTTTCTCTTATTCCGCACGCGAGGGCCCCACATGACGTAGGGAGCATTTATCAGTTTGTAATAGTGATGTTATGGATTACCAAACATGGTGGTTGATGAGATGGTTATTTACATGCTCTCTCTTTTTTTAAAAAAAAATTATGTAATGTGATTCCATTATATCATTTTTACATGTTCAAAATGGTTTTTAAAATCTTGGTATACATCTTTGAAAAATATAACATACTAAGTTTTTACTCACTCCTATTTTTAAAACAATTTTGCAGATATTGAGCAAAATAAAGATGGTTCATATGAGAAAGCATCCAATCAAGAATAGCATGGGACATTACCCGCATTGCATGCAGTTGTGTGTGGACTTGTACTTATGATATTATGGACTCTATTATATTTAAACAGTCTAGATATGTATAATATTGTAAGTATGAAAGGTAGAACTCTATGGAACACTAATACCAACTTAATTTAAATTTTTATTTCTATGGATGGTTCTATTGTATGTTTAATTTTCTACAGGTTTAAATAGTCGAATACTTGGTATGTCTTATTTTCAAATAGGATTATACCGGATTTCCCAAAAATATTCTTGTAAGTTTAAAATTTTATTTATAAACCAACCTCAATTTTTATATAAAGCATGTTTTCCAAAAATGACGTTATGGCCTATTTCCGGGTCGTGGCACCAAGATACTTCAATAATTAGTTTTTACTCCACAATTCAAGATATTAGCAAATGGAGAAATCCTAATGTCCAGCATTTTAATGGCTATCATTACTTCTGCCTGCATTGATCGTCAAGCCAAAAGAGGCATCTAAAATTGTTTTCAAAGACTCCTACATTTAAAAACTAATATTCTACAACTATACGAAGTTACAAACTAAAATAATTGTCATCAAAAGTTGGAGATAATAAGCATTCTCCCCAACACACACCCCACCCTTCTTTTTTCATTCTTTTTCTCTTCGAAAAAGACCTTTATAGGCCACAATTCATATCCATACAGGACAATTAACTATACGTAACTCCAAAAATTGTAAAAGGCAAGAAGGTACTTTAGAAGTTATTTAAAGGCCATTGGATGAGCAATTGATGAGAACGGAGAAATTTGCAAGGAAACCCTCCCATAATAATTTCTGCATTTAACTCCTAAACCCTTACTCTCCATAATGCAGTCCACAAAATCCCAATCCACATGATGTTACGTCTTCTCAAAATTTTGAACACAATCCTCTACCCTACACTTTCTTCACACTTTACATATTCGTTCACAATGAGATAGCATAAAAAATTTGTCTCCTCTCGCCAAATGCCCCAAGGAGTTGGATACAGCATTCAGGAAAATTCCTCTAGCTCTTTTAGAATATGTTGGACACAATTTCAAAAAGACTCCCAATAAAAAAAAATCTCAAACAACCCATTGAGAAAACTAAACTGGCCTAGATATTCATCTCCATTAGGATCAAATCTAATTAATGTACTTAACTACCTTAATCTTAAATATTCTTTTACTCCCCTTCAACCTCCAAAACAGGGTTCCATGCATGCAATCCATCCTAAGTTCCCTAAAGCTGTCAAAGGAAAAAACTTCTAAAGAAAATCCAAGATCTGCCTAGTAATTTGTCCAGGACCTTTACAATCAATCTACATTCACCAATCAATGATTCAAGATTTTTGCTTCTTCTCCCAGTACAAGATAATATAATATGTATATTAGTAATAGCAATGATAATAACAATAACATCTACTAAAGAATAACAGCTAGGAAGACGAGATGAGCAGTACAATCTAACTATGTGTTTTCATAGGTAGTTTTAATTTCTGTTAACAAATGCATATATTCAACAAATTACTATTCAAAATTACCCGCAAGCGCTTCCCAGCTACAGAAAGAGCTGTCCCAGCAACCAATAATGATCTGACTTCAGTACTAAGCTGCTCCTCTTGCTTTTTAACATCCTCGGCTGCTACCTTCGAACGCATTAACATGTTCCCCATTGCCACTTTTCTAGCTTCCAATCTTTGGCGCATTTCATCAAGTTCATTCAACCGACTTAATGACTCCTCTTTTACCTGCGCACCATGTGGCCACCCGCTAACCCGCGGGCTGATCAATTAAAGCCCAAGAATTGCAAAAGGGAATTTACATAAAGACACAAATCACAATAGCTAATCATAGTGGAAAATGCATCGATTCTTTACTCACACAATTTAAAGTAAAAGCAATTCTTCTTTATCATTTTTTTCACTAAAAAAAATGTAAATGCAACTCTTGAAGAAGTGTTTGGAGACATAATTCAACCGATTTGGTAATTCACATTTACGAAGGCACAACATAAACCATAGTGCTCCGTTTGCTTGCTGAGAAAAGTTAGCAAAAAAATTTTAATTTAATTTTTGCCTATCAAAAATTAAATTCAAAGATGTAGCACAATGAATATGGAAATTCAAACTCACATAGGACCCTTCCTCACAAATGCTGCATTTGGTTGCTGAGAAATAGTAGGAAAAGCAGGGGGAAATGAAGATTGAATTTTAAATTTTCCCATTCTCTAAGTTCATGAAAGATGGAAATAATAAACTCAACAAAGTTTGCAATAGATATCCAACTAAGAAAGCTTTTAGCACACCGGTTTGGAGGGCCGAAAAGGCCTTTTTAAAGCTAAAAGTCCTTTTACATATTTTAAGAATGTTTGGTGGCCCATTCAAAAGGCCGTTTAGGCAAAAGAAGTTCTTCTAAAAGGTAGATTGCCAAAAGTTACTGGGAGTACCTTTTCGAATGGGTGTTTGCAAAAAGGTAAAAGAATCTTAAGCATTAACTTCAAAAATCTTGATGTTTATCCCTTTCCTTCTAAAATTTATTATAGAAAAGGACTTTCAAAATCTTTGTTCACCAAATATCAACTTTCTTCAAAATGCCTTTTTAAAAATGTCTTCATCATAAATGACTTTTTATTTCAAAAAGGTGTGCCAAACGCAACCCAAGTTAATCTGAGTGTCATTTTCTTATAAACTAAGGGAATATTATACAACATAGAATTTATTTTCTTTAATTTTCTTTAAACCAAATGGAGAGTAAAGTTAAGCAAATTCAACACTCCAAGACTACAACCAACCTTCAAAGAAAGTGTAGCTCATTTCGTTAAGAAAACTTAGAAAAAGAAGAGTAAATGAAGTTTTGAATCTGTGTTCTATATAGTTGCTGCTTTCAAAAAAATTTGAAAAACCAAGGCACACGGTTGTCTTAAGAAAGATAAAGTGGGGGTTATAGTTTGTCGGTTCCCAAATAATGAAACAACAAATTGACTTATTTTCTTTTTTCTTCATTTTCTCACCACCCAAACAGATTGTTAAGAAAATTTCAAATTGCTTGAAATTAAAATGAACCAAAACAGAAAAATTCACAATTTTCTCTTCTTTCGTTTTCTTCTCCCAACATTACTCAGCAACCAAATAGAGCCTTGAGAGAATTAGATTAAATCAAACCTAACCAGAAACTTGGATTTGTGCATTCTTTGGGACCCAAGAAGACTAACCCCTACAGTAAAGTCACCCTAATACAACAAAAAAATTTAAAAACTAATCAAATAGCTAAATTAAATTCCTTTCTTTTCGTCCATTAGCCTACCACCTGAACAGAGGTTTTTTTTTTTTTTTTTTTTTTTTTTTTTTTTAAGAAAAAGTTTAAATTGTTTGAAATTAAAATGAACCGAAACAGCACAATTCACAACTGCTCTTTCTATCTTCTCCTAAAATTTCTCAGCAACCAAACAGAGCCGTAAAAGAAATTAGGTTAAACTAACCTAAATTTGACCTTGAGATTTTTGCATTATTTGGGACCCAATAAAACTAACCCCTCCAGTCAACTGACCCTAATACAACCATCTAGTTGGGACGAAATTTTCTTTCTTTCTTTCTTTATTTCCTTCTCTTTTCCCACATTCTCTCAGGAACCAAACAGGTGGGACTAAATACTGACAATCCACAAAACCCTACCTGAATAAGAGACTCGAGCTTTTGCTGAAGGGAAAGTTTCTTGTCCGTAGCTTCCTTATGAGCAGAAGACAGACTCCACAAGCGAGCGAGCTCCTGTTCGAAATCTTCCCACTCGATTACCTTCAAATTTTCTGAATCGACGGGCTTCAATTCGGTGGAGAGCGGAGTTGGGTCTGGTTGTTCCATCAAGAAGATTTGAACGGGCAATTGCGATGCGTGAGTTCAAGAAGAGGTCATGGGTCGACCTCACCATCGTCCTGGAAATGATGTTTTCTAGGGTTCGGAGATCATCGATCGTCCATGGTCGGAGGATTCTACTTCGATATGTTTTGAAACGCACTGGAAGGAAGAGGACCAGGAGGAGGAGAGAGAAGGTTTTCGTTTTTTCCTTTTTTTTTTTTTTGGCTTTTTGGTGGATGAAGACTGATAAAACAGAGAATGACAAGTGGAAAGAGGGTATAAACGTCGTACAGGTGGAGTTACGCTGTTAGTTGATGGGGCTACGAAGAAGACTGCTAGGTAGAATGGTTGAAGCCTTTGGTCGTTGAGAAAAGAGAAGGGAGATAAAGTAATTTTTCTTTGAAATGTATTAGATTTATTCACTAGATTCACCAGATAGTTTATTCAAATTGAACTTTGATAACTCAGCTAAAAAAAATAAAAAAAAAGAATTGATTTTATGATAGTTATAACAAGTCTTTCATCTTGCAATCAATTCGGTTTGATCATCTATTTGATGATGATAATGAGATTGCGATACTTACAAGTCATTGTTTTAAAAAACGATCTTCTTCTTACAAAGGAAAAAAAGGTTAATAAAATTTATTTCGAAAATTATGCAAATATTGTGATTTATAGCTTTCTGTGAGTTGCAGAGTTATCCTTAAAAATTTTATAGTGTTTTGAATGGTTATGTTAATATTAATGCGAGGAGTGATAAGAATGTAACAATAAACCATATTTCTAGATAATGAAATCAAGTTATTGATTTCTTAGGTTATAAGATAAAGAGTAATGAGATTTGTGGATATAATTTTTGAAGAGAGATTTTAGGTATTCTTTAGATATTGGTCGTTCTAGTCCTAAATTGGGTTGATCTCCAATTTTTATATAAAAAATATATATATATAGAGTCATCTTTTATTGTTTAATGTGTGTTTAGTTGTTACAAGAAAATTGTAGAGTTCATCTAACAAAAATAAAAATATATGTATATTTTTTTTTCCTAAAGGTAAAATGCATCCTTCGTTTTCTAAAAGGAAAAATATTACAGATAATTGAGATTTGTATTTTCTTACAATATTTTTAAACCAAACAATTACGAAAAACCATTTTGTAGAATAATCCTTTTTCTTTTTTCTCTTTTTTTTGTCAAACAATAGGAGAGAACACACATATCTACACACGCAGCTATGCAAAATCGAAACCAAAATTTTCGCAAATCACCCCACACCCCTATTAAGATAGGACATGCCATTAGAATTATTCTTTTTATTTACTCCATACTTTCCTATATTTCACATTTTTCTATTAGTTACTTTAGACATCTAAATTTTGGTAGTGAAATCACCTCCATTTTAATGCATTATTTTTCTTCTTCTTTTTTCGGCCAATCGATGAAATTTATCATTACCTCTAATATCAACAAATGAATATCAATACTTTTCTATAAATTTGAACTTAAAATTACTCACCAGACAAGTATAAAGAATATTGCAAGACTATCATGTCATCGGTTAATCTTAATGTATTCAAACAAGATAAATGTTGTACTTCAGATACTTTTTTAGAGTAATTTTACAAAAGAATGTGCTACTCTTTTTACTGCCAAAAAGAAAAAAAGAAAAAAAATTTATCATAAATCTATCACAAAGGTGAAATCTACATGAGTTTCAAATAAGGGTGGATCCCATCTCATATAAGACAATTTTAAAAATTTTAAAAATTTAGAAAATAATAATAATAATAATAATAAGAGTGCCACTTTTCCTTCCCAAACTCCAAAATTATCACCCGGCCATTCACACGAATATGCTACTTTTAGTGGGTACATCTCCCCTCTAGTCCACTTATTTCAAGTTTCCTCAATTTAGCATACATATGTAACCATAATGTAAATCAACGATTAAAACCCACTACTTCGTACAACTTAATTACTCGATACATAAAATATAAGAAAACTTGATTTAATTGAAGGTAATCTTCTTCTTCTTTTTCTTCTTCTTCTTCTTTTTTTTTTTTCATTTTTTTTTGGCTAAAATGTTTTTAATTGAATGTATTTAATCAGTTGATTTAACTACTACTTCATTTTCAAAAAACGTGGTCAAAATTTCTCAAATAGTCCCAAAATTTGATCAAAATCAAATGGATTCTAATGGTCAACATGGTTAGCTTTTTTTTGTAGGCATGAAGTATGAACTGGGGCTCCCCCCCTTCTCCACACCAAAAAAGTATAACAGCAACTTTAAGGAGCTAACTTTCTAGTCCCTTAGCTAGCCAAATTTCATTTTGCTTGCTTCAAAGGTTTAACTATCCAACTAGTTAAAATAGCTAGTGCATGAATGGCTAGCAACATCTAGTTAGTCTTCCATTAGCTAAATATACTTTAGTCAATTTAAGGTGATAGATTTGTGTCATTAATATTATATAAAATTTGTTGAATTGTTAAATTGTGAATTAGACACCCAAATAGGCTTTTAATAATTGGACAAATTTGAATGAGTTCTTGATCCAATCCTATTTAAACTTCTTTGAGGAAATTGGTTCTTGACTTCTTTGAGGAAGTTGGTTGTGCTAGAAAACAGGTGTGCTCTATAAGCCAATGAGCCGTAGCTCATATGGCATCCGGGTGGGTTAGGGGTTCAACGTTCCTCCGATGTAAACCAAAAAAATAATAAAAATAAGGGAAAATTACACTTTGCCCCCTTCATCTTTTACCCGAAATCACTTTTCACCCCTCATCTACAAAATCCTACAATTACCCCCCCGAAATACTGGAAAATAACACATTGTACCCAACCGTTAACCAGCCGTGATCTGCCTAACGAAAATAGTCATGTGCAACGCACATAACTATTTTCTCTACCCAAAATACCCTTAAATGCAGTCTCACGTGGTCCTCATACTCGCACAATCTTTTTCTCTCTCTTATACCCATCCATACAGATCTGATGAAGCCCTATTCTTCTCTTCGTCACTTCCTCTCTTCTTCTCTTCGTCTCTTCCTCTCTTCTTCTCTTCCTCTCTTCTTTCACCCGCCCACCCGCCCACCCTCCATTATCTCTCTATCATCGGCAACTTGTTGAAGCACAACAATATCAGCTGAAACTCACACCATCCGGTTTGTATGCCTTCTAAATATTTCTCATATGTGTGCAATTTCTTAAAGTTGTTGGTGTAAAAATGTAGGTGTGGTCGCACCGACCTGTTTCACCGCCGCCACGCGCGCTCGCGTGTTCCCCCTGTCTCTGCCTTCTGAGCTCCCAAGAGCTCTGCTATTTATAGGAAAAATCCCCCGGGTGAGGTCGTCATCCATGACCTCAAACCCCATCCTCTTTGACCCCCCCACGCTCCCCTTGTTCAGTGGTCGGGCCAATTCAAGGCCAAATCATTCCCCCCGACAACACTTTCGGTCGAAGTGGAAGGCAGGCATCATTCAGATGAGAAAAATAGAATCCCATGCGTACGCATATTCCTTTTATGCGTACGCATGGATGTTCATGCGTACGCATGAAACCACCATGCGTACGCATATTATAAATATGCGTACGCACCACATTCCTCGGCTGTCTAATTTAATCGTTTGAATCCCCATTTGCTTGCTTTGCGCGTAGAAAGAGGCCCGAGTAGACGGCAAACATTGTGGACCTCATCATCGGGAAATCATCATCAAATGTAGGGACAAAATGGGGTGTCTACAGTTGCCCCTCTTTCGAATTCTTGCCACTTCGTGGGGAGGATTCGAAAGAAAATCTCTAGACGAACATTTTGTCCACATGCAAATCACATGCACTCATGCAATGTGTCGGGTCGTGCTAGACGCATCCAGCTGCCTACGTACTCAGTAGAGATTAGACCCTTTCGTAGTTCGAAATGATCAAAGTGGGATTTCCGCAGAAAATCCCCAGAGTGTGACGAATACCTCGTCCTTATGTATGCAATCAAGCAATGCATTGGGTCGTGCCGGACGCATCCTGCTACCTACGTACTCCGCAGAGATCAGACCCTCACGTAGTTCGCGTAATCAAAGTCAAATCAATCCTAGGGAAGATTTCTTCAATAAATTCTAAGACATGCTAGAACCCCGCAGCAATTCTAGTTAAAAACATTCCATCAAGGTCTGACTGGTCCCGCAGCATCCCAGTCAACCAATTATAAGCCTGCCCAATCAAGGCATAGCGAGACTCCCGCAGCAAGTCTCAGGCATCAATGTCGGAATTCCGCAGCAATTCCTTCCAAAAATCAGGGACGGGCCCTCTCAAGGCAAATCAAGTTTTCCGCAGACAAACTTGAGTCAAAATTTTTGACCTCAGTCAAACCATGCGTACGCATATTCTCAATATGCGTACGCGTAGAATACCATGCGTACGCATGCTATGGGGAATCAGCATCCCAAAAGTCGCGCCCCCCTTTTCAAGTTTCAAAACTACCATGCGTACGCATGGTCAAACCTGGTCAAACCATGCGTACGCATATTATAATATGCGTACGCCTGGATCTCCATGCGTACGCATGGTTTTATTCCCTCAGCATTCGCACGCCTTTCGAGGCGGTACTTATAAAGGGTTTGAAACCCTTTCTCCTTCTCATTCTTTTCAGCCGTCTTTTCCCATCCTCATTCTTTACAACTCCTCCTTCTTCCAAAACACTTCTCTTCTTGCACCATTGTGTCTTCTCATGGCTCCCAAGAGACAACGACAGCATGGGTCTTCTCACTCCCAAGGGGATGATTCTGTCAACAAAAGGTGGCTGCCTACCATCCATTCTGGCGAGGTCATCACCCTACCTTCCGTCCAGCGAGCACTTGTCCCGGCGTTGTCGGGTGGGCGAGGTACGCTCTCTTTGTACCTGTTTTCTTTCATAAAGCTTTTGTCAATATATGGATCTGAAATAATGCATGAAATATCTGTGGAATCTGGATTGGAAGCATTACCAAAACCATTATTTTATCCTTTAATCTGTAAAGAACCTTAAAAATCAAATCTTTTGATTGTTTTGTGTGCAAAGTCCACTGTACATCCACCCTATTCAAAACTGAATGCATATTTTGATGAAACCAGGAGAATAATTTGACCCTATCTGACATATGCATGTAGGAAGAAAAAACTCATTTTTGAACCCAAGATTGGCATAAAAATCGAACCTTTCATTTACAGACATGATAAACAATAATAAAAAACTCTGCACCGAACCAGGCGTACGCATGGTCCTCATGCGTACGCATAAAATAATATGCGTACGCATGAAGACTCATGCGTACGCACGTCTTACATGCGTACGCATATTAAATTATGCGTACGCATGACTCGGGTGGTGCCGACTTATTCTCCTGTTTTCCTTCTTTTGGCACTTTTGAAGCACCACCTATTGTTACTTATCACATACCTGTGCTGTCATTTACCTGTTTGGCTCTTGGCAGGCGCGTCGCGATCTCTCCACTCGAGGGAATGCTTCCACTGCCTGGGCTTGGTGGAAGCGGTTGAATGACAACACCAAGGGGTCATTCAGGCCGGCTTTGGCTCAGTCGTGGATCTCCTGACACATGACGGGAGCAAATCCCTTTGCTACTGCATCGCTGAGAGATGGTGGGACTCTACCCACACCATGCACATCGCTGGTAGAGAGCTAACCATCACCCCTTACGACGTCTTCAGATTGACCGGGCTGAGGGTGATTGGCTCCTCCATTCCATCCTCATATCCTTCCGGGGAGGAGATCGCCAGTTTCATCGTCGGGTGATAGGGACGAGCTTCACATCGGGCCACTGTCATTATACTGATGTGGCGGAGGCCTTTCAGTATGGACCTCAGGGGACTACCCGGGAGCAACAGATCATGGCGCGGAGTTTCATCCTGTACTTGATTGGTGCTTTTCTATTCCCAAACTCTGCCCATCTATGACCACTGTCTGGCTAGTAGCTTTGGAGGATCTGGAGACTTGCAGTCAGTTTGCTTGGGGTCAGGCAGTCCTGTCTTATCTGTATACCTCCATGGATTCGTTGAGTAGGGACCAGATTTCTTCCATCACGGGATGTTGGCGATTATGGGCGGTAAGCTTTCTTTCATTGCTTTGTTTGTCCTTTGCTTCCATATTATATTTTGATGCCCGTCATCATTTCATTTTTTTTTTCTTTTTTTTTTTTTTTTTAACACAGCTTTGGGCCCGCCGCTACATCGACTTCACCGGGGATGATGGTCGTCCCATATCGGGGTATGACCGTATACGCGAATTCCTGGACACTGCGCCCTTGAACAAGGTATAATCCTTTAAAATTCTCTAACCAAGTACCTTAATTTCCTTGCAATTTTCTGACTTTTCTTCTTACAGATTCGACCCCGCCCATGGACTGGTGTCCCCTTTACTGGCGACCAGGCCATGCATGATGCAGCATTGAGGGCTTCACTGACCTGCTCTATACTCGACTCTCCTATTTCCCGAGCTGTTTACTTGCCGGAGAGGGTCATGTGGCAGCTTTCTGATGAGGTCCTTGCATGGCAGCGGGTGCCTATGCTTCCTCCTTCCTTCATGATCTACCCATACAATATCAGTGAGGAGGACTTGGGTGTCTGGCAGGCAGGTATACCTTGTGATGCTCGTCTCCTTCCCGATGGAGATTATGATGTTTTGCAGCTGAGTTTCTCATGCCCCGGCTCCTTGGGCCCCAGGTATATATTCCTTTACATTTCATTGCCTCAATTTACTGTACAACTTGAACTCTTGCTGATTGCATTTCTTCCTAGGTTGCTCCTCCTGCTGATGAGGGTGGGATGAAGGGATTAATCCGGTGTTGCCTGGCTGGCGTGTGACTGAATGGTCGCCCGCTGGATATTTTATTGAGAATGAAATCCCGCGCCGGGACAACGTTCTGGGCTATCCCATGGCTCCTGGCACTCGCAGAGTGCGTACCTGCTCTTCTCTTCTTTTCTTTCCTGCATAATGAATTTATTTGCAAAATATGTGCACATGTATGTATGACTATTCACATTTTCCCCCATTGCAGCTCAACATGGCTGAGTCCGCAGACATGATCCAGCTAGTGGGAAGCCTGAAGGCTATGGTGACGGATTATTCTATGAGGCTGCATGGAGGTCCAATGGCACCTGGTGGTCCACCTGGGGTCCACCTGGAGGTGGTGATGAGGCTTCGAGCGCTCAGCAGGGTGGGAGCTCATCTCATGCCCCTAGTGTTAGGAGCAGGAGTACTCGAGGGCGAGGGCGTCGTGGAGGGCCCTTTTAGCTTTGCTTTCTTAAAACAATTTATTATTTGGGGTGTAACTTAAACAATTTCTTTTTCTTTTGTTTACTTCTTATCTTACACATTTGATCTGCACATGGGTGCACCTATCCTCCCTTTTGACTGAATTAGGCACATGGGTGCCTCGTACTTTCTATCCATATGATTATGTTTTGCCTTTTGTTTGCATCTTTCGGTGGTGATATCTCCCTTTTATCTCCCCTTTTACTTTATTTATTGTATCTGCATCTTTAAACGAGAAATAAGCCCAACAAAGTTTATCAGGTGGATGGTAATGAGTGGGTTGAGGACCAAACATCACAAAGCAAGAAACGAGTAAAAAAGATGAATTTGGCCTTGGGGTGCGTACGCATAACCAAAGTATGCGTACGCATGAATAGGGGTGCGTACGCACGAAGAAGGGTGCGTACGCATATTTCAAATATGCGTACGCATGGAAACTGTGCGTACGCATGGAGAATGTCAACCTCGCTTTTTTGGTGCTTTGACCAACACAGCCCACCTTTTTATCATAAAAACGACTTTTGGTGCATGAAGCACCTCCCTTTTCAGCCAGCATCGTCATTCTTCCTTCCATAAATAGGTGATCCTTCCCATTTACTCTCCCATCCTTTCAAGATATCATGGCAGTCTCCTTCTCTCTCCTGAATATCAAAAGGTGGCTTCTGTCTGTCCACCGGCAAACAGCCCATCTACTTGAGTCAGCTCATCTTTCTTCTTTAATCCACTACTGCCAAGTGAGGATCAATGAAGGTTTCCTCTCAACAGCTATGAAATATTGGGACCCTCTTCGTCATGTGTTCCGTTTTAACAACATAGAGATTTGCCCCACCATAGAGGAATTTAGTGCAATTCTTAATTACCCAGTTTCCCATGATCCCTTGTTTCCTTCTCAAGCCATGCTCTATTCTCCTGACCTTGCCTTGGCTCTAAACATTTCTGTAGAGCAGGCCAGATCATGGTGCATTAATTCTACCATAAATCTCGAGCCTCTTGTGCAGCATTTTTCTACCGCTCTTCCTTTACCAGACAATTATGCATTCCGGGCTCTTTGCCTATGCTTATTAGCGGGGTATCTTCTCATCAGTGACCTCCACTCAGTTGACCTGGCTCTCCTTCATGTGGTACAACACATTTCTTCCCATAATCCATGCATGATGATTCTTGCAGAAACCCTCAATGGTCTTGACGATGCAGTGCGAAAAGGGACTTCTTTACTGCGTGGCAGCCCTCTTCTATTACAGGTAATCAGTTATTCCCATACCATTAATCTGTCAAATCAACACAAAATTAATTTTTTTTTTTTTTTTTTTTTTTATCCATCAGATATGGCTGCATGAACGTCTCCAATTGGTTGAAGCGCCCACGGTATATCCTTTTCGTCCAGAACATTATCGCTATCGCAAGCTAGCTGAACCCTTTCCCAATCATGAGAAACTACAAGAATTTTTGGGCTCTTTCTTGTCACCACATCCTTTGGCACTGCCCGTGGTGGCATATCGATCAAATGACCACCGAGTTAGTATTCCCCGGGAGTGTAATGTTGATTGGCCTGCATGATATCTCATATTGTCCTGCGTCCCGTATTGCACGTCAATTTGGGAAGAATCAATATGCTCTTATTAAAGATCATGCTGGATACACCTGCCCCATCTTTTCGAGCTGTTGAGCGAGTTCGATCATCATGGGAAAATAGGTCCCGGATGGGCAACCTTCGGGCTCCGACATTAGTGAGCCCACCATCATCCTATTATGACTGGCTGGCTAGGGATTTAGAAAATGCCAAGAAAGTGGAACCAAAGTCTCCCCATAAGAGGAAAGAATCAACTGGAGAAGAAGGGCCTTCAAAGAGGATAAGAAAGTGAAAATGAAACGTATGCCGATGCCTCTTTCTTCAGATTTCACTGCACATTTCATCGTTTCCTTCTTACATTTTTAATTTAAGTAAAAATGATCAGGATGTACTAGTTATCCATTCTCAGAATTCGCTTTTAATTGACCCTGTATTTAACAAGAATCTTGATAATTACGGATTGGTTCCACCATTGCCTCCACAGATTATAACATCTCATTTTCTTTCCATAATATGGACCGCACCCATTCAGGGCTGCCTACGTATTCCCGACTTAAACGTTGCGATATCATGATTTATTTCTTTCTTTTTCTTCTTCTTGGGAAATCAGGTCCTCGTAGTTCATATGCTTCTCCTCATACATAGTACTTCCGTAATCGATCCATGTTGACTGGTTGCATGAGTTCATTACCGTCCCCATCAATCAACTTAACTGCGCCTCCTGTCATGATCGTCTTTATAATGTACGGGCCCATCCAAGTGGGCCTGAACTTGCCCCTTGGATCAAATATCTGCGCTTGCATTTGTTTAAGCACCAAATCTCCCTCCTTTAGTCCTCTAGGCCTCACCCTTTTGTTGAAAGCTCTGGCGATTCTCTTCTGATAGCCTTGGACATGATACAGAGCCTGCAATCTCTTCTCGTCAATCAACGCCAATTGTTCATATCTGCTCTTCACCCATTCTGTTTCTGGTATCCGATTCTCCACCATGACCTCAGCGAACCAACCTCCATTTCACTGGCAGTACAGCTTCCATCCCATACACCAAAGAGTATGGTGTTGCACCAGTTGACGTTCTTACAGATGTACGATATCCCCATAGTGCAAATGGTAGTTTCTCCGCCCAGTCTTTGTATGACTGTACTCTTTCCAGGATGGATTGATGTTCTTGTTGGCAGCTTCTACCGCTCCATTCGTCTGAGGCCTATACGGGGAAGACTTGTGATGCTTTATCTGATACTCTTCGAGTAGCACTTTGACCTCATTTTGGAAATGTAACCCATTATCTGTGATTATTTCATGCGGCACTCCATATCGACATATAATGTTCTGTTCAATGAATCGAGCTACATGTGACGACTTCAACTCCGCATAAGCAGAAGCTTCTACCCATTTGGTGAAATAATCTATGGCAACCAGAATATACTTGTGCCCACCCGTAGCCTTGGGTTTAATTTCTCCAATTATGTCGATGCCCCAGGTGGAGAATGGCCAAGGTGAGGTCATTTGATGCAATTCCACTGGCGGCATGTAATTCAAATTGGCATATACCTGGCATTGATGACACCTCTTTACGTACTCCACGCAATCTCTCATCATGGTTGTCCAGAAATACCCCATTCTGACTATCTTCTTGGCTAACATCTTGCCGCTCATGTGAGGCCCACAGACACCTTCATGCACCTCTCCCATAAGAACTCGGGCCTTTTCTTCATCCACACACATTAAATGGACCCCATCATACGACCTTCTATACAAATCTCCCCACATAAGATATACTGAGCGGCTATAAGGCGTAATGCCCTTCGATCCTTCCGATTAGCGCCTTCTGGATATTCCCCTTTCTCAATCACATTCTTGATATCGTAGTACCAAGGTTTCCCATCATCAGGTTCTGCATCTATTAGCATTACAGCCTCTTCATATGCAGGTCGAGACCTCTGGTTTATACTTAACGGCTTTATTGGGGCTCCTTCTGGCACATTGATCATGGATGCTAGAGTCGCTAGAGCATCGGCAAACTGATTGTGTGACCTAGGGAGTGGAGTATAAGTAACTTTATCGAACTTCCGAGCTAATTTCTCCAAATACCCCTGGTACGGCTTGAGATGTTCTTCTCTGGTTCTCCATATCTTCTGAACTTGGGATATTACCAAGGCAGAATCACCATAAACCTCCACTTCTCGTACCCCCAAAACCAATAGAGCCTCCATTCCCGCGATGCATGCTTCATACTCTGCTGTGTTGTTTGAATTCTCAAATTCAACTTTACGGACATTGGGATATGCGAACCGTCTGGAGCAATTAGTAATACCCCGACCCCATCCCCGTATGGTTTGAGGCTCCGTCGAAGTACATCTTCCACATCCTTCCTTCTTCAATCGTCAAAACATCTTCATCCGGGAAATCGTCATCAAGAGTTTGCCCCATGACTGGATGCTCTGCACAGTGTTCTGCTATTGCTCGCCCTTTTATGCTCTTCCGAGTGACATATTTCAATTCATATCCTGCCAAGATTATTGCCCATCGCGACATTCTCCCATTCAGCACAGCCTTCTCAAACAAGTATTTCAGTGGATCCATCCGAGCCACCACCCAAACTTCATAACTCAGCAGAATGTGTCTTAACTTCTTTGCAGCCCACACAAGAGCGAAACACGATTTCTCAATTGGGGAATAACGTGTTTCATAATCATGCAACTTCTTGCTGAGGTAGTATATGGCATACTCACCTCCTTGTCCTCATCCTGAGCCAACATACATCCCAATGCTTCCTCGAATACTGATAAATAAAGCAATAAGGGTCTTCCCAACCTAGGAGGCTGTAGAATTGGTGGTTTTAAAAGGTACTCTTTACTGCATCGAAAGCTCGTTGGCATTGGTCATTCCATTCTTTGCTTTCCCTTTCTTCAGTAACTTGAAGATTGGTTCACAAGTAGTGGTCATCTTGGCTATGAAACGGCTGATATACTGCAATCGCCCCAGGAATCCTCTGATCTCTTTCTCAGTTTTTGGAGGCGCCATTTCAAGGATGGCTTTGATCTTCATCGGATCTATTTCAATACCTCTGCCTTAGCCACTTGTCATCAAAACGGTGATACTGGCCGACAAATGCAAATCTCGAGAGGATTAAAATAACTCTCAAACCCTAATACCGTTGGATCCTCTGATGACGCGCTGGGTGCCCTAATAGCGCATTAATTGTCAAAAGACCCTCTTTATGACCCCTAATCTAAAAGCAAAGATTGGATTGCCAGTGACTCACAGTTCCCCTTCAATCATCCAACACTAAAAAAAAAACTCTTCACTCTCATGGCATCTTCCTCTTCCTCTCCAAACCACCTAGACCTAAACATTGTGCCAGAAGCATTGCCGGCGCCAGAAGCACAAACAAACATCTGGCGCCCGGTATTCCCAACCGGTGACCAGCCAGTCATGGTGAGTGACACCTTGGTGTACAACCCTACAAACGCAGCTGCAGTGGGTGCAGAGCTTATCACTCCTCGCGATGAGGTGCTACTGAGTACGAGGTCGGATGTGGATATCATGAGGAGTGCATTGGCCCTAAATGTTCAGGCAACCACAATTGCCGCTAACCTGACTCGACGCCTATATGCTAGGGGCATGGAAATACAGAGGTTGAACGACCATATCCAACGCCTCCAGCGAACACTCAACAGATCTAACCGGACAATGAGGTCCCTAAGAGGAGAGAACGACGAACTGAAAAGAATGATAGATTCCTATGCTACAGGCCTTGTGCCCAGGGTTGTGCAACTAGAAGGGTTCGGGGAACAGATTCGAGAACAACTTGAAAGGCTTCAAAAACAATCTGAAGCAGGGCCTTCAAATTCCCCTCAGGATGCTGCTAACAAGTAGCAATTCTCCCTCTCTTTCCTTTTTTTTTTTTGATTTCTGGTTTTTGGACTTTTGGATGTACAACACCCCCCTCTCTTTTTTTTTTTTTATTTTATTTTTGTGTGTATAAAATCTCTCTCTTTTTTTCTTTTGTGGGGGCACAACAAAAAACAAACCGATGAACACAAAGGAAGCCTATCATTTATTCACATAAAATGATCGGAATGCATAGCTAAAACCGGAAAAACACACTTACATGGAACGAACCTCTAAAGACCTAAGAATAAAGGAAATACATCGACACGAGTGACATCATAAAAAATGTCACAAACGAAACTGCCACCTTCACTAGAACCCCCTCACGTAAACAGAAGCTGACCATTAAGATGAAAAGGGTGAAGTGCAAGACGACAGCTATAAAGCACTCAGAAGAAGTCATGGTTGCAGAGACGCAGATCTAAGAGACATAACAATGGGTACTTAAGGAACAATCCTACAATAGCTAGAAATAGCAGATCAAAAAGCTAGAAAGAGTGCACTCCAAAGGCTACAACTAGTAGGTTTCTAACGATTATGAACAGTAATCTCTATACAGTAGGCACATGCAGTGGTCTCATAACTCTCTAATAGGTGTGAACTAATTGCAAGATTGACTCTTTGTTTGGGTTTTAATTAAAAGACTTTAAACAATATTGGGCCTCGCCCCATTACCAATCCTAGAAATGATAAAAAACCTTTATACAATTTTGGGCCTTGCCCCATACCCGGTCCTAAAAATGAAAATGATGCATGTCACACATTCACACAAGATTGTACAGAAAAAGTAAATTTACCCATGTTTTTAACGTGCAGTTCAAACCAAGGGTCTCCTTATATCCTCCGCCTTCAATGGGTTACCCAAGCTAGGATGCCCGAGAGCAATCCGTTAACGTACTCACAAGCTTATCACAGGCTAGTGGCACAGGCTGTGGGCTGATGGAGCAGATAAGAATTACCCAAGAATCGAGTGGAATCTGGGAACCCTCACCCAATTGCCATCGGGGTTTAGACACAGGCCGGTGTGTGTGTGCAGTATTTTATTGTAAAAAACAACATTATATATTTTTTTTTCAAAAAACATTTATTCATTTTTTTTTTGGTTTTTTTCGTATTAAATTAAAATATTAATTATGGTCAATGAATACTTTGAGGTTGAGCTCAGTCCCCAGCAGAGTCGCCACTGTGGTCGCACCGACCTGTTTCACCGCCGCCACGCGCGCTCGCGTGTTCCCCCTGTCTCTGCCTTCTGAGCTCCCAAGAGCTCTGCTATTTATAGGAAAAATCCCCCGGGTGAGGTCGTCATCCATGACCTCAAACCCCATCCTCTTTGACCCCCCCACGCTCCCCTTGTTCAGTGGTCGGGCCAATTCAAGGCCAAATCATTCCCCCCGACAACACTTTCGGTCGAAGTGGAAGGCAGGCATCATTCAGATGAGAAAAATAGAATCCCATGCGTACGCATATTCCTTTTATGCGTACGCATGGATGTTCATGCGTACGCATGAAACCACCATGCGTACGCATATTATAAATATGCGTACGCACCACATTCCTCGGCTGTCTAATTTAATCGTTTGAATCCCCATTTGCTTGCTTTGCGCGTAGAAAGAGACCCGAGTAGACGGCAAACATTGTGGACCTCATCATCGGGAAATCATCATCAAATGTAGGGACAAAATGGGGTGTCTACAGTAGGGAGTCAGTAGGGTGTAGAAATGTAGTTATTCTTCTAATTTTGTTGTAAATTTTCATTTATACACTATAAGAATGGCATCAGGTTCACGATCTGGGTTAAATCTGTTATTTAAGCCAAAGAAAAAATGTAGGGTTGCATCTATTACGTGTTATCCGTTATTTAAATCCGTTATTTAGTCCGAATAAAAATGTAGGGTTGTATCTTTTACGTTTAATTCGTTATTTAAATCTGTTATTTAACCCAAATAAAAATCCTTTGCTTTTTTTTTTTAAATTGGTTGTATCTCTTACGTTTTGGTAATAAAATTTACGGAAAATGTTTAATATATACAGTTGTAATGTATGCATTTTTTGGGTTTGCATGTATGCATTTTTCAAGTTCAAATGTATGCATTTTTTGCTCATTTGTGGTCAATATGTTAGGGTATTTTCAAATTTAATGCTTCTAATTTTTTGTAAAATTTTCATTAATATATCTACACTAAGAATGGCATCAAGTTCAAGTTCAAGTGCAAGTCAATCCACACATAGGGAAGCATCAAATTGCAGCGATAATTTGCGTCCCAACTGTCATTGCGGTGTAAGGGCTCCAAAAATAACATCTGAAACTAATTTAAATCCAGGAAGACGCTTTTATGGGTGCGCGAATTATAAGGTAATGTATATGTAGTGATTGTAAGGTGGTCCTAAATTAAAGTCAATTGGTTTTGTTTTTTTTTTTTTTTGCTATAATTTGTATGTGAGTGCTGTGTTGATCATTTCAGGATGGTTCATGTGGATTTCATAAGTGGGCTGACCCTCCAACATGTGATCGTGGAAAAGATTTTGGTAGATATATGTTGGAAAAGATTCGGGACTTGAAAGACAATAATTTGGCTGTGAAAGAACGAAATGCCGAGTTGCAACAATTGAATTTGGAGTTAAAGGAAAGGGCTACTGACTTGCACCACCACAATATTGAATTGAAGCAAAAGAATTCTGAGTTGCAGCAAAAGAATTCTGAGTTGCAACAAATGAATTATGAGTTATTTGAAAAAAATTTAGAGTTGAACCAAAGGAATTATGAGCTTCAACAAGGGAATGTTGAGTTGGAAGTCCAATTGCCCAAGAAGAATGCATGTAATAGGATTTATGATATCATAATCATTTCCTTTGTGTTTTTATGTATTGTAATGGTTTTTGGATGGGTGTTTGGTAAATCAAATGGGAAGAACAAGTATATGTATTTGGGGTGATATATGTATTGTAATGGTTAGTAAATAATTTTGTTAAATACATGTGCTTGGCTTGATGTATTGTAATGTTTACCAAGTACTTATATTATTATGTTAGTTAAGTTGTACCAATAAATTACACATTACCAACTCTACTTAAGGCATTAACTTGTTACCCATGAAATAGGTATTCCATTAACTTGTTACCCATGATTAAAGTGGCATTAGCCAAGCAGTGGGAAAGGCGTGGCCAAGCAGTGGCCAAGCCGTGGCCAAGCAGTGGCCAAGCCGTGCCAAGCCATGGCCAAGAAGTGGCCAAGCCTTGATAAATTTTCTGAAACCCCATAGGTAGTGGTATAAGCATATGCTTTAGCAGCCTCTTTTGTAGATAGTTGATTTTAGTTTGAGTTATATACTTATCTATAACATAGGTAGTGATACAAGCCTTGATAATGCTGGCATGCTTCTTCTATTGGGGTTGAAAAATGGGCCTACCACATGAGCAAATAGAGTTGGCAGTTTAGGTTACTTTTTTCTATTGTATCCTGACTTTGGTGTAAGTTATCTCCCAACCAAGTTTGTACGGCTAAATGAGCCAAAGCTTGTACAACACTAGGTTTGGCTTCATTGTGCTTGTGGGCCAAAGCTTGTGCAACACTAGGTTTGGCTTCATTGTGCTTGTGAACAAAATCATTGTCAATGTAAATATTTACCAAAGTAGGTAAAAAATGAAACAAAAAACTAAAAAGGAGTGCAACCTAGTTATAGATGGTTAGTCCACACCAAATGAAAAACCAAGCCAACGTGAAAAAAGGTGGTTGATGACCACTATAATCAAGCATCTGTGTGCACATTATATATATATATATATATAGAAGATGGATATTAATTTTTGATTTAAACATACTGCTTCCCAAAAAATTGACTGCAAACTACCACATACATTAATTAGCATGACATATATCATGCCACATCATATCATACTGTTACATTATGTCCAAAAAATAATCATGTGCATCTATGATGCACACACCTCCATTGCATATATCATACTTTAACATCCTGTACAAAAAAACTAAACATGTGCAACTATCATGCACACATAGATATAAAATTTCTGTCCAACCATTCTATATAATAGGGTATGTACCTGACCTAGTCCATATACACAGTTTGCTATGCAAAAAAACCTATGCAATTAGCATGCATACTAGGCACTTATAATGCATAATGTATCCCCCAAAAAATATGTTGCCCTTTGCAACCAATATAGCCTGGCTACCTATTAAACATACTGTCCAAAAAATATGTGCAATTATAATGCATTCATCTATATATTATGTCCAAAAACTATTTCAACAGTTCAAAAACCCCAAAATAAGTTCCACCCACTGCCAGCTGCCGATTCCTAGCTGGTTCATTTCCAAGCATAGTCATCACTGCATAAAAATGCCATAGTTGGATGTTAGAAAAATTGACAACAATCACATATACATGATATCAAGGCATTTCATTCCCTACCTAAATGAATAAAAATTACCTCACAGCAGATCCTTGTGTACTTGGTCCGTCATGAGTCACATTTGAAGATACTTGACTACTTGAGGATCCTTTTGACATTCCAAACCGTGGGGGAATCATGGGTGCTGGCCTTGGTGGGATGAATAATGGTGTCCTGGAACTAAATGTGGCTGAACCAAGTGTAGTGACAGCTGGACCAACCTATAAATAGGTATAAAAAATCTATGTAAGTTATCCTTTTTAATATAAAGTCTATGTAAGTTATCAATTTTTTTTTACATATATGGATAACTTTTGATAGAGACTATGTAAGTTATCAATATATGTAAAAATTAAAACAATAGTGAAGAATTTCGTTGACCAATTACCAACCAAGTAGCATTAAACTCAACTGAAATTTAATAAAAAATAGGAAAATTAGTGTTAGCATGCCATATAAATAAACCAAAATATTAAGAGCTCAGAAAAACTTCATGTCTCACTCATTGGGGATTTTCCCTTATCTTGAGATGATACATTTGAGGTTGCAACACCTCTCCCAACAGCCCCGACATTACCAGCTGCTCTACCACTAGCAGCAGATGCACCTCTCCCCATAGCTCCAACATTTTCAGCAGCTACACCTCTCTCAACAGCCCCAACATTAGCAGCAGCTCCACTTCTCGAAGCACCACCTCTCCCACCCTCTACCTTCCTTGATCTACCCACACCTCTGCCTCTCCTAGCAACTGTTGCAGCTCTTCTACCTCTCCCAGCAGCTGTGCCTATACCAACACTTGTTTGTGGTGATCCCTCCTATATTTATAACATAGTAAGAAATTAAACAAAGTGTAATGACTAACAATAAATAGCAAATGAGTAAAAAATTGAAATGATGTTTAGTGCACTGGCCTGTCCACCAGCACATGTTTGTGGTGCTCCCTCCTATATTTATAACAAATTAGTAAGAAATTTTTTTAAACAAAGTGTAATGACTAACAATAAATAGCAAATAAGTAAAAAATTGAAATAATGTTTAGTGCACTGGCCTGTCCACCAGCACATGTTTGTGGTGCTCCCTCCTATATTTATAACAAATTAGTAAGAAATTTTTTTAAACAAAGTGTAATGACTAACAATAAATATCAAATAAGTAAAAAAATTGATTTATTACCATGTTTGGTGCATTGGCCTGTCCATCAGCACATGTTTGTGGTGCTCCCTCCTATATTTATAACAAATTAGTAAGAAATTTTTTTAAACAAAGTGTAATGACTAACAATAAATAGTAAATCAGTAAAAAATTGATTTATTACCATGTTTGGTGCATTGGCCTGTCCACCAGCTGATGCCTTCTTTTTCTTATGATTTACTTCCCCTTTGCATGTGCGAGTATTATGCCCATACACTCTGCATTTCGAGCATCTCAATGACTGATGATGCTTACGTATATGATATGGATTGACAGGCTCATCAACACCCTTCCTCCTCACCCTCTTAGGCCTACCAGGAGGCCTACGCAATGGAGGTGGCATAACAGGTTCACCTAAGTCAACACCTGTCCAATGCTGTTCATCTGGGATTGGTACAATATGGGGCTCATAAGACCTTAAATAGGTCTGTACATGGAAATAAGGGTCCACATATTCCTCTGGCTGTGCACCATCAACATAAATAGCAGTAATGGCATGACAACAAGGCACACCAGTGAGGTCCCACTGTCTACATATGTAAGTCCTCCTCTCTAGGTCAACAACTAAGGTTTGTGACTTACATGTCACCTCAAACAGCCTACCTCCTGTATATGTTGCCTCACAGAACTTAGCATCTTCCTTCCTATCCTCTAACTTCTGTTGAATTCTTGGACACAAGAGCCATTGGTGATGACTCATTTTGGCTTTGTTCACCTGATACCTCTTCATTATTATTCTCCTAATTGTCTCAATGCATGTGATAATGGGCTTGTCCCTAGCTTCCATTATCATGCTATTGAATGACTCTGACAGGTTGTTGCTCAAGAGATCACATTTTGGCCTAGAGGTAAATGCATGCCTAGCCCACTGTGTTGGGTTAACAGCTGCCAACCAATTGTAAGCTGCTTGACTCTTTTTCTTAATTTTCTCCATGGCTTGAGTGAACTCTTGGACTGTATAAGCTGATGCAGCCTGCCACATGAGATCTTTAAGGGCTTTTCCTTTAAACTCAGCCTTAAAGTTGGCATACATATGCCTAATGCAGAACCTATGATCAGTCCTGGGAAGCACTGCATCGAAGCTAGGTACAAGTCCCTGCAATTTAGTTTAAATAAATCATGCATTTGTAGTTGTTAATTGTATATGGAAAAAAATTGTCATACTTATATGTGAATATTACCTTTTGCCTATCAGAGATAAATGTCCACCCAAACTCTTCAACTGACCCAATCACAGCCACTAAATTTTCCAAAAACCAGTTCCAACTATCCTTGCATTCAGCCTCAACAACAGCCATAGCTACTGGGTACATTCTGTCATTCCCATCACGGGCTACTGCATGCAACAACTGGCCTCCAAAATGTCCCTACAATACATAAACATATTTTATAAAACAAATGAGTTACAATTTCATTTTGCATTAACAGTATGTAAAAGAAAATGAAAAAAACAATAAGTATATTATTGATAGAAAAAACATATATGAAAAGTAAATAAAAGAGTAGTAAGAAATTGCCCCGTTTCATACCTTAAGATGGCAAGCATCAAGGCCTATAAAGGGCCTAACTCCAGCTAATAGCCCTCTTCTTTGAGCATCAAAGACAACAAATAATCTCTGAAAAGTTGCAGCCACATCCAGCCGAGGCCTCTCAACTTTCACCCAAGCTGCACTACCTGGATTGTGTCTCAAAATCATCATGGCATACACCCTAATCTTCATGTATTGTTTAGCTACATTCCCCTCAATTTGTTCAATTGCTCTTCTTTTTGCCCTATACACTTGCATAGGGGACACATCAATCATTAACTCTCTTCTAATGGTTCTTTGCATAGCTTTGGTCTTCCATTTAGGGTCATCTCTCAACTTCTCTAAATAATGCCTGCTAAGCCATGCTGAATTAGCTTGCCTATTCTCATAAGTCCTTGGACAAGAGTGTTTAGGTTGGTAACTTGTGATTTGAAATGATGTATCCCCTTTTTTATAAGCATGGATACGCCAACCACACTCAAACTTACAAACAGCTGTGACTCTTGTTGACTCATTCTTCTTAAACCTAAAGTCACGACCTTCTTTAATACAATGCTCCCTCAATGCAGCTCTAAACACAGCAGCTGAGCTAAATAATTGGCCTAGACACAACTGTAGGTTCTCCATGTCCCTATCTTCATGGAACTCTGGGTATCTAGGTGCTTCATCCTCCATGTCACTATTAACCAAACTACATAACTCATCACTAGGAGCATAATCACTCAACACCTCATCACCTTCACTTATATTGCCATCACCCCTACCTTCAGCTTTAGCAGAATTACCATCCTTCAAACCTTCACCTTCATGAGAATTACCATCCTCCATAGATTCATCATCCTCATTTACACCACCACCTACATGTCCACCATAAATGTGTGGGTCATAGTCACTATCAGAAATCTTCCTCACCAATCATTGAGTAATGAGAATCTGAGCTACTATCAACCAAATCAACCTCTTCTACCTCTACTGGCTTTTGGACACCATCCATTTCCATTGCTGCCAATGGTACTTCATTTAACACTTCATCCATATCTGCCACAATGTAGATTTGGATATTGCCCCTACCAGTATGGATTGCAAACATATCAAGGACATCTTGATCAGTACTAACCAACCTCAAGCCATCATCAAGATCTTGGTCAGGCATCTTATGGTATATAGTAGCTACCCTAGGCTGTCTCAAATCTTCTAAAATGGATTGCATCTCAAGATAAGACATCCTATCAGGGTCAATGGATGGCTCCATATGAACTTCACCACCAAAATACATCTTTTGAGGCAGATCCACAAAATAACCATTGTAATGGATCTCTAATGTAAACCACGAACTAGCCATCTCCTCCTGATCAAGTAATAAGAACAAACACTTGTCAAATAACTGCTTAAATTAATAGACAACATAATAATAATACAAAGTATGCTTAAAGTGCAGTAATTAGATAAGATGATGAACATGAATGTTATTAGTAATGCCTAAACATGTTAAAGGAAATACTAAAACCACAAACTTAAGAAATGACAACAGCACAAAGTAACTTTACAATTTGCAACTCCAAAGTTCAAACAACAGGCTATACAAATAAATTGAAATATTGCATGGCTTCCCAAACCTAAGTTGCAATCACTCAAATCATATCTATAATAGGTGTATGTTTGTCATTTACAAAAAATGAAACTTTGACTTGTTAATAAACATTGCCCTTTTTCTTAATATATATTTCCTCCTTCACAAACTTCAAATCAGCATTACAATCATACTTCATCAATCACAACCATTAATAATAAACATATGAAAGCCAGACAAAGATGGAGACACAATTTTTTTGTAGACAACCCCAACATGGAATGAAAACCTTCCACTACAAAACGCCATTTGGTGGGGTTTATGAGACTACTAATCTGCAGAAAAATGATAAAGAAGAGACTGGGTTCTAAAACCCAAGTTGCTGCCACCATGAGGGCTCCAAACCACTTGGGTTTCATTCCCTAGTGTCCTAGGATTCTAATGGAGGTGGTCGCACCTCTGGCGTTGCTCCCATGCTCAAGTTATAAGCCAAAAACCATGGCTATATCAAGCTGTCCAGAAAACTGCTTTGCTGGAAAATTTTATAACTTAAACTTTTTGATTCCTTTTAATTCAAAACTCATACCAATAATTATATTTAACATATATACAGTATATATATTAAATATACAATCATTCATAATGATTTGTAATGGGAGAGAATGAATAAAACAGAACACAAACTGGGATTTCAAAAAACCCAGGTTCGGCCTCCTTGAAGAACTCCAAGCTTGTATTTTCTTTTAAATTCGATTTTCAATGTATCAAATACACATAACAATTATATATAAGAAGTTTGAAAGTTTTATGAAACATATAAAATCTAAGAAAATAACCACCTAAGGTACATTTACTGCTTCTAAGTAGCTTACTAGTTACCATACCTAAAGTGAGAATTGGTTCTTCAACATGCCAAGTCTTCAACTCTTAAAGTCTTCCTTGCCTGGTAACATAGAAAAGTGAATCAAAGTTTAATACAACTGGTGAGATCAGCCATTGTTTCTAATTCTAATTTTTTTTAAAGGCAGTAGTTTCTCACTTTCTTGAGCACTAAGAGCAATAAGAGGACAAAAGCTGAAATTTCAACAAAGCATTAAACTAATTACATAAGTAAGCAATAAGAGGAAAAAAGTTTAATACAACTGGTGAGATCAGCCATTGTTTCTAATTCTAATTTTTTTTAAAGGCAGTAGTTTCTCACTTTCTTGAGCACTAAGAGCAATAAGAGGACAAAAGCTGAAATTTCAACAAAGCATTAAACTAATTACATAAGTAAGCAATTAAGCATCATTCTCCTTTAACAGCTGTAGTCACAATCCAGTCCCTGAATCCAAACTTGGCCAACAATTCAGCAATCTCCATTTGGTGGGGTTTATGAGACTACTAATCTGCAGAAAAATGATAAAGAAGAGAATGGGTTCTAAAACCCAGGTTGCTGCCACCATAAGGGCTCAAAACCACTTGGGTTTCATTCCCTAGTGTCCTAGGATTCTAATGGAGGTGGTCGCACCTCTGGCCTTGCTCCCATGCTCAAGTTATAAGCCAAAAACCATGGCTATATCAAGCTGTCCAGAAAACTGCTTTGCTGGAAAATTTGATAACTTAGACTTTTTGATTCTTTTTAATTCAAAACTCATACCAATAATTATATTTAACATATATACAGTATATATATTAAATATACAATCATTCATAATGATTTTTAATGGGAGAGAATGAATAAAACAGAACACAAACTGGGATTTCAAAAAACCCAGGTTCGGCCTCCTT
Source organism: Liquidambar formosana (assembly GCA_039720395.1). Taxonomy (NCBI): domain Eukaryota; kingdom Viridiplantae; phylum Streptophyta; class Magnoliopsida; order Saxifragales; family Altingiaceae; genus Liquidambar; species Liquidambar formosana. The sequence goes on from CM077822.1 coordinate 24,828,951, forward strand.
GAAGAACTCCAAGCTTGTATTTTCTTTTAAATTCGATTTTCAATGTATCAAATACACATAACAATTGTATATAAGAAGTTTGAAAGTTTTATGAAACATATAAAATCTAAGAAAATAACCACCTAAGGTACATTTACTGCTTCTAAGTAGCTTACTAGTTACCATACCTAAAGTGAGAATTGGTTCTTCAACATGCCAAGTCTTCAACTCTTAAAGTCTTCCTTGCCTGGTAACATAGAAAAGTGAATCAAAGTTTAATACAACTGGTGAGATCAGCCATTGTTTCTAATTCTAATTTTTTTAAAGGCAGTAGTTTCTCACTTTCTTGAGCACTAAGAGCAATAAGAGGACAAAAGCTGAAATTTCAACAAAGCATTAAACTAATTACATAAGTAAGCAATTAAGCATCATTCTCCTTTAACAGCTGTAGTCACAATCCAGTCCCTGAATCCAAACTTGGCCAACAATTCAGCAATCTCCATTTGGTGGGGTTTATGAGACTACTAATCTGCAGAAAAATGATAAAGAAGAGAATGGGTTCTAAAACCCAGGTTGCTGCCACCATAAGGGCTCAAAACCACTTGGGTTTCATTCCCTAGTGTCCTAGGATTCTAATGGAGGTGGTCGCACCTCTGGCCTTGCTCCCATGCTCAAGTTATAAACCAAAAACCATGGCTATATCAAGCTGTCCAGAAAACTGCTTTGCTGGAAAATTTTATAACTTAAACTTTTTGATTCTTTTTAATTCAAAACTCATACCAATAATTATATTTAACATATATACAGTATATATATTAAATATACAATCATTCATAATGATTTTTAATGGGAGAGAATGAATAAAACAGAACACAAACTGGGATTTCAAAAAACCCAGGTTTGGCCTCCTTAAAGAACTCCAAGCTTGTATTTTCTTTTAAATTCGATTTTCAATGTATCAAATACATATAACAATTATATATAAGAAGTTTGAAAGGTTTATTAGATTATTCTAAAGAAGGAATAAAATTTGGGTGTGTTCTTGGTGTGATACTGAGCTGTTTGAGCATCCCAACCCATGTAGTGATTTTTCTTCTGTTCAGTAATGGAGCTTGTAATATTACCTACCAGACCTTGATCACCATTCCTAGCATCGGCTAAAAATTCCAGTGAAGGCCAATCTAACTGCCCCATGTCACAGGATTAGACAATTAAGAGCAACATCTATTGTTGAGATAATCCATGAGCAATGTATATATGTGTCATGACTCATGAGCAATAAAAAAGGATTAATAAATCCTTTAAGGAAGCATGTGAAAGAGGATTGAGAATGGCCTAATATTTGTTGAAGTGCTTGTTACTAGTGATGCATACCTAACTTGCATAGCTCAAACAGATCTAACCATGGTTAAGATAAAGCTCCTATATCCAATTGCTTCTAGAAACTGCATGAATAAAGTGGAGATGAAGAATTTATTAACTTGAAATTCCTTGCAAATGGCAGAAGCATTCAGCACTCGAATTTGCTTCTAGAAAACATTCTCCTTATGATGAAAAAAAAACAAAATTTCTCATGCCATAGATCTCAAGGAAAAGGTAACATTCTTAACTTTACTGACTAGTTTGATCCCTAAAATGAATTGCTTCTAGAAACTTTATATTTGGCCTTGCTCTAGCATAAAACATTTGGATTAGTTAAAACCAGGAGATGATCTATAGCAACACACATGCACAGGATAATGTCTATTACAACCAATTGTCTTTTGGTGCCTAACTTTATGCAAATTGATACAACAGTGTCAACTTGTTATAAATTGACTGCAAACTGGAAAGAACTTGACTACTAATTTATTTTCATTGGTATTAATTTGGGGAATGAACACCGAAATGGAAATTTTTACAATAATTTAGATGGATCCACATGTTAAAGTGCTCTGCCTTCACAGTCAGTGGTCCTTACTTTCTCGAATTCACAATCAGTTGGGAACCACTACACCATTTTCATGCATAACAGTTACTGGGAGCATATTCACCTCCCATGCAATACTGTATTTCATCAACTAACCATATTCTACTATGACAGCAACAAAAGCCATATTTTTTGCTCATTACACTATCCAACAACAACCGTAATATCTCAAGATTCAAACTTTTTCTCAATTTCTCTTCTAAATTACACATGTATTACAAATCTCAACAATATATGGGTTTCGTATGGCCTATTACACTAATTTCTTAAAACCCCTAAAAACTAACACATTTTCTTGATTATAACCCTAATCATTGATCAATATAGCATAATATAGGAAAATATCACATGCACCTACTTCCATTACTTTAAGATGGAGAGATTAAGAGTGGATATTGGGATGTATATTTGCGAAATCAAACGGTTACCTCAAACCTATGATATTCGACACTGTTAAGAACGACCTGTTCGTATCCTCAGATGCTGATGACGAAGATGGTGGGAATATTACCACCGTTTTCCTTCAACGATGGTGATTATGGTGCAACACCATGGAGGAGACCATATATAGCACACGAAAAGTTTGAACGACGTTGGTCTGGAAGCTTCCTGTTCAAGCTGCTGGTCTCCCAAGATGCTAACGATGATGATGGTCTGAATATTTTCGTTGTTCTCCTTCAGCTATGGTGCAACGCCATGGAAGAGTATGGAAGAGTATGGAGGAGAAGACCGTACAAAGCAGATGAAAAAGGTGAAGTGCATCTCGGGTCTCGAAGCTTCCTGTGGAAGCTTTTATACGGGGAAGACAAAAAGTGGGAAATGTTAATGAGGGGCATCTTCGTCATTTCTTTTCTTCAGCATTAAGGGCAAATTGGTCATTTCATTGATTCCGTTAACGCCGTCAGCTAATTTCTCTGTTCCAGTATTTATAGGGGGTAATTGTAGGATTTTATAAATGAGGGGTGAAAAGTGATTTCGGACAAAAGATGAAGGGGGCAAAGTGTAATTTTCCCTAAAAATAAAACAGGGGTGCTCCACGCGTGCTTGTAATATACCCTACTTTGTATTATATTTCACCCAAGGAAAACCCCAGCCCGTGTTTGGATGCACCAAGCCACTTGCCAAACAGACCCTTAAATTTTCTACCTTCCCTCACCCCCAAGGCAATTGGTAAAGGCAAACCAATTTCATAAGCCAAAGATCAGAAGTAAAGTTACTGTAGGACTTCAACTCTGTCCCTCCCTGTGAATGTATAGAGAGAGAAAGGGTTTTAGCTGAGAGACACAGGGAGGTCAACAGACAATTCCCAAAGCTTTCTCATCAAATCATCAATGGCGGGTGTCTCTCTCAAGTGCGGAGACTGTGGTGCCCTCCTGAAGTCCGTACAAGAAGCCCAAGACCACGCCGAGCTGACCTCTCATTCCAACTTCTCCGAGTCCACCGAACCCGTCCTCAACCTCGTCTGCTCCACTTGCGGCAAACCTTGCCGATCCAAAACCGTATGCTCCCACTACCCAAAAATCCCTATTCAATCTATATATATATATATTCTTCTGTTTGATTCCCGAGAAAATCTATTGAAATGAAGAAAGATTAGAACTTTGAGGTATTTGTAGCGATACATTGTTGAAATTTTTTGAATGATTTGTTTGGTCGTGTAGGAAAGTGATTTGCATACGAAGAGAACTGGGCACACTGAGTTTGCGGATAAGACTTCGGAGGCGGCGAAGCCCATAAGTTTGGAGGTTCCGAAGGCGGCTGCGGAGACAGATGATGATATGGATGCGAGTAGTAGTAGCAAGCCCGAAGGTACGATTGCGCTTTAGCATGCTGTTTTATGTTTTGGAGTTTAGATTTGGATCCAATGTTGGTGATTAGTTGGATGATTTTGTAGTTTGGTTTTGCTTAATTGTATATTAGGTGAGCTTTTTATGCTTCTAATGGATGCTTGATTTGTGGGCCTTTTACATGATTGTTTGGTTCCCTTTCACTGACTTCGGAATACAATTGGATATGCCATTTTTGGTCATTTTTATTGGTATTGCAAACATTGTGTTTACTGGTATGGTTTACATCAAAAGTCATTGTTATGTGTTGTGGAGTTGGGTTTGTTAGAATGTTGAGATTAGTTATTATCCAAAAAAAAAAAAAAAAGAATGTTGAGATTGGCTTCTTGATTTCTTAGTTTGGTTTATTTTTTATGTATTTGGGAAGATTTTATACTTTTAGGTATTTGCTTATCATTTTGGATGGTACTTAGCTTCTTTTGAGAACAGAAATAAGCTAGATTTGCTTTCAAAAGCGAAAAAAAAAAAAAAAAAAAAAAAAACTATTTAAAGGTTGCCAAACAATGCCTTGGGGTTATTTGTCTTCAGATTTTATCTATTTACGTTTGATTTGTGGGGTATTTGGATGTGTGGTTTTTAAGGTTGATGGTATTATTCTCTGCAACCCTACCTTTCCCTGGGATTTGATTTAGTTAAATTTGGATTATAATTGGGTATGCTATCTGAGCAAGTCCATAGCTCCAACATAAGAGGTGGTGGAATTGGTTGATCATCTCTTCCTTCATTGTTCTATGGTGTGGTCGTTGTGGTGCTTAATGTTCAATCTATTTGGGGTCCATTGGTTGTTGCATGCTACCCTTCATGACTTGCTACCCCTCATGACACATGGAACGCGGTTCCACATGGTTTCTTTTGGTATATTTGGAAAGAAAGAAACCACATAATTTTTTATAATGTGGAAACTTCTTTGATTGACTTAAAGTCTTCTTTGGTGAAGAATCTTTATTTTTGGGGCAGGGCTAATGGGGACAATTTAGTGAATTCTTTTGTTCATTTTTTGGATTTTCTTAAGCTCTAATATGGAGCTCTCTTTTTGCTTTTTTGCCTATGTATGTCTAATGTACATGGGCTTTGCCCTTTTGTAATTATTAATGCGAAATTTTCTTCATTAAAAAAAAGATTTGCATTAATAATCAAAAAGGTTACTTCATCATAAAAAAAGTGCTGACAAGAAGTTTGAGCAGGTGAAATTACAATAGGAAAAGGAAAAGGAAAAGGAAAAGGAAACAAAAACTTCACAAACCCAAGCAACACACACAAAAACCAAATAACCAAAATAAACAAGCATGGCCCCACCAAAACTATTTAAGGGGCATGGTAGTGCATTTTTCAAGGCAGATTCTACATAATTTTGGTACTTATTTTTTCATTGTTCCTTCACATTCATGATGTTGGCATGCTATGTAGGTAGATTCAGATCAACCTCGGATGCCTCTTTGTGTGAAGTGGAGGGGTGGCGGCATAGGAACATGAACTGTTAAGGGTCATATAATGTTGAAACTATGTCATATACTGTTGAAACTATCCCCTTATATGGTTTTGTGGGGACTCTAGACGGAGAGGAATAGATAACTTTTGACATTCTGAAAATGTGGTCAGATGTCAGTATGTCACTGAAAACCACATTGTTAACATGATGATTTTTTGGTGCTCTTGTTTCTCTCAATGTAGAGGAATTCACATCTTTGATCTTGGACCTTTTATGTTTAGCCTCTAACAATACTTTTTTAATTTATTTTTTATTTTTTTATAAGCAACAAGAAAATATTATTAATAAAAAATGAAGGAAAAATACAAGAGGAGGACAAGAAGTCCACCAAAACACCAAAAAAACGAGGAAAAACAAATGAGAATATAAAACTAATGACAAACAGCCCTCCAATCAGATTTCAGCACAAGCAAAGGAATGTCACCCAACACTTTTGAGGATTGAGCCCAAAAAAGAACCCAAAAAGTGAACCTTATCCCGCAAATCAAGTAAAAAAGTCTCACTGTCCTCGAATATCCAAGCATTCCTTTCGATCCAAATAACCCAAAACACAGCAAGAATAGCACAGCTCCAAATAATTCTTGCCTTTTCACCACTACCAAGGCCCCAAAAATGAATCTCAAACATCCTCGAAACACAACCTGGAAGAACCCAAGACTCACCACCAAGACTAAAAAGTCTTTACCACAACCAAAAAGCCACAGGGCAAGAAAGGAAAAAATGATCAATACTCTCCACATCACTCTTGCACATGACACACCACTGCGGACACAAGTTAAGGATAGGTCTCCTTCTCTGAAGCATCTCATTGGTATTAATCTTTTTAAGGACAATAGTCCAGGCAAAAACATGAACTTTGAGAGGCACACTTGCTTTCCAAATGAAGACCGAGGGAAGACAAATGGGACTATTTGGAGACTCAATCAATTTATCAAAATATGATTTGCAAGAAAAAACACCTGAGGAATTAGCAGACCAAATCCTCTTATCTGGAGTGGAATCTCTCAAGGAAAAACCATCCAATGATGACAACAAAGTTGATAACTCTACATTTTCCCTGTCATTGAGATGCCTAAAAAAATTGAAATCCCAACCATGATGAATAGAATCAGCTGAAATCATAGAAGAAATAGAAGAATTATGAGCCAAAGAAAGCCTGAATAGACGGGAAACAGAGAAGAAAAAGAAGCTTCCCCTCTCCAATGATCCTCCCAAAAGCTCACTCTATCCCCCATCCCAATAGACAAAGAAGTGAAATTCAGAAAACCATCCAAACCCTGGGAAATAAATTTTCAATAATTACATATTTTATTCCCGTTTAATTTATTTTATAACTTTTTTTTTTTTTGTTGAAATGTGTAGCTTGTGTAGCTTCCTACAGAAGTTTCTCTAATGCAATATTACATTTTTACTTATAAAAAACTATTATAATTATTATCGTTGTTGTTGTTACTATCTATTATCAATTTTTGTTTTGATTTCATGAATATTTTCTAGTGGTAATTCTTTTCATGCTTCTGGTTGTTAGCTTAAGATTTTACAAGCAAGATTCTGGATGGAATGAGGGTGGGATTCAGTTCTGGCCATTTACGGTTTATCTTAGTTTGTCTAATTATGAAAATTTTTACTATTCTCTTGTAACATATCAATGTTGGTATGTTGTGATTTTTTTGTTGTTTGGTAACTTTGGTTACCTGATCTGTTGCTTTTTATTCTTTATTTAGAAATGGTTGTGCCGGAGGTTGATAAGAAGCTGCTTGAGGAACTTGAAGCAATGGGTTTCCCTACGGCACGAGCGACCCGGGCACTCCATTATTCTGGTGAGGTTATTGAAACTTACTAGCATATGATTCCCCCTTATCCTTATTATTATTATTTTATATAATAATAATAATATATCAATTTGTTTATTTATTTATTTTGGGCCAAATGATAGGAGTAAACACATGCACCCACACACACCCAGGAAGAGTCAAAACCAAGAGCTCCACAAACCCCACACCCTTATTGGGCCGGGACATGTCACTAGGCCCGAAGGCTGTTGGCATAGTAATATATCATTTATTGAGATTGAGACTAACATGATTTATCTTAGTCTTAGGTTCCCCCCACCTACTCAGTCAGATTTGTACTGTGTTGTGGTTTTTTTTTGTTGAAAACAATATGGGTATTATAGATTTTTGGGGATTTTAATCAATTTTAAAACTATATTGTCTGGTAGGATGAATTAGCTCCACTTATAGGTCATTATAAGTGTTGAAAAAAATGTGACTTTGTGTGAAAGTGGCTTGGTCACATTCAATTTACGATGTCTTTCATTGGATCTAGGCTAATCACACAAATTATTATGCTAGGAAGTACTTTGTTCTGTTTCATGGCTCATCTAGTAAGATAAATTGCATTTGATATTGAGAATATGTGGTTTAAGGTGGATGGGGTTTTTTGGTTGGTGTTGGCTTTGCGGAATACAAGTTGTCTTCATGTCTAAGTTGAGAGCCTTAAAGAGAGATTTTAATAATTGGAGTTGAGGTGTTTGGTAGAATTGAAGTGAGGAATGCAAGATTATTGGATGAGATTCAAGACTTGGATGATAAGGAGGAGAGAGGTTTGTTGGACAGCAATGACAGGGTAGAAGGGTGGAGGTGAGGAAAGTATTGCTACGGTGGCAGAGATGGAGGAGATATGTTGGCTTCAAAAATTGGAGGAGCTATGGCTTAGGGAAGGAGATCTGAACACTAGGTTTTTCATAGCATGGCCAGTGCTCACTATTGACACAACTTTATAGGGAAGTTGGAGGTGGAAGGGGTGGTACTGAAACAAGAAGAGAATATTGCTTCCAAGGGGTTGGTGCTGGAACATGCTTCCAACATTGTGGACTTTTACGCTAGGCTGTTTCAGGAGGAGGAAGAGTGGAGACCAAGTTTGGATGGGGTGAAGTTTGATTTCATTAATGAGGAAGATGTGTGTTGGCCAGAGAAGAGGTGGGACGAAGCAGAGGTGTTAGAGGCTGTAAGAAGTTTACATGGTGACAAGGTCCCTGGGCCGAACAGTTTTACCATGGCCTTTTGTCATAGCTATTGGAAGGTGGTAAGAAGGGATTTGATGGAGGTTCTTAGTAAAATTTTTGAGATGGGTACGTTTGAGAGAAGCATTAATGCAAGTTTCATCACTTTAGTCTCAAAAAAAGGAGATGCGGTGGACCTTAAGGATTTTAGATTGATTAGCTTGGTAGGATCAATTTACAAAATTTTGGCTGAGTTTCTAGCTGGGAGGTTGAGGAGGGTTGTGGATAAGGTGGTGGGGCCGTTTTAGAATGCATTTGTAGTAGGGCAATGGATTTTGAATGCAAGTATTGGCAAATGAGTGTGTGGATTCGAGGATTCAGAGTGGAGTGCTGGGATTGGTGTATAAAATTGATTTAGAGAAGGTGTACGACTATGTTAACCGGCAGTTTTTGTTGTACCTACTAAGTGGAATGTGATTCAAGGATAAATGGAAATATTGGGTTGAGATATGCATTTCAACGGCTTCTTTTTCGGTTATTGTTAATGGAACTCATGTCTTTTTCACAAGTTTCAGGGGTTTGCACCAGGGTGATCCACTATCACCATTTTTGTTTACTTGGTTATGGAGGCTTTGAGTAAGCTGATCAGCTGAGCAGTGTGGGAGAATTTTATTGAGGGCTTGGGGGTTGAAGGGGATGGATTAGAGGGACGGGGTGCATCTCAGATCTTTTATATGCGGATAATGCCATTATTTTTTATGGGGCGGAGAGTGAGCAGCTCAGATATTGAAGTCTCTTTTACTATGCTTTCAGGAGGTTTCAGGGTTAAAAGTAAATCTTTTGAAGAGTAAGTTGATTATAGTGTGCAAGGTAGCGGAGGCAAAGGTGCTGGCGTCCAATCTGGGTTGTGGGGTGGGTGTGCTTACTGCTTCCTTCCTCGTATTTAGGATTGTTGTTGGGGGTGAAGGTTTAGTCTAATGCCATCTTGGATCCGGTGGTGGAGCGCTTCAAGAAGAGGCTGAGTGGGTGGAAGTGAGGGTATTTATTAAAGGGGGGAAAAGCATGGTTCAAAGTCTCGCTCGTGTTGAATGAGATCTCGGCGAGATGATTCGGTCTCGGCCATGGGCTATACGAGATTTCCCAACGGTACAAAAATATATAAGGGGCTTTGCTTCTCGGACGAGATCATCGAGATTTCGTTCAACACGAACCGTTATTGGCGAAATCTCGTAAATTCGGTGCATCTCGGACGAAATCTCGTCAATCTCGAGCGATACTTGAAGTCCTAGAAGCCATCAAAACCCAAATAGATCTCTGATCTCTCTCATTTGTGTCGACAATCAACGGTCTGTGTGGGTTGTTTGAGTTCTCAACTGGGTTTGACTCCGAAGCTCACACCTCAAGCATCTTCTCGAACAGATCTGGTCAAGGTTCAAGGAGTCGAGGGGCGACTGGTTTCGCAGCCTCAGGGGTGCTCTACTTGGTTCGTCGCCTTAGGTGTGTCAACTGGTTCGAGACAAATGGGTTCTTCCGGTGCCGAGGTGCTTGACTGGTGGGTTTGAGCTTAGAACCAACTGCAAGAGAGAGAGAGAGAGCACCTGGGTTCGAGCTTGGAGCCAGCCGCGAGGGAGAGAGCACCTGCTCCTATAGCTGTCGTGGTTGTGCATCGCCTCCTTCTTATTCTTCTTCTTCTCTTTTCCTTTATTTTTTTTTTTTTTGTTGGTGGGTATCATCTGTGCTGACTCCTTATATTCTTAATAAATTACAACATACTAAATTATTTTGGAGCAAGTATGAAGGTTTGACCTTTTGACCTATTATAAGTTACTACTTAATCTTTTTTATTTTCTTATTTTTTTGTAAAAAAGCAAACTCTTTTATTATTACCTTGTATTATTTATAAAAATTACCCAATCTTTTTAGTATTTTTTAAAATTGAAAAGTAGGTAATTTTAAAATGTTAGTTTTTGTAACTTAAAAATCATTTATTTATGTAAATTGTATTAAATCTTCTATTACTTATTTTTAATATAGTAATAAATAATAGCCATGCTTTTACTTCAAAAGAATAAAAAAGCACTAATTAAATATTATGTATTTTATAATAAAAGAACATGCTAGTTATGGATCATATTATGTGTCCAAAGTTAATTGTTTTGCTTATTTAATGGTTCCAATGTGATTATCTTATTTTTTGTGATTTTTCTATTATTTTTCTAGATTTTTTAAAACATTCTTTCATGCGTAAAGTTGCATCTCGCCAAGACGCGACGAGATGGGCGATATCGAGATGACCGAGACCGAAACGCGACAAGGCCCGAGGCCGAGACTCTGAACCATGGGGAAAAGTCACTTTGATTAGGATTACACTGCTGAGTTTGCCGGCCTACTTCATGTATCTGTTTAAGGTTTTGGTGTCAGTGGCTCAGAGATTGGAGAAGCTTTAGCATGATTTTCTGTGGGAGGGGATGGAGGGAGAAAAGAAGCTGCATTTGGTCAACTAGAGGACCATTTGTTTACCAAAAGAAGAGGGAGGTTTGGGTTTCGTTTGTTGGTCTTGGCTAACCAAGCTCTCCTAAACAAATGGCTGGGGAGATTTGTGGATGTGACGGGGGCACTTTGGAGCGATGTGGTGAGTTGTAGAAGCAAATGGAAGAGGTAGTAAACTGTTTGGAAAATGCTCCCACATGCTATTTTCCGGGTACAACATGTTCGTCCATTTACAAGAAAAGGAATTGAAGAATTTGGAAGAATCTTTAATATATAGAGTAGTTGATTTTTAAGAGAGAGAGTGTGGCATCTGGTTTCCTAGTCCTTTTTGTTGAAGAATCTGGCGGGGATAGCTGTGTTCTTTTTTTTTTTTTCTTTGGCTTTTGTTTTTATCACAGTCAAAGCATATTTACAACAAAAAAGGAAAAAAGGGAAGCAAAACAAGATGTACGAAAGGTTGATTGAATTATAAGATCTAAATGGCTATGGTCAAGAGAAGAAAAGAGAACAAGATAGGAGTTCCCACACCACATCTTATACAACAACACACTCGTTCTCTCTTTTTCCTCAATAAGGTCTCTTATTTGTCAATTTGTGTTAATTTTAATTTTGTTACTTTTCATTTGTTTGAATAACTACCTGCAAGTTTTATCTAATTAATTGGATTCCATTTTATCAGCATTTTTTTAATTATAAAAAGTATGGATGTTTCTAGAATTCTTAATGTGCTTTTCGCTATGGTATTAGCATTATGTTCTTTATAGTTATCCTTTATAAAACAAAAAAGGTTTTTTTTTTTTTATAGTTATTTCAATATTGTGTTTTCTCTCTTTCAGGTAATGGTAGCCTTGAGGCTGCTGTAAATTGGGTAGTTGAACATGAGAACGACTCAGACATAGATCAGATGCCTTTGGTATGATATCTTTATTCAGATGCTTCTTATTAGCGTTATGTAACATTTTTATTCTATTTCTGACCTAATCTTCATCCCCCTCCCTTCAAAATAAGTTCAGTAAAAACTGATGATTGAAGCAGGTTGTATACATGGCAACTTGAAATATTGTAGTTTTATGTAATTCTGGTTGTTTATCTAATCTGTGAATGATCCAACCCTGGATACTGATGATCTTGTCGAAATGGAAATTGGGATAACAGTTGCCTTGGGACCTGACTCCTGAGAATGCACTATACCATGGTGATCATTGCAAAACAAAACCACTTTTATTATGAATTAGTTGGGCCTCTTAATCATCTGTGTTACTGTCATGATTGTAGTGTTGAAATCTTCTCTTGCATAATTGCTTTGTTGTAACAAATGCTCCTTAATTGTTTCTTTGAGTTATTTGGATGGCTGTGGCGAACCTAAACTTTCACATTGGGAAGAGGTTTATTTGTTTATGTTGGAGTGCGTTGTTGGAAGATTTTGTTTATGGTTCTGTCTGTTTAATATATTATGCTTTGTTATATTACTGGCAGTACACAGGAACTCATACAGTGCTTTTGGAGCCAACTCTAAATGGAACATAGTTGATTTCAATAGAATAGAATAGATTTAGAATTCTAATTCACCTGCTTGAATAAAACAGAAAAATTATAATTTTAAATAGATTCTACTCTATTCTAGTGTTTGGAATGAAGCTGAAAATGAATTCAATCAGGTGTATTTCCTATATTACCCCTATTTGGAATAAACTCTTGATAAGAATTAACATATATATATATATATATATATATATATATATATATATATAGATATATTATTTGAAAAAAGAACTGAATATGAACTCTTTTGGTGAAATTTGTCATGGAAATGGCTTCCCTTGATTTTGCCATGGGCGTGACCCAAGAGAAGGGAGGTGTTGTGCAATAGAGGAGAGGGCAAAGGGCATTCTTGACATAGAACTTAAATCAAAAGGGTAATATTGGAACGTTGGAAGTCTATAAAAAGAGGCTTTTGATTGAATGAATTCTAGCCAAATCCCACCACTTTGGGTGAGATTTCCAATTCTATTAAATTGACACAAAACTAGAATTGGGGATCAAATTCAAAACCAGAATTGGGGATCAATTCTATGCTATTTTGTGTGATTCCAAACAACGGATTTGGCACAAATTAGAATTGCAAATGAATTCTATTCTAGTTTTTGTGATTTCAAACAAAGTGATAAGGAAGTATAATTATAGTTTGGTCCATTCTAGTCTCTTGATCTCTGGCCTCTTAAATTGCTTTTACTGGTTTTAAAAACTGAAATGCTTCACCAGGATTTAACTGTTTCTCGTGCTTAAATGTACTTAGGTATCTGTCAATTCTGAAGTTGAGGCTCCTAAACCTTCTCTTACACCTGAAGAAGTGAGGATCAAAGCACAAGAACTAAGGTAGCATATTTTATGCATTCTTGAGTGCCATTGATGAGAACTTGTTATTGCTATTTGGTCACCTTGAGATGAAAGCTTTTTCAGATCTTGTTTTCCTTTGATGGAAATCGTGTTTTCAGTGAGAAAACCTTTTTCTTAGATTCTCTTTTTCTTATTTACGACCTGGTTTTGTTTTGTTCTGTTTTTTTTTTTTTAAAATGGTTATGTTTGAGAAGTTTTTGTGAATGCATGGTTTAGAATTTTGTAGCGAGGTGCATAAAACTATTTAAACAACCTATTTTTCTAAAACTTGTAAACGACATGTGAAGGGACTTGAGTGTTTGTAATGCGTTTTATGATTTCATATCATATTTGTAACTTTACTAGTTGAAAAGTTTTAGTTACGTTTTCATCTGCTTCCTCCTGCAAGTAAATGTACTTGGTTGTTTCCGAATTGCTGAATTGCTACATGGGTGGGTGTACATGTTTGTAATGTATGAACTTTACTATTATTTGAACATATGTTTATATTTTAACCTACCTTGTTTCAATCTTTAAAATTTTTGTTTTTGATGTTCTTAACTTTCCCATAACATTATTAGTATTTCTGAGTGCTTTGACATATTTCTTGTAAACAAGTTTTTGAAGGACCAAGTTTTTTGAAAGCTTAAATTTTTTTGTTCTTCGTATTCTCTTCTCTCATTGTTTTATTAAATAACAAGGGAGCGAGCTCGCAAGAAGAAAGAGGAGGAGGAGAAGAGAATGGAAAGAGAGAAAGAAAAGGTACTTCTGAATTTTCTCCATTGCTTCTTATAATATATTGACTTGCGTTGTCATAGTAATTGTAACATTCCAGCTTTGAATAAATTGTGTCTTATAGTATTTGAGTATGCAGATATTGACTTTGAGGTTGATGTATTTTGGTTGATGTATTTATGCCTGAGGTTTTCGTTTTGTATTTTTCTTTACATTTCCTCTTTATTGCTAAATTGATTTTGAATTTCTATGTTGACTGTGAATGAACTTATTTTTATATAAAACATAATTGCTAATATATATATAGGCTGGCATTATTGCCAGAGACACAAACTTTGCTTCCACGTTATTTTCTAATGAATGGGCTATATTGCCCCTTAAGTTATAAGGTTACAAGGAGATAAGTGATCACAGCAAGGAGAGAAGACAAGACGAAAATAGAGGGAGAAGCACTACTGCCATGACCTCCATAGCAAGTGGATGGAAAATAATATATAACTAAAAAAGAGATTAGAGTGAAATTTATCTGCTGTTGTGGGTTCTATCACGTCTTCTGTGTTGTGTTAAGTTTGTTGTAAGGAAATGAGTCCAGGAATTTTAAAGGAAACAACAACTTTTGTGAGAAGCTGGAAAGAGAGTTGAACATGCTAAGATGGTTGAAATGGGGAGGAGGCTGTTCTTATTTGTTTTTACCAGGCTAAATGCTTTCACAGCTTTATTGGGATTTTCTTACTATTATTTTACCTCATTCAACATTAATAGGTTCTGATACAATCTGTAGTTTTGTTGAAAGAATTCAAGCATATGTATGACACTACTAGCAATTGGGAATGAATTATCTGTGGAGATAATGATTATGCTGTATGTTTTATTCCGATTTATAATACATATTTGCTTCTGTGTTTGTTGCAATTCTTTCTTCTCTGTGAGTACACTTTCTAAAAGGACCATAAAATTTTAACCATGTTGTTCTCTAGGTCGGTATATGTTTTTTTGATAAGGTAAATATGTATTGATGATCAAAAAGGGCCTAGCCCAAATACATAAGCCATATACAAGACTAACCAATCATCCCTCTATAACTTAAAGGAATCCACAAAATTCACAAAAGAAAGATTACAAGTATTAGTGTGACTAGAATACCACAAGTATAAAGACTTAACAAAAGAAGACTTGAGGTCAATGATAGACTTCTTAATCCCTTCAAAAGTTCTAGCATTTCTTTCCCTCCAAATACACCACAAAATAGCATGCGGAGCCATATACCAAATCACTTTTGCCTTCTTATTCCCCCCCTTAAACCACCAACCCGCCAAAAGGTCATAAGTAGAGGAAGGAAGAACCCAATGGACTCCAAACATGTTGAATAAAAGCATCCAAAGACTCCTACCCACAACGCAATGAATAAAAAGATGATCCACCGTTTCCGCATCTTCTTTACAAAGAACACATCTATTCGACATATACCACCCTTTTTTTGCAAGATTATCCAAAGTCAAAAACTTATCACTTCCCACCAACCAACAAAAAAAGGCTACTTATAGTAGGAACCGATGAAACCCAAGTGACTTTAGCCGGATAAAATAAATTCCCTAAAGGTCTTAAACAATTGTAGAAAGATTTTACGGAGAATAACCATTTAGAATCCTTACGCCAAACCAAGGAATCATTCTCACCCTCCAAAATCTTACACTCATAAAGAACTTGATAAAAAGCCACAACTTCCTCCAACTCCCAATCATTGAAGTGACGAATAAAAATGACATTCCAATGACGATTACCAACTTCCCCTTCCAAGCAATCCAAAATCAAAGCTTCTTTGTTAGTAGCAATAGAAAATAAAGAAGGAAACTCCACCATAAGAGGCAAGTTGGAACACCACAAGTCTTTCCAAAATTTCACCCTACTACCATTACCCACTTTAAACCCAATCTGTTTAATAAATCCGCTAAAGCCTTGCATAATTGCCTTCCATAGACCCACACCATGGGAACCATTCACCTCATTTGACCACCAACCCTCTTTAGAAATCCCATACTTCCAAATGATAACATCCCGCCATAAACCATGTTCACTCCTACCAAATCTCCATAACCATTTTCCCATGAGAGCTTGGTTGGTATGATCTATGGATCTAACCCCTAAGCCTCCCATTCTTTTTGGAAGGCAAATGGTACGCCAATCAACAAGATGAAAATTCCGCTCACCTCCCACTCCATTCCATAAAAAATCCCTTTGAAGTTTTTCAATCCTATTAGCCACGGACTTGGGAATTTTATGAATGGAAATGAAATATATCGGGATAGAAGATAATACACTATGGATAAGTGTTAGCTTACCGCCTTTAGAAAGGTACCCTTTTTTCCACCCACTAAGTCTTCTATCAATCTTCTCAATAACGGGATCCCAAACCTTAGGGTCTTTGTAGCGAGCCCCCAAAGGGAGACCAAGGTAAGTCGCCGGTAACTTCCCGACTTTACAACTCAAGATAGAAGCAAGGCCGTCCACATTCCCAGCATTTCCCACCGGAATCAAATCGGTTTTCCCAAGATTGACTTTAAGCCCCAACACCGCTTCAAAGCAAAGAAGTATTATCCTCAAATTTGACATATGTTCCTCCTCCAAACCACAAAAGATTAAGGCATCATTAGCAAAAAGTAAGTGAGAAACCTTGCCCATCCCAAACCGACCATCGCCCACTACAAAACCATCCAAAAAGCTTGCATCCACGGCTTTGGAAATATAATTACTCAATACTTCTATAACCATAATGAACAAAAATGGAGAAAGAGGATCCCCTTGTCGAACCCCTCTAGAGTTTTGGAAAAAACCATAGGGAGTCCCATTCACCAATACCGAAAAAGAAGGGGTAGAAATACACCAAGAGATCCACTTGCGCTATTTCGCCCCAAAACCCATCCTACCAAGTAGATAAATGAGAAAATGCCAATTGACATGGTCATATGCCTTCTCCAAATCAATTTTAGCCAAAATACCTGGATTTCCGCTTCTAAGTCTAGAATCCACACATTCATTAGCCACAAGAGCCGCATCTACTATTTGTCTTCCACTAATAAAAGCGAATTGTGAAGGAGAAATGAGTTTCCCAATAACTTTAGTGAGTCTCAATGCCAACACCTTAGCAAGAATTTTGTAAACGCTACCAATTAAAGAAATGGGGCGAAAATCACGCACATCCACCACTTCCCCCTTCTTAGGAATGAGAGTGATAAAAGTAGCATTGGACTATTTTCAATCTTAGCTCTTCCATGAAATTCCTCAAAGGCTTTCAATAAATCATCTTTAATAACCCTCCAACATTTTTGAAAAAAATGCAATAGATATACCATCCAGGCTGGGAGCCTTATCACCACAGATAGAATTGAGAGCTTCCAAAACCTCCATTTCATCAAAGTCTCTCTCCAACCAATTCGCTTTCTCTAGATCAAGGGAGTTAAAAGGCATGTCATCGATGAGAGGTCTCCAATCCTCCACTCATAGAAAAGATTTTCATAAAAGTCAACAATATCTTTGGAAAAAATCTCCTCATCATCCACAAGTGATCCATTCACCATTAATTTCCCAATGTAATTACCCTTCTTATGAGCATTAGCCATTCTATGAAAGAACTTAGTGTTTTTACCTCCTTCCTTAAGCCACGAAACTCTAGATTTTTGACGCCAAGTAATCTCCTCCAATCGGGCTAATCTAGCAAACTCCGCTTTTGCCTCCATCCTTCTAGCTTTTTCTTCAACTGACAATTCCACCCTCCCTTTCTTCTCATCTAGAGAATGAATGATGTCCAACACCCTATCTTTGGATTCTCTAATATTACCAAACACTTCCTTGTTCCATATTTTTAAACTTTCCTTCAACGCCTTCAGCTTTTTAGCAAACACAAAGCTAGGAGCACCAGAAAATGCGTAAGAGCCCCCCCAATCATTCACTAGATCAACAAAACCTTCCTCTTCAAGCCACACATTCTCAAAACGGAAGGGACCTTTAGCCAATCTCATAGCTTTACTATCGGGTAATAATGGAATATGGTCGGATAATGGTCTAGGGAGAGCAGATTGTGTAACTCTAGGAAAGTGCTCTTCCTATGAAGGCGAAAAGAGGAATCTATCCAATCTAGAAAGACTAGGGATGTCCCGATTATTCGACCAAGTAAACCAACCCCCTATTATAGGAGGATCAATTAATTCATTTGACTCCACAAAGTCCAAAAATAACCGCATAGCCGAGGAGAGATGATCTCCACCTTTTTTCTCATTAGTGAACCACACAACATTGAAATCTCCCGCCACACACCGAGGGAGAGCCCACTTAGAATAGAAATCTTCCAGTTCTAACTAGCAAGAAGCTCTAAGATTGTCATCATTAGGGCCATAGACCCCTGTAAAAATCCATTGAAAACCATCATCAATATTCTTAAAAACACAGGAGGCAGAGAACATGCCTATACCTTCATCAACCTTAGACAAAACCCTATTATCCCACATAATTAGCACAACCCACACACCCACACCCCCCCCCCCCCCCCGTACCTTGTGCTCCCAACTCTACCCAATTCACAAAATTACCCGCCCAAAGATCTCTGATATGTGGAAGCATGCTTGGTGGTTTAGCTTTCATCCAAAATGTATCGCTTGTTTAAAATTATCCAGACGCTTGCTTTCTACTTCTGATGTATAATCTTTCATTAGAGTTCAAAGTCCAGCTTGTAGAGGTCTATTTACCATATTTTGGTTAACATGGTTTTTATTATTTATCGTAGGAGAGAATTCGTGTGGGCAAGGAACTCCTTGAAGCGAAGCGAATTGAGGAAGAAAATGAAAGAAAACGGTTTGTTGTCATCTAGTACATGTTTTGTATTTTATCTTGTTGTATTTCTGTTCCAATCGAGCTTTATGTGGTGCCAAACGTCTGTTTTTTTTGCATTACTTGAATTATTTTTCCTTTTGGATGATAGATATTTTTTGTGCTTTCACAGCATAATGGCCTTGAGAAAAGCAGAGAAAGAGGAAGAGAAAAGAGCTAGGGAAAAAATTCGTCAGAAATTGGAAGAAGACAAGGTTTTAATTATTTCTGCCATTCTATTTCGTACTACTTATTATGTATTAATCTGCATTGGGCCAAAGTAATTTTTAGTCTAGATCTGTTTTTCATGTAAATGCTCTTCTATGTCAAGGTGATTTCCTTTTTTCCAGATAATAACATTTGCTAATTGCGTATTCTTTGAATAATTCTAAGTGTCAACTCACACTAACAGTACATTATTTTGTTGGCTGTATTAGTTGTGAACCGCTGAATAAGTGGCCTTGCTCACTGCACATGCACCGGATCTACAATGATCATTTGGCAGATTCTGTGTTTTTTTTTTTTTCCGTTTGAATCAGTTGGATAATATTATCTACCAGTATGAGAAGTTTCTTATTCTATAACATTTTGTAAATTAATATTCAGATTACTAGCCAACTGACAAATGATGCAGGACAGCCTCAAGAACAATAAAAGAGAACAAAAAGTAGAGAAAGAAAAGAGAGAAGCTAGAAAGAAACAAGAAAAGAAGCTGAACCCTAGGAGTCGGCACCTAGGGGGTGTTTGGAGTCGGCACCAAATCTTGGAAAAATCCAATTTTAATTCATCATAAACTGCTTCTTAAGAAAATATTGGAGCCCTTAAATGGGGACTCCAATTACATCAAAATTGGAAATTACTTAACCCTAAAGTCTAGAAAATTAAAAAAAGATAATTTTCCATTATTCCATAAATAACATAAAATAAAATAAAAAATTAAATTTGTAGCCTTGGTCTTCAAGTCAATAGGCTGAATTAGACCACCCCGTTGAACCATGTGTCTGATGTCCCCATCAACAAACATTTTTCCTGCTGCATTTAGAGTCTCAATTTTTTATGCTAATGCTCCCAAGTTAGGAAATTGGGAAGGTGTGTTGGGTAGACAGCCAGGGAAAAACCTTTAGCCAGTTCTTTATGTACATAATTTTTAGATCTCCTTCCTTTTTTTTTTTTTTTTTTTTTTTTTCCTTTGAGTGGGTGTGGGTGGTGCTTTAAGTATTTTGAAAAGCTCTTATCAAGTGCTAGAAATTCCGTGGAAGGAATGGGCGGTAAGAATGTTCTGATTTAGTGGATAAGGAACGAATTAACAAGATTGAAAATACGGGAAACATACTCTATTACACAGATATAGACATAGAAATGGAGTTGGAACAGTAGCAGATAGCTAATTGTTTTCTTCAATTTTTTGTGTATTTCTCATGTTGTTTTGACCGTACAGGAGTTTGATAGTTTCTTTTGAGATGCATTCTTTTCTCCATTGTATCTTTTTTGTTGAAAGGGAATGTGATAATAATATTAAGATTTTAATTTTTTTTTTCAGAGAAAGAATTAATATAATTAGTCTGTATGCACAAGATAGCTATGAGTTAAACTGTGTTTTATGGTGCCGAACGTTTGACAATCTGGGACAAACACGTTTTGCATAGGAGGGCAGCTGACTGCAGGATTTGAAGACGACTGGCAATATAAGAAAGGAAAATAAGAAATGTTGATGCATTTGTGAGAAATTAGAGGTGGCATTAATTAAGGACAAGATGATGGAAAGTCCCTTAAGATAGTTTTTCCACTTGCAACGAAGAGTAATGAATGCACTGGTAGTTGAGTGATTTGATTCAAGTTGAAGGTGCCAAAAGGACAAGAGGAAGGCCATGGCCTAAGAACACTAGGAGATCTCATGGCATGGGGCTTTGGAAAGCAATTATGCAAGGGTAAGAAGAATTTTTGGAGGTGATTAGATTTAAGGTAGGAAGGGGGGAATAGGGTGAAATTTTTGAAGGATGTGTGGTGTGGCAACACTTTGCTCATGGAGGAATATCCACAATTATTCGAGATTGCGGTTAACAAGGAAGCATGGGTTAGGGATTATTTTGTGGATGGAGGGGGGGGGGGATGCATTGCAAGTTTGCAACATCATTTTCTGTACGCAATTTAATGATTGGGACGTGGAGAGTGCTTTGACTTTCTTCCACAATTTATATGAATGTAAGATTTCTTCTCAAGGGAATGACACTTTGTTGTGGTGCAAAGATCCTAAAGGTTTATTCTTGGTGAAAATTTTCTATTCTATATTGAACTCCAATGAAGAAGTGTTTCAACCAGCTAATAATATTTGGATTCCTTTGGTTCCCTCAAAAGTTGCTTTCTTTTCTTGGTTGGTGGCCTGAAACAAATGTCTCACTATTGATCTTTTGGTTAGAATGAGGTGGGAGATGCCCAATAGGTGTTTTATATGTAAAGAGGTGGTAGAAATTTGGAATCAAATGGGTATCACCTTCATCTGCTCATGTTACTATTTTGGGTTAGTGGTTTAAAGGGGGCCGGAAAGAAGCTAAGGTGGTGTGGAGAATGGTGCTACATGCACTTTGTTGGTGCATATGGAAAGAAAGCAATTCGAGAACTTTTGAAGTGATGGATAGGAGTCTTGTGGAGCTCAAGTCCATTTTGGTTAAATATCATTTTTGGTGGTTTTGTTGTTAAGGGAGGATGAAATATTTCCTTTTTAGCTTTTATTACTCCCTAAAGTTTTAGTAGGGAGTGGTGGAAGTCTGTTTCCCTCCTTCTGTTTTTGCTTTTTGTTGGCTCCCAGGTTTTGGTTTAGGAAGGCCATTCTTAACACTTGTATATGCCTTACGTACGAGGGTTAGACCGTTTCTTTCTTCATTAATATACATCTTTACTTCATCAGAAAAAAATAAAAAAAGAAAAGAAAAGAGGAAGGCCAATAAAAATTTGGGTTGAGGCGATGAGAGAATCAGAGAAGACACTTTTTGGCATAGAGCTTGGACTCCCATAGGATGTATTGATGTATTCTATTGGAGAATCTTCCTTTTTGCATTATTTGATGCTTTTGGAATGAAGGGCTTGGACTTACCTGGTCCATTTGGGTTGTGGGGTCTATTCTTCTTAGGAATTTAAGGATATTCCTTTGTTTGTTTTGAGAGCGGATTGGAGGGCTGTTTGTTGTTAGTCTTTTCTTTCTTTGATTCTCTCTGTTTCCTAGGTGGACTTCTTGTCCTCCTTTGTACCTTTCTCTCTCAGTAATATTATTTCCTTTTTGTTGCTGATAAAAAAAAAAGGGTTGTGGGGTCTTATATGGACCTAGGTTTTGACTGAAGGGCTTTCTCGTTATCAAAAAAAAAAAAAAAAAAAAAAAAAAATGTACTTTGAAAATTTAGAGTAGAAGTTGGCATTGTTTATATTTGGATAATTGATGCAGTGGGTTTGTTCTATTCTTGTGTAGAGCGGCTTAAGGTGGTGCACACCTATGGTTCTTCAATGGGCCAAGCTGATAGTGACTTCTTTACTAAATAATGTTTGAGTATCGCTTGTACATTTCCTAATTATATAGTCGTAAATAAGTTCTTAATATTCAAAATGAAAAGCAATTATACATGTCTAAAAAGTAAGAAAATGGTATTCACATTAAAGCTTTGGCACGTAACAGAATAGCAGACTCCCAATATGCTCAATTGATGTTTGTAAGAATCTACTTTGCATCACTCATGCATTGATTTCTATTGTAAGTCTGCATCACTTGTGAGTTAATTCCTAGTGTACTCCCAATATGCTCATTTGATGTTTGTAAGAATCTCCTTTGCATCACTTGTGAGTTGATTCATATTGTAGTTGGGTCAAATCTATTTTTCTGATGTTTCACAGGCAGAAAGAAGGCGGAAACTTGGATTGCCACCAGAAGATCCTTCAGCTGCAAAACCTTCTGCACCTGTTGTGGAGGAGAAAAAGGTATGATCTTTACTGAATCAAAATAGGCATGTTGTATGTCACCCAAAATCTGGTCGAAATATGTGTTAAAAAGTATCTCTTCTGGTATCTAAATTGCAGAGCATGTTGCCTGTTAGGCCTGCTACAAAAACAGAGCAAATGAGAGAGTGTCTGCGATCTCTCAAGCACAATCACAAGGTAAATACAATGGTTACTTTATGTAGTTGAACATCAATTGGTCTTGTTTTCTAGGGAGAATGGTTTGTATACGTTCATTAATTGAAGGCTGAAGCAGGAAAATAGGCAACTATTTATTTCATTTCAAAAAATTTTAGATATTGAGTCTCCATCTACTCTTTAACCCACCTCCCTATCTACTTAAAAAATAATATAAAATAAAAAATATAAAAATATAAAAATAAATAAAATGTAAATTTTACATTGTTTCTGGTCTTGAAAAGGGAGAAAAAGGATTACAGAACTTTGGCTCTGACTAAATGGAGTACAAATTATGCATTTTACCACACAAGCATTTCTACCTGGATCTTTACCTTGTTGAGGGCCACAGGTGAGCTACTTGGTGTCTTGTTAGAAGCCTGTATATTTGGTTTGTCAGAATGCAACAACTGTCCAGCTGTCCTAACGATGTAGCCGCCCTACTACCCCAGAGGCCCAGAGAAACCTTCAAATTGTTCATTTACTCCTTGAGAACACCTTATCTATCCTTTTCAGGAATCTGATTTCATGAGCATCAACTCAAGCACCTGAATTGCATAGATTCCTAAAAATTGAGTACATGCCATCAATTCCCCAAAAGAATTGGGCCCTAAATCAGCAGTTCAATGACTGGTGAAGATTCTCTATAAAAACCTATGTTAGTTTTTGTTCTGTCATCATTTTTCGTTAGTATTGGGAAAGTAATTTAAGAATCCATGCTTTGAACAAGCAAACCTTTTGGTCGGGAGCACCATTTTAACGCAAGCATTTATTAAAGTATCTGTTTGAAGGAGCTCACTAAGTACCCTTGTTATATATATATATATATATATATTATGAAGAATTACCCTTGTTTCATATGATGGTTGTCAAAATGCTTATGTGGTGTTCTTCATTATCAGCGTTAGTGAGTGTCGCAACTGAGAAAATCTTGAACAGGGAGGTGATCACCTGAAGGATATGCATGTACTACTGACTATCCATTTCATCTTTTGAAGAATATTGTCAACTCAGTTACTAATTGTAGACAAAGCAATTTATTGTGTATAATGAAGTTGTTGAAGACAACTTTATATATATATATAAGAAAAAAAAAACTTCTTTGATAATAAACACTATCTTACTTTTGTTTTGTTTTGATATGGGAAATAAAGCTAAAATCATGCATGAAACTCAGCAAATCCAGTAAAATCATCCTTATGTAGCTAAAATATGATTAGAAAATTCTACAAATCTTATAAATAATTTATAATTACCATAACTTAAAGCACATTAATGGGCAAACTTAACAAGCTATGCATAAGAATATGATGTTATTTATCCCAAGGATTAAAAAAAAAATAAATAAATAAAACTTCGAAAAAAAGGGAACATGAACACTTAGACCTGAGAGTGAACTTTGTTTTGTTTTTTGTTTTGCTTTGTTTTATTTATTTATTTTATGTTTTTATAAAAATATTTTTGTTTTTAGATTTTTTTTTAGAAGTGTCTTATTTCTCATTCCACTTTTTATGCAAATTTTGAAGTAGTTAGTAGTTATTTAAATTACTTTCAATTCAATACTGCATAGTTGTACTCTATTCAAGTCATTATTTTAATTACCTAGTTCAATAGGAGAGTGTGTTTATATGAGTGAAGCACCCTTGTCAAACATGGGATGTTACATATGTATTTTGTATTATTTGGTGCAATGATAAAAGTCTCAGGTATTCAAGTGCAAGTGCGCAGGTTTCTAGTCTTGACGGCACCACTTTGGGTAAAGAGTATTGAAGGTTAGGACTATATCCAACTCAGCCCTCCTAGGACCCATGCTTGTGGGACCATGTAAAAATGGACGATTAGATTTTTTGGCTGTTTCCTTGTGTCCTAAGATATGGAGATTAGATGAATCTAACCTTGAGAAGTTCACCATAACTCGACACTCATATCTAAGTCTGTCACTTAGGAACTGTTAATTTTGATATTCCCTGGTTCACTGGTTCAACTAGCCTGTTGTTCAATCACCAAGACTGTGACAAAAAGAAAATTGTATGAAGAGTAAAAAAAAAAAAATGAGAAAACCGATAAACTTTGATTAGAACTTCAATACAATATTCTGATGTCATCTAGTAGAGGTATGAAGGGATTGGAGATGATTTAGATTTGAAAAAACGATTCTTTTGGCATTTTAAATGGTTGAACCAGCTGTACTAATGGCTTGTTTACTGTTCAACTGATTGGTCCAGCTTGTTCAATTTGCTAAAAACACTAGGTAGTAGTGTATTTAAATTTTTTGGTTCATCTATGGAATCATATATTTGTTTAATAATTTTATTTTTTATGAGGGGGGCTTTATGAGCTTCACAATGTTTGAACATTGTGCATATTTTACACTAGATCTAATTTAATGTTTTTCAAATAATAGATGTTCTGTTTAGAATGCCGGAATTCAGACCTAGGTACTGAACTCATTTACAAGTGTACATGCAACTTAGAGTTCAGCTTATGAAGGGGCAAGTGTTTTCAAATGATAATTTTTTTTTTTGATAAAGTATTGTATTAAGAACAAAAGGCGTAGCCCAAGTACATGAGACATATACATGTTTTCAAATGATAATTATTGATCCTTTGACGGTTAGCCACTTCCTAAAACCCAACCACTTAACCATGGTTGAGGATTTTCACCTTGAGAGTCTCCTAGGATCATTCTTCTTTGATCAATGATCGATTGGGCTTTCGTTTCACTCAAATCGGAATTAAAATGACCAAGATACGCCTACGGGAGTGCAAAAACATAAAAAACGGGTCCAGAAGAAGCCTAACCTCGGGTGACCGACTAGGCTAGGTCGTCTAGGCCGACTGGGGCCATTTGGTCACTTGAGCCACTTTCCTTTTTTGAGCCCCTTCGAACCCTTTTCTGATTTCTAGATCTTTTGACCTATTTTTTTTGACTCTTGGTGACTTTCCATATAATTTTTTTAGTAATTTTGAGTTACTTCAACCTCAAGAAAGTCTCTAATAACCCTTGGATCAATATTTGAATGATTAATCTCAACCATTGAATTATTAGGTTGATTCCCTATAAATAGGAGCCTCTTTTCAGCACTTAGGGCCTTTTATATGCCTTCAAAACCTAGAGAGAGAGGGAACTACGAATTTGTGAGCTTTGAGAAACTTGAGAGAGTGCTTCAAGAGGATAAAGAGCATCAAGAGGAGAGTTCTACAACACCATTAAGGCAAGGGATCAAGCAAGGAAAGGTTACAACAGGAGTTTAAGTACCTATCTCTCTAGAATTAGCGTTTTATCATGTATTGATGTTGTGATGAAAGCATGCTTAGGATGTTAGTATGAATCGTTTGTGATGATATTTCATGATTCATGATGTTATTTTGATAATATCATTACATGAGTTTGATAAATTATCGCAAACATGAGGGTTATTTCATCCAAGGTACGTTTTCTTCTCTTTTATGTGCTTGATCCAGAGTTTATTGTTTTGAAACATGATTAGTATCTCTTTTCTATGATTTTGCAAGATTGTTAGCATGTTTTTAATAGGTTTTTGCTACTATTTTAGGGTTGCATCATGTTGGCTTACATGTTACGGTTAGGGTTGCATATAGGATTATCATTTTTCTCTCTTTTGATCACAAATAGCATATCTGGAATGCATGTTTGTCACGACCCAAAAATAATAATCCGTGATTAAAAGTAAGAAATCCACTTTAATTAAAGAAAATCATTTGAAAATCACGTGGATGACCTGTGATTTCAATAAGAATTTCGGCATGACCCATTTGTAAATGGGACATTCCATGATAAAAACCTGTTTATTAACATCATAATACCCTGTCATCCATCATTGGTATCATTACATGTATAAAAATACATATAAAAGAAACCTACATAATTAAAATATTGCAAACATTTAAGTTATTACATGTCCGATGCCCATTGGTTGAATAAAAGGGTTTAAATATTACCTCACTTAATACATTGTCATTTGAATTTTCAGTCAAATACATTGCGGGGAAAACCCCTGTGAATGGCTGAATGAAAAAATAAACAACATTGGATAAGCATGGATAAGCAAAAAAATCCAAACAATTATAAATAGAGATGACATACCAAGTTGGAAAGAAACCCAATTAAAATAACAATGAGATACTAGACTATCTGGATTTCTTTTGGCTTTACTAGGAGAATTGTCTAACAAGATTGTTTTTGATTGGTTATAATGAGGATAAAGTTTCGATACATCTTCTAGCACCTTTAAGAACACGGGCTTAGACGCATCTGTCGACTCTATCTTTTGGCATTCATTTTGATCCTATGCAATGAAATTAATTGTGACATAAAAAAAAAAATGAATATGAAGCACACAGAATAGAGGGAAAAATATTTAATAAATACCGTATTTTAGACGTCCAGACGGCAACATCAAACTTCTTCAAGTAGAATTCTAAAAATTTGTCCACAAACTGCCTCTTATAAATAACTGGAGAAGAGAAGTAGTTATAACATCAATTTGTACCCTTTTGATTAGCTCGTATAATATTTGGTCCACTTTTGATCTTTTTCTTAGGGTCGTGAACAATGTCAACAAGCAGTCCGTTTAAATCCAAGATAAGAAGTTTTCTGTAGGAATCACTACAAGGAGTTCTTTTCGGATTATGAGAATGACAAAATCACTACTAGAGCCACATGCTAAAGCAGAATCACCACCAACGCAGCCAGCATAACCACAATTGCAGCCACCACCGGCCCCACCATGATAATGGTCACTGCTATTATCATCCATGACATGTTTTCTCTCCTCGAAATCCACCATTTTACATTTTTTCACTCTTTCATCATCCTTGACATCTTTTTCATTCAACTTTCTTATATTTTCTTTATGTTGTTCGTCCTCCCCCTCGTTCTTTTCCTCATTCACTTTCTCTGCCATCTTTTCCTCCTCCTCCTCCTTGTCCTCTTCTTCTTCATCTCCTCTTCCTTCTTATCTTCCTCTTTCTCTTCCACCTCCTCCCCCTTATCTTCTTCCTCCATATTTTTGTCTTCATGTTCCTTATTGCTCACCACCGATGATTAGTATTTTTCATTGGTAGGAGCCTTCTCCTGCTTCTTTTATCATTTTTTTTTTTTTTTTTTTGAAAAAGGTTTAGTAAGCACTTATGATACGCTTCATTGTTCTTTAATAGCAAATTTAGCAGCTCCCTATCTTTAGAAAGCTTTAAAAGAAACAATAATTAGTAAATCAATAAATAATTAATATAGTAGTTATGTCAACATCATAAGTTTTAATTTGACACTAACTTCATCAGGCATGGTATCAATTTCATCTCTATCATCCTCTTCTTCACTGAGCCCATCCTCTTCCACCGGCTCCTCCAAATGTAAAATCTTTCCTCACCCAACTGTATAAGAAAACATGTGATTAGCGTAAAAATTGAGATAGATAGTTAAATATGAGAAGCATATCCTATGCTTTAAAAATAACTTTAATAAGTTTGTCTTGAACAATCCATGATAGAAAGAGTAGCTTTAGAAAACATATCATAATGATACTGAATATAAATATATACCATGTTTGCTGGCTCCAAGAATTTGTTTTTTTGCAACTCCACTTCATCATGATTGACATTGAGAACTATCTATCTTATCCAATTTTTTTTTGGAAAGCTTGCCAACTATCTTTTTCTAATCAGCTACACTAGGGTGTGTCCAACCGAGAATCCTAGGATAAAGAATTGGGTTTTGAGTTAATCCAATGTCTGGAAAATGCAGGTATGCCCAAATCTGTAATGCTACCAAGCATCCGGGAACAAGCTCCTGTGTGTGACCTACCATCGTTGGGATCCTCTCGTCTACCGTCCTTGAATAAACCGCACTGTCCCATGGATGTTCATTGAACGAATCCAATGATTGATTCCCCTCTAGGCTGACAAATTCCATACTGAGAGAGCTAGAAGGGAGAAGGAATACTCGTAATAGATACAAGAGGTTGAGTTTATTGTAGTCATCCCAATTTTCCTCTGCTTTTGCTTTTGCTAATTGAGATTTTATCTTTGCATCTGTAACAAACTTGTTACTAAAATACTTTTTTGCAAAATCTGTTTCTTCGGAATTCAACTTGGGATGATTGATTGACACTTCAAGTTGAAGAATGCTCGCAACATCCACCTTAGTAAATCTAACTTTGGTGTCACGGAAAGTAAATTCATTCTTCTCTCTAATTTAAAATGTTTGAAAATAAATTCAAATAGATTGTGCGCAATATTAAACCCTCTCAACTCCATCAAATGGCCAAAGCATGTATCTTTGAACAGGTGTTTCTCCTCATCTGTCATATAATGAAACAATGCAACTACCTTTATCGATGCACATTTGGTGGTGAATTTCATCTCTATGGCCAACTGTCCTCCGGAGAAGAAAATCTAGGCACTCCAGTAGCAATTTGCGCCCACTGTATTTTAATTTGGTGCGAATTAAAATTTTAGAGTGGGCGCGGATTGCTGCTAGAGTACCTAGATTTTTTTCTCTGGAGGACGGTTGGCGATAAAGATGAAGTTCACCACCAAATGTTCACCGATAAAGGTAGCTGCATTGTTTCGTGATATGACAGATGAAGAGAAGCACCTGTTCAAAGATACATGCTTTGGCCATTTGATAGAGTTGAGAGGGTTTAATATTGCGCATAATGTGCTTGAATTTATTTTTAAGCATTTTAAATTAGAGAGAATAATGTATTTACTTTTTATGACACCAAAGTCAGATTTACTAAGGTGGATGTTGCGAGTATTCTTCAACTTGAAGTGTCAATCGATCCTTCCAAGTTGAATTATGAAGAAACAGATTTTGTAAAGAAGTATTTTAGTAACAAGTTTGCTACAGATGTAAAGATAAAATCCCAATTAGCAAAAACAAAGACAAAGGAAAATTGGGATGATTGCAACAAGCTCAACCTCTTGTATTTATTACGGGTATTCCTTCTCCTTTCTAGATCTCTTAGAATGGAATACGTTAGCCTTGTGGGGAAGCAATCATTGGATTTGTTCAATGAACACCCATGGGGCAGTGCGGTTTATTCAATGATTGTGGACGAGGGGATCCCAACTATGGTAGGTCACACACAAGAGCTTGTTCCCGGATGCTTGTCAGCATTACAGATTTGGGTATATTTGCATTTTCCAAACATTGGATCAAACTCAAAACCTAGTTCTCTATCCTAGGATTCTCAGCTAGACACCCCTAGTGTAGCTGATTTGAAAAAGATAGTTGGCAAGCTTTCCCAAAAAAAAAAAAAAAAAAAAAAAAAAAAATGATGAGGTGGAGTTGCAAAAAAACGAATTCGCGGAGCCGGCAAACATGGTAAATATTTATATTCAGTACCATTATGATATGTTTTCTAAAGCTACTCTTTCTATCATGGACTGTTCATAAAAAACTTATAAAAGTTACTTTTAAAGCATAGGATAGGCTTCTTTTATTTAACTATCTATCTCAATTTTTAAGCAAATCACACTTTTTTTTTATGCAGTTGGGTGAGGAAAGACTTTTACATTTGGAGTAGTCGGTGAAAGAGGATGAGTTGAGTGAAAAAGAGAATGATAGAGAGAAATTGATACCATACTTTATGAAGTAAGTGTTAAATTAAAACTTATGATGTTGACATAACTACTATATTAATTATTTATTGATTTACTAATTATTGTTTATTTTAAAGCTTTCTAAGGATAGGGAGATGCTAAAGGTTAGCTTTGGGTAAGATTTTGGAGAGGAATGTTGCTCTTACTGGAAAGTGGTTATGGAGGTTTCCTTTAGAAAGTGGCTCTTTATGGTATGCATTATTAGGAGTAAGTATGGTTTGCAGGGTAATAGATGGGATTCTCAAGCAGGACCTAGGACTTTGGCTAGATGCTCATGGAAATTTATTTCTCAGGGGTTGGATGGCTCTTTGGAGCATATCTCTCTATTTGTTGGGAATGGGGAGAGAGTTCGTTTTTGAAAAGATGCTTGGAGGGGAGGTGTCTCATTTGCTTCTTTATTCCCTTCGTTATATAGGCTTTCTTTGTCTCACAATTTCCCTATTTCTTCCTTGGTTTCTGGTGATTCTAATGGTATTTGTTGGGATTTCAATTTCTTTCGTAATCTCAATGATAGAGAGTGTGTGGAATTGTTAGATTTGTTATCTTTACTTTACTAGATGGTTTTTCTTTGAATGTATCTTCTCCAGATAGGCAGGTGTAGATTGTGGATTCTTCAGGGTTGCTTTCTTGTAAGTCATATTTTGAGAAGTTGGTTGTAGTTCCTAATATCTCTTCTTTTAATTTTTCGTAGTTGATTTGGAAGTCGAGGGTGCCCCTTAAAGTTTGTGTTTTTATGTGGACTGTGGTTCTCAAGAAAGTTAATACTAATGATGTGCTTCAAAGAAGGAGGCCCTCCTTTTATCTTTGTCCGCAATGGTGTGTTTTGTGTAGGGATGGGGCGGAGAGCATTGATCATATTTTTCTTTTATGTCCTGTAGCTAGATGGTTGTGGCAAAAGCTTTTTTCTATTGCTGGTGAATGTTTGGTATTGCCGAGTTTTGTGGAGAGTTTGCTTGAGATCCACCTTTGGGGCCTTGGTAGAGGAAAGAAGGCTTGGATTATCTAGCGCAGGGCCTTTTTTGCTATTTTTTTGGGTTATTTGGATCGAAAGGAATGTAAGGATTTGAGGATAGAGAGTCTTCCTTGGTCTTTTTATGGGATAGGGTGCATTTTTTGGGCTCATGCTTCTAAGGAATTTGGCGATATTCCATTGTTTGTTTTAAAGTCAGATTGGAGGGTGGTTTGTCGTTGATTATCTTTTTGGTTTTTTGGTTATTTTGCTTTGATCACTTAGGTGGACGTCTTGTCCTCCTTTTGTACATCTTTCCTTTTCTTCTAATAATATTTCTTTGTTGCCAATTTAAAAAAAAGAAAAAAGAAAAAAAAAGAACAAAAAAATTGCTGTTAAAGAACAATGAAGTGTATCGTAAGTGCTTACTAAACTTAAAAAAAAGAATGATAAAAGAAGCAGGGAAGAAGGCTCCTACCAATGAAAATACCAATCATCGGTGGTGAGCAATAAGGAGCATGAAGAGAAAAATATGGAGGAAGAAGATAAGGGGGGTGGAGGAGGAAGATAACAAGGAGGAGGAAAAGATAGAAGAGGAAGAGAATGAGGGGGAGGATGAACAACACAAAGAAAATAAAAGAAGTCGATTAAAAAAGATGTAAAGGAAGATGAGCGAGTAAAAAAAATGTGAAATGGTGGATTTCGAGGAGAGCATACATGACATTGTAGATACCCCATTTTGTACTGATTGTAATCTTGAGTCCTCGGCCCCAATGATGAATTTAATGAGATTATTCATGAATTTACCTTGAATGATTAGTGTGAATCACACCTTGGGATAATTGGTTTAAATGAAAAGAATTTGTTTTCTTAAAATCTATTTTTCCACGCACGTCACTGGCATGCGTACGGATGTGATGTGTGCGTACACTCACATAATGCACACCTATGTGCGTTAGTAGCAATTTTCCTAATTTTAAGATTTGGTAAAATCTCTTTCCTTTTAGGATTAGAATACTTTTTCTTGAATGGAATGTTATTTTTTATTATTTTCCAAACAAAACCTAGTTCAAAAAGGAAAGGGGAAAACCTTAGTTTTCTTATATAAATACTATCTTATTGATGAGAGAAGGGAAGGAACGAAAGGAGCTGAAATTCGTCATAAATCGGCATGAGTTTTCTAAAAACCGGTCGGAGTGCTTTAATTTTAACTTTTGACTTCGAACTTGGAATTTGAAATTTGTCTCTTTAGAAAGATATTTCAATTCTCTACAACTTTGGATTTCACGAGTTGTCTGATTTCAACATTTTCACACTTAACAACTCGATGGAAGTTACTATTGTTGCGAAGTGACGAAAATCACTTTTCTTTTCTTTTGCTTCCTCTTTCATTTTCTTTTTCCCTTCGTGGTCGAGAGAAGTTTGATCTCTTTGCTGTGGTAACACTTTGACAAAAAGGAGGATTCGTGTTGGTTTGATTCAACCCCAAGACCTAAGGGGCATGGTTAGTATAAACTCTATTTTTCTTCACGGTTAAGGTAAGATATTATTTCTTTTATCTATTTAGACTCATATTTTTGTTAGGATTTCCTATGCATGATGATATGTCAATTTAAATTATTTTATCATATATTCATGCATTAGATTTAGGCTTGTTGTGTGTGTAAATTAGTTCTATAGAGTATTGGGTGATAAGAATAGTTGTTTGATTAACGCTGTGTTGTTGGTGGAATAAGTGTACGCATAAGTGATTATGCAGACACCTAACTCTTTTGTGTGTATGCGTATTTGAGTTATGTGTACGTATATTAGGTATATATGTACGTGTATTTTGATCCGACAGGTTATGCATGATTCTTAAATGTTAGTTGTTTTGTTTACTGCTTTATTCATTTTTCATCTTTGTGTGTGCGCGTTTAAATTGTTGCATGCTCTAGGATAATCTCAAATACATTAAGATATTAAATATGGCCAATGGATACATAGTGGGGGCCGGTCTAGTGATCGGGTGACGTCGGGTGCCTAACACTTTTTTGACGGCGTATCCTAACTCCGAAACTTCTCTGGTTATGATGAGTTAGACCTTTGTAAAGGGTCAAAGTTGGTTCCCGAGCCAGTCTGGGTGGTGACTCCTCTCCGCACTAATCCTCCAGGGTTAGTGGCGTATTCTCGAGTCGCATGGTTTAGGACGCGGCGCTCACAGTGGTGACTCCACTCGGGATAGAGAGCTAGATCTCATAGTATTCTTGACCATATTTTATGTTTTAATTTGATTGAGAGAACCAAAAAATTGCACACATGCGCGTTTGGCCTTTGTTTACACCCTGGTGACATTTTCGTGAGGATTCCCGAATTCCACTCGTTTATATGGGTAATCTGCAACCTACATCATCAACCCATAGCCTTTGCCGCTAGCCTATAATTAGCTATTGTGTACATTAACGGATTGCTCATTGAGCATCCTAGCTTGGGTGACTGTAGATTTTAATCATATTCTTCTTTTATATAATATCATGCATATTTAGGATTAATAGGATTTATAATTTGTTTTGTTATTCGATAATTATTTTTTAGTTATTTGTTCACATGTGTTTATTTATTGCATTCTCACCCTTCAATGGTGAGAGTGTATATAGGCTTAGCAAATAATTTCTTTATTTCTGTATTTTATCTCTTTATTTCTTTATGCATGAATTGATGAATAAAAAGGTTGACATTGTTCTGTCTAGATTCGAGAATTAATGCCAATGAGTTGCATACACATCCTACCTCTACCTCTGGTAGACAAATTGTTTGTTTGTTACTATTTGTTTTGATTTTATTCCTGATTTTTTCTAATATCTGGTTGGTCTTCTGTATCTTATGTTTTTTGTTTTCTGACATATTGTAAATTCCCTTTCTATTTTATATATTTACTATTCAATTATTGTCGTGTGTCATTATTTATTTGCATGATTTAGGATTGAATTTAGTTGAATACCTAATTAATTAAAGCCAATAATTATGTGTGGGGGCTGGTTTCAACCAGTTATTGGGTGCCTTACATTTTCCCCGTGAAGTACCATAGATCTGAATTGAGATATTCTCTGGTTATGACGAGTTAGACCCTGTT
This sequence comes from Liquidambar formosana, assembly GCA_039720395.1. Lineage (NCBI taxonomy): Eukaryota > Viridiplantae > Streptophyta > Magnoliopsida > Saxifragales > Altingiaceae > Liquidambar > Liquidambar formosana. Next base: position 24,863,548 of record CM077822.1, read on the forward strand.
AGGGTTAATTATTTCCCGAAGCTAAATTGGGTGGCGATTCTTCTCCGCGCTAGCGCTCGTTGGTTAGTTAGTGTATTCTTGAGCCGCGTGGTTTAGGATGTGGTGCTCACATAGCGAGCGTTTTCCTTTTTATTTTTCATCCAATTTAGACCATTTAGACCAGTGTGATATTCACCCACTAACAACCCCATCAGCGTCTCCAAAAGATTATTTTCACCCTCATCATCATATTTTCTACGTGGCATTGAACTGAGGCCTTTTTTCACAACATGGAAAACATTAATAAAGTGAATTGAGGCCTTTTTTCGGTGTCGGTCAAATTTGAGAGCTCCAATAATGAGGTATGGTGGCTTTCGGGGATTTATGGCCCAAATAGACCGAGAGAAAGGAGAGAGTTTTGGATTGAGCTCTTTAGTCTTTATGGGTTGTGTGGTCCTAATTGGGTTTTGGGGGGTGATTTTAATGTTATTAGGTATATAGTTGAGAAGTTTGGGGTTGCTAGAACTACTAGGAGCATGAGGGACTTTAATTATTTCATTAGGGAGTGCGCCTTAAGGGATCTTCCTTTGAATAATGCCAAGTTCATGTGGTCTAATCAATAGGAAAATTTAGTATGCAGCAGGATAGATCGTTTTTTATTCTCTTTGGATTGGGAGGAGTTGTTTCCACATGCGAGGCAGGTGGCTTTGCCAAGGGTTATTTCTGATCATTGACCAATTTTGTTGGATAGTGAATGGTTCTCATGGGGTCCTTCCCCATTTAGATTTGAGAATATGTGGTTGGAACATCATTTATTTAGGAAGAATTTCGAGGAATGGTGGAAGGATTGTCAGGTTGTTGGGTGGGAAGGTTTTAAATTTATGAGAAGGTTGAAGATGATAAAACAAAATATTAAAGTGTGGAATAAAGAGGTTTTTGGTGATATTAGGGTGATAAAGGATTCTGTTTCAAAGAGAATTGAGGAGTTGGATCTTTTGGAGGAAGGGAATCTTGTTAATGATACTCAACTTTTGGAAAGGAAAGAGTTGATGGAAAGGTTAGAAGAGGTAATTTTTAAAGAGGAAATTTCATGGGCTCAAAAAGCAAAAATTAAATGGTTGAAAGAGGGAGATAGTAACACTAGATTTTTTCATAGGGTGGCCAATGGTAGTAGAAAGAGGAGGAAGATTAATAAGTTGGAAGTGGATGGGGGTTTAGTGATAGATAATGAAGAAGAAATTGTTAATGAGATTTTCAAGTTTTTTTCTTCTCTTTATTGTTCCAGTGAGAGGGAGAAGCCGGGATTAGAAGGTTTGTGTTGGTCTTCTATTGGGGTTAGTAGTGCAAAGAGATTGGATAGACCTTTTGCGTTACAAGAAATAAAGGAGGCGGTTTTTGATTGTTGTAGGGACAAGACTCCTGGTCCTGATGGGTTCACTATGGCGGTATTTCAGGATTGTTGGGATGTGGTTAAGGATGATCTTTTGAAGGTGTTTCTAGAATTTTTTGAAACTGGAGTTGTTAATCCATGCACTAATGCTACATTTATTTGTTTGTTTCCTAAGAAAAGTGAGTCTATGAAGATTAAAGATTTTAGGCCTATCAGTTTAGTTTCATCTTTGTATAAAATTTTGGCCAAAGTTGTCTATTAGATTGAGAGAGGTGTTGTCTGAAACTATCTTAGGAACTCAATGTGCTTTTGTGAAAGGGAGGCAAATTTTGGATTTGTCATTGATAGCTAATGAATCAGTTGAGGAGTATAGGATTAAGAAAAAGGAAGGGTTATTGTTCAAGATTGATTTTGAGAAGGCATATGATTATGTGGATTGGGAATTTCTGGATTTTGTTCTATACAAAAAGGGTTTTGGTGAAAGATGGAGGAAATGGATCAATGGATGTTTATCTTCTGTAAATTTCTCGGTGATTATTAATGGGAAATCCAGGGCCTCTTTTAAGGCTTCTAGGGGTTTGAGACAAGCGGATCCTTTATCTCCCTTTTTGTTCACTTTAGTTGTGGATGTCTTGGAAATGAGGATAAGTTTCTAAATTTTCAGGGTATTTTATAGGTATTTGAGTTGACTTCGGGACTTAAAGTTAATTTGGGTAAGTCTGCTTTAGTGGGGATTAATTGTGAGGATGGTAAGATTCAGAGGTTAGCTGAGAAAATGGGTTGTTTGGTTGGTGAGTGGCCTTTTACTTATTTAGGTTTGCCTTTGGGAGGGAATTCTTACTCTGAGTCTTTTTGGAGTCCGGTTATAGACAAAGTTAGGAAAAGGTTGGATGGGTGGAAGAAAGCTTTAATTTCTTAGGGGGGGAGGTTGGTTCTAATTCAATATGTTTTATCTAGCATTCCCATTTATTATTTGTCTCTCTTTAGGGTTCTTGTTAAGGTGGCATTGTGTTTAGAGAAGATGATGAGGGATTTCTTATGGAAAGGGAGTGGGGAGGGTAAGAGGGATCATTTGGTTAAGTGGGATGTTGTTTCTAGACCGAAGTCTCAGGGGGGATTGGCTTTGGGAAATATAGTGAAAAGGAATGTTGCTTTAACTAGTAAGTAGCTTTGAAGGTTTCCTCTTGAGATTGATTCTTTATGGCATGCTATTATTAAAAGTAAGTATGGTGTGATGCTTAATGGATGGGATGCTCAGCCGAGTTCTAAGATTTATGCCAGGTGTCCTTAGAAATTCATTTCATATGGGCTGGATGGTTTCTTGGAGTTGACTTCTTTGTCTGTAGGGAAAGGGGATAGGGTGCGATTTTGGGAGGATCTTTGGAGGGGTGATTCCCTGTTTTGTTCTTTGTTTCCTTGTTTGTATAGACTTTCTTTGTCTCATAATGTTTCTATTTCTTTCATGGTTTCTTCAGATGTTCATTCTTATGGGTGGGACTTTAAATTTTTTCGGAATCTTAATGATAGGGAGAGTTTAGAGCTTTCATCTTTATTGGTGTTATTGGAAGGTTTTGTTTTGAGGGCAGGTTCCAGATTGGAGGATTTGGTTTGCTGATTCCTCTGGGGTCTTTTCTTGCAAATCCTATTTTTAAAAATTGATTGAGTGTCCACATATATCGTCTTTTTTCCCTTCTGCTCTCATTTGGAAGGCGTGTGTGCCTCTCAAAGTTAAAGTGTTTGTTTGAACAGTAGCTCTTAAGAGAATTAACACTAATGATGTGTATCAAAGAAGGAGGCCTTCTATTTGTTTGCAGCCGCAGTGGTGTGTTATGTGTAAAGGAGCTGGGGAGAGTATTGATCATCTCTTTTTGCATTGCCCTGTGGCTAGTTGGGTATGGAATAAACTCCTTTCTTGTAGTGATGAGCTTTAGGTGGTCTCGGACTGTGTTAGGAGGGTGTTTGAGATTGATTTTTGGGGTTTTGGTAAGGGCAGGAAGGCTGGAACCCTTTGGAGGTGTGCTTTTATGGCCATGTTTTGGGTCATTTGGCTTGAGAGAAATGTAATGATTTTTGAAGATAAGGAGACTTCTTTGACTCATTTGTGGGATAGGGTGCATTTCCTTGCCTCGTTTTGGGCTCATTCTTGTAAAGAGTTTGCGGATATTCCTTTATTTATTTAGAAAACTGATTGGAGGGTTGTTTGTTTATAACTTTTTGGTTTTCTTTTGCTTTCTTTGGTTGGTTTTTCTGTTGTTTTTGGTGGACTCCTTGTCCTCCTATTGTAATTTCTTTGCTGTTATTATATCAATAATATATTTCTGTTGTTGATAAAAAAAAAAAAAATCTTTTCATCTTGAATTGTCAATGGTTCAATCTTCTAACACATGAATCTTTTTGCACATGCCCCTTACATGGATAATGACGTGGCTGTACCTCTAAAGGTTGCCTACATACCCAAAAGGGATCAAGCCTTACATAGTTCATCGATACTTGAATAACTTCAATCAATCATAGAGTACTTTTATTTGGATTGCAATGTAGGCTTAGGGTTCTAGGCTTGAGAAAGGAAGGAAATTAAAAGCTCAAAATTGATTTCAATGGTTTCCTATTTGTCAAGGATTACTTCACTTCACTATCTAACTTGGCACTTCATTTTCTATCTCGCTCTGGCATCTTTTTTTCTTTTTTTCTCTCTTTTGGACAGCATGCGTAACTTATTTGTAGAAATTTTACAAAAAAAATGTCAGACCCAGTGGGCACCACATGCTACCCCACGCACTAGGAGAGTGAGGCCCACTCTCGGCGCATGTGCCCTACTCTCCTTCCCCAAATTTTTTTACGATTTTCTGATTTTTCTGGTTTTTCTTTATTTCTGACCCAAAACTTCAAACATTCATAGAAACTTCATTTCTTAACGAAATTGAGTGATTCAAAAGGCCACAGAGAGCTTGAAGTGTCTAGTTTTCATGAAAAATACACATTGGCCATAAATTGTTCTAGAAAAATTGAAATTTTAATTCAAAGGTTCTATTCAAAACCCTAACCCGAAACTTCAAAAATTTAATTCTCCTTCTATACTGAACCATATGCTACCAAATTTGATATGCCATATCTTCATGATATAAAGAATATTTATTAAAAAAATTTAGAGTCTAATATATATTACAGAGAGAGAATTAAATGACTGAATGTCAAAACCTCCACGAAAGCTAAATTGAAGCTTTTAAAAATTAAAAATTCATAATCTATGCTATGAATTAATTCACGAAATTAATACATAACATGTTTTGGATGATGACTTACCTAAGCCCTCAAAGATTATGAATTGAGAACGTTTGAATCATAAGTTTTAATATCAATTTTCTCTCTCCTTTTTTTCTTTCTCTTTCTTCTCCTTTTTGCTAAACAGCATGGCTGCACCTCCTTGCCTCTATGTATACTAAAATCCTATTCAATCCCATCAATTTTTCAACTGACACTGATACTTTAACCATGTAAATTTCCTATTTTCAAAATTTAAAATTTTTGACATTTGTAATGTAAATTGATGAATAAGCAATTAATTACAGAATTGTGACACCTAATACAGCCCAAAATAAAATAATAATATTGTAGACACCCCATTTTCATCCCATAATGTTCCCTTGGTGTTTTTGTGGAGTTTGGTTAAGTCTTTGATAAGACTTATGGCCTTTGAGCTCCAATGAATATGTTCGCCCTTTTAACCCTTTTGTTAGGGGCTATTATCATGTGTCTCTTTTTTTGTTGTTTTTGAGTATTTTCTTTTGCATTGAGTTCTTAGGTATGTCTATGAGTTTTGGTTCCAATCTGAGTAAGTTTCGATGGTTAGTAAAACTTTTGCGACTTAAAGGGCACTTTCGTCCTTTTGCTTGTATAATATCCAATTGACCTCGGAATTCATCCCGATCCCAAATTGTTTTATCATGATCATATTGACATTTAGAGTCTATTTTTAGGTTCAATTTTTGAGATTGATTTTGGCTCATAATGGTTCCAATTGGCTAATTGACCCTTTTTCGATTCTCTTAAAGTTCACTTATGGTTCACACTTGGATTTTCAACCAAATAAACACCATTTACATTTCTTAAAGCCTAATTTTATGTTGGAATATGTTTCTTGAAGTCTCATATTGATTAATGAGAATTGCTTCAACCCGAGATTAAAACTCTTGGTCAAAATTGCTTTCTATTGTTACAGTTTGGAGTTTAATTCTTCCTTCGAAAATTGAAATGAATGGTCTTGATTACATCTTGTAAGAAATTACAAACAATGTGTGCGCCATAGTTCAACATTGATCGAAACTCAATTTTTTTCCTCATTTTGCAAACTAATCCTGTTTGTTATAATCTGTTAAAGTTTCATAAAGCCTTCAAGTGACATTCAGTGACCTCATTATTGTTTAATCTCCATGGGATCAGGATGACGATGCCAGAGTGAAGAGAGCATTCCAGACTCTTCTTACTTATGTAGGGAATGCTGCCAAGAATTCTAATGAGGAGAAATTCAGAAAAATTAGACTTACTAATCCATCCTTTCAGGTAAGAGACTCTTGTGCAGATCATTTTAATGTCATATGTTGCACAGATACATAGATATTAGTTTAGAATGCCATCATAGCCATTCATGATTGGGCACCCAGCCACCCACATTTCACATTCTTAGTTGCTCTTAGCCAAACATTGGCTGATTGGACTGTCCTGGGCACACCATTCTTTTGTAAGATCGGAAAAATCATGGCATGTAAAAATGTATATTTTATTTAGCCATTCAACTGAACAAGGTTACTAACAAACTGTGCTGAACAGTTAGCTGTCTTTGAAATTATTGCTTTGTGCACATACCTGACACCCTGAAATTTTTTTGGGGTCATTTTTTAGTTTCTGTTCTTGTTTTTGTGTGTGGGGTCATGCTTCGTTGTGCTTAACAGGAGAGAGTTGGTGGATTGAGAGGTGGCATTGAGTTTCTTGAGCTGTGTGGCTTTGAGAAAATTGAAGGGGGCGAATTCTTGTTTTTGCCAAAGGACAAGGTTGACATGGCAGTGCTGAATTCGGCTGGGTCGGAGCTAAACTCTGCAATAAATAATCCCTTCTTTGGAGTTCTCTAAGTTAAAAGAAATTAGCCTTTGTAAAAAACGGTACTTTTTATAAGAGATTTATTTTTTGCTTCCTTGGAGATACACATTTGGGTCTGTTGATTATGAGTAATAATAGCTATATATGAATTTGACATATGGATGGAAATGGTGGCATCTTTGTAACTTGAATCAAGCTGGATAATTCAATTTTTTCAGAACCGTCTATACTAAATTTGTTTCTCCTTCTGTGGACTTGGTATTGTATGAGGGCATGTTTGGACATCCTTCGGATATTTTATTGACTTGTCAAAACTGACAGGATACTGTCATTTGTGATGAAAGCTCTAATATTTTTTAGTTTTGTAAACTCATTCTAGATGATGGATTTGTATCTTAAAATACTATGTTAACCTGGGATAGCATAATTCAATGTCCATGTGTTGTCTAAACCTGTCCTTAATGTAATGGCAAACTTGTAAGAGGTGGTGGATTCCATTTAGTAGGTAAACAGTACAAGAAATCATCCCTCCTGTGTTTTGGCTCACCATGAGCAAGGGAAAGGAAGAGAAAAGGGTGAAAATTGTTTTAAAATTGGATTCCTTTTTTCAAAATATTTTTTTCTAACTTTCTTCTTTCCTTTCCTTCCACTTTTTTGATATCCAAACAGTGGCTTTGGAAATCATTTGCAGAGCCTGATTGCAATTGTCTTGCTAAACCTCATCTAATTAATCAAAGCTAATTTTTGTTTAATTCTACCCATTAGATGGTGGGTTTGGGTGGTTAGTCTAAAATGGACTTGCAATCCAATAGAACACTAGCTCATGGGTGGCAATAGTTCTCTATTGAATACAAAGCATGGTCGCGCTCATCTTTAGTGTTTTATTTATTTAAAAATTGATGGAATTTTCTTTTTTATTTTATTTTGTTTGCTCAACTTTAGTTTGAACTTTGAAGGGGGAAAATGTCTCAAAAAACACCCCCACCAAACAACACCAAAAGAAAGGGTAATAATAAAAGGGAAATACTAGTTAGTACCACACTGTCCTTCAAATCTTGCCCTATTACGTGGATTTAGTGTAGTTTCAATTTTTAGGATTTAATCATATAAGTGGGTTCTACAATTTTACACTCTATTCTCTTAGTAGGGTAAAATTTGTGGGGGTAAAGTGTGCGGCTAACTAGCATCATAATAATATAACCGTAAAATTTGAAGAAGAATATATCTTGGTTTTACTGATAAGGACAAAGATGTAGACTATTTCTTTATTTTGATTGTTCCTTATTATATTATATTATATTTTTTATCTAAAGAGAAAATATTAATGGAACTGGTAAGAAAACATATTAACATAATTGTTCTTTTAATTATTAATTGTGATCGTGGCTTCCAAAATTTTTGATTGGTTGCTTGGCACACGAACTTTCAATGATGGACCTTATTTGGGTATGAGAACTACAATGCAGACAACCATTTTGGCCCCATCGTTCCTTGCAGTCCATTCATGGCACGCGCCGGCCTCCTAATATTGATCAATGGAGCACTTTCCACACTCTCCCCTGAAGAACCTCTATCTCTAATACTGAAGATTTTCTTTGTCCAGAGACAGAAAAACCTACCTGTCCCTTGTCTTTTTGATCCCCTAGCCTGCTCTTAATTTTCACCAGACACTGGAATATGTAGCTGAGAAGCATGGTGGTAGAGTTCAGCTTGCCAAGGTATACTATGATGGCTTGAGCCAATGTCCTGAAGAAAATTTTGGTGGTTGAATTGTGGCCTTATTGCAAGCATGAAGCAGTGCAATGACTTCTTTTTCCTGGGCACAAAACAAATCTCCATTGGCCAAGTTGGTAAAACATCTATCACAAAATAAACAAATAATAATATAGCGGTGATACCCAGGACGAATAGGGGCGACTGACATGCTAGTTTTCAATTCACCAATACACAAAAATAGCCCTTAAAGAATCTCGCACATCCACACCAACAAGACTAAAAACCCACTATCCAATTTGTATTGAATACCTAACTGAAAATCACACTCAAAATCAAAAAGCAAGAATTGCGCTCAATATAAAAAGAACAATCTTTATTTTGAAAATTCAAGTAAAAACTAGAAAAGGAAAGAAATTCAAAGCAAAATCAAGATAAAATTGGCAAACTAAAAATCGAGATAAACTCGTTAAACATACCTTGATGCAATTAGATAAAAAAAAAAAAAAAAAAAAAAAAAAATGAAGAAGAAGAAGATCCAACCAGTAGGGTGAAATTTTTGAAAAAAATTATATAGAAATTATCTAGAACTATCTATAAATAAAAGATAATTATCTTGAAAAATCAATATAATTTATCCTTAAAAACACAATAAATATCTTGATCTAAATGACACAAGAAGTAGCCAAAAAAAAAGAAAAAAAGAAGGAAGATGAAGAAGAACTAGGCAAATCAACTATCACAACCCATCAAGAATGAGGTGAAGCCACTGTAGAAATCATACCCATGAAGGGCAGGTCGTGGTTGAAGTCACACTGCACAAATTGCACCCCTAGCCTTCATACTATAAGATCTGGCCATGCATGAACACATTTGAGGAAGAGAAAGAAAGAGTTGCAATCGTTGGAGCTTTAATGGTGCTAGGATTTTTGCGTATTTGATGGTGAGTCCCTTTACTGTGTGTGTTGTGGTGAGTAGAAGGGAGACAGAGAGTATTGATGGTGAGTCCCTTTACTGTGTGTGTTGTGGTGAGTAGAAGGGAGACAGAGAGATAGATTTGTAGAAGAAGGGGATGGGTTCTATCTTATGAAGAGAGAAAGAGGGGTTCGTACAAGGAGATTAGCCGGGGGGGGGGGGGGGGGGGGGGATTTTTGCAGGTAAGATTGTGCGTGTTTTATGTTGAGTGGTAATTTTGTATTTTTGCATTTTTGGTCCAGGAATCAGTCTCATGGGCTCCTCTCAACAATGATTTTCCATAATAATAATACTTCGCTATATGATTTTGAGCATTAGATTGGTTGGTTTCACTACCTATGCCTCCATGGCCAAGGGCCACCGTCCAAGTTTTTCTGATTGTTTACCCACTCAAGTGGGTGGTGGCCTTACTTGATATGTGGAAATGCGGCAAGGGTAGAGGTACATGGCGGGTTACACTGGCCCAATTTTTTTTTACTTCTATAAATATTGTGGGCTTTAGTCTTAGCCTAGGTGATACAAAAATTGAAAGAGGTTTTAGCCCAGAAGAGCCTTTCTAAGTTGAGTGCAGTTATTAAAACCCCATGCCATGTTTGTTTGGTTAGAATAGAATGGATGGGTGAAATGGAATCTCATTCCAATTTATTCCAAACAACATGTTTAAATGAGGTAATGAAATGGGAATAAAATCAAACAGTAATAGTGAATTATAATTATATTCATTTTGCAATGTTTATTTCAATCTCATTTCATTTGAGATTATTTTGAGCATGGAATCAAATTCCATCCCACCCATTCCATTCCAACCAAACAAACATGGCCTCAATGTTATTTTCACATCTCACATTTTAATTTTTAAGATTTTATAAAAAAAATATAATTTTTTATTTATTTATGAAATTAGGTCAAGTAGTGCACTAGAAAACATAATTTTGAACAACTTTGCACAAAAAAAGTTTTTCCAAAATCTGTCAAATTGTTTGGCCATCCATTTATAGTTTTTGTTTCATTTTTAACCAAAAAGTCTACTTATATAAACAATAAATTTCGGATTTTTTTTTTTTTGGCAAAATTGTTAAAAATGATGTTTTTTAGTGGACTTCGCAGCTAGTTTTTAGTTTTTCACAAAAACGTTTTATATTTTATACAAAACATTAAAAAATAAAATAAGTGGGGTGTGCAAATAACATTGAGGGGCTTTTTGTACTTTGGTTACTAGGGCTTTTGTTGAAGTTTGTGCTCGAGGAGATTTGTTAGCTTCCTGTATTTCCTTTTTGTTCTATTTTGTGGTTAGTCACTTTATGGTAGGATGCCTAGACCTCTTTGCATCCTTCTATTTTACTATTAATAAAATTTATATTGTTGATTGTTAAAAAAATAAAAAACTGAACCCATTAAAAAAATTTATTAATTAGCTTTCTTTGCATCTTGGTTCATTCAACTTATAAAATTACTGATTAGGTTGGAACTTATTTTTCAGAAGAACCAACTAAACCTAAGGGAATTAAATTAAATTATCTAAGCATATAGATACATTATAGTTCATAATTGCTCTCAAGGTTTGTGTGTGATGTAAAATAGCTTAATAGTCCAAAATAAAATTGAGAGTTGGTATTTGCCCATTTACGATGAATAGCCCACAAGCACGAAATGACTCAACTCAAAAAAGCCCTAATCCCAACTACTTGGTGAGTCTGTCTGTATGTTTTACATCGTCTACCCACCATAGTCCTTGTCCTTCATTTGGGCTTGGGACCAGCTTTGTGAAATATATGACAATAAACACAACATAAGGGAACGGCTATTGCAACCCCACTTTCTTATTACCCCACCCCCCATTTTTTAGGTTTTTAAAATTTTATGCAAAATATAAAAAGTTTTTATGAAAACGGGCCATGATGTCCACTAGAAAACATCATTTTGAACAATTTTGTAAAAGAAAATTTTTCCTAAATCTATCGTTTAAATATACTTTTTAACCATTTATAGCTTTTATTTCATTTTTTGCCAAAAAGTCTACCTAAACAATAAATTTTGGAAAAACTTTTTTCTACAAAGTTGTTCAAAATGATGTTTTCTAGTAGACCAAGCGATCGATTTTTGCAAAAACCTTTTATATTTTTCATGAAATCTTAAAAACCAAAAGAAGAGGGGTGGGCTTATAAGAATGAGGGGTTGCAATAGCCGTTCCCTAAAAATCTTGGGCTTACCCTAGGTCCTCACTAAACTTTTAGTGTCTCATGCTAATACTTTAGGTTATTAATGCATACTGATCAAACACTAGTTATTACTCTAGGTCACTAAGGCACACATGACCATTTTGGAAGCCATTTTCACTAGTCCACACTGCTTGTAAGCCCTTTATTTATGAGTTTATCATATTAAAATGGATACTAAGTTAAGTATTGCTAGATTTGTCTATTTATCAATTTAGTCTTTCAAATTGACAAATATGGGATTTGAAATTATTCAACTACAAGAATATCTTTAATGTAGGACTAATTAGGGAAAATATTGAAAACTAATCCAAAGAAATTCAGCAATGAATGTGAATGTGGAAAGAGTATGTTAAATAAAAGATGCACATGTAATTAATATTCCAAAATAATTTGATTAATGTTGATCTTACTTGAACAAAAATCATGAATCATTGACATATGGTATAAATTTTGGTATTTTATGCTTGATATGAAGTGGAAAAATATTTATAGATTTTATGGGTAATTCATAAAATTTGTCATTGTTGTCCTCATTGATCATGGTCATGTTGACAACAATAGGTGAGTTTATGAACTTTCCTATAATACATTCCATAGTACTGTTCTCTATAGCTTCAAATGATACAAAATAATCAACTTGCAACCTGTTTTTATTTATATACTTATCACTAAACCTCCTAAATAAATGAATTCTTTAGAGGCACCCGTTTCCCCCTTATAAACCAGAGAACCTTCAGAGGCACCCATTTTACATGCCTTGAGCCCTACAAAAACGCATCACCTTTTACTTATCCAATATCTTCCAAATAAGGCCAGTAAATCTTCTGAGGCATGCGTTTTTCATGTGCGGAGCCTTATAAACGCATCTACTTATCTAGACCTGCCAAGTAACGGCACTGGGTTTCCCATGCCACAAGGCTTGTAAACATGGTTCAAAGTCTCGTTCGAGATGGACGAGATCTCGCTTAGGTTAACCCGGTCTCATTTAGGGGTGAGATGATATCTGAGAACGAATCAAGTATATAGTAGGCTAGGGTATTATTTTAAAAAAAATGAAGTCTTAATGAATACCCGTCAATCAAAACGAATACTTGATCATTGATATGTTGTGTTTATTTGTGTTATTTGGGATTATTTTAGGCATGCAAAACCTAATTATAGAGTATTTTTTAATTATAATAGCACGCTAGGATCTCTTTTGATATGTTTGACCATATTACATGTCCCAAGTAATTTGTTTTGCTTATTTAATGGTTCCAATATGATTGTCCTATTTTTTTCTATTTATTTATTATTATCTATTTATAAATTTTTTGAATTTTTTAAAATATTCTTTAATGCGTAAATTTATGTTTCACCCAAAACACAACAAAATGAACAAAATTGAGATAACTGAGAGTAAAACATGACAACGATGGAGATCGAGACTTTGAATCATGCCTGTAAAACATCTTTTTATAATCTAAACTTGACCAGGCGTTATCATCTAAGTATCTAAGCCTGCCAAATAAGGTTGATGAGTCTTCAAAAGCACGGTTTTCCAATGTCCTGAGACCTAACGTGTTGTCTTGTACTTACAAGGACACGCCAAAGAATGTCAGGGAATCTTCAGAATCACGCTTTTTCCATGTCTTGAGCCTTATAAAATTGTTTGTGTCATTTCATCAATCTCAAATGTGTAGTTCTTATTTTTGGGGTTTGAGATGTCTAAGGGGGTCCTTCTGATTATGTCTAGTTGATGAAGTGAGTCTATCCATTTGCAGTTCTCTCTAAGGTATGTTCTCCTACTCATAATCTTATTTGCCCACTAGTAATGCCTGTGTTTGTTAGCAGAAATTACATAGCACATTGGGTTCGAACCACACTTTGACATCCATGACACATATCACAATAACTCAATCCTAGTGCTTGTTTCTCACAGTAAGATGATCTTTTGATAATAAAGGTACTCAATGAAGATGTCTTACATTGTACATGAATGGGATTCAATTGCTTGCTTGGATTTCATTTGTTTGGGAGTGGGTGGTTCAAGGCCTAGACTCTGGAAAGACAAACCACCAGACACTGTTATCCAGGATGTTTCAAATGCCCTCAACATTGAGAAGAAGGATTTAATCCCAAATTACCTACCAAAATGTACAGGCACATGGTCATATCTCTAGTAGATCAGAATGGCGATCTACAAATATATAGAGAGGTATATCCTCCATCTAAAGTCTTCCATAGAATAAAACATCCTTGATCTAGATTATTAAACGTCATTGAACATAAATCTTTTATCAAGTTTGTTCCTGGGAAGAACAAATTATTCATTTTTGTACTTTAATTTGGGCTACATACTTCAGATTGCTACATGGATCAGGGGTCCTGAGTAGGCCATATATGTAAATCTCTCATTTTTAGTTTATAAATATCCTTTTTTTTTTATCTTTTCCTTTTTTTTTCTTGTTTTATTCAGGTGATATCATTCTTTGGATTTGTTTGAAGATGCAAAATCTAGAGATGGTGCCCCCCATGGTGAGCCAACATGAGCTGATTGATCCAGGTATCATTTGTAAGTATATTCCTATAACTGTCTTCTTTTATTGAGTCTAACTACATCTGGTATCCTGGTGGGATGATGTTTGTAGGTTTGAGGCTCTCCATGGGAAGTGGTGCTGTGTACCATCCTTCTATTGATCCAACACGTACCCTTCCCCCCAGTAGCTCGCTATAGGATAAAGAGAAATGGATGAAGAAGAAGAAGAAGAAAAAGAAAAAGACAAAGAAGCCTGATTGCGTAGGATATATGCCAGCTTAAAAGGTTTCAACTATAGATTTTGGGGTTCCAACCTTGTGTCAGGTCCTATGGTCCATGGTACAGGTTCACACTTTCGTGTAGACAGTTCTATGGGGCGTAGGCTTACCAAAAACTATTGGAGCCGTGCAAAGGTTTCCTCTGGCTGGACGGAGATTGGCCCTCGGGTGCAAAGGCAGAAGGGAGAAGGGATCTGGACATCAAAACCCATTCCAGTTTGTGCGTGAATCTAATGTTGGTCACCATTGATGTACTTTAATTCATTAATATACGATTAGTATTAATATTTATTCAAATTTCAATATATATATATTTCTTGTTATATGTTTACCAGTTCATTGACTTGGCATAGTTCTCCATCATTCCTACCTACGTACACATTCTCTTCTCACGTTCAATGTCGTTTCTCCTTCCATTTGACCCTATTACTAAGCTGACGTGGCCATATATCATTAGCTAAAATTACATATTAAAATCATAATTTAAAATTCAAACATTCCTTATAGAAAAGATTGACCATTGTATAATTGAAATCAAAATCTCTACACAACATTCCTTATAAAAAAAAAAAGGTACGGTTGACGTGCCATAATTGATATTAGAATCTCTAAAATCCAAATTACATTCCTACATAACCATATGCTCCTCTTCATCTCCATCTCCATATCTTTCAACGAAGAACTAGCTGATATCGCTCCACGTTCTTCTCCATCTCTTCCCTCGGCAACGAAGAAGGAGCGGTTCAAGCCCGATAATTGCATGCAAGTCATATCTATCTTTTCCAACAACGTATTATGATTTTATTGTTTTTTATGATCTCCTATGATTTTTTAAATCATTTACTGAATATATTGCATCGTTTTTGGATATGAAGTTATTAGGAGAATGTTCTTAAATTTTTTATTTTGTATCATTTTTCCTTGGATATGAAACCGTTTTGGGATTTACTTCTTGAAATATATTGTTCTATATTGAGAAACGGGTATTGCAAAATAGCAAAATGAACCAATAATTATAATTTTAGGAGAAAAATTAGCATATTTCAATGATTTTGATAGACTTGATGCACAAAAAAGGCAAATTACAACAAAAAATAGCATTGCAATACAAGTTTATCACAACAACGCATTTTGATGCAATAACTTATTGCAATGACATTATTGTTGAAATAATAATTTGGCATGTTGCTTAGGACACTACTTTCAACAACGGTGTCGTTGCGATACATATCTATTAATGCAACGACTTTAAATTCATTGCAACGACAAGATTGTTGCATTATATTGGACTTATTGCAACGACTTTTGTTGCTTCATTAACTTATTGCCACAAGTTGCATCGGTCTAGTTGTCGTTGCTATAGATACTTATTGCAACGACCTAGAGGTTATTGCAACGACATGTGTCGTTGCAAAATGCTAAATTTCTTGTAGTATACCCATCCCCTAAAACTCAACATAACAACATAGCAAATCCAAAGCCAAATGCTATACCCCAATCACAACCAAGCTAGAAAAGGGGAAAGGCGGTGAGACACCATCCTTGTCTAGCCAATCTGCCATCCTATTAACCTCTCTATGCTTGTGAAGGATCGAAACTTGCACAAGATGAGTAATCAGTGAAAAGATCTCATTGAAGATGAAATTATATTTCCATATTTTGCATGTCCTTCCCATTGATTCAAGTAACCACCAAGGCCGAATCTGATTCGATAATATGAGCTCTAGAACCAACCCAAACTGATGATGAAAAATAAGTTGTTCAAAATAATGATTTCTAGTGGCCGTTGCCAGTCAATTTTTGTGGAAACATTTTTTTAGTTTTCATAAAATCTTGAGAATTTTAAAATAAGTGGAGGTGCAAAGAAAATTGAGGGGTGACAATAATTGCCCCCCAAAAAAAGGGTAAATTGTAGATAACCCCCCCATGAAGTATGGGGGTCAGCAGATAACCCTTTTATGTTTTAATTTTACCAACATGCCCCCCTTATGTTTTAATGTATATCAATGTGTTGCCCAAAATGCCCTTGACCAGAGTGTGGAAATGATGGGGAGGGTGTAGGACATATCAGTCTTTTCACATTTACCGTTAATAGTATTAAACCAATTAAATCCCCAACTAAACTAAGGGGCGCATTGGTAAAATTAAAACACAAGGGGGTTTATCTGCTAATCTCTCCCCCATATTTTAGGGGGCTTTTCTGCAATTTACCCAAAAAAAAGCAGTTATAAAATTTTTTAAAAAAAGAAAAGAAAAAAGAAGGCCATATAATAGTGATGTTCCTTGCCTGGTTTTGTCTAGGCGTATGGTGGTTGTTTTGGGTTTTTTTTGGTTGTCTTGGTTGGGGTTTAGGTCTGGTGATCATGCTTTGGCGTTTTATTAGGTACGTGGTGATCTAATTTTTAGTTTGTTTGGGGTTCTTCTCAATTTGGGGTTCTTGTCTACTATTTTGTTGGGTTTTTGGTTGTTGTTCCCTTTTCACTTATTACTAACATCTTACCTTTTGCTGATAAAAAAAGGAAAAAAAAAAACTTTGTGGAATAATGTTTTTCAAATTTGTCATTTAAGTAGAATTTTTGGTCATTTTTCACAAAAATTGAAATAGATACTATAAATGGCCAAAAAGTCCACTTAAACGAAAGATGTAGGAATAAAAAATTTCTACAAAGTTGTTCAAAATGATGTTTTCTAACAAATAAAAGGACTAATTTTCGTGAAATTTTTTATATTTTCATAAATTTTTGAGAAGTTTAATATAAGTGGGGATGCAAAGAAAGTTGAAGGGTGCCAATATATAGCCTTCCCTTTTCTTTTCTTTTTTTCTTTTTTTTTTGGGGGGGGCAATGAGTAAGATGGGAAGGAAAAAGTCACAAAACCAATTCTATGCCTGATAAAGTTTGAACGAGCAAAGTAGAAAAATAAAAAGGATGATGAATGCACAACAAGTGGCGCGCTCATAGGGTTATGTGTGTACCTCTATTTTGAAGGTAGTTGAAGTCGTTAACCTAACAACCTTTTTTTTTCCGCTCGCAATAATAAATTAAAGCCATGTTTGTTTTGTTGGAATGGAATGGTTGAGAATGGAATGGGTGAGAATGGAATTTAATTCCATGCTCAAAATAGTCTGGAATGAAATGAGATTGAAATAAACATTATGGAATGAATATCATTATAATGCACTACTACTGTTTGATTCCATTCCCATTTAATTACCTCATCCAAACATATTGTTTGAAATGAATTGGAATGAGATTCCATTCCATCCATTCCATTCTAACCAAACAAACATGGCATAAGGGATTTCTTAATACATCCTAAGAGAGCATGTAACGCCCATACTTTTCCTTTCCTTTTCTTTTCCTTTCTAATAAATTTTTCGAGATCCAAACAGTGGCTTAGGGAATCATTTGTAGAACCTGATTGCAATTGTCTTTCTAGGCCTCTTCTAATGAAGCTAAGTTTTGTTTAGTTCTTACCGATTAGATATTTAGTCCAAAATGTACCTACAATCCGTGGGTAGAACAGTGGTCCAAGGGTAGCAATCGGGTTCTATTATTGTGAGTTGTGATTTTCTTATGCAATCGTAGCAGTCATATCTTATGTACAACGCCATGCTGGCAGAATGTGGTGGTTAGTCATGAGTTTAGAGAAGCCAATAGCATTGCTGACTTGTTATCCAAGAATGCCATTGGCAAAATTGTCCCTTTTACTGCCTGGCTGTAAAGTTTTGTGCCTTTATGTCTGTGCCTCTGCATATGATGTGTATAACACCCGTAATTTTTAAATACGGTATTAAGGGTTTAATCTATGGTTGACGTGGTTAATCCCATGATTTGTTGGATAACCTAATGTATGGGTAATGCATGTGTAGGATATTATGATGTTGGATGTGTTTTGATGCTTGTTTTTATGCATCGAGTATTTTAAGTGCGCATTTGGCCTTATTTGCAACTTAAGGGTTTAAGCTGCTGAAATTTGGCTAAGTGTTGGGAAAAAATGAATTTTCGTAAAACTTCGTTTTTAAAGATAATTTTTTGCAGGTAATAGAAGTTTATATTATTATAAGACATTTGTGATTTTATGGGATCTTATTAGCATGTTTGGATTGGGTTCCTCACATGTTTGTTTTTGAAAAATCTGTTAGGGAGACGAATTTTGTACTAAAACTTGAAAATGAGATTTTGATATACTTAGAATTTGATTTTTCTGATATTTTATTTGGATTCAAATGGGGGTTTGTTTGCTTATTTTCATTAAATAACTTAAAATAAATGGATAATAAAAAGAATAAGAACATTTATTTAAATGTTTTGAATGAAAATAAGGTAGTGGTCTGTGCTGTAGGGGTTTATACACATTTGCATGAGTCATTGGACCTTTCTAGTATAGGCCGATCGATCAGGCCTTGAGGCCGATTGATCGGAGGCCCATGGGAAATGCTGATTTGCTTCTGCCCCCGATTGATCGGGCTAGGTAGAATTTGGAAATTTTTTTATAATGTGTCAAATGACGCATGTACCCCTGAGTTCTCTTATAACCCTTCAAGCTCGACTCTTCATGACCAGATCTGGTCTTTTTGGACTTAGAGAGCTAGAGAGAGAAGGATAGAGAGAGAGAGGAGAGAGAGCAGAGATATAGGGCTTGTTTAGAGAGAGAAAAGTGTTTTTTTCTCTTGCATATGTGGGTTTTTCACTCTCACACCTCACTTTGATGCTTGGGAATGCATTATTATGGCTAGATTCACCTTTTCCAACCTCTTGGTGGAGCTTAGAGCTTGCTCATGGTGGCTTGAGCTTGGATTTCATGGGTTTTGGCATGTATTTTCATCCCCACCAATTCTTTTTGCATTTTTAGAGGTATTTTCTCACATTTTAGAGCTAGGGTTTATAATTTATTTTGGATTATCATCTCATTCTTACATTTTTGGGATTATTCAGTGCATATTGGGATGTCTTGGTGGTTATTTGGAGTTGGGACCTCTATTATCTTCATCAACTAAGTCATTTAAGAGCTAGGGCTTAGATTGGGAGTTTACATATTCATCCTAGGGCTTGGATTTCATACCCACAACATCAAAGGTTGTATTTTTTACACATTTCATGGAGGTAGGTGCATTTTTCATAGGTTTAAACTATTAACATGATAATAGGATATATATTATCATGATAATTGTTATGCTTGGATTTAGAATATGTATATGGAAGATTTGTGGAATAAATCTGGAAATGGAACTTTGAGTATTTGATTTGGGAATCATGTTTATTGAGAATTTTGGTTTATTCTATACTTTTTGGGCAATATTAATGTATGGATTTTATGGTTAATTTCCATTTGTAATTGATACTTTTAGTTTATGATTTTAAGGTTGTAATCATAAATGAGTATTTATGTTGTCTAGCTTATCATAATTTGGTACAATTATGAGATTACTTTGACTATGGTCATGTGATATATTTTTGAAGATGATTTTGGGTAAAAATCATTTTCTGGTTTATTGCATTTCATGTTGGGCATATTCGTGTATGAAATAGAATTAATAAATACTTGGTAAAAGTATTAAAGGGTCTTTGGAGTTGGACTACTGCGGTCATAGGACATCTTGCTGTGTTTTCTACTCCATTGATCCTAGGGTACTACGGTCCCAAGTAGGGATGTCGTGCTGTGTTCCTGAATAGAGGCTACTGCGGTCCCAGGTAGGGATGTCGTGTTGTGTTGTCCTCTTGGAGGTTAGGTTTAAATCCCCTATTTCTATGCGAAAACTCCTACGGGAGTGGTCAGGTAATTGATGGAATTAATGTATATTGGACATGAGTCACATGCATTGGGTATTATGCATTATGTATTTTAAGTTATGGATTATAACTTGATTTGGTTTCTTTTAATATACTCGGTTAGTATATTTTGATTTAAATAATATAATCGGATTTTACTTATATCATTGCTTTAGTTTACTATGTTAAATTGTATCTATTGAGTTATTGAACTCTCGTATATTATTTTAAATGTTTTTCAGATAATTCAGGGATTGGTTTATGCTATCATAGGCGGAAGCATGCTTAATGGAAATTTCATTATATTGATTATTGATGTATTTTCAAGGAAAAATACAATATATTAATTTGGTTTTCTTTTGGACCAATGTAATTGAAATTAAGGGTTGTAATTTTAATTATTTATGGTTGTGTTGTTGTGGAATGCGATGTATGGGATGATACCACTTTTATGGATGACAAGAAATTTTATGGAATTTTATAATAGGTATTCATGATGGTATGTCCTATCTATGGATGGGTCATGCCCAAAAACATTTTAAAATGGTTGAGATTTGACACATGTCGTCCACGTTTTATTAAATGATTTATTAAAATAAAGCTTGTTTTATTACTATTGATCATGACTTAATTAATTTAGGTCATGACAATGTGCTTCTTCAACTGGTTTCTTGGCTCTAATTATGTCATGCCAGATGAGTTTTTTTACATTCTTTTTTCTACTTTGAGCTATTTTAGCCTTGCCCTATTTTGCCGTGGTGTTTGGGGTCTAAGCATGTATTTTCCCTTCGACTGTCTATAGTTAGGACTTGGATTTAGTGCAGTTTTGTATTTTAACTGCACCATGCAGTAGCCATCGGATGAGCGACACGTTGCAAGGAGAAGGCAAAACAGCTGGGAGCATTTGGCTGGGTTTTGTTCCATTGGCAGCTCATGGCGTTACGCAGCTTATGGCAAATTCCTCTATCAAATCCCAACCGTTCCTGCCTTCCCTTGCAACACGTCGCTCATCCAACCACAACTGCACAGGTGCAATTAAAGTGCAAAACTACACCAAATCCAAATCCCTATAGTTGAATTTGGGATCTTTGTCTGGGTTTTGCTTTTTTTGCTGTTTTTGTATCCAGCTGCCTATATTTAATAATATTTCTCTTCTTTCTGATAAAAAAAAAAAAAGAAAAAAAGAAGAAGAAGAGATTGACAAAACAGTGGGTCAAAATAAAAGCAATCCTTAAAAAAGGATTAAAACTCTCATTTTTTTCAAAGTAGCGATAATGAATTTTAATTCTAAAAAGAGGGGATTTGTGGTCAAATGTCCATTTTAGCTTTTTAGTGAAGAAATTTCCTTTTTTTACTCTACCCAAATCCTACAAGATTGTTATCATCTCTCCTTATTAAATAATACTTAACTAATATTTCTCCTATGTGTTGAGAAAAGGAAAACAAAAAAGTGAATCTCTATTGTTCATTTTTATTTTTTTTTATTTTTTATTGGGTTAATTACTCTTTTATACCATCAACTTTGGGGGTAATATCAATTTAGTCCACAAACTTGACATTGACTCAATTTTAGGACAATTTTTTACTTTGTGTTTCAATGTGAGAGAAAGGGTGACGGATGCTAGGATTTTTAACGGAGCAATCACGTGTCCCGCATATGCCGCTGATGTGGATCCCACGTGGCATTAAACTTTCTGAGTTAATTACTTTTTTGTACCATCAACTTTAGGGGTAGTCTCAATTTAGTCCACGAACTTGACATTGACTTAATTTTGGGACAATTTTTAACTTTATGTTTCAATGTGGGACAGTGGTGATGGATGTTAGGATTTTTAACGGAGTAGTCAAGTGATTATTTGAACAATTATTTCAAAATTTTAAGAATTTTATGCATTTTTTTTTAAAAAAAAATTAACAATTATGAAAATGATTATTTGAACAATTATTTCCCAAAAATCAATTTCTAAATGTTAATAATTTTCTGGATTTTTTTAAAATTAAAAATTAGGAAAATTATTATTTGAAAAATTATTTCCAAATTTTAAGAATTTTCTTCATTTAAAAAAAAAATAAATAAAAAAATAAGGATAATAATTATTTGAAGAACTATTTCCCTAATTTTTGGTAATTTACTAAACTTTTTAGATTTTTTTAAAATTATTTAATATTTATTTAGAATTTTCAAAAATTTAAAACTCAAAATTATGTGTGTGTGACATGTGACAAGGGAGCATCTTCTCCTTCCTTGGAACGGTTGCAAACATACCTGAATTCTACATGGGTCTTTTTCGTCATCATCTTTTCAACTTTGAACCCTTATATCTTCTTCAATTCTTGCTTCGTTAAAAATCGTAACGTCGGTTACCTATGTCCCACATTGAAACACAAAGTTAAAAATTGTCCCAAAATTGAGTCAATGTCAAGTTCGTTGACTAAATTGAAACTACCCCCAAAGTTGATGGTACAAAAAGTAATTAACCCATAAAGTTTAATGCCATGTGGGATCCACATCAACAGCATGTGCGGGGCACATGACTGCTTCGTTAAAAATCCTAACTGTCTGTCACCCCCTATTCCATATTGAAATATAAAGTTAAAAATTGTTCCAAAATTAAGTCAATGTCAAGTTTGTGGACTAAATTGAAATTACCCCCAAAGTTGATGGTTCAAAAGAGTAATTAACCCTTTTTTTATTTTATCATTGCTTATTGAAAATCATGATTTAAATTTAATTCACATACCTAGCCACCAGGAAAAAAAAAAGTGAAAAACTTTCTAAATCCAAATGTGTAGATTATCATTCTAGTTGAAAAAAATAAATGTGATCGGTTTTTTTGAATTATGTTTTGAAACTTTTAAATTAAGAAAGGAGATGGGTTTAATGTAAGAAGGGTATTCAAATAGAATAAAAAATATAAAAGATAAAAAATAAAAAGGGAAGAGTGGTTATTATAAAATGACATACTGTAAATCCTTTCTTTTGAGAATTAAAGTTCATTAATATCATTTTAAAGAAAATAAGAGAGTTTTGACGTTTAATTTAGAATTACTTTTATTTTGACCCACCATTTGGTCATCTTCCTTAATAAATATATATATATATATATATATAGGATGATAATTAGGTAAGCACGTGCTGATATAACTTATATCAACACTCGCTTTAGAGTTGTATATTGTGCATTGGTGAGTTATGAGATACATTGGATCAATGCAAGTGGTACAACCCCCAATGCACGTGTTGATATATATACGGTAATGATCCCATCAGCTGATATAGGCTAATATCAGCACGGCTACAAACCTACAATTGCTTATTACAATTTACAATTGACTTATTACAAACTTACAATTGACTGACTACAAATGGACGGCATTTAAATAGCTACAAACATCCTGACTACAAACCTACAATTAATTGATTACAAACCTATAGTTGATTGACTACAATTGCCTGCAGGCCAGATAATTGTCTATTTATAATAAGTCAATTATCAGTTTGTAATAAGTTAATTGTAGGTTTGTAATAGGTTTGTAGCCGTGCTAAGCCTATATCAGCACATGCTGATAGGATAATTTATATATATATATATATACGGTAATGATCCTATTAGCATGTTGATATAGCTTATATCAGCATGGCTATAAATCTACAATTGCTGTTTACAAATCTACAATTGATTGATTACAAACTTACAATTAACTAACTATAAATGTCGCTCGTGGGCTAGATAATTGTCCATTTGTAGTCAGTCAATTGTAAGTTTGTAATCAGTCAATTGTAAGTTTGTAATCAACAATTGCAGGTTTGTAGCCATGCTTATTAACACATACTGATAGGATCATTACCGTGTGTGTGTGTGTGTGTGTATATATATATATATATATGGGATGATGATCAGGTAAGCACGTATTGATATAACTTATATCAACACCTGCATTGGAGGTTGTACCACATGCATTAGTGGGTTATGGAGTACATTGGCTAATGCACAGGACAAAACTCCAATGCATGGTGCTGATATAACTTATAATAACAAGTGCTGACCTGATCAACATTATATATATACATACATATATATATATATATATATATATATATATATATATAATATATAATATATATATATATATATATATATATATATAATTATGTATATATATATGTGTGTGTGTGTGTCTATATTACCTATAAAAAGATGAATGTAAGAAAAACTTTTGATTGACTAATATACCCTCATTTTAAATTTTAAATACACAACTATAATTCTAAAACACATACCTAATTCCTATATAATAAATAGAAATATGGAAACTATAATTTTATAACACATAAGAATTCACAGGAATCATAAATAAACAGCCTGAACAACACATACCTTAATATAATGGAAACTATAATTTTAAAACACATAAGAATTCACAGGAACACATACCTTAATATATATATTCTAAAACACATACCTTAATATAGAAAGGGAAACTATAATTCCTATATAATAAATAACAGCTGGTATGTAAATTTCACTTTCTCCATCAAGAGTAGCTTTCTTCTCTCCCTTCTGTGGTTAACGGCGACTTTTCCCTTCTCTGGTTAACTGCGACTTTTCTCTTCTCCTGTAAGTTTTGCTCTACAAATTATAATATATATATATGATTCTGTTAGAGAACTGCAAATTATAATATATATATATATATGGTACTGTTAGAGAAGAAGTTTGTTATTTTGATGAATTTATAAGTTAGATGAATTTATAATCATAATAATAGGTACTGTAAGTAAAGAAAGAAAAATCATTTGAAACGAAAACTGAGAAACAAAAATACATAGATTAGTGAAAAAAAGAATACATAGGTTAGTGAAAAAAAAAATAGAAACTAAAATTGAGAAACAAAGAGAGCCGGAGAGAAAGGAGATGAGGTAGAGAGAGAGAAGGAATAGATCTAGAAGAAAAAAACTGAAAGAAACTGAGAGAAAAAACCCAAAAAAAATAAGTGGAGAAAAAAAGGAGAAAAAATAGAAAACAAACTCATTATACCGTGAAAACAAAAAACAAAAAAATCAAAACCAAAAAAAATTATACCGTGAAAGAAAAAACAAAAAAAAAATTATAAAAGTACCATGAGGTAGAGAGAGAGAGAAGAATAGATTTTTTCAAAAAATTATACCGTGAAAAAAAAATCTAAAACTAAAAGAGAATATATCTGAAAAATCAAAACCAAAAGAAAAAAAAAAAAAAGAAGAAACCAAGAGAAATACACTATAATCTGCTGAGAGAGACCACATAATCTGAGAAAGACAGAGAGAGAGAGAGAGAGAGTGGAGAATTACACCATGATCTGAGAATAGATCTGACAGATCTGAGATGAGAACTAAAAGAGAATAGATCTGAAAAATCAAAACCAAAAAAAAAAAAAAAAAGAAGAAGGAACCAAGAGAAATACACAAATAAGTGGAGAAAAAAAGAAAATAAAAAGAAAATAAACTCATTATATCGTGAAAAAAAAAACCAAAAAAAATTATACCATGAAAAAAAAAGTAAAAAAAAATTATAAAAGTACCGTGAGGTAGAGAGAGAGAGAGAGAATAGATCTGAAAAAAAAAATTATACTGTGAACAAAAAATTGAAACTAAAAGAGAATAGATCTGAAAAATCAAAACCAAAAGAAAAGAAAGAAGAAACCAAGAGAAATACACCATAATCTGCTGAGAGAGACCCCATAATCTGTGAGAGAGAGAGAGAGAGAGAGAGAGCAGATGAGGTAGAGAGAGAGAATAGAGAGGAGAAGAGTGTGTGCGTGTGTGTGAGAAATGAGGTAGATAGAGAGAGAGGGAGAAAAGAGAGAAACAGAGAGATTTTTTTTATTATGTGTGTGTGCGTGTGTGTGTGTGTGAGATTAAAAAAATCTCTCCATTGATTTTTTTTATGTGTGTGTGCGTCTCTGTGTGTGTGTGTGAGATTAAAAAAATCTCTCCACTGATTTTTTTTATGTGTGTGTGTGTGCGCGTCTGTGTGCGTACATGTGTGTGATTCTATTCAAAATACCACAATACATATAGAAACAAAAAAAGATAGAAGCTAACATCAAATCAGCAGCATAATCGAGAAAAACCCATAATAAGAATGAAAACCATCATTAAACTAATCACATATTAATGAATAAAAATCAACCACATTTTAAATACCCAATTGATTTAACTAAAAATCTAATATACCCGATTACTTAATCGATTATTAAGCATAAACCTTATGAATAACATCATAATTGTATTAAAAATTAGGCTAATGAACAAAATCTAGCTACAAATTAAAGAAAACCCAATTCAATAAACAAATTCAAGGATAGCCATTTTCACAAGTAAGCAAACAACGTGAGGCATCATTATTTATTTATTTATTAACATGTTAACCAACAGAGAATAATTATAAATTAAACAAAACCCAATTGAACTAACAAAAAATCTAAGATACCCAGATACATCATCCAATGTTTTTTAGCACATTACAGAAAATAAAAACAAACTATAGCTACATATTATATAAAACCCAATTGAATGAACAAAAAATCTAAAACACCCAGTTACATGATTGAGCAAACAAGACGACAAAGGCATCATATTAGAGAGAAAAAATCATTTTACCAACAAAAAATAATACTATTAGAATAATATCTCTTTCCTACCACATAATACTATTAGAAATACTATCCCATCATCATATGTATATATACACATGTTCTAGATCTGTTATCACCATAGTCACACACAAAATTCAAAAAACGCTCGAAAAAATCACAAAATAATCAGGAAAAAAAAAATTAAATGATTTCTGGAACCAAAATCATACAAATTAACCAAAAAATAAACGAAAATGACGTGCGTACCTTGAATCACCATCGATGAAACGAACAAAAGTGAAGATTGTGAGCATAATCGTATATTAGGGTTTGAATCTGCGGATTGCGAGAAGAAACCCTAATCGAATCGTTCGATTTTCCCTTCAATTTTCGTGTTTTGTTTTTCAAGCATCAGAAACAGAGAGAGCTACAGGCACTACATCAAAAATAGTTTTTAACAACATTACATCAACAATGTTTCATGTTAAATGTTGTTGTAGGGGGTTTTTAACAGCGTTTTTGACAAAAACTGTTGTTAAAAAGTGTTACTATCGAGATATTAACAACGTTAGTTATATAGATGTTGTAAATACACTCTTTAACAACGTTTCTGTGAACGTTGTTGATGTGTAGTGCTTCCACAACATTTGTGTAAACGTTGTTGATTACAACAACGTTTTGATAAATGTTGTTATTGAAGGGAGTCTATCACAACGTTTATGTATATGTTGTTAAAGAGGACTTTGATTTAACAATGTTTTTGTAAATGTTGTTATTGAAGGGAGTCTATCACAACGTTTATGTATATGTTGTTATTGGGGGGAACTCATTTTGGCTCTCCCGCGCGCTGGGCTTTCTATTTTTTTTTTTTTTTTGCTCGTTTAGTCTCTTTTAGTCTTTATGTTTGGAAACCCTTCTCATTTTCCCTATTCTCTATTTCTCTCAGACCATTGCCGCTGCCATCAATACCAGCATCGTCATCGTTGCCATCGCCAGCATTGTCATCGTTGCCATCGCCGACATCATCACCGTTGCCATTGCCGAACTCGTCGCCCTAGCCTCGCGGTCCATCCACTAGTGTTCTTCTCGCTGCCATAAGGTGTGCACTTTCTCTCTCAATCCTCTCGTCGATTTCATTTTCTCAGGAATAATCCTTCTTTTATTTTTTGCTCTATTACTTCAGATCGATCAGCTCCTTCTTTCCCCTCATCTGCAAACGTTTCCTCTGGTATGTTTCACTCTGATTTATCACTCTCTGTCTCATCTCTCTCTTTTCTCTTACTCTTTTCATCCCTTAATGTAAAGACAACACCTGATTGGTTCAAGTATGGCGGTCTCTGTTTCTTGGCTTGGTAGTGGTCTGGTGGTTTCTTCTTCTCATTGTCAGCTCGCTGATTAGGATCCATTTCTGATCTGCTATAGGTACTATTTTTTCATGGAAAGGCTTTGCTGTTGGCCTGTGGCGTGTTCTGATTTGATGTGTTAATTGGCCATATGTGATAGGTTGGTGGGATTTTTCCAGGTTCGTTTTTTTTTTGTTTATCTCTATCTAGTGCTCTCCAAGTGTTTGTTGTTTGGTGTCTTAGGGATCCCTGTTCTAGGCTGCCTATCAAGTTTGTGGGGTCTTGAGTAATCGTTTGGTGATGTAATGGGGGTGTGCCTCACTTTTTCTTGGGTCTAATAATATTTTTTGTTGCCTTCCAAAAAAAAAAACAAATGTAAAGAGAACAAATTGTGAGGTGCTGATTTTGAGCTTCACAGTGGACTTCAAAACACATCTCCCATAGATTGTTTAGGGCTCCATATCCGGTACATTCAAATGGGTCTGAGGTTGAATCATATTATTTTTTAATCAGTTCTTTCAATGCAAAAAGGGGCGAAGGAAAAAATGGGGGCAACTCAAATGTATTAGGAAGGAGTCTTATCTTTAGTGAGGATGGTATTCGAATTCTGGTGTTTTTGATCTTCTAGTATTCTGCAGATCGGCTCAACTTCTCTTCTGGTATTCTGCAAAAATATCTCGACTATTTTAAAATTCAGGTTGGTCACCAAATCTTTCTCTTCTTCGGTTATGAAGCTTATACTACCTATCACTTTAGTTGTGGATTTTTATATCTTAATGATTTAGCCTGTTGGTTGCCTTTAATATTTGCTTTGATTTACTATGAAATCAATTTTTGTAGCTTCTTTAATTATTGGTATGAAATTCCGAGGAGTATAAAAACGTAAAGGAGAAGTCATATTTATTTTTAAAGATCACCTTAAAAATCATATAAAGCATATCATACGAATTATAAGTAATTTGTCCTTATAAAACAAGCTATTGCCCTCATTTCAACTTTGGGAAGGTTTCCTCTAAAATCCTGTTGGATCTTTATTTGTTTATGGTAAAGTATTGCTGTAGGGAACTAATGTATTGAAGGGGATTGTTTTTCTCATTCTGATGGATTTCTGAATTCTCTAAGGGCTTTTTATTTTTAAGCTGGGGTGTAGTAGTTGAGGTAGTGAGGGGATCTTTTGTTATAGTATAGACTGTGTTTGGCATTCGAAGAGGTTCTCGATCTAATTTTAACTACTGGGAGGCTGCTGATTAATGCATTTTTTTGGCGATTATTCTGCAGAGCTTTGGCTTTGTAGATTTCATGTAAGTTGGGAGGGATTGGTGCACTTTTCCTGGTGGAATTCTGAGTTAAAAAATGGCTCTCTGTTTTAGGCAGGGGTATAGTAGCTGAGGTTCTGAAGGGGTTGTTATAGCTATACTCTGGGATTTGCATTTGAGGAGGTGTAAATTTTAGTTTATTCCTGCTGAGTGACTATTTACTACTGCCTCCTTGAGTGTTTATGCAGTAGAGTTTTGCTTTTGCTTGTTTGACTTTGGGGTTATTGGGATTATGCTTGATGATGTCCGATACTTGTGTAAATGAGGATCCTTCCTCTTCTCATTTTTTTTGGCTTCTTCAGGTTTTTAAGGGGTATGTAATGGGCTGACAATTTTGTAGCTATTTTTTCTGGTGATTGGTTTATGGGAGGGGAGGCTGGCCTGTTATATGGTTTTCTTTGCTGTTTTTGTTGTGTGGTGATTTGCTACTTCATATAATTATCTTCAATCAATAAAATCTGTTTCGCTTACCTTGAAAAAAAAAAGGCTATTGCTTAGTAATGGGAATCAATAAGGTGGTTTATGATGGCAGTGGTGAATTTGAACCATTACATGGTTTAGTAGACACATACAAGCATACTATGCCCCCAATTGATGACAAAGATTACGAAGAATTGCTAATCAGATTGTATTTTTTTTTTTTTTTTTTGGGCTATGTAGTTTTGTTGTTTTTCATTAACACAACTAAATACCAATAGACATACGGTACTACAAGACAAACGACAAACTCCATCTGTTATTCCCTGTTTGGTTATCTTTATTTTACAGCTCATTCACCTTTCAAAGGTGAGAAAGGGACCACACACGTTTAGGACATTTTGCCAAAAGGCCAACAATTTTACATCATAACTTGTGCCAGTGAACTGATTTATGGGAATTGGAATTCTACTTCATCATTCCCAATTATAAACTATGCAACTTTGAAATTTTGAGGCAAGTATGAGTTTGAAAATCATACATATTTACACTACTATTAAAGGTACGGATCTTAGAAAAGGAAATTAATTAACAAAAATAAAAATATTCTATTCATGATGTTTGGGAAAGAAAAATTAATTAAAAATTTTGGAAGGAAAGGTGTTTGGGCATCATTGTAACCTCCTTGGGTTTGTTTAATATGAAAGATGAGAAAGTGGCTGGTGCATCAGAGTTGGAAAATGTGTTTGGCTTTGCAAGGGTAACTTGTGTTGGCTTTTGGACTTTGGACCCTTGCCAAGGAAGCAAAGCTTCACTTTTAAATTTCTTTACTCTTTTTAGCCGTGCCACCTTTTCATGATTATTATAAGTTTACATTGTGGGAAAAAGCTCATAAACTTTTTTAAATCTAAATATAAAACTTCTCTCTCTCTCTCTCTTGGTTTTTTTCTTTCTTAATAATATAGATGCAAATATGCAATGTCATATACCATGCTTGGCCTCCTTCGAGATGCCTTTTATGACAACTTTTGTATTGTCTATTTGTGAGGCCATACACGTACAGAAAGTAGAAGTTGGTTGGACCTCAAATTAGGGAGGGGCAAGAGTATGTCACTAGAGTACTGTTTTTTTGTTTTCCATTGTTTTTCTTTTGCAAAAATCATTAAATAGCCCAACCATTTGTCTAAATGTGTTTGGTCAATTGAATTCACATTGTCTTCCCCCACTCCATAGAAAACTTACTACTTGACCAAACCAATTATGGTCACTGATCACTTAAAAATACTCCTGTTTGGATCTAAATTTGGTGGTCTGCTGTATAAATAAAGAAAGAAATGTAAATTTTATAATTTTTTGTTTTCATGGAGAGTCAATCATGACTTAGCTTTAATCTTAATTGAGTTAATAATGTGAAATATGCGTATTGTCCTGCTTTCCTTTTGGTCATTGGCCAAGTGCTTAGATACAATGCTTGACATGGAAGAATGGAATGTAAAGCGCCATATGAAAAGACAAAGAGGAAGAAAGAGGTACGAGTCACCTAGTGCATTTTCAGGTTGGGTTCTTAAGGTCAGACTTTTCAAAAACTTGGGTGGGATATTTATTTCAGTCTAGGGAAAAATGAAAACTTTGGTGGCCCCTTCTCAACTACCCTTCATCCGCATTGACCTTATTTACACAATTAAATCAAGTTGATCCTAGGACTATGGTTGTCATTATTTATATAAAGAGACTCTAATTGATCGGTGAATTTCACAAAAGATGAGTCATAATATAATAATTAATAATTATGTCAAAATTTGTGTCCCCTAATCTTATTCGATATATATAGACATAAGGTTCGGTTCTCCCATGTAAATATGCAACATCACGTATGATCCAATTATCCAAGTTGTCCATGACCCATGTAGTTTTGCTCTTGGGAAATATCTACAAGTTAAAACAAAAATTGAAGAAAATATCAACATGAGGATTTTTTTTTTTAATTTTTATTTTTGACCCAACCGAGTTATGAGGAATGATTATTAAATTTTGTGAACTCAGATAACCACTTGAGAACAAAGTAGTAGTCCTTTTATGAGGAATAATTATTAGCAGTACATTATTATGCTCTCTCTCTCTCTCCTTTGATAATTATCAGCCGAGTTATGAGAATGTTTATCTAATTATCGCTAGTTATTACACTTGGATAATGTAATCCTTAATATTTTTTTCTTATAAATGTGGTTTTAAAATTTATTTCAATCTTCTTACATCTTTTTATATGTTTTTCTTTTATCTTAGATAAGAAATATGTAAATCTGGTATCTGTTGAAAATCTGACGGAGGAATGTGTATGTATAATGAAGGATGTGACTCAGCTTTTGCTAAAGGTTCGCCTAGAATCCTACTAGTATCCCAATTTACTGATGATAGCGTAATGCAATTTATATTTTTGCATAAATGATTTTACTTCAAGAGAACTTATAGATTGAGAGCTGGCTTAGAACATTTGTTTAGTACAAATTTGTGTCTATATATGTTTGTGAACACTGTGTATTTGAACTTCTATTTTGTTCGAGTTTTATATTTATGATTTGATTTCATTACAAAATTCTGTCTGTCGTAGTCCTTTAGTCTTTACTAAACACATAAATTTAGCCAATTACATTGAAAATAATTTAACATCTTTTGCTTTATATCATTTGTTATTAATAATTTGAAATGTGGAAAATAGTTTTCAGTTATCATCTTCAACTATGCTTGATTATCTTAAGTATAATGTATATAACATTAGACAGTACGATGGAGGCGTATTTGATAAGGAATGGGGTATTAAGTAGAAGTAAAAAGGCCAATACCCAGTGTTGATTTGAAGGCTAAGTGGGTAAGTAAAGCTTTCATGAAAGAGAACAAGCAGAACAGGAATAAAAAATTAAGGAAAATTAGCTAAGAAATGCATTGTTGTTGAGTAGTTAAATTTATTAATAGTTGACCTTTCTATTTTTTCCTATTTGGCATGACATGAACAAATTTCTACCTCTACTGTACGATTAGGCCTGCCTGAGCTTCAGCTTGGAATAAGTCCTTGATTTGTTGACCTTTAGTTGGGAACAGAATCATAGAATTGTTTCTATTTCACTATTGTATTTATGATTGAGGTGAATGAAAGGTCAGTGATTTTTCGTGTTAATGTACATCATTGTCTTTGCTAATGAAGCTATATTGCTTTCCTAAATTTACAACCTGAACCAACTTACTTTCCTTTTTTCATATCATTGTAACTTTTGTGTTGCAATCTTGATTTAGTTTTTACTTGTCATGATGACCATCCATATGTTTACCTTCTAATTGTACTAAAACTTCCTCGATCTTAACAATAAATAGGTTCTTGGGATAACTAACTTCTCAAATGTAAACTTTACTAATGTTCTTGTTATCACTACCATGTATATTGTTAGATAACAATTATAATATACTTCATTTTATGTGGTAGGGTCAAATTCGAGATATGTGCCATTGAGTCCTATTGGAGTTCTTAAGGAGAGCACTTTTGCCCACGTTGTGATATGTGGACATTTTGGTTGGACGATGGACAGGCATGGTAGTATCATTTGGTTAAAAGGCTTCTAAGTCTAGGTTTGCAATATTGTTTTGCAGGGGTAGATGGTTGATGACTCATCAGTTTTTTGGGTGGTGGATGCATGCTCCTAAGATCGTCTTATTTTGTATCTTGGTTTTAGTTTTTTAGCTTTCTTTGTTTTCACTTGAAAAGTTGCATGTAATGATAACTAGAATGTTTAATGACATATATGTAATGAAATTTTGGATACTTTAATTTATTCAATGAATGGGGCATGGTTAAGTGTTTGAAGTTTGAGATCAAATGAAATGTGATTAAGTGTTTAAAGTTTGGGATCAAATGAATTGTAGTTTTACATTTTTGATAATGGTGTGTTTGGTCATTATTTTATATGAACAGGGAATAGGTACAAGAAACCATAAATGAAACCACAAACCCAAAAAAAAAAAGAAAAAAAAAAAAAGGGAAAAGACAACATTTACAAATTGTTGTTATAAAAATCTCGAAAAGCTAAGACAACATTTGAGAAATGTTGTTGTTGTGTCCACATACGACAACATTTGTAAATGTTGTTAATGTGCTTAAGTAGTATCTAAGACAACATTTGTAATATGTTGTTAATGTATCTGATTTAAGACAACATTTGTGTAATGTTGTTAAAGTCAAATCTAATTATTTACGACAACATTTGCAAATTGTTGTTAATGAGCAAGATCTAAGACAACATTTTGAAAAATGTTATTAATGTATGGGATCTAAGATGACGTTTTGGGAAATGTTGTCTATAATGTTATCCCAACGTTTTTTTAACGTGGTAATAGTATAGTGACAACATTTTTTTTTCCTTTTCAACAACATTTAAGAAACGTTGTAAAAATTTCCCATCAACGATAACATGGGCGTCGATAACATTTGTAAAAATGTTGTGGAGAGTCATTAACTCAGATTGACATATATCGTTGGGTCACACGAGAGAGAAAGAGACAGAAAGAGAAAGAAAGGGTTTAGATCGAAAAATTGGGGGAAAAAAAATAAAATAAAAGGGAAAAATAATAAAGAGGTGGATCGTGAGACGTGGAATAGCTTGAACCGTTGGATGGGAAAGAGATGGTAGGGATTTTGTTTCAGTATAGGAATAATAAACTCAGGCTAGGATTTTCAGGGTAGATAAGGAAAGATGGACGCTTGAGGTTGGAGGACATGGTGAAATGGACGGTCGCAGAGAGAATTGAATGGGTTTGTTGTACAAAATATAGATGTGGGAGAGAGAGAGAGAGGGGTAAAAATTATCAGTGAGATAAAAAAGATGATGTCGGTGGGTTATAAAAAATGATGTAAATTCAACTTATGTGAGGCTGGGCAGAAAGGAAAAAATGGTTCTGATAAGGGGCGAGCTTAAATAAAAGACTTATGAAAATGAGGATTTAATGATTACTTTCAAATTTAATACTCAAAAAATGATATTAGCACTCAAGTTTTATCATGTTAACAGTCAATTTTTAAAAAATTGACAAATGAAGTCTTTATTTGGCATTAGAGAGATAGAACTAGGGTAAGTGATATCACGTGGTACAGAGAAAGGTAGAAAATGGTATAAAGAATGAATAAAAAAATGATTATGAGGTGGGGAGGGGAAGGAACATAAAAGAACCATGGAAATGACTATTTAGTGATTACTTCCAAATGTAATACCAAAAAGAGGATATTAGTAGTGAATTGTTATCATATTAACAGTCTTGTTTTAACAAATTGACAAACAAAATCTTTATTTGGTATTACATATGACAATAGTCACCAAAAGGTCATCTCCCATAAAAATCTCTGATCACAACCGTGAACCGTCTATTTTATTTGAGAGATACTATCATGGTCCAGAACCTGTTGCTTTATTTATTTATTTTCTTTTTTAAAAGTATATCTTCGCACTTTGTTTTCTTCTTCCATAGCGACTCATTTTTTTATGTGTGTGTGTGCACGTCTGTGTGCGTGCGTGTGTGTGTGTAATAAAATTGGAGAGATTTTTTTATTTAGTTCACGTGTGTGTATTTAATAATAGTCCTTTATTTTTGCAGTATTTTCAAACGGTCATTCATAATATATAGTGAGGTATGTTAAATATTTCACATCATTTTACATTAAAATAGTATTATCTATCAATTGAATTTTATTATTTTAAATGCATATTGTTACATAAGATTGATAATTCTTTTAAATGCTAAGATTGATAATGCAATATAGGTTTAATGCAATATACGACTGTTATGTTTTGCCTATTTTTTTAACTTTTTGTCTTCATACTTCAATTCGAAAATGAAATGAATTTTTGGATTGTATTCAAAAAGCTGTTCAAAGTATCGAGGTACGTTATTTCTTCCAAAATATTTTAATGTAGATGAGCATTTTTGTTATATGCAATGAAGGCTATTGATATTTTCCTATTTGTAGATGGCATTTTTTTTTTTTTTTTTGCATACTGTTATGTAATAGGATTAATGCAATATAAAATTATTATGATTTGCCTATCTTTTTACTTTTTCTCTTTATATATTTATGTCACAAAATGAATTGAATTTTTGGATTGCTTTCGAAACGCTGTTCATAGTATCGAGATATGTTATTTCTTGCAAAATATTTTAATGCAGATAAGAATTTTTTTATATGCAATATGTTAATGATATTTTGCCTATTTGTAGATGAGCATATATTTATTTTTTATATGTAATATGTTATTGATATTGTATAGTAAAATAAACAGGAAATAGCTTTATCGTACCTTTTCGAGGGAAGCACAATAGTATCTTTAAAAATGACATCTCTTGAAGGTTTGAACTCTGTACAATATTAGTAAAATTTTAATTACATATTAAAAATTTTAATTAAATTTTTAGATTTAATAAAACAATATATGTCAATTTTCAGGTGAAATTATAACTACTCAAATTGCTGAACAAATCAACAAATACGCACAATTAACTACTGATCAAAGAGAACAATACATTGAAAGAGTGGGAGAAAGGAGAAGAAGGAGTACCAATACTGCAGAAAGGGGAAATAGGAGACGAAGAATTGATTGGTTACTTAGAGCTCAATTAAACTCATATGAATCCCAAGGTTGGTATTAAATTTTACAAATTTTAAAAATTTAAAAATTTGAACAAAAATAATACCTTTGTTAGTGAGCTAATAATATGTAGTACCCTTTTATAAGACGAACAATATACGAACCAGTATGTTCTGATCTGCATGTGTTAAAGAAACCTCGCAATTGTCTCCGTTGTGGTTGAGCAGAGAAATTCGAGTATGAACCACCGACTTTTTGCTGTGACAACGGTAAAATAAAATTAGCCACGGTCGATGTACCCGAAGAGTTAGAAGACTTATTCACATCAACCTCTAAAAAATCTATAGAATTTCGAAGAAATATACGAGCTTATAATAGCATCTTCTCATTCACAACGCTTGGAGTTCATCTAGATAAAGAGCTTGCAACAGTGAGATAAGGTGTCTATACATTTTGCGCGTAGGGGCAAATGTATCATGATCTTCCATCGTTGGTGCCTGAACAAAATGACCCACGTTACTTTCAACTCTATTTCTATAATACTGATAATGAACTCCATAATAGAATGAGAGTAATACAAGAGGCCCATTTGAATGAGAGGATTGTTGAGAAACTGATGATAGTTCTTGAAGGAAATCCATATGCTTATTTCTTGCGTAGACTGAAAGACTTTCCTTCGTTAGATAATTTTAAAATCAGTATTACGAAGGATGTCAAACTGGATCAATGAGTTTATAATGCTCCATCAGCAGACCAAGTTGCTGCCAGATAGGATTGAAGGAAATAATCCTAATGTACCACTAGAAAGGGAAATTATAGTTCATTCACACTCCAGTAACAGACATAGAGTGAGACATTATTTGGGTTGTTATGATCCATTACAGTACCCATTGCTACTTCCAAAAAGTGAAATTGGATGGCATCAAAATATCAAGAAGCTGAATTGTTTGATGATGATGTCAAAAGTGGAGTTTTTCAAAACAGCAACTTAACTACACAAAATTTTACATCTACAGAAGACATTTTCAATGAAGAAGTAGAAGGTAATGACATATCTAAGTCTCTTTCCATTGTAATTTTGAAGCAAATGAATTTTTAAAAAAAAAACAAAAAAAAAAAAAACTAATTTGTTGTCCCAAGAGAATAACCCTAGAGGGGGGTGAATAGGGTTATAGGCCAAATTAAAAATTAATAGCAATCTAAAAATCAAATTATTGCAAGCAAGATTAAATGTAAGACAATGCAATAATAAAGAGATTAAGGGGAAGAAAATGCAAACGATATTAACGAGGTTCGGCCTCCCGCCTACGTCCTCGCCTTAAGAGCTTGCTTGAGGATTCACCAATCCACTATCACTCTCCTTCAAGGTGGAGCAGCAAACCTTTACAACTTAAGTGTTTTTCACCAATACTTAGCCAAATGCACTCTTCTCAAGTACTTACAAGTGAGGGTATACACAACCCTTTTGATATAAAGTATTTGGAGATTATTTTATTATCAAAGAAAGCTCTCTCAAAGAGTAATTACACAGAAATTGAAAGCACACTCAGCTATTGATTGATTTCAATGAATGCTTACAAGAGGAATTAGGGCTTGTAATTGATTTTCTTGTTTGTAGCTCAATGAATGCTCATAAATGAGCTCAAGCCTTGTATTTATACTCAGGAGTCCAAAATAGCCGTTCTGGAACAATAAATGCCGGAAAAGGAAGTTTGGTGGGCATTTAATGCTTCAAAAGTCCGTTAGAAAACTAGCCGTTAGACTTCTGCCCGAGGGTTTCAGCCGGTTGAAATATCTTTCAGCCGTCTGAAATATCCCTTTCAACCGTCTGAAGAAGGCTGCTGAATATTCCAGAGAAGGTGTAAAAATGGAACCAAGAACCAGGTTTTTCAGCCGTCTCAAACCTTAATTTCAGCCGGCTCAAATGAATTTCAGCCAGCTCAAAGAGCCATCTGAAAATTCCAGAGAACTGAAATTTTAGAAGGATGCTTTTGCAGCCTGCTTAAAAATTTCAACCTGCTGAAACAGCATTTTCAGCCGGCTGAAACATTAAGTATTAAGTTCATTTTTAAAGGTAAGTCATTTTTAGGCCTTTAAGATCATTGAATTAGCAATGTTTTTAAGCCCTTTAAACTTGTGAGCAAGGATTGAAATTAATCTCATAATATTTTCAAAATTTCTCACAAATTGACTTGCGATAAAGCTCGACTGTTCTTGAATATTTAATGGATCCATTAGCGCTGCTTTCAAATGATCTATTCCTTTGGTTGCTTGTGCAATTTCATCCTTCATTCTTGACACATTTGTGGCTTTGATACCTGTCTAGATTCATCACTTAAATGCTCATTAGTGCTTAAACATCTTATTATGTATTGTTATTGTTGTCCCAAGTGAATAACCCTAGAGGGGGGGTGAATAGGGTTATAGGCCAATTAAAAATTATATAGCAATCTAAACTCAGATTATTGCAAGCAAAATTAAATGTAAGACAATGCAATAATAAAGAGATTAAGGGAAGAAGAATGCAAACGATATAACGAGGTTCGGCCTCCTGCCTACGTCCTCGCCTCAAGAGCGCGCTTG
Organism: Liquidambar formosana; assembly: GCA_039720395.1. Taxonomy (NCBI): domain Eukaryota; kingdom Viridiplantae; phylum Streptophyta; class Magnoliopsida; order Saxifragales; family Altingiaceae; genus Liquidambar; species Liquidambar formosana. Next base: position 24,902,385 of record CM077822.1, read on the forward strand.
AGGATTCACCAATCCACTATCACTCTCCTTCAAGGTGGAGCAGCAAACCTTTACAACTTGAGTGTTCTTCACCAACACTTAGCCAAATGCACTCTTCTCAAGTGCTTACAAGTGAGGGTATTCACAACCCTTTTGATACAATGTATTTGGAGATGATTTTGTGTACAAAGAAGTCTCTCTCAAAGAGTAAATACACAGAAAATGAAAGCACACTTCAGCTATTGATTGATTTCAATGAATGCTCACACGAGGAATTAGGGCTTGTAATTGATTTTCTTGTTTTTGCTCAATGAATGCTCATAAATGAGCTCAAGCCTTGTATTTATACTCAAGGGGTCCATACTAGCCGTTCTGGAACAATAAATGCCGGGAAAAGAAGTTTGGTGGGCAATAAATGCTTCAAATATCCGTTAAAAAACTAGCCGTTATAATTTTCCCGAGGTTTTCAGCCGGCTGAAAAATCTTTCAGCCGTCTGAAACATCCTTTTCAGCCGTCTGAGTGAGGCTATTGAATATTCCAGAGAGGGTGTAAAAGAGGAACACAAGTTCATATTTCTCAGCCGTCTTAAACTTGAATTTCAGCCGTCTGAAATGTTATTTCAGCCGTCTGATTAAGGCTGCTGTAAATATCAGAGAGATTAACATTTGGCATATGAGCAAGCCTGCTCCTTCAGCCGTCTGATCATGCTTTCAGCCGGCTCAAACCTAATTTCAGCCGGCTCAAAGAGCCGTCTGAAAAATACAGAGAGAGTGTTCTTTAGGAGTTCACTTTTTCAGCCTGCTGAAAAAGGTTCAGCCTGCTGAAACCTCATTTTCAGCCGGCTGAAACATTGTTTCAGCCGTCTGAAAATCCCTGATTTCAGACAAAATACAACTTTCTTTCCTATTGAACAGTTCGTCATTTTTAAGTCTTTAAGGTCATTGAATTTGTAATGTTTTAAGCCCTTCCAACTGGTGAGCAAGGATTGAAAGCAATCTTACAAGATTTTCCTAGTGTTGTCACAAATTGACTTGATAAATCTTGATTGCTCTTGAACAATTGATGGATCCATTGCGTTGCTTTCTTAACATCTTTGCTTTGCTTTGCTTGTGCCTTTTGATCCTTAATGCTTGAACCATTTAGCGGCTTTGATACCTGTTCTAGATTCATCACTTAAATGCTCATTAGTCCTTTAAACATCTTCTTATGTATTGTTATCATCAAAACCTCGGGGATTAAGCCATTTAGGCCAACAGTTATCATCAAAACCTCGGGGATAAAACCATTTAGGCCAACATAATTTAATTTCAAATGTCTTATGAACTTAGATGTTGGACCTGAAAAAAGGACGAAAGTCTCATGCCAAGAGTACTATTCGTACAAGCTGTAGATAAGAGGAAATACATAGTCCATGCTATTATCGTCCGGCATATTATTGCAACAATTTGCAGTCAATATGTACGTAAAGCTTGAGACAACTAGGTTGGACTACTATAGGAGAAAATAGACGACCATAAGATCATAACTTTTTTAAAAGATAGTGGACAGCGTTATTTCTGGTGAAACCAAAGGTTGTCAAGTTAGCAAAAGGATGATCCTCCCTGCGTCTTTCGTAGGCGGCCCTAGAGATATGCGTCGTAGGTACTTTGATGCGATGGCATTAGTCCAACATTTTGGAAAGCCAGACCTCTTCATTACAATGACATGCAATCCAGAGTGGAAGGAGATTAAAAATGAACTAAAGCCTGGGCAACTTCTGCAAGATAGGCCCGATTTAACTTCGAGAATATTTCGGGCAAAACTACAAGACCTAAAGGACCAATTGTTCAAGAAAGAGATATTTTGGAAAGTCGCAGCACACGTTTACGTCATTGAATTCCAAAAAAGGGTCTTCCGCATGCACATATGTTAATAATATTGAAACCCGGATACAAGATCACAACTCCAGATCTGTATGATAAATTTGTATGCGCAAAGATTCAAAATGCAAAAAAGAAAAACCAGAGTACACTCCAAGGTAAAAACATTCTTTATACTATAAAATGTAAAAAATTTAATGCATCCAACTAACATTATGTTTTGACATGGAAATAGGTATATGGTCCAACTGGAAGCTGTGGATGAAAAAGGAAAGGTTTATATTACTTTATTCAATGATCTACAAAAGTTAACTGGTTGTACAGTTTCAGAATTTATCAAATCACATGAAAAGGTAATAAAATAATGTCAAAAATTAATTATTTGCCAAATAATCACAGTGTTACTAACTTTGTTTATGTTTTATGGCAGAATAATACGAACTCCAAGTTCTACATGAAACTGATTCGTCAGACTGGCCGAAAATTTAAGTTCATCATAAAATTTAAGAAAATTGATGACTTCATTCGAGCAAAAAATCATTACATTGCTGAAGAAATTGAAGAAATACCGGATGAAGAGTCAGAAGGAAGTGAAGATAACAGAAAATCAAAGAGGCAAAAAAAAAAATTAAATTCAAAGATAGAATACTTAGATTATTTCTTTCATATTAGAATTGTCTTACAAACATATGTTTACCTCATTTAATGACAGTTTTTGGATGTTTTGGCATTTTCACAAGTTCAAAACGATTATTATTTTTACATTTAAATACATAGAATTCATTGGTAAATATCGACACGTGCAACGCACGTGTGCACCAACTAGTATATATATATATGTATATGTATACAACGCCATTCTCTAATCTGGCCATAGAGTGCACACCAGCTGGTTGCCACTGCCTGGAGCTAGTGGTTCTTTGTCCACTTGCTTCTCCTCTCGACAAAGTGTAGTGGTTTGGTCCAAAGGGAGCTCTCCACTTCACTCTCCTGTTAGAGGGAATCAAAACTACTCCAACTCCCGTATCTCTTTTATTAATTATGGAGCACATTTTGTAGCTTTGGCCTTTGTGTGCATGGAAGCATGTAGCTGTGTGCCTCTGGAAGCTGTTGTTTGTCTTCTACTCCAGTGAGTCACCACATCTCCATGTTCCCTTGGATCAAATTGATTCTATCTTCATGGCTGCTTAAACTCCAACAATATCTTGATAAAGATCAGATGGCATGGCGATATTCATGGTGATAACATGATGGTCCATTTAGAATAATAGGAATAATGTCATATTTCGAGGAATAAGACAAGAATCGCATGAGGTAGCGCGGAAGAGCTGGGAGAGGCTGTCCATACCTTCATGATTTCATCAATATAGTGCTCAGGAAAAGGACGGGTACGGTGCCAATATATAGAGCAATAGAGCAGGTCCAAGGAGGTGGCTTCCATGGCAGGATGGGCTATACAAAGTAAATGTTGATCAAGCCATGCTTGTCTGATGATAATATATAGCAATTAGTATGAATCCGTGTGATGTGCGAGAATAAAAAACACTAAAATAAGCTTTTCTATGTAAAAGTGAGAGAAAGAATAAAAAACACTAAAATAAAATTCAAAAACCCTAAAACTTGAATCAACCCATTTTGGGGGAGACCGTACTTGGGTAGCAGAGGTAGCGTAAGTTTTGAAGATGAATAAAAAACCTAAAATGGAACCAAGGGAAAAAAAATCAATGAGATGAAGAAGAAGAAGAAGAAGAAGAAGAAGAAGAAGAGAGAAGTGGCGACATACCTGAGCTATAGAGGAAGACGTGGTTGAGAGACCAATTGATTTGAAATTTGAACCCCTTTTGAGAAATTTGAACCCAAATTGAAAGAGGAAGTCATTAATCAAAGAAAGAGATAGAGAGCTTGAGAGAGAGAGAAAGAGAAATAAGGAGAGAGATTTTCAAAATTTGAAGTGAGTTTGAGAGAGAGAGAGTGCGTACTTGATAAGAGAGGAAAGGAAGAGAGAGAGAGAGAGGTGTATGGGAGAAGGTAGCAAAAGAATTGAAAAAGAATGAAAAAAGAAGAGAAAAAACAGGGAGAGAGGTGTATGGGAAAAAAAGAAAAGAAAAAGAGAGAGAAGGGAGTATGGGAAGAGAGAGAGAGAGAGAAAAGCTGTATGGGGGAAGGAAGATAATTAAAAAAAAAAAAAAAAAAGAGAGAAGCTTACGTCATTATGTGGGCCCAGAATTAAGGAACAGATTGGATTTTGGAGGGAGTGACTATTAGGAAGCCACCTCATCAAGGCCTAGAATTAAGGAAGAGATTGGATTTTGGAGGGAGTAACTATTAGGAAGCCACCTCATCAAGTGCTGAGGTAAGCAAAAACTCCTCTTTATATTATAAGTATAGATATATAGAGAAGACTCGTGCCCATAAGAGCTGGGATCCAAACAACTGTAGAAATGGGGATTATATATCACGGAGGACTTTGTGTCACAAATCATGGAGGGATTGTGTGTCAATAATCCTTGAATTTCCTTTTCTACAAGGTTGAAATTATATTTTGCAGCACAAGGTCTCCATTTTAGGTGGAAACTGATATAGTAGTACAGAGTTTCCATTTTTAGGTGGCAACTTATTTGGTATGTATTCACTAGGGGTGTTAATGGTTCGGTTTGGTTCGGTTTTATGGTAGATTTCAAACCAAACCATTATATTTCGGTTTTGTTCCTACCAAACCAAAACCAAACCATACTATAAAAAAACCAAACCAAAAAATTTCGGTTTGGTTCGATTCGGTTTTGGTTTTAAATTATCAAGTAGCAACAAATAATTGAAAATGAAAAAAAAATGATATACCAAACTCCAAATAAAAACATTTTTAATAAAAACATTACATTAGCAAAAAAACATTAAACATTGTATCAAAATGGAAATATATTGACATATGTCAATCCAATATCTCACACAACATAAATAGTTAGTTTAATACATGTCAATCTAAAAAAGGAAAAATAATAAGAAACTTAAAATGAGACGAGGCTAAGGCTGAGGCTGAGAGACTTAGGGTTTTGTACTATTTTAAATCTATTTCCTATTATGCCCTTATTAGAATAGGAAATTTACAAACTTTAGTTTGATATATATATATATATTATATTTTTTATTGTTTTTTCGGTTTTTCAGTTTGGTTTGGTTTTTTAAAAATGAAAACCAAAACCAAACCAATTTAGTTTGGTTTTCTAAAATTAGAACCAAAACCAAACCTAATGACAAAAAAATCAGGTTTGATTTGTTCAGTTTGGTTCTCAGTTTTAACTTAATCATTTACACCCCTAGTATTCACAACCTCATCTATATAAAGACACAAGCAACGCACACCATTTGTGTGCTAACGCTTTTTTTTTTTTTTTTTTTGGGTGTTTGAAATGGGTATGTAAATAGGTGATTCCACATATCTGTTAGGGAGTATTGCCCTTAGCAACCCTGTGATATTTGTGAGCCTGTCTTTGTTAACCTACACGTGGGAAAAGTGTTGGGAAGTCTCACATCCCACGTCGATTAAATATCAAGTTAAAGATGTCTTCATATACCTTTTTGAACCCTACACTTATAAATCAAGGCTTCTAGTTTGGCAACTTAACAAATAGTTTTGCAGGCATAGGATCGTAGCACGGGACCACAAAGGCTATGTCATGGCGATAGTGTCACATAAGGTTCAAGGAGTATCATTTGCAGACTGCAGGTCATATTGAAGCCATGGAACTCAAATTTGCACTTGCCTTTTCTAAAGATCTGGTCTCTTCTCAGTTGTTTTTTAGGACAACTTTTAATTGGGTCTAATAGTTGGTGACATCAAAAGTGAGGCATCAGGCATTTTTAGCAAGATAAGCTTCCCTCGTAGTATCTCCTAAATATCCTAAATTTGCTACCTCCGCTAAACTTGGGAGTTCCAAAAGAGGTAGCACCTCTTAATATTTTATTATTATTTTATATAGTTTAATGTTTTAATGTTTTAAACATTATTTTATATATTTTAAGACCGTTGGAACAAAAACGAAACATGATAATTATTAAAATAATATACTTTGGTTGTCTGAAATTTCCAAAGAAAAGTCTAGCACTTTTGGTCGTCTAAAATGACATTTTAGTCGTCTAAAAGTTTTAGATTTCAATTTTTTTTTTTTTTTTTTTTTTTTGCAATATGAGTCGAATGACTTAGGATTTTTGACCAAATATCATAACGGTTAAAAAAAAAAAAAGAAAGATCAAAATGGTCAAACAAAAAAAAAAAAAAAAAATTCAATAGGTTGATGGACGGCCCAGATTGAACCCCATCCCAACACCCATCTCAACCACAAAATCAATGCCCAAAAAGCAGATCTACTAGCTCCCCCCACAGACCCTCAACTCAAATCCTCTCTCTGCACTCCCACTCCCACTCCCACTCTCACTCTCACTCCCACACCCACACCCGCACCCACAAGCCTCTCCCCGTCCCTTCTCTCTCCCCCTCCCACTCCCACTCCCACTCCCACTCCCACAAACCCTCAAAACCTCAAACCCACAAACCCTCAACCCCTCAAACCTCACTCTGTTCTCCCCCTGCCTTCTCTTCCCCTCTCCCAACACGCCGACGATTTGGCATTAGAACAGAGAGAGCATGAGGGCAAACGGAACTCCGGCAGCACCATGAACTCCGGCGGCAACCTCAAGGTGTGTTTGGTTTTTTTTTTTTCTTTTTTTTTCCCCATTCATCTTCATCTTCATCTTCGCATTCACGGCTTCACGGGGGTTATAAAAAAAAAATTTGATTTGGGTTTTTTTTTAACCTTGACAGTGATGCGATGGTGACGAGTTCCGATTTCCTCCGGCGATGGCAGGTTGGCTTCTCGTGGTTTCTTTTTGATGGCTGTTGGGACTGTTGCAATCTGCTGTGGGATTTCCAGGTAAGTTCCTTCAATTTTTTAATCAAACATAAGATTTGCTACCTTCTCTCTCCTCTTCCAGATTTGAAGGGAGAGAAAGTGGTAGCAAATTTTTTTTTGTACTTTGCTACCTCTTGCTATCTCTGTTGGAGCTGGTGTTAGATATTGAGTCTCCATCTAATCTTTAACCCACCTCCCTCTCTACTTAAAAAATAATAAAAAATAAAAAATAAAAAATATAAAAATAAATAAAATTTAAAATTTACATTGTTTCTGGTCTTTAAAAGGGAGAAAAAGGATTACAGAACTTTGGCTCTGACTAAATGGAGTAGAAATTATGCATTTTACCACACAAGCATTTCTATCTGGATCTTTACCTTGTTGAGGGCTACAGGTGAGCTACTTGGTGTCTTGTTAGAAGCCTGTATATTTGGTTTGTCAGAATGTAACAACTGTCCACCTATCCCAACAATGTAGCCGCCCTACTACTCCAGAGGCCCAGAGAAACCTTCAAATTGTTCATTTACTCCTTGAGAACACCTTAAATTTCCCTTTCAGGAATCTGATTTCATGGGCATCAACTCAAGCACCTGAATTGCATAGATTCCTAAAAATTGAGTACATGCCATTAATTCTCCAAAAGAATTGGGCCCTAAATCGGCAGTTCAATGACAGGTGAAGATTCTCTATAAAACCTATGTTAGTTTTTGTTCTGTCATTATTTTTCATTAGTATTGGGAAAGTAATTTAAGAATCCATGCTTTGAACAAGTAAACCTGTTGGTCGGGAGCACCATTTTAATGCAAGCATTTATTAAAGTATCTGTTTGAAGGAGCTCACTAAGTACCCTTGTTTTATATATATATTTTTATGAAAAAGTAACCTTGTTTTTTATATGATGGTTTTCAAAATGCTTATGTGGTGTTCTTCATTATCAGCGTTAGTGAGTGTCGCAACTGAGAAAATCTTGAACAGGGAGGTGATCACCTGAAGGATATGCATGTACTACTGACTATCCATTTCATCTTTTGAAGAATATTGTCAACTCAGATACTAATTGTATACTTAAAGCAATTTATTGTGTATAATGAAGCTGTTGAAGACAACATTATATATATATATAAGAAAAAAAAAGCTTCTTTGATAATACAAACTATCTTACTTTTGTTTTGTTTTGATATGAATAAAGCTAAAATCATACATGAAACTTAGCAAATCGAGTAAAATCATCCTTATGTAGCTAAATATGATAAGAAAATTCTACAAATCTTATAAATAATTTATAATTACCATAACTTAAAGCACATTAATGGGCAAACTTAACAAGCTATGCATAAGAATATAATGTTATTCATCCCAAGGATTAAACAAAATAAAACTATGAAAAAAAGGGAACATGAACACTTAGACCTGAGAGTGAACTTTGTTTTGTTTTGTTTTATTTATTTATTTTATATTTTTATAAAAATATTTTTGTTTTTACATTTTTTTTTATAAGTGTCTTATTTCTCATTCCACTTTTTATGCCAATTTTGAAGTAGCTAGTAGTTATTTAAATTACTTTCAATTCAATACTGAATAGTTGTAGTCTATTCAAGTCATTATTTTAATTACTTTGTTTAATAGGAGAGTGCGTTTATGTGAGTGAAGCACCCTTGTCAAACATGGGATGTTACATATATATTTTGTATTATTTGGTGCAATGATAAAAGTCTCAGGTATTCAAGTGCAAGTGCGCAGGTTTCTAGTCTTGACAGCGCCACTTTGGGTAAAGAGTATTGAAGGTTAGGACTATATCCAACTCAGCCCTCCTAGGACCCATGCTTGTGGGACCATGTAAAAATGGATGATTAGATTTTTTGGCTGTTTCCTTGTGTCCGAAGATATGGAGATTAGATGAATCTAACCTTGAGAAGTTCACCATAACTCGACACTCGTATCTAAGTCTGTCACTTAGGAACTGTTAATGTTGATATTCCCTGGTTCACTGGTTCAACTATAGCCTGTTGTTCAATCACCAAGACCGTGACAAAAAGAAAATTGTATGAAGAGTAAAAAAAATATAAGAAACCGATAAACTTTTATTAGAACTTCAAAACAATATTCTGATGTCATCTAATAGAGGTATGAAGGGATTGGAGATGATTTAGATTTGAAAATATGATTCTTTTGGCATTTTAAATTGTTGAACCAGCTGTACTAATGGCCTGTTTACTGTTCAACTGATTAGTCCAGCTTGTTCGATTTGCTAAAAACATTAGGTAGTAGTGTATTTAAATTTTTTGGTTCATCTATTGAATCATATATTTGTTTAATAATTTTATTTTTTATGAGGGGGGCTTTATGAGCTTCACAATGTTCAAACATTGTGCATATTTTACACTAGATCTAATTTAATGTTTTTCAAATAATAGATGTTCTGTTTAGAATGCCGGAATTCAGACCTTGGCACTGAACTCATTTACAAGTGTACATGCAACTTAGAGTTCAGCTTATGAAGGGGCATGTGTTTTCAAATGATAATATTGAACCTTTGACGGTTAGCCACTTTCTAAAACCCGAACCGCTTAACCATGGTTGAGGATTTTCACCTTGAGAGTCTCCTAAGATCATTCTTCTTCGATCAATGATCGATTGGGCTTTCGTTTCACTAAAATCGGAATTAAAATGACCAAGATACGCTCCTGGGAGTGCGAAAACATCAAAAATGGTCGAGAAGAAGCCTGCCCTCAGGTGGGCCAACTAGGCTAGGTTGGCCGAGGCCGACTGGGGCCAATTGGTCACTTGAGCCACTTTCCTTTTTTGAGCCCCTTCGAACCCTTTTCTGATTTCAACATCTTTTGACCTATTTTTCCGACTTTTGGTGACTTTCCGTCTAATATTTTAGTAATTTTGAGTTACTTCAACCTCAAGAAAGTCTCTAATAACCTGTTGGATCAATATTTGAACGATTAATCTCAACCATTGAATTATTAGGTTGATTCCCTATAAATAGGAGCCTATTTTCAGCACTTAGGGACTTTTACATGCCTTCTAAAACCTAGAGAGAGAGGGAGCTACGAATTTGTGAGCTTTGATAAACTTGAGGGAGTGCTTCAAGAGGGTAAAGAGCATCAAGAGGAGAGTTCTACAACACCATTAAGGCAAGGGATCAAGCAAGGAAAGGTTATAGCAGGAGTTTAAAAGTACCTATCTCTCTAGAATTAGCGTTTTATCATGTATTGATGTTGTGATAAAAGCATGCTTAGGATGTTAGTATGAATCATTTGTGATGATAGTTCATGATTCATGATGTTATTTTGATAATATCATTACATGAGTTTGATAAATTAGCACTAGCATATGGATTATTTCATCCAAGGTACGTTTTTTTCTCTCTTATGTGCTCAATCTAGAGTTTACTGTTTTGAAACATGATTAGTATCTCTCTTTTCTATGATTTTGGAAGATTGTTAGCATGTTTTTAATAGGTTTTTGCTACTAATTTAGGGTTGCATATAGGATTATCCTTTTTCTCTCTTTTGATCACAAATAGCATATTTGGAATGCATGTTTGTCACGACCCAAAAATAATAATCCATGATTAAAAGTAATAAATCCACTTTAATTAAAGAAAATCATTTGAAAATCACGTGGATGACAGGTGTTAGAATACCTGTTATTTCAATAAAAATTTCGGCATGACCTATTTGTAAATGGAACATACCATGATAAAAACCTTGTTTATTGACATCATATTACCCTGTCATCCATCATTGGTATCATTACATGCATAATAATACATATAAAAGAAACCTACATAATTAAAATATTACAAACATTTAAGTTGTTACATGTCTGATGCCCATTTGCCGAATAAAAGTGTTTAAATATTACCTCACTTAATACATTATCATTTGAATTTTCACTCGAATACGTTGTGGGGAAAACCCCTGTGAATGGCTAAATGAAAAAATTAACAACATTGGATGAGCATGGATAAGCAAAAAAATTCGAACAATTATAAAAAGAGATGACATGCCTAGTTGGAAAGAAACCCAGTTAAAATAACAATGAGATACTAGACTATCTGGATTTCTTTTGGCTTTACTAGGAGAATTGTCTAACAAGATTGTGTTTGATCGGTTATAATGAGGATAAAGTTTCCATACATCTTCTAGCACCTTTAAGAACACGGGCTTAGACGTATCTGTCGACTCTATCTTTTGGCATTCATTTTGATCCTACGCAATGAAATTAATTGCGACATTATAACGTAGTTAGGAGCGTTAACATCTTTCTGTTGTAACAAGGTTATTAAAGTATACAGCCAAAGCAAACTCATTCCAAGCCCAACGCAAACAAACTACTCAACTATTGGTAGCACAAGTCTAGCATTTGTTCAAATAATATTTATGAGAAGTAAGGGAACCAACATGATTTGCTTGCCCAAAAAAAACGAAGTGTGGTATTTGCTCCGTAGAGACAGTCTTTCACGGGTTTTGCATTGCTTCTGCAAAAAGTTGGATAATGTAATGCATCAGACATAAGCTAGTATGAAAAAAATCTTCTAAAACACTTTAGTCGACTAGGAAACATAAAAAAAAAATGTACAAAATAGACATTTAATAAACAAAAATGAATATGGAGCACACAGAATAGAGGAAAAAATATTAATAAATACCTTATTTTAGACGTCCAGACGGCAACATCAAACTTCTTCAAGTAGAATTCTAAAAATTTGTCCACAAACTGCCTCTTATAAATAACTAGAGAAGAGCAACAACTATATTAGAACTAAACACTTGAAATATAAATATTTGTAAATAAAGTAGTTATAACATCAATTTGTACCCTTTTGATTAGCCCATGTAATATTTGGTCCTCTTTTGATCTTTTTCTTAGGGCCGTGAACAATGTCAACAAGCAGTCTGTTTAAATCCAAGATAAGAAGTTTTCTGTGGGAATCACTATAAGGAGTTCTTTTCGAATTATGAGAATGACAAAAGTCACTGCTAGAGCCACATGCTAAAGCAGAATCACCACCAATGCAGCCAGTGTAACCACTATTGCAGCCACCATTGGCCCCACCATGATAATGGTCACTGCTATTATCATCCATGTCATGTTTTCTCTCCTCGAAATCCACCATTTTACATTTTTTCACTCTTTCATCATCCTTGACATCTTTTTCATTCAACTTTCTTATATTTTCTTTATGTTGTTCCTCCCTCGTTCTCTTCCTCATTCACATTCTCTTCCATCTTTTCCTCCTCCTCCCCCTTATCTTCTTCGTCCATATTTTTTTCTTCATGCTCCTTATTGCTCACCACCGATCATTAGTATTTTTCATTGGTAGGAGCTTTCTCCTGCTTCTTTTATCATTCTTTTTTTTAAGGTTTAGTAAGCACTTACGATACGTTTCATTGTTTTTTAATGGCAAATTTAGCATCTCCTTATCCTTAGAAAGTTTTAAAAGAAACAATAATTAGTAAATCAATAAATAGTTAATATAGTAGTTATGTCAACATCAAAAGTTTTAATTTGACACTAACTTCATGAAGCATGCTATCAATTTCATCTCTATCATCCATTTCTTCACTAAGCTCATCCTCTTCCACCGGCTCCTCCAAATGTAAAAATCTTTCCTCACCCAACTGCATAAGAAAACGTGTGATTAGCTTAAAAATTGAGATAGATAGTTAAATATAAAAAGCATATCCTATGCTTTAAAAGTAACTTTAATAAGTTTGTCTTGAACAGTCAATGATAGAAAGAGTAGCTTTAGAAAACATATTATAATGATACTGAATATAAATATTTACCATGTTTGCTGGCTCCACGAATTTGTTTTTTTGCAATTCCACCTCATCATGATTGACATTGAGAACTTCTCTCTTATCGAATTTTTTTTTTTTTTTTTTTTGGAAAGCTTGGCAGCCATCTTTTTCCAATCAGTTACACTAGGGTGTGTCCAACCGAGAATCCTAGGATAAAGAACTGGTTTTGAGTTAATCCAATGTCTAGAAATTGCAGGTATGCCCAAATCTGTAATGCTACCAAGTATTCGGGGAATAAGCTCTTGTGTGTGACCTACTATCGTTGGGATTCCTTGTCTACAATCATTGAATAAACCGCACTGCCCCATGAGTGTTCATTGAACGAATCCAATGATTGCTTCCCCTTTAGGCTAACGTATTCTATATTGAGAGATTTATAAGGGAGAAGGAATACCCGTAATAGATACAAGAGGTTGAGCCTGTTGCAGTCATCCCAATTTTCCTCTGCCTTTGCTTTTGCTAATTGGGATTTTATCTTTGCATCTATAACAAACTTGTTATTAAAATACTTCTTTGCAAAATCTATTTCTTCAGAATTCAACTTGGGAGGATCGATTGACACTTCAAGTTGAAGAATGCTCGCAACATCCACCTTAGTAAATCTAACTTTGGTGTCACAGAAAGTAAATGCATTCTTCTCTCTAGTTTAAAATGCTTGAAAATAAATTCAAGCAGATTGCGCAATATTAAACCCTCTCAACTCCATTGAATGACCGGAGCATGTATCTTTGAACTAGTACTTCTCCTCATCTATCATATCACGAAACAATGCAGCTACGTTTATCGGTGAATATCTAGTGGTGAACTTCATCTCTATGGCCAACCGTCCTCTGGTGAAGAAAATCTAGGCACTCCAGCAGCAATTTGCGCTCACTGTATTTTAATTCGGTGCGAATTAAATTTTAGAGTGAGTGCGGATTGCTGCTGGAGTGCCTAGATTTTCTTCTCCGGAGGACAGTTGGCCATAGAGATGAAGTTTACCACCACATGTTCACTAATAAAGGAAGCTGCATTGTTTCGTGATATGACAAATTAGGATAAGCACCTGTTCAAAGATACATGCTTCGGCCATTCGATGGAGTTAAGAGAGTTTAATATTGTGCACAATTTGCTTGAATTTATTTTCAAGCATTTTTAATTAGAGAGAAGATTGCATTTACTTTCCGTGACATCAAAGTTAGATTTACTAAGGTGGATGTTGCGAGCGTTCTTCAAATTGAAGTGTCAATCGATTCTCTCAAATTGAATTCCAAAGAAACAGATTTTGCAAAGAAGTATTTTAGTAACAAGTTTGTTACAGATGCAAAGATAAAAACCTAATTAGCAAAAGCAAAGGCAGAAGAAAATTGTGATGACTGCAACAGGCTTGACCTCTTGTATCTATTACAGGTATTCTTTCTCCCTTATAAATCTCTCAGTATGGAATACGTCAGTCTAGAGGGGAAGCAATCATTGGATTCGTTCATTGAACACTCATGGGGCAGTGCGGTTTATTCAATAATTGTGGATGAGGGGATCCCAACAATGGTAGGTTACACACAGGAGTTTGTTCTTGGATGCTTGGTAGCATTACAGATTTGGGCATACCTGCATTTTTCAGACATTGGATTAACTCAAAACCCAGTTCTTTATCCTAGGATTCTCGGTTGGGCACACCCTAGTGTAGCTGTTTGGAAAAAGATAGTTGGCAAGCTTTCCCAAAAAAATAAAATAAAATTGGATCAGATAGAAGTTCTCAATGTCAATCATTATGAGGTAGAACTGCAAAAAAACAAATTCATGGAGCCAGCAAACTTGGTAAAATATTTATATTCAGTATCATTATGATATGTTTTCTAAAGCTACTTTTTCTATCATGGACTGTTCATAAAAACTTGTTATAGTTACTTTTAAAGCATAGGATAGGCTTCTTTTATTTAACTATCTATCTTAATTTTTAAGCAAATCACATGTTTTCTTATGCAGTTGGGTGAGGAAAGATTTTTACATTTGGAGGAGCCCGTGAAAGAGGATGAGTTGAGTGAAGAAGAGGACGATAGAGATGAAATTGATACCATACTTTATGAAATAAGTGTTAAATTAAAACTTATGATGTTGACATAATTACTATATTAATTATTTATTAATTTACTAATTATTGTTGATTTTAAAGCTTTCTAAGGATAGGGAGATGCTAAAGGTTAGCCTTGGGTAAGATTTTGGAGTGGAATGTTGCTCTTATTGGAAAGTGATTATGGAGGTTTCCTTTAGAAAGTGACTCTTTATGGCATGCCATTATTAGGAGTAAGTATGGTTTGCAGGTTAATAGATGGGATTCTCAACCAAGTCCTAGGACTTCGGCTAGATGCCCGTGGAAATTTATTTCTCAGGGGTCGGATGGCTTTTTGGAGCATATCTCTTTATTTGTTGGGAATGGGGAGAGAGTTCGATTTTGGGAAGATGTTTGGAGGGGAGGTGTCTCATTTGCTTCTTTATTCCCTTGGTTATATAGGCTTTCTTTGTCTCACAATTTCCCTATTTGTTTCTTGGTTTCTGGTGATTCTAATGGTATTTGTTGGGATTTCAATTTCTTTCGTAATCTCAATGATAGAGAGTGTGTGGAATTGTCAGATTTGTTATCTTTACTTTACTGGATGGTTTTTCTTTGAATGTATCTTCTCCAGATAGGCGGGTGTGGATTGCGGATTCTTCAGGGTTGTTTTCTTGTAAGTCATATTTTGAGAAGTTGGTTGTAGTTCCTAATATCTCTCTTTTTTTTTTTTAATTTTTCGGAGTTGATTTGGAAGTCGAGGGTGCACCTTAAAGTTCGTGTTTTTATGTGGATTGTGCTTCTCAAGAAAGTTAATACTAATGATGTGCTTCAAAGAAGGAGGCCCTCCTTCTATCTTTGTCCGCAATGGTGTGTTTTGTGTAGGGATGGAGCGGAGTGCATTGACAATATTTTTATTTTAAGCCCTATGGCTAGATGGTTGTGGCAAAAGCTTTTTTCTATTGCTGGTGAATGTTTGGTATTGCCGAGTTCTGTGGAGAGTTTGCTTGAGATCCACTTTTGGGGCCTTGGTAGAGGAAAGAAGGCTTGGATTATCTGGTGTAGCGCCTTTTTTGCTATTTTTTGGGTTATTTGGATCAAAGGAATGCAAGGATTTTTTAGGATAGAGAGTCTTCCTTGGTCTTTTTATGGGATAGGGTGCATTTTTTGGGTTCCTTTTGGGCTCATGCTTCTAAGGAATTTGGTGATATTCCATTGTTTGTTTTCAAGTCAGATTGGAGGGCGGTTTGTCGTTGATTATCTTTTTGCTTTTTTGGTTATTTTGCTTTGATCACTTAGGTGAATGTTTTGTCCTCCTTTTGTACTTCTTTCCTTTCTTCTAATAATATTTCTTTGTTGCCGATAAAAAAAAAAAAAAAAAAAAAAAAAGCTTTTAGAGAACAATGAAGAGTATCGTAAGTGCTTACTAAACCTTAAAAAAGGGAATGATAAAAGAAGCAGGGAAGAAGGCTCCTACCAATGAAAATACCAATCATCAATGGTGAGCAATAAGGAGTATGAAGAGAAAAATATGTAGGAAGAAGATAAGGAGGGTGGAGGAGGAAGATAACAAGGAGGAGGAGGAAAAGATAGAAGAGGAAGAGAATGAGGGGGAGGACGAACAACACAAAGAAAATGAAAGAAAGTCGGTTGAAAAAGATGTAAAGGAAGATGAACGAGTGAAAAAAATGTAAAATGGTGGATTTCGAGGAGAGCATACATTACATTGTAGATACCCCATTTTGTACCGATTGTAATCTTGAGTCTTCAGCCCCAATGATGAATTTAATGAGATTATTCATGAATTTACCTTGAAGGTTTAGTGTGAATCACACCATGGGATAATTCGTTTAAATGAAGGGAATTTGTTTTCTTAAAATCTATTTTTCCACGAACGTCACTGGCATGCGTACGGATGTGATATGTGTGCGTACACTCACATAATGCACACGTATGTGCGTTAGCAGCAATTTTCCTAATTTTAAGATTTGGTAAAATCTATTTCCTTTTAGGATTAGAAGACTTTTCCTTACATGGAATTTTATTTTTTATTATTTTCCAAACAAAACCTAGTCCAGAAAGGAAAGGGGAAAACCCTAGTTTTCTTATATAAATAATATCTTTTTGGTGAGAGAAGGGAAGGAACCAAAGGAGCTGAAATTCATCATAAATCAGCATGAGTTTTCTAAAAACCGGTCGGAGTGTTTTAATTTTAACTTTTGACTTCAAACTCGGAATTTGAAATTGGTCTCTTTAGAAAGATATTTCGATTCTCTACAACTTTGGATTTCACGAGTTTTGTCTAATTTAAACGTTTTCACACTTAACAACTCGATGGATGTTGTTGTTGTTGCAAGGTGATGAAAATCACTTTTCTTTTCTTTTGTTTTCTCTTCCGTTTTCTTTTTCCTTTTGTGGTTAAGAGAAGTTTGATCTCTTTGCTGTGGTAACACTTTGATGAAAAGGAGGATTCGTGTTGGTTTGATTCAACCCCAAGACCTGAGGGGTGCGGTTAGTGATAAACTCTATTTTTCTTCACAGTTAGAGGTAAGATATTATTTCTTTTATCTATTTAGACTTATATTTTTGTTAGGATTTCCTATGCATGATGAGATGTCGATTTAAATTCTTTTATCATATATTCATGCATTAGATTTAGGTTTGTTGCGTGTGTAAATTAGTTCTATAGAGTATTGGGTGATAAGAATAGTCGTTTGATTAACGCTATGTTGTAGGTGGCAAAAGTACACGCATAAGTGATTATGCGTACACATAACTCTTTTGTGTGTATGCGTATTTGAGTTATGCGTACGTATATTAAGTATATACATATGTTTATTTTGATCTGACAGGTTATGCATGATTCTTAAATGTTATTTGTTTTGTTTATTAATTAATTAATTTGTTTTGTTTACTGCTTTATTCATTTTTCATCTTTGTGTGTGTGCGTTTAAATTGTTGCATGCTCTAGGGTAATCTCAAATACATTAAGATATTAAATATTGCAATGTATACAAAGTGGGGGCCCGGTCTAGTGATCGGGCGACGTTGGGTGCCTAACACTTTTTCAACGGTGTACCCTAACTCTAAAACTTCTCTAGTTATGATGAGTTAGACCTTTGTAAGGGGTCAAAGTTGGTTCCCGGGCCTGTCCGGGTGGTGACTCCTCTCCACGCTAATCCTCCGAGGTTAGTGGCGTATTCTCGAGCCACATGGTTTAGGATGCGGCGCTCACAGTGGTGACGCCATTGGGGATAGTGAGCTAGATCTCGTAGTATTCTTGACCATATTTTATGTTTTAATTTGATTAAGAGAACCAAAAAACTTGCACACATGCATGTTTGGCATTTGTTTACACCCTGATGACAATTTCGTGAGGATTATTGGTTCCACTCGTTCATATGGGCAATCTGCAACCCACATCGTCAGCCCACAGCCTTTGCCGCTAGCCTGTGATTAGCTACTGTGTACATTAATGGATTGCTCATTGAGTATCCTAGCTTGAGGGACTGTAGATTTTAATCATATTCTTCTTTTATATAATATCATGCATATTTAGGATTGATAGGATTTATAATTTGTTTTGTTGTTCGATAATTATTTGTTAGTTATTTGTTCGCATGTGTTTATTTATTGCATTCTCGCCCTTCAATGGTGAGAGTGTATATAGTCTTAGCAAATAATTTCTTTATTTCAATATTTTATCTCTTTATTTCTTTATGCATGAATTGATGAATAAAAAGGTTGGCACTGTTTTGTCTAGATTTGAGAATTGATGCCATTGGGTTGCGTACTCATCCTACGTCTGGTAGACTAACTATTTATTTGTTACTATTTCTTTTGATTTTATTCCTGATTTTTAATATCTGGTTGGTCTTTTGTATATTATGTTTTTTGTTTTCTGGCATATTGTAAATTCTCTTTCTATTTTATATATTTACTATTCAATTATTATCGCGCGTCATTATTTATTTGCATGATTTAGGGTTGAATTTAGTTGAATACCTAATTAATTAAAGCCAATAATTATGTGTGGGGGCTGGTTTCGACCGGTTACTGGGTGCCTTGCATTTTCCCAATGATGTACCATGGTTATGACGAGTTAGACCCTGCTAGGGTCAATTACTTCCCAAAGCTAAATTGGGTGGTGATTTCTCTCCGCGCTACCACTTGTTGGTTACTTAGTCTATTCTTGAGCCGCGTGGTTTAGGATGTGGTGCTCACATAGCGGGTGTTCTCCTTCTTATTTTTAATCGAATTTAGACTAATGTGATATTCACCCACTAACGACCCCATCAGCATCTCGGAAAGATTATTTTCACCATCATCATCATAGTTTCTCTGTGGCATTGAATTGAGGCCTTCTTTCACAGCATGGAAAACATTAATAAAGTGCTAATCTTTTCATCTTGAATTGTCAATGGTTCAATCTTCTTACGCATGAATCTTTTTGCACATGCCCCTTGCATGGCTAATGATGTGGCTGTACCTCTAAAGGTTGCCTGCATACCAAAAGGGATCAAGCCTTACGTAGTTCATCGATACTTGAATAACTTCAATCAATCATAGAGGACTTTTATTTGCACTGCATTGTAGGCTCAGGGTTCTAGGCTCGAGAAAGGAAGGAAATTAAAAGCTCAAAATTGATTTCAATGGTTTCCTGTTTGTCAAGGATTACTTCACTTCACTCTCCAACTTGGCACTTCATTTTCTATCTCACTCTGGCATCTTTTTTTTCTTTCTTTCTCTTTTGGACAACATGTGTAACTTATTTGTAGAAATTTTACAAAAAAAATGTCAGACCTTGTGGGTACCGCACACTACCCCACGCTCTAGGAGAGTGAGGCCCACTCTCGGCGCATGTGCCTTACTCTCCTTCCCCAATATTTTTTTTACGATTTTCTGATTATTCTGGTTTTTCTTCATTTCTGACCCAAACTTCTAACATTCGTAGAAACTTCATTTTCTTAACGAAATTGAGTTATTCAAAAGGCCACACAGAGATTGAAGTTTCTAGTTTTCATGAAAAACACACACTGGCCATAAATTGTTCTTGAAAAATTGAAAAATTTTAGGGAAAATTACACTGACCTCCCTGAGGTTTTGAAAAAAGACAGAGACATCCCCTGAGGTTTTAAAAATACCACTCACCTCCCCTGAGGTTTGATGAAAATCACATTGACCTCCCCTCCATCCATTGACCGTTAGTTGACTAACGGAAATTGCTGATGTCATGCAAAAAACTTTAAAAAATGCCAAGATTGCCCTTATTGACGGTGATAATGCATGGAATGACTAAATTAACCCTAAAGTCAAATTTAAAGATGAAAATGCCCCCAAATATGCTTATTTGATACACGTCTCTTGGGTAATCATAGTGTAATACAATACTACTTGAGATTTTTGGACACTTGTCCAGTCACCACACATAAAGTAACAAATAAATGAACAAATGTATAAAATAAACAACTTGTTATCTGATTTGTCCAAAATAATATAAAGTGATTTCAACATGTTATAAAATGATCTCATCCATTTATATAGCAAGTATCCATTACAGAAATATCCAATAAGCAACTCGTCGTAAGTACTAAAAAGATAATCTTCGTAGCCACCATCCAAAATAAAATTCCCAAAAATTGCCACATGCAAACCATCCAAAGTAAACCCAAAAAAGATAATCTCCGTAGCCACCATCCATGACTTGCAGCACAGTTCCATCTCATAACATAGCCACCCCTCCAAACCCATAAGTACATGATACATTAAATTGTATTAGAACAAGGAAAAATAATAGGATAATATAAGCAGGAAATGTTCATTGAGTGGCACAAAAAAGTAGCCAGCAAGCAAAACAGCCATCCAGACATGTTCCTTACCTCAATTGTCCCACCTTGTGTCAAATAAGATTACAATATAAGTGCAAATTACAAAATTAACAGCCCCAATTTCTCAAGTTACCTTTATTGCAACTAAATGGAGGATAAATTGCTTTAAAAATGAAAATTTTGATGGTAATTTCCATGGCTCACAACCCATCACATGTAGTTATGGGTAGAAGAGACTGGGGTTTGAAATAAAATGGAGCATATAAACCAAAATGGTTGTGAACATGGTTGTTTTCATGGTGGCTTCCATGGCCAGAAGCCATCAACATATTTCTAACAAATTCAACCCAATTTAAATCGAGAGAGATAGAGAGCTTCATACCTTCTAGGAGTTTGAGTGCATGAGAGAGAGAGAGAGAGAGAGAGAGAGAGAGAGAGAGAAATCAAATTTTGAAGCTGAAATCCCTAGCGTCACAGCGTCCTGATGGGTGTTGAAACCCTAGCTGCCATGGAAGCTTTTGTAGAGAAAGGCTATGTGAGGCGAGATGTGAAGCTTCTCCACTTTGTCTTTAACATTTATTATTTTTTTATTCTATTTCATTCATAACATAACATGTCATTTACAATAGGGGTAAAATAGTCTTTTAATAATAACTATGATGGCAACACTAACGGAGGGGAGGTCAATGTGATTTTCATCAAACCTCAGGGAGGTGAGTGGCATATTTGAAACCTTAGGGGAGGTTTGTGTCTTTTTTCAAAACCCTAATCCGATACTTCAAAAATTTAATTCTCCTTCTAATACTAAACCATATGCTATCAAATTTGATATGCAATATTTTCATGATATAAAGAATATTTATTAAAAAATTTAGAGTCTAATATATATCACAGAGAGAGAATTAAATGACTGAATATCAAAACCTCCATGAAAGCTAAATTGAAGCTTTTTAAAATTAAAAATTCATAACCTATCCTATGAATTAATTCACGAAATTAATACATAACATGTTTTGGATGATGACTTAACTAAGCCCTCAAAGATTATGAATTGAGAACGTTTGAATCATAAGTTTTAATATCAACTTTCTCTTCTTTTTCTTTCTCTTTCTTCTCCTTTTTGCCGAACAGCATGGCTGCACCTCCTCGCCTCTACTTATACTAAAATCCTATTCAATCCCATCAATTTTTCAATTGACACCTATACTTTTCCCATGTAAATTTCCTATTTTCAAAATTTAAAATTTTTGACATTTGAAAGGTTAATTGATGAATAAGCAATTAATTACAGAATTGTGACACCTAATACAACCCAAAATAAAATAATAATATTGTAGACACCCCATTTTCATCCCATAATGTTCCCTCGGTGTTTTTGTGGAGTTTGGTTAAGTCTTTGATAAGACTTGTGGCCTTTAAGCTCCAATGAATATGTTCGCCCCTTTAACCTTCTTGTTAGGGGCTATTATCATGTGTCTTTTTTGTTGTTGTTTTTGAGTATTTTCTTTTGCATTGAGTTCTTAGGTATGCCTATGAGTTTTGGTTACAATCTAAGTAAGTTTCGATGGTTAGTAAGAACTTTTGCGACTTAAAGGGCACTTTCGTTCTTTTGCTTGTATAATATCCAATTGACCTCATAAAAGTGGGTGTTGGAAGTAGAGTGAGATTTGGGAAGGATGTGTGATGCTCCAACTTGCTTCTTATGGATGAGTTTCCTTTTTTGTTTGCTTTGGCCCTTGATCATCAAGCAACTCCGTTGGACTTTGCCTTTGAATGATGAAACTATTTCTGGTCAAACTAGTTGGAAAGTACTGAATTGTGCTGTTTGTGGGATTGTAAATAAATGATGCTCCTGTGGAGAACAAGTACAAGTGCAAATATGGAACCAATTGATGCAAGGTTTACATCATTCAATAAGCCAACATCATTCAAACTATTTCAAGTTTTCAACTGCGCAAGGATAAGCATCATTCCCTCCAAGTGGGAAGAAGTTCGATCTCGAACTTGATTTTGAACCAAAGCAAACGATAAATTCCTTGGGTGGCAACGATGAGGAGGAACCCATAAATGTGGCTGCACTGGCATGCAAGAGAGTGGTTGAGATTGGAGGAGGACATTCGGTTGTTGACTTCGAATAAGGATAGTGTTAAAGTTGGCATCAATAAGCACTCTATTTTTAGTTAGCGCTTAACAGAAGGCATGAGTAGGGGGAGAAGATGAGAGGATCTGATAGATTTCTTAGCATTGAGAACAAATCTTTTGATTTTTCTTTGAGTGTGGAAGCTGGCATTGAAAGGGTGAAGGTCTCAGAGAATGGTAGACGATTTCGAGTTACGATCTTTCTGGAAAAAGGATGTATCAGATGGCTGTACGGATGCTTGGATGAGATTTGTAGATGGAAAGGGGGAGATAGATGGGCGAGAAAACTAAGATGCAGCAGGAACACCATTTTGCTGGAGATGCAGAGGAATGGCAATGGAAGATTTGGTCAGTCTTACGGAGATATCCAGTTCAGGGAAGGGCAGATTTATTCTGATACCAGAGGGGCATGTTGGAAAAGGGTGGTTAACTTTCGGTAAGATGGTGGATTCTTTTGGTATGCCAAAAGTTCAAGTGATGCGACGACGACGAAGGAGATTTCTTCTTGTGACGATAGGAGTATTGAAGGCTGTGGGCATAGAAATTGGAATGCTCACGATAAGAAATCCTCTTCTTCGCGGCTGTCTTCTCTGATTGGAGACTGGAAAAGGCCTATGTAGTTGAACGAAAGAGGTTTCTGACGCTTGGAAGGCGATTAAGGAAGGGTTGGTCGACGCATTGGAGTGCAACGTTAATTTGTTTCCTTTTCAAATTGATAAAGCTCTGTTTTTTTTTTTTGCAAGAATGAGGAGAAGGCTAATTATTATCTGGGCAATATTTTCTTTCAAAACTCCATTACGGTAGCTTTACACAGATGGAGTCCAAAGTCCAACTGCCTACTAGCAAAAAAGATTGTGGTACCTATGGGATGGTTGGCCATTGATGGTCTACCTTACCATTTGTGGCGGGATGATTTTGGAGGACTTATTGAGATTAAAAGGTCAACAAGAATTATTGATAATCTGTTTGAAACAAAAATTAAAGTCAAGGGCAGGGGAGTGGAACTATGTCCAATGTGTTTAGACATTCAAGTGCTAGGGGCAATCCTTTACTGTTAGAGTCTGCGTGGCTGATGAATTTCAAAATTCAGGAAGAAACAAGGCTTTCAGGTTAGCTCATGCGACTCACCGTAGTCATGGGGGACAATGGAAGATTTACTGGTGGGGGTGCTCCACGACGAAATCAAAATCTTATTAGGATGAGGGACAGGTCAGAGATGGAAAATGAGGAATGCTGGTAGAATGAAAAATCAGTACACCAATCCTGAGGTTGAAGACGAAGGGTTTAGGGTTAGTGTTCCACGCGGCATTACGGTACAAGCTGGTTTCAATTCTGCTGGGGAAGTTGAGGGTAACTTTATCTCCGCAGATGGGGTAGCTCAAAAGTCTTATAAGGAAACATTAATTAAGGTTGACAAAGATTTTCAAGGAGTGCGGCGTTGCTTTTCAAGAGTGTGGTCGTCCAAGTGCTGCCTCATTGGAAAATGGGATCGGTGTGGAGATGGCAGCAAAGAGCAGCAATTCAAATGATGGGCCAAATAATAATTCTGATTTTTTTATTGCGTGCCCAAGGTTACGGGTCTCATTCCGGTATGGGGCAGTCCAATTTATTATCAGATGGGTTGATGCAAGTGGGTCGATTTAAAAACATGAGTAATGGGGCTTTGTGGCACTTAGAGCCCATTAAGAGAGCACGTGCTAGGCACTGTTAATCCAATCTCCTTTTAGCTCAATAGGAAACCTAGGGTTGACAATTGGGTGCTGCGAGGAAGAAGGGGATGCCCATCACACCGATGTCCACTGTCTGGCTCAATTGAAGACACTGGTCGATCGTGTTGACGATGTCAGCGACAACAGTGATAACGATCACTATAATCCGGTTCTATCTCTCCATGCTCAAGCTACTGTAGCTCTGTCGGGGCAAACACGAAAATCGACAAGTGGTTTCAAGGTGTCGACAGAAGGAAGGGAAGATGGGGTACGTGCGATTGCACTGAATGAGCATGCCGGGGCATGCGATGAAGGATTAGAGCTCAATCGAACATCCCAAAGCTCTGTTGACACACTAGTATCGGCAATAGCACCTGAATCCATTGAAGGTTTTGAAGATAACGCCAATCCGAGAAGCTTGTGCGGACAATCCATGGCAGTTTCGTCAAGTGTGGACCAGATCCAAGCTAGAGAGCACTCCGACGATGTTCTATTGATGTCTCAAGGTAGGGCTTATCATTTTGATGGCGCGATTGACGGGAGATGACTGAAACATGGACAAGGGGTGTTCGTATCCTAGAGATGCTACCTTCCAATGCAAATTTTGCAAAAAAGCTACTATCAGCCCTCTTCCTTGTCGTTTCTGTCAGTTGAGGCCCTAGTTTTCCCATGGTATAGCTCTATCAACATTGGTGGGGGAAAACGGTGTATCATCAGACTGTTTCTAAAGCCCTTCTTTGGGCAAACAGTGATGAGGAGGACTATGATTTGGAAGAGGGAAAGCTCTCCGGTAGTCAGGAATTTGTTGTTGATTCTTTAGTTGATTTTGTCAGTGACTTAGGCTCAGATTTCTGATTCGTCAGTTAGTGATATAAGGATAATCAAGACAGAGACGACATTCATGGCTTAGGGGAATTGTAATGGTCTTTTTGCAGAACAAGAGGTTCCTCCTCTTTCTTCACCTGTAACAGAGGTATGTTCTCTTCACAAAATTGAACCAGACAATATATTTAACTTTAAGGCGCATCTTCATTCTTCGTATCTTAATTCTGGGAAGGGACTTGGGGGTTCTGTTGGGACAAGCAGTCCAGTTATTGAAGGGGGAGAGCGTGGTAGCCCATTTTTAACTCATACTGAAGGTGTAGTTATAATGCCTAAGGCTTGTGACCTCATCTCTAGGCCTTGTAATGAGCATCGCCCCATCTCAGAGTCTGGTAAGCCAGTTAATACTGTTGATCATAGTGTCGGCAAGGAAATAATACCTATAGGTGAATTGAATGCTTCATTGGCTGTGAAGGAATATAGCTTTAAGAGTAGAGGAATGCAGGGAGGAGCCAAAAGCAGGGAAATGGTGCTAGATGAACAGATAGGAAATGGGGAGAGAAAATGGGGATGTGTTTTTTTTCAGTCTTAATGATGCGGGTTTGGCCAGTTTAAAAGAATTTTTGGGCAAAATGAATCTGTCTCTCTAAGAGAAGAGGCAGAATTCTAGGAATGGGTAAAGTGGGTGTGGGGAGTGGGCCTGTTAAGAGCAGTATTGTGAAAAAGGGCGATAGGGAACTAAAAAATCTCCAATTTGCAGTCAATTATGTAGGGCCACACAAGGTTAGGAGTAATAGGGTTGAGGATTCTCTTCAATGAAGATCATTAGTTGGAATATTAGAGGTTTGGGTTCCAATAGAAATAGAAGTATCGTCAAAGACTTCTTGAGGAAAAATAATCTGGACATTGTGATTCTTCAGGAAACTAAGTTAGAGGTGGTAGACAGGAAAGTGATTAAGAACATTTGGGGTTCTAGGCATAAAGGGTGGTCTTTTCTACCTTCTAATGGCAGGTCTGGTGGCATTTTAATTGTCTGGGATGAGAGAGTTGTGTTTGCCTTAGAAGTTGTTTGTGGAAAGTTTTCAGTATCAGTTAAAATGAGGGATTCCAACTCCAATGAATGGTGGTTGTCTGGAGTTTATGGTCCAAATAGACCTAGGCATGGGGAGGAATTGTGGGAGGAACTATTCAGTTTATTTAGGTTGTGCAGTCTGAATTGGTTGCTGGGTGGGGACTTAAATGTAATAAGATATCTTGTGGAGAAGCTTAATGGAGTGAGGAGCACTAGAAGTATGAGGGACTTTGATAATTTTGTTAGAGAGTGCGCCTTAAGAGACCTATAGTTGATTAATGCTAGGTTTACTTGGTCCAACCAACAGGTTAATCCGGTGTGCAATAGGTTGGATCGATTTTTGTTCTCATTGGAGTGGGAGACACTCTTTCCTCATGTTAGATATCAGTGCTACCGAGAGTCACTTCTGATCATTGTCCAATTCTCCTTGATAGTGAGCCAATTTCATGGGGTACTCCCCCTTATAGATTTGAAAACATGTGGTTGGAACACCATAGATTCAGGGCATGTTTTGAGGAGTGGTGGAGGAATTGTAACATTCACGGTTGGGAAGGTTTTAAGTTCAGGAGAAAGTGGAAGTTTATCAAATTGAAGCTTAAAGAATGGAATAGAGAGATCTTTGGTGATGTCAGAACATTGAAGAATTCCATTGCCACCAAAATCAAGGAGTTGGACCAGTTGGAGGAAGGTGGGTTGTTTAATGAGAGTCTTAGGTTAGATAGAAAGGAGTTGAAGGAGGAATTTGAGGAGATTAATTTCAAAGAGGAAATTTCTTGGGCTCAAAAGGCTGAGGTTAAATGGTTGAAAGAAGGAGACAATAATACAAAATTTTTTCATCGATTAGACAATGGGAGTAGGAAGAAGAAAGTGATTTATAAATTGGAACTTGATAGGGGATTGATGATTGAAAGGGAAGAGGAAATAGTGGAAGAAATCTACAAATTCTTCTCTTCACTCTATAGTTCTGATGGTCAGGAAAGACTAGTGTTAGAAGGGTTATCTCGGTTTCCCATCTGTGAGACTAGTGCACAAAAATTGGAAAGGCCCTTTGAGGTACAGGAAGTTAAGGAGGCTGTTTTTTACTATTGTAGAGATAAGGCCCCAAGACCAGATGGTTTCACAATGGCTGTTTTTCAAGACTGATGGGATGTGATTAAAGATGATTTAATGAAAGTTTTCCCAGAATTTTTTGAGAATGGGATTGTTAATCAGTGCACTAATGCTACATTCATTTGTTTGATTCCCAAGAAGAATGACTCCATAAAAATTAAGGATTTTCGGCCAATCAGCTTGGTTTCATCATTATATAAGATTTTGGCAAAAGTCCTCTCCATTAGATTGCAAGGAGTATTAAGTGAGACAATTTCAGAAAGCCAAGGTGCTTTTGGGGAAGGTCGTCAGATCCTAGACTTGGCTTTGATAGCTAATGAGGCTATGGGAAGCTATAGGATAGAAAAAAGGGAGGGCTTACTGTTTAAAATTGATTTTGGAAAGGCTTACGATTGTGTGGATTGGGGTTTTCTCGACTTTGTATTAAAGAAGAAAGGATTTGGGGAGAGGTGGAGGAGATGGATGCATGGTTGCTTCTCTACAGCCAATTTTTCAGTGTTAGTAAATGGAAAACCAGGCAAGACCTTTGTGGCTATGAGAGGATTGGGACAAGGTGATCCTTTATCCCCTTTTTTATTTACAATCGTGGCTGATGTTCTAAGTAGGTTGTCTGAAAGAACCAGAGAGGTAGGGTTGATTGAGGGTTTTGTGGTTGGAAGGAGAGGATTACGGTCTCCCATTTACAATTTGCAGATGATACATTATTTCTTTGTGCTGGGGATGACCAAAAATTCTTAAACCTTTGGGCTATTTTGCAAATTTTTGAGGTGGTATCAGGGCTTAAAAATATGTCCAAATGTGCTATTGTGGGCGTCAATTCTAAGGGTGGCAAAATTCAGAGATTAGCAGGTTAGTTGGGTTGTTCTGTGGGAGAGTGGCCTTTAATTTATTTGGGTATGCCTCTAGGGGGGAACCGTTTTTCTGAAGCTTTTTGGGGCCAGTTACTGATAGAGTTAGACGGAGGTTGGAAGGTTGGAAGAGAGCCTTAATATCTAAAGGCAGTAGGTTGGTTTTAACTCAGTCAGTTTTGTCCTAGCATACCCAGTTTATTATCTATCCTTGTTTAGAGTTCCAGTTAAGGTCACTCGCTGCTTAGAGAAGTGAATGAGGGACTTTTTATGGGAAGGTAGTAGGGAAGGTAGGAGAGATCATTTGGTTAGATGGGAGGTCATCTCTAGATCCAAGAGTCATGGGGGATTAGCTTTGGGAAATATGTTGGAAATAAATAGCCCTGACTAGCAAATGGTTGTGGTGGTTTGCTTTAGAGAGAGAATCCTTGTGGTATGCTACAATCAAGAGTAAGTATGGCTTACAGGCAAATGGATGGGACTGCTCAAACAAACTCTAGGATGTCGTCTAGGAGTCCATGGAAATTTATCTCCCAAGGGTTGTCAAGGTTCTTGGAGTTCACTTCAATGTCAGTAGGGAAAGGGGATAGAGTTCATTTTTGGGAAGATCATTGGAGGGGAGATGCACCTTTCTGTTCTCTTTTTCCTCGTTTGTACAGAATTTCTTTGGCTCATAATGTTCCTATATCATCCGTGGTGTCTTCTGAAACTCAATCTTTTGATTGGGATTTTAAGTTCTTTGGAAATCTTAACGATAGGGAGAGCTTAGATCTAGTCTCTTTGTTGGGTATTTTGGAAGGCTTTTCGCCAAGATTGTCCATCTCTGATAAGAGGGTTTGGCTTGCTGATTCATTTGGAGTCTTTTCTTGCAAATCTTATTTTGAGATATTGATTGCCTCTTCTCATTCCTTGTCCTGTTTTCCTTCAGAGAAAACATGGAAAACGTGTGTGCCCCTCAAAGTTTTTTGTTTGGACTGTATTTCACAAGGGCATCAATACTAATGACAGGTTCCAAAGAAAGAGGCCCTTGCTCTTTGCAAGCCCACAATGGTGCATCATGTGTAGAGGGGCAGCAGAGTCAGTTGACCATCTATTCTTACATTGTCCTATGACTACAAGATTATCGCAGAAGCTGTTTAGTTGTGGAAGCGAGGAATGGGTGGTGCCGGGTTGTGTTAGGAGCGCTCTTGATATAAAATTCTGGGGTATGGGGAGGGGTAAGAAGGCGAGAACTCTTTGGAACTGTGCCTTTATGGCAGTTTTCTAGGTTGTATGGCTTGAAAGGAATGGGAGGATTTTTTAGGATAAAGAAACCCCATTCGCTGATTTGTGGGATAAGGTCCATTTTCTGGCCTCTTTTTGGGCAAAGTCATCCAAGGTTTTTGCCACCATGCCTCTCCTTCTATTGAAACTTGATTGGAGGGCCGTGACGAGCTAGTTTGAATAGCTTATGCTATGGTTATTGTCTTATGGCTTGTGGGACTAATGGTTACTGTCCAATGTTTCTTTATAGCTTATGCTATGGTTATTGTCTAATGTTTCCTTATTGTTGCTTCTTGTAAGGGCGGACC
This sequence comes from Liquidambar formosana, assembly GCA_039720395.1. Taxonomy (NCBI): domain Eukaryota; kingdom Viridiplantae; phylum Streptophyta; class Magnoliopsida; order Saxifragales; family Altingiaceae; genus Liquidambar; species Liquidambar formosana. The sequence goes on from CM077822.1 coordinate 24,932,078, forward strand.
CCTGGTCCTCCCTTTCTTTTCTTTTCTTTTCCTGCTTCCTTGTATTTCCATATCTAAATTATCAATAATATATCCCTTTGTTGCTGATAAAAAAAAAAAAAAAAAAAAAAAAAGTTCCAATTGACCTCGGAATTCATCCCAAATTGTTTTATCATGCTCATATTGACATTTAGAGTCTATTTTTAGGTTCAATTTGATGATCCAATGGTTTGAGATTGATTTTGGCTCATAATGGTTCAAGTTGGCTAATTGACCCTTTTTCGATTCTTTTAAAGTTCACTTATGGTTCACATTTGGATTTTCAACCAATTAACACCATTTACATTTCTTAAAGCCTAATTTTATGTTGGAATATGTTTCTTGAAGTCTTATATTGATTTGAAATGAGAGTTGGTTCAACCCGAGATTAAAACTCTTACTTGGTTAAAATTGCTTTCTATTGTTACAGTTTGGAGTTTAATTCTTCCTTTGAAAATTGAAATGAATGGTTTTGATTACATCCTGTAAGAAATTACAAACAATGTGTGTGCCATAGTTCCAACATTGACAGAAACTCAATTTTTTTCTCGTTTTGCAAACTAATCCTGTTTGTTATAGTCTGTTAAAGTTTCATAGAGCCTTCAAGTGACATTCAGTGACCTAATTATTGTTTAATCTCCATTGGATCAGGATGACGATGCCAGAGTGAAGAGAGCATTCCGGACTCTTCTTACTTATGTAGGGAATGCTGCCAAGAATTCTAATGAGGAGAGATTCAGAAAAATTAGACTTACTAATCCATCCTTTCAGGGTAAGAGACTCTTGTACAGATCATTTTAATGTCATATGTTGCACAGATACATAGATATTAGTGTAGAATGCCATCATAGCCATTCATGATTGGGCACCCAGCCACCCACATTTCACATTCTTAGTTGCTCTTAGCCAAACATTGGCTGATTGGACTATCGTGGGCACACCGTTCTTTTGTAAGAACGGTAAAATCATGGCATGCAAATGTCGCAAAAAACACCCCACCACACCACACCACACCAAAAGAAAGGGTAATAATGAAAGGGAAATACTAGTTAGTCCCACTCTGTCTTACAAATCTTACCCTATTATGTGGATTTAGTTTTGTTTTAATTTTTAGGGTTTAACCATATCAGTGGGTCCCACAACTTTACACCCTATTCTTTTAGTAGGGCAAGATTTGTGGGGTAAAGTGTGGGGCTAACTAGCATCATAATAAAATAACCGTAAAATTTGAAGAAGAATATATTTTGGTTTTACTAACAAGGACAAAGACGTAGACTATTTTTTTATTTTGATTGTTCCTTATTATATTATATTATATGTTTTTTCTAAAGAGAAAATATTAATGGAACAGGTAAGAAAACATATTAACATAATTGTTCTTTGACCACCGAGGGTGGAAGCCTAGTGGTGAAGGCTTTGGTTTTCAGGTGGTCGCGGGTTTGAGGGGTGGCGGCGCCTCCTTTGAACCCCCTTCCATTCTGGGCAGCTGTGTACCCACTAGATCTTTGGTGGTGATGAGGTGACGGGCTCGCCCTTTGGGCAGTAGCTATGGCTCAAACAGGACATTCCTCAACGAGTAGAGGCTCCTATGGTAACGCCTAAGGGTGGATTGCTATCGTTGGTTGCCCTCCTCTGTCCTTTGCTTAGCCAAAAAAAACATAATTGTTCTTTATTTATTTGTTCTTTTAATTATTAATTGTGATCATGGCTTCCAAAATTTTTTATTGGTTGCTGGGCACACGAACTTTCAATGATGGACCTTATTTTGGTATGAGTGCTACACTGTAGACAACCAATTTGGCTCCATCGTTCACAACTTCCAATCTCAACCTCCTCACTGTCAATCCTTTCCTCCTGCAAATAATTCTCATATTGGAGAGTCCTTTGTCTTCTTCATCTCCAATCTTGTAGTCCATTCATGGCAAGCGCTAGCCTCCTAATATTGATCAATGGAGCACTTTCCACGCTCCCCTGAAGAACCTCTATCTCTAATACTTGAAGATTTTCTTTGTCCAGAGACAAAAACCTACCTGTCCCTTGTCTTTTTGATCCCCTAGCCTACTTTTATTTTCACCAGACACTGGAATATGTAGCTGACAAGCATGGTGGTAGAGTTCAGCTTGCCAAGGTATACTATGATGGCTTGAGCCAATCTCCTGAAGAAAATTTTGGTAGTTGAATTGTGGTCTTATTGCAAGCATGGAGCAGTGCAATGACTTCTTTTTCCTGGGCACCAAATAAATAGTACTAATAATAATATAGTGGTGATACCCAGGATGGGTAGGGGGGTGACTGACATGTTGGTTTCTAATTCACTAATACACAAAAGTATCCCTTAAAGAATCTCGCGCATCCGCACCAAAAGGACTAAAAACCCACTGTTCAATTTGTATTGAATACCCAACTGAAAATCACACTCAAAATCAAAAAGCAAGAATCACGCTCAATATAAAAAGAGCAATCTTCATTTTGAAAATTCAAATAAAAACTAGAAAAGGAAAGAAATTCAAAGCAAAATCAAGATAAAATCGGCGAATTAAAAATCGAGATAAACTCGTTAAACATACCTTGATGCAATCAGATGCAAAAAAAAAAAAAAAAAAAAAGAAGAAGGAATCAAGATAAAAAAAATTAGATCTAACCAGTAGGGTGAAATTTTTGAAAAAAATTATATAGAAATTATCTAGAATTATCTATAAATGAAAGATAATTATCTTGAAAAATCAATATAACTTATCCTTAAAAACACAATAAATATCTTGATCTAAATGACAAAACTAGTAGCAGAAAAAAAGAAAAGAAAAAGGAAGATGAAGAACTAGGCAAACCGACTATTGGATCCCACAAGAACGAGGTGAAGCCACTGTAGAAATCACACCCATCGAGCTCCTCAAACAATGGCAGGTCGTGCTTGAAGTCACATTGCACAAATTACACCCCCAACCTTCATACTCCAAGATCTGGTCATGCATGACCACATTTGAGGATGACAAAGAGAGAGTTGCAGTTGTCGGAGCTTTAATGGTGTTGGGATTTTTGGGTATTTGATTGTGAATCCCTCTACTGCGTGTGTTGTGGTGGGTAAAAGGGAGACAGAGAGACAAATTTGTAGAGGAAGGGGATTAGTTCTATCTTATGAAGAGAGAAAGAGGGGTTTGTACAAGGAGATAAAAAAGGGGGGGGGGGGGGGGGGGGAGAGATTTTTGTAGGTAAGATTGTGCGTGTTTTATGTTGAGGGGTAATTTTGTATTTTTGCATTTTCGGTCTAGGAATCGGTCTCATGGGCTCGTCCCAAGAATCATTTTCCATAATAATAATACTTCGCTGTATGATCGTGAGCATTAGATTAGTTGGTTTCACTACCTATGCCTCCAGGCCCAAGGGCCCCCATCCAAAATTTTCTAATTGTTTACCCACTCAAGTGGGTGGTGGTCTTACTTGATACGTGGAAATGTTGGCAAGGGTAGAGGTACATGGCGGGTTACATTGGCCCAATTTCCTTTTTTTACTTATATAATATTGTTGCCTTTTTTTTTTTTTTTTTTTTTTCAAAAACAGAGCTAAAGGCATCAAAGAGTAGCAAAGAATCCCAACTAGGTTGGCACCCTAAGAACTCACCATTAGTTGCCCTTAGCTCCAAATGATATTAATGAAAGAAAAGAAAATGAAAGAAAGATTACAAGGAGATAATAAAATGAAAAAGGGACCTGTCTGGTCTTGATGGCTTATAATGCCATGATCCAGCTCACAAAAATAGATATTAAGAAAAACAAATAACCTATGAAACAAACCGATAAAATGGTAACCCCAGCATATCTCTAGCAAGTTCAAATGGAACAACACCATTATCCTCATTCCACCAAGTAAGAGAAGAGAATTGATAGCATAATTAGCTATTTTGTCTGCCACACAATTACCCTCCCTGTAAATATGAGAAAAAACCACCTGCATATTTTTTTATGATAGAAAGACAATTCTGCCATTCATTTAACAGAGGCCAAGGAGGTTTAAAAGTATATTTTTGCAAAGAAGAAATAACTGCAGAGGAATCACTTTCAATCCACAATTTATGCCAACCCTTCTCCCAAGCAAATGATACTGCGAGAATAACACTTTTGAGCTCAGCAAAAAAAGCAGATTGAATACCCAAACTAAGCCCATAAAAACCTTTTACAAAACCACGACAATTTCTGAAAACACCACCACTGGCAGCACGGCTAGGATTGCCCTTAGCTAAACCATCAGTATTTACCTTTACCCAATTAGCTATAGGGAGATGCCAAATCACTGGGATGATTTTTGGAGCTTTGTGAGGAATACCTTTTAAATTCAAATCTTGTAAAATCTGAAGATCTAAGACAGAGTTGCCCATTGGAGCTTTATTAAGCAGGCTGCCCTCTTTAATCCAAGCAACAATAGTACCCATAGCCCGATGAACATGAGGGACAACATTATTAAATTTCGCATCATTTCTAGATTTCAAAATAACCCAAAGAATGCTCATAATAGCAAAAAGCCAAATCGGAGAAAGTTGAGGGCTGAATGTATGATTCAAAAGAGCAAGCAAAACCTCTTTCATGGAAGAAACGTTGTGAGAAAAGGTATTATAAAAAGTACTGTGTAACCAGACCCACAATTGATGCGCAAAGTTGCACTCGAAAAAAAGTGCCACACTGTTTCGTTGGTGCAAGGATAAGAACACAAACTACAGCAAGAAACAAGTGGTATACCTCTAGATTGAAGATTGTCCTCTTTGGGGAGCTTGTTATACAACAGTCGAAGGAAAAGAAGTGATCTTTTAGGAGGGATAAAACTCTGCCAAATTAATTTACCCCAAGAGACAGCCTCGTGACGAATTTCGAAAAAACTCATATGCATCTTTAAATGAAAGGAGACCAGAAGAAGAGTAGGGCCAGATTAACATGTCATTACAATCTTCAATAGGTAAAGTTATATCATTGACACTTTGAACAATATCCGGATACTGATGTAACCAAGAAGGCAAAGACCAGCAGTGATCAATGATGCATTTAGAAAGAGTAAACGAAAAATTAGAAGGGATATTAGAAGGTAAAGCCAAGGACTTTAATATCGATATCGATGGATATATCGAGGGTCCAAAAATGGGGATCTATCGGATATATCGTTGGATATATCGACAATATCGATATCGTTTTAAAGATATAGTGGATATTATGAGTTAAACATGAATATTTTTATTGAAACTCTGGGAAACAATGATTTAAATTCTAATACACAATCTAGCATCAAAATATTGCAATTTAAATATGTATAATACAAGTATGTGTTTCGTAGAGTATAAAAAATATACCGCGCTAAGTAAATAAATAATATAAAATTTTGCAAATTCAACATTTAAATGTTATATAACATTGAAATAGATTTTTGTAACATTTAAATATAGAGTGCTATTAGACCAAAGGCCATTGGTTTGAAATAATATTTTAAATTATGTGAAATAATAAGCATAGTAAAATGTACATATATATGTGAATCCTAACCTATTCTAATATGTAAAAATTTCACCAGAAATCAGTAAAAGGGTATTTAAACATGGTAGTGTCGATATCTTGAACGATATCAGCGATATATCTTCGATATCTTCGATATTTTCGATATATCTTCGATATATCGCTGATATCATTCGATATTTTGTTTTTTGAAAATTTTTCAATTTTGCAACAATACATCGTATCGTTACCCTCCGATATGGCGATATATGGCGATATATCGTCGATATATCGCGATTTTTAAGTCCCGGGTAAAGCTACCTTATCAGATAATGCATCCCCATGGAACCATTTATCAAGCCAAAAGTTTATTTTCTTACCATATCCAATAATCCACTGCCCATGAAAGCTTAAAAGTTGTAGAGCATCCTTCAACCCCGTCCAAATAGATGACAATTTATAAGAAGAAGATAATGCCATAGAAGTCACTTTGAATCGTCATATGAGGAATTGAGCACAAGGAGAATCAGAAGATAAAACAAACCAGCCCAATTTTAAAATAGCAGCCTGATTAAGAGCTTTGAGATGACGGAGACCTAAGCCACCTTCAGACTTTGGAGTACAAATTAAGTCCCAATTAACTGATAATAACTTCCTTTTACTGGTAGAACCAGCCCAAATAAAATTTCGAATCCATTGCTACATGTCTTTTAAGAGAGAAGAGAAGAGGGCCAAAGATAAACTGCTATAGAGTGCATAAGCATAGGGGTGATAACAGATTGAACCAATTGAACTCGACCAGCAATAGAGAGATAATGACCTTGCCAACCCTCCATTTTAGATTTGATTCTATCGGCAATAGGTTGAATAAATCTCCTCCCAGGCTTACCCTTAAATAAAGGCACACCCAAATAGATAAAAGGAAAAGATTCAGATTGCACACCAGTAGCCTCCAAAATCTGTTAACTATGATGAAGAGTTGCTTTGCCCAAAAGAACTTTAGATTTAGCCCTATTAACAATCTGGCCAGAGTTTAAACCATATTTATCCAATAAAGCTAGAACATTATTAATACAAAACATGGTACCCCTACAAAAGATAAGAACATCATCCGCATATAATAAATGAGTAGGAGCCATGCCACCTCTATGGGATGAAATAGGAAGAAGCTTTTTTTTCAAAACTAACTGATTAAGAGCTTTACTAAGGACTTCTTCGGCAAGACAAAAGAGTAGAGGAGAAAGAGGATCCCCTTGTCTTACACCTTTGCTACAAGAAAAGAAACCAAAAGGAGAGCCGTTAATCTTCACAGACAATCTAGCTGAATGAAGATTAGAAGAAATCCAGTTGACAAAAGTACTGCAGAAACCAAAAGCCTTCAAAACCGCCAATAGAAAGTCCCATTCAAGAGTATCAAAGGCCTTTTTAATGTCCAATTTCAACCCAATATTACCCCCATAGGACTTCAAATCCAATAGATTTATACATTCCGAGGCCAAACAAATATTTTCAGAGATGTGCATGCCTTTCACAAAACCACTTTGATTGTAAGAAATTATGTTAGGAGCAACACAACCCAATCTATCTGCCAAGATTTTAGATATAATCTTAAATAAAAAATTGGCTGACTGCAATAGGCTGGAATTTATCTAGAGAATGAGCTTCAGGAACTTTTGGAACCAAAGTGATAAACATAGAGTTAAGATTTGGAAGAATCCAACCAGAAGTAAAAAACTGTTGCACAGCGCCTATCACATCAGAGTGGATAATATCCCAGCAGACATGATAAAATTGGCCACCAAACCTGTCAGTTCCTGGGGAGCTATTCGGATCTAGAGAGAAGACAGCTCTTTCAATTTCTTCTTTGTCAGGAATGGCAGTGAGCATAGCATTATCATCAGTAGAAACTAAAGAAGGAATTAGATTTGAAATCCACTTCGTGTCCACTACATGAGGAACAGATGTAAATAACTATTGAAAATAAGATATAATATGAGACTGAACATCAGCAGCAGTATCAAGCAATCTATCACCATCAATAAGAGAGGATATATAATTTATGGATCCTCTAATTTGAACAGCTTGATGAAAAAAACTAATGTTTCTATCCCCAGTTTCAAGCCAGGTGATTCTAGATTTTTCCTTCCAGAACTCTTCTTGAGATTTTAAAGTTTCACATAAAGCAATTTTAGCAGCATTTTTAGCTTCAAATTTATCATCAGTAAATCCATTAGAAAAAATATCTAATTGTACCGTTTCAAGAGCTGTAAAAGTTTCATCAACTCCTAGAATGAATGTTACCAAAAACATCATTGATTCCAAGCTTTCAAAGCATCCTTTAAAAGTATAAGCTTCCTCACCATAATGAACATTGAACAGCCCACAATAGAGCTAGAAGACCAAACAGATTTCACTACCTCAAGGAAAGTAGGATGAGCAACCTAGGAATTAATGAATTTAAATGGAAGAGGTCCTTGACAAATGAGGGTCTCAACAGTAAAAACCAAAGGATTATGATTAGAGCAAACACGTGGAAGCGTATAACAAGAGGATCTAGGCCATATTGTAAACCAATTATTTGATACCATACTTCTATCAAGCTGCATCTCAATATGTTGTCTAACACCCCTGCTATTGGTCCAAGTGTATGGAGAACCCAAAGTAGACATTATAACCAAATTATAGGAATCAGAAAAATGTCTATAATCATCACACAGGATAACCGAGAAGGAAGAGAACCTCCAACTTTTTCATGTGCACCAAGAACTGCATTAAATCACCCATAAGAAGCCAAGGGCCAGACCAAGAAGAGCCAATAATAGAGAGATCTTGCCATAAAGCCCTTCTACCTTGATAAGTAGTAGCAGCATAGACAAAAGAATGATAGCAGACTGTGCTACTAAAAGAAAACTGTAAAGTAACTTGCTGATCAGTGGAAGTAATCACATGAGCAATAGGAGCAACATTATGAACAGCGAAAACCCAAAGGGAAGGTAGGGCATCATTTCCATTGTTAACAGCAACTAAATGCAGGCCTAAAGCATGCCAAAAAGAAGGAGAAATATTGGAAATGGTTGTTTTGGGCTTAGCGAAACATATAACATCAGGATGTAACTTGTGACAAATTCTTTTAATAACTCTTCTAGTTGGGGCATTTTCCAATCCCCTCACATTCCAGAAGACAACCTTCATCAATCAACAAGCTTAGATGATCTGCCCCTAGTGGGGTAACCTTTTTTTCTGAGTAAATTTTGTTGCCTCTTTAACTTCTTTTTATGAGATTTTGTAAGAAAATGTTGAAAGGGAGGTTCTGGGGATTCCTCGGTAGAAGCTAAAATATCAGAAATAGGGGAACTAGCTAAACCAGTACTAGCAACATTGAGAGTAACCTGATTAGAAAAACTAGGTGTTGAACCAGAAGCATTACTTGAAGTACCCTGATTATCCATACCTGTAGTAACGTAGGGACCTATGAAAGGTACTGGAGGAGTCGAAGAAGTAGCAATTGATTCCCCTTTGTCGGCTATAACAATTGGAGCAGAAGCAGGGGAAGACATATTAGGCACAATAGCTCTAATAGGAGAGAGAGGTAGCATTTGATCAGAATCCACCATATCACACAAAGACTTTGAGTTACCATCAGAACTTGAAGCATCACTATTAACAATGGGACTTTCCAAATTAATATTACTAATTGAAAGGGAAAGGACCTTATTATTATGAACATCAAGCCCACCATTAGAAGTGCCAAGATATATCACTCTATCATTAGTTTGCTGCACATCATTAGAGGTATCAATCCCTCCATCATTAGACTGCTGCACGTTATTTTTCTGAACATCAACCCCAACATTAGAGGAGTCAAGAATCACTCCATCATTAGTCTGTTGCACATTATCAGGAGCAATGTTAGTCCTGACTTCTTTATCTGTACGAACACGAAACCAGCGGCTTAGGCTTCCGAGAAATAGATCTACCACGAGACGCAATCTGAGCACCTTCATGAGGCTTGTTGTGATTAGTACTAGATTTGCCTGCCAATAGTGCAATTAATAGCTTGAATGCCCAATAGACTTGCAACAGGTACAAAAGTGAGGAAGATTTTCATAAAACAGTTCAGCATTAAATCCATGGTCCTTTCTCTCCACCCATAGAACCTTTGGAAGAGGATTGGAGAGATCCACATCAACTAGAACTCGTGCATAGTAACCAAACTTACGAAGCGTAGTGGCATCATCAATGCGAAGAGGAATCCCAACACCTCTGGCAATTGAGGTTAACTGTTTATGATGCCAATATTCTTGGCTTAATCTGTAAATCCTAGCCCAGATCTGAGTATGAGTGTTTGTCTGATCTTCAGGATTAAAATCAGGAATCCAAGGAGATAAACGAAGGATACCTGGATCCAAATTGCAAGAACTAGAAGCCCAAATACGTTGCATCTCTTCCATAGTAGCAAAATGTATATCGAAATATCCTCTGCCTAATGGAACAAAATACCAATCACCTTTAGGGCACCAAATAGAAGTCAATTTAGTTTACAAATCTTCAAGTTTCAGGGGTTTGGAACCTTTTGGCATAAGAACACGACCGATAAGATTGCTACGACAGTCATCCGAGCATTAGCGATAAACTTCTTCATCTAGGTTACTGCCACCACATTACCTTTAACCTGAGGGACAGGGATTGAGTATGAAGAGAGATCTAAAGGGGGAAGAGGATTATTAGCTTTGCGCAAGACGGAAGCAAAAGAAGGTTTAATAGGAAAAGTAGTGGGAGATGATAGCTTCGAGAAGCCACAATGATGTCTCGAACTGTGGAAATCCAAAGGTATCTGTGGATTGACATGTTGTAGAATATTCAAAGTGGACATGGCATTAAAGGCAGCCATAGACTTTAAAGCCCTAAGAGGAAAACGACAAAAATTGAAAGAGGTCTTTAGCCCAAAAGAGCCTTTCTAAGTTTAGAGCAGTTATTGAAACCCCATGCCATGTTTGTTTGGTTGGAATGGAATGGATGGATGGAATGGAATCCCATTCCAATTCATTCCAAACGACATGTTGAGACGAGGTAATTAAATGGGAATAAAATCAAACAGAAGTAGTGAATTATAATGATATTCATTCCGCAATGTTTATTTCATTCTCATTTCATTTGAGATTATTTTGAGCATGGAATCAGATTTCATTCCCACCCATTCCATTCCAACCAAACAAACATGCCTCAATGTTATTTGTACATCCCACTTATTTTAATTTTTAAGATTTTATTAAAAAAATATATAATTTTTTATTTATTTATGAAATCGAGTAGTGCACTAGAAAACATAATTTTGAACAACCTTGTAGAAGAAAGTTTTTCCAAAATCTATCAGATTGTTTGGTCATTTATAGTTTTTGTTTTATTTTTAACCAAAAAGTCTACTTAAACAATAAATTTTGGAATTTTTTTTTTTTTTTTTTTTTTTTTTTTTTTTTTGCGAAGTTGTTAAAAATGATGTTTTTAGTTTTTTACAAAAACCTTTTATATTTTAGACAAAACATTAAGAAATAAAACAAGTGGGTTGTTCGAATAACATTGAGGGGCTTTTTGTACTTTGGTTACTAGAGCTTTTGTTGAAGTTTCTCTTTTTGTGATTAAGTCGGGTTGGAGAGAAGTTTGTGCTTGAGGAGATTTGTTAGCTTCCTGTATTTCCTTTTTGTTCCATTTTGTGGTTAGTCACTTTATGGTAGGATGCCTAGACCTCTTTGCATCCTTCTATTTTACTATTAATAAATTTTATATTGTCTATTGTTAAAAAAATAAAAAACTGAATTAAAAAAATTTATTAGTTAGCTTTCTTTGCATCTTGGTTGATTCAACTTATAAAATTACTGATTAGGTTGGAACTTATTTTTCAAAAGAACCAACTAAACTTAAGGGAATTAAATTAAATCATTTAAGTATATAGATACATTATAGTTCATAACTGCTCTCAAGGCTTGTGTGTGATGTAAAATAGCTTAATAGTCCAAAATAAAATTGATAGTTGGTATTTGCCTTTGGCAGTTGGCTTTCACTGTTATTCTTGCCCATTTATGATGAATAGCCCACAAGCACGAGATGGCTCAACTTAACTCAAAAAAGCCCTAATCCCAACTACTTTGGTGAGTCTGTCTATATGTTTTACACCGTCTACCCACCATAATCCTTGTCCTTCATTTGGGCTTGGGACCTAGCTTTGTGAAATATAAGACAATAAACACAACATAAAAATCTTGGGCTTAGCCTAGGTCCTCACTAAACTTTTAGTGTCTCATGCTAATACTTTAGGTCATTAAAGCATACTGATCAAACACTAGTTATTACTCTAGGTCACTAGGGCACACATGACTATTTTGAAAGCCATTTTCACTAGTCTACACTGCTTGTAAGCCCTTTATTTATGAGTTTATCATATTAAAATGGATACTAAGTATTGCTAGATTTGTCTATTTATCAATTTAGTCTTTCAGATTGACAAATATGGGATTTGAAATTATACGACTGCAAGAATAATCTTTAATATAGGACTAATTAGGAATAATATTGAAAACTAATCCAAAGAAATTCAGAAATGAATGTGAATGTGGAAAGAGTATGTTAAATAAAAGATGCACATGTAATTAATATTCCAAAATAATTTGATTAATATTGATCTTACTTGAACAAAAATCATGAATCATTGACATATGGTATAAATTTTGGTATTTATGCTTGATATGAAGGGGAAAAATATATATAGATTTTATGGGTAATTCATAAAATTTGTCATTGTTGTCCTCATTGATTATTGTCATGTTGATAACAATAGGTGAGTTTAATACATTCCTATAGTACATTCTATAGTACTGTTCTCTATAGCTTCAAATGATACAAAATCACCAACTTGCAACCTGTTTTTATTTATATACTTATCACTAAACCTCCTAAATAAATGAATTCTTTAGAGGCACCTGTTTCCCATGCCTAGAGCCTTATAAAGTATTTTTAAATTATAATAGCGTGCTAGGATCTCTTTTGATATGTTTGACCATATTATGTGTCCCAAGTCATTTATTTTGCTTATTTAATGGTTCCAATATGATTGTCCTATTTTTTTCCTATTTTTCTATAAATTTTTTGAATTTTTAAAAATATTCTTTAATGTGTAATAACTATGTCTTGCCCAAAACCAAAGACTTTAATATCGATATCGATGGATATATCGAGGGTCCAAAAATGTGGATATATCGGATATATCGTTGGATATATCGACAATATCGATATCGTTTTAAAGATATAGTGGATATTATGAGTTAAACATGGATATTTTTATTGAAACTCTAGGAAACAATGATTTAAACTCTAATACACAATCTAGCATCAAAATATTGCAATTTAAATATGTATAATACAAGTATGTGTTGCGTAGGATATAAAAAATATACTGCGCTAAGTAAATAAATAATAGAAAATTTTGCAAATTCAACATTTAGATGTTATATAACATTGAAATAGATTTTTGTAACATTTAAATATAGAGTGCTATTAGACCAAAGGCCATTGGTTTGAAATAATATTTTAAATTATGTGAAATAATAAGCATAGTAAAATGTACATATATATATGTGAATCCTAACCTATTCTAATGTGTAAAAATTTCACCAGAAATTAGCAAAAGGGCATTTAAACATGGCAGTGTCGATATCTTGAACGATATCAGCGATATATCTTCGATATCTTCGATATCTTCGATATTTGCGATATATCTTTGATATATTGCTGATATCGTTCGATATTTTGTTTTTTGAAAATTTTTCAATTTCGCAGCAATATATCATATCGTTACCCTCCGATATGGTGAAATATCGCGATATATCGTCGATATATCGCGATTTTTAAGTCCCTGCCCAAAACACAACGAGATGAACGAGAGTGAGATAACCGAGACCAAAACGCAACAACAATCGAGATTGAGAGTTTGAACCATGCCTGTAAAACTGCGTCTTTTTATCATCTAAACCTGACTAGGCCTTATCATCCAAGTATCTAAGCCTGCCAAATAAGGTTGATGAGTCTTCAAAAGCACGGTTTTCCAATGTCCTGAGACCTAATGTGTTGTCTTCTACTCACAAGGACCTTGCCAAATAACGTCAGGGAATTTTCAGAATTGTGCGTTTTCCATGTCTTGAGCCTTATAAAATTGTTTGTGTCATTTCCTCAATCTCAAATGTGTAGCTCTTCTTGTTTTTGGGTTTTGAGATGTCTAAGGGGGTCCTTCTGATGTCTAGTTGATGAATTGAGTCTATCCATTTGCAGTTCTCTCTTAGGTATGTTCTCCTACTTATAATCTTATTTGCCCACTAGTAATGCCAGTTTTTGTTAGCAGAAAATTAGATAGCACATTGGGTTCGAATCCACACTTCATCCATTACACAAATCACAATAACTCAATCCTATTGCTTGTTTCTTACAGTAAGCTAATCTTTTGATAATAAAGGTACTCAATAAAGATGTCTCACATCGTACATGAATGGAATTCAATTGCTTGCTTGGATTTCATTTGTTTGGGAGTGGGTGATTCAAGGCCTAGACTCTGGAAAGACAAACCACCAGACAGTGTTATCCAGGATGTTTCAAATGCCCTCAACATTGAGAAGAGGGATTTAATCCCAAATTTCCTACCAAAATGTACAGGCACATGGTCATATCTCTAGTAGATCAGAATGGCGATCTACAAATATATAGAGAGGTAAATCCTCCATCTAGAGTCTTCCATAGAATAAAACGTCCTTGATCTAGATTATTAAACATCATTTAACATAAATCTTTTATCAAGTTTGTTATTGGGAAGAACCAATTTTACATTTTTGTTCTTCTGGCCTACACACTTTTGATTGCTACATGGATCAGGGGTCCTGAGTAGGCCATATATGTAAATCTCTCATTTTTAGTTTATAAATATCTTTTTTTTTTTCTTGTTTTATTCAGGTGACATCATTCTTTGGATTTGTTTGAAGATGCAAAATCTAGAGATGGTGCCCCCCATGGTGAGCTAACATGAGCTAATTGATCCAGGTATCATTTGTAAGTATATTCCTATAACTGTCTTCTTTCATTGAGTCTAACTTCATTTGGTATCCTGGTGGGATGATGTTTGTAGATTCGAGGCTCTCCATGGGAAGTGGTGCTTTGCACCATCCTTCCATTGATCCAACACGTACCCTTCCCCCCAATAGCTCGCTATAGGATAAAGAGAAATGGATGAAGGAGAAGAAGAAAAAGAAAAAGAAAAAGAAAAAGAAGCCTGATTGCCAGCTTAAAAGGTTTCAACTATAGTTTTTGGGGTTCCAACCTTGTGTCAGGTCCTATGGTCCATGGTACAGGTTCACTTTCGTGTAGACAGTTCTATGGGGCGTAGGCCTACCAAAAGCTAATGGAGCCGTGCAAAGGTTTCCTCAGGCTGGACGGAGATTGGCCCTTGGGTGAAAAGGCGGAAGGGAGAAGGGAGCTAGACATCAAGACCCATTCCAGTTTGTGCGTGAATCTAATGTTGGTCACCATTGATGTACTTTAATTCAATAATATATGGTTAGTATTAATATTTATTCAAATTTCCATATATATATATATATATATATATATATATCTTGTTATATGTTTACCAGTTCATTGACATAGCATAGTTCTCCATCATTTCTACCTACATGCTCTTCTCATGTTCAATGTCATTTCTCCTTCATTTTGGTCCTACTACTAAGCTGACGTGCTCATGTATCATTAGCTAAAATTACATATTAAAATCATAATTTAAAATTCAAACATTCCTTATAGAAGAGATTGACCATTGTATAATTGAAATCAAAATCTCTAAACAACATTCCTTATAATAAAAAAAAGGTACGGTTGACCATATGCTCCTCTTCATCTCCATCTCCATATCCTTTCAACGATAACTAGCTGATAATCGCTCCATCTCCTTCTCCATCTCTTCCCTTTGCAATGAAGGAGCGGTTCAAGTCCAATAATTGCATGTAAGTCATATCTTTTATTTTTTAACAACGTATTATAATTTTTTTTTTTTTTTGTTTTTTTGTTTTTGTTTTGGTTTTTTTGGTCTCCTATGATTTTTTAAATCATTTACTGCATATATTGCATCGTTTTTGGATATGAAGTTATTTGGAGAGTGTTGTTAAATTTTTTATTTTGTATCATTTTTCTTTGGATATGAAACCGTTTTGTGATTACTTGAAATATATTGTTCTATATTGGGAAATTGGTATTGCAAAATAGCAAAATGAACCAATAATTATAATTTTAAGAGAAAAATTATGAATTTTTTTTTAATTTTTTTTATGGTCTCCTAAGATTTTTTAAATCATTTACTACATATATTGCATCATTTTTGGATATGAAGTTATTTGGAGAACTTTCTTAAATTTTTTATTTTGTATCATTTTTCTTTGGATATGAAACCGTTTTGGGATTTACTTCTTGAAATATATTATTCTATATTAGGAAACAGGTATTGCAAAATAGCAAAATGAACCAATAATTATAATTTTAGGAGAGAAATTAGCATATTTCAACGATTTTGTTAGACTTGATGCGCAAAAAAAGCAAATTACAACAAAAAAATAGCATTACAATACAAGTTTATCGCAACAACACATTTTGATGTAATAACTTATTGCAATGATATTATTGTTGCAATAATAATTTGGCATGTTACTTAGGACACCAATTTCAACAACGGTGTCGTTGTGATATGTATCTATCAATGCAACAACTTTAAATTCACTGCAACAACAAAATTGTTGCATTATATTGGACTTATTACAACGACTTTTGCTGCTGCATTGACTTATTGTCACAAGTTGCATCGGTCTAGTTGTTGTTGCAATAGATACTTATTGCAACAACATGTGCCATTGCAATATGCCAAATTTCTTGTAGTATACCCATCCCCTAATACTCAACATAACAACATAGCAAATCGTAAGCCAAATGCTATACCCCATTTTAGGTGAAAGGCTCGAGACACCATCCTTGGCTAGCCAATCTGCCATCCTATTTACCTCTCTATGCTTGTGAAGGATTGAAACTTGCACAAGATGAGTAATCAGCGAAAAGATCTCATTGAAGATGAAATTATATTTCCATATTTTGCATGTCCTTCCCATTAATTCAAGAAACCACGAAGGCTGAATCTGATTCGATAATAAGAGCTCTAGAATCGACCCAAATGGATGATGAAAAATAAGTTGTTCAAATAATGTTTTCTAGTGGTCGTTGTCAGGTAATTTTTGTGGAAACATTTTTTTAGTTTTCATAAAATCTTAAGAATTTTAAAATAAGTGGAGGTGCAAAGTAAATTGAGGGGTGACAATAATTGTCTCCCCAAAAAAGGGTAAATTGTAGATAACCCCCTAAAGTATGGGGTCAGCAGATAACCCAATATGTTTTAATTTTTATCAATGTATCCTACCGTCACTCGCTGTTGATGGAATTTGACGGAAACGGAATTGTGTTGCCCAAAATGCCCTTGACTAGAGTGTGGACATGATGGGGAGGGTGTAGGACATATTAGTCTTTTCACATTTACCGTTAACAATATTAAACTAATTAAATCCCCAACTCAACTAGGGGGCACATTGGTAAAATTAAAACATAAGGGGGTGTATTTGCTGACCCCTGGGGCAAATTTCAGGGGGCTTTTCTGCAATTTTCCAAAAAAAAAAAAAAAAAAAAGCAGTTATAAAAGAAAAAATAAAAAGGCCATATACTAGTGATGTTCCTTGCTTGGTTATGTCCAGGCGTGTGGTGGTTGTTTTGGGTTTTTTCTGGTTGTCTTGGTTGGTGTTTAGGTCTGGTGATCATGCTTTAATTTGGCGTTTTATTAGGTACGTGGTGATTTATTTTTTAGTTTGTTTGGGGTTCTTCTCAGTTCGGGGTTCTTGTCTGCTGTTTTGTTGGGTTTTTGGTTGTTGTTCCCTTTTCACTTATTACTAATATCTTACCTTTTGCTGATAATAAAATAATAAAATAAAAAAAAACTTTGTGGAATAAAGTTTTTCAAATTTGTCGTTTAAGTAGAAATTTTTGGCCATTTTTCATAAAAATTGAAACAAATACTATAAATGGCCAAAAAGTCCACCTAAACGAAAGATGTAGGAATAAAAAATTTCTACAAAGTTGTTCAAAATAATGTTTTCTAATAAATAAAATGACTAATTTTCATGAAAACTTTTTATATTTTCATAAATTCTTGAGAACTTTAATATAAGTGGGGATGCAAAGAAAGTTGAAGGGTGCCAATATATAGCCTTCCCATTTTTTTTTTTTTCTTTTTGGGGCAATGAGTAAGATGGAAAGGAGAAAGTCACAAAACCAATCTATGCTTGATAAAGTTTGAATGAGCAAAGCAAAAAAATGGAAAGGATGATAAATGCATAGTAAGTGGCGTGCACATAGGGTTGTGTGTAGGGGTGCAAATCGGTATATATACGTCCCGATTTGAGTACCGAATTGAGATTGAAAAGGCCATTTCAATCTTTTTAAACTAATTTATACCAACCGTATAATATGTTTTGTTTGTTAAAATCAACAAACATTTTTTATATTTCTATCATGTTAAAGTAATTATTACATCTATATACTAGGGTTGTTGTAGTATTAGTTGTTATTCTCCCGTAGTTAAATGTTCATGTGGTTCACATTTATTTGAAAAAAGAAAAAAAGAAAAAAAAAAAGGCTGAACTTCGTGTTTCTACTATGTGTAGTTTTGTTAATGGTATCAAAGCATCAGTGTTAGGAATTAATAGCTTTTAATTGTATTCTGCTTGAGCTTGTTTTTAGCTAATTTATTCTTGTTTATTTGTTAAGTGTTTTAGTTGTTAGTTAAGTTATTTTAATTTATCTGCATACCTTAAAACAACCTTGAATAGAAAGTACCGAGACCTTGACTTTGTTGAAAGGTAGCTAATAGAGCTTTTATCTTTTCACTTGAGTCGGCAACTTTGTAGGGAAACTTAAACATGGAAGAATTAGGGTGTGTAGGTAAGTTAAATAACCAATTTAACGATTATAAACATTTAGCACATGTACAAGATAAAAATGCTAATATAGGCAATATTAGCAGAACTCGAAATTATGTTGTAAATAATTTATCTAGTATATTTGGTAAAATAGTAAATATTAAGAAAAATCAAGAAAAAATATATGATAAAGTTAATATGCTAGGTGAGATACAAAATATAGACCTCAACGATGAAACAAAAAGTTTAATCCAAAGTCTAGAACATAATCTAAAAAACAATTCAGATAATACAATTGCACTAAAATAAAGTACTTGTGAAGAGATTCCGAGATTATATTTTGGAATAGAAATAATGATGTTTAAAACTGATAAACATCGAAAAGACTTTGAATCCATCAAAGAAATATTAGAATATTGGAAAACCCGATATATAAAGCAAAAATTATATTAAGCTAATGAAGAATTAATGACTGAATATAATTATGATTTAGCTTTTCAATTAGAAGAGTCAAGTGAATCAGATAATGAATCCCAAATATCTTTTATGCCAAACAGCGTAAAAGATGAAAGCTTAGATGATGAATCAGAAGGTAGAAAATTTGGCCTATCATCAAGTGAAAATAACTCTGAAAGTATAAATAGTACTTTAGTAGATGAAAACAAAATCATTGACTCTGAAAAAGAAAACAATGATAATAATAACAATAATGACCCTCAAGACTCTAAAAAAAGAAAAGAGATTGATACGGATGAGGAATATAAACCAATTCCTAAAGGTCGTATGAATGATTGGGAATCACCCAAATATAATGACCCTTATGATGACCTGATGCAAGTTGAAGATTTAAAACCTTTAAAAGATGAAGGTTCTACATCAGACCCTGCACTTTCAACAAGCATAAGAACTGATTTAAACAAAATCAATGTTACTGTAGGAGGAGTTTATCTCGATTTAAAAAATGTCGAATTTAAAAATTATGATCAAGCATTAAGAGAATGGGCACAATCAATGTCTATTGTCATAAATACATATAAAAGTAGTTGGTCTAAAGAAATATTTTTAGACTACATCTGTGCAACTCTCCAAGGAGATTGCTTAAACTTCCTAAGATGATGGAAAGCCTCTGATGAAGGTAAGCATGAAAAAGCTAGCTTACTTAATGAATTTAATACATTTGATAAAATATTAAATGAATTTGCACAAATTCTAAGAAGAGAATTTTGTGGAATTAAATTTGAAGAACAGAAAGAAATTTACATCGAATATATGCTAACAAAATGCAGAATATGCAATATATGTGAATTTAAATCCTTTGCAAAATTTTATTAGGAAGGCTGTAAAGCTTTGTGCCTCTATATCTGTGCCTCTGCATATAATGTGCCTCTTCAGCAGTTTCTTGGCTCTAATTATGTCATGCCAGATGAGTTCTTTTACATTCTTTTTTCTACCTTGAGCTATTTTAGCCTTGCCTTGTTTTGCCGTGGTGTTTGGGGTCTAAGCATGTGTTTTCCCTTCGACTGTCTATAGTTGTATTTGGGATCTTTGTCTGGGTTTTGCTTTTTTGTTGTCATTAGACCTGTTTTTGTATCCAGCTGCCTATATTTAATAATAGGGCTAGGCTATTGCCACCATTCAAAATGCTCTAAGCCCCCCACTAATCAAAATAACTTGTTAAATTTTTTAAATGTAAATATACATGTACCAATATGGACAAATATACTCAAAGACTTAAGAATTTTCCTATCCCACCCCACCCCACCCTACTCCACCCCCAACTCCAAATATTACACTATATCTAAACTTTATGCTCTAACAAACCTTAAAAACTTTGACACCAAATCCATATGTAGAAGAAATATTAGTGTTTTTCATGTCATATTGAATAATGGATGACAAAAACATTGTAGAAATGATATTAGCAGTCAAAAGGTAAGCATTTATACATTTTTTGTTGAGTTTTAACTTTATTTTTTCGTATAATAAATTTCACCCTATTCTTTTTCATGACTCAGAACATGTTTAACATGTTCATTTCTGTAACACCAAACAATGTTAACTCGTTCTATTTTCTAAGTCTAAACAACTTTACTTTGTTTTGTTTTAGAAATCCGGACAACTTTGTTATGTTCTGTTTTGAAGCATAGAGCCAATAACTATACGAATCCCAATTTAGCAGTGTTCCGTTATGTAAATGTGAACGGATTGTTATCGTTCAGGTTTAAGAGTATGAACATATGATCTATGTTCATTTTAATTTAGTGGTCCGAACATTTTTATATTGTTCATTTTTATAAATCCAAACATATATAATTTATTCTTTTTATAAATCAGCGGTGTGGGCATCAGCGTCGGTCGCCGGTGAGGCAACGGGGTCAGTTCGTGTTAGCGTCGCCTTGTGGTGGTGGTGTTTGTTCGCATTGGCATTGGTGTCAGCTTTCAGTGTCCGCTGAGGCAACGGTGTCAATATTATCGTCGGCCGCCCTCGCTTATCGGTGAGTCTTGTCACTGTCTTGTTTTGTGAAGGTCAAGGGCTTCAAAGGGAGATAGCTGGACAGGTTACAATTTGGGGGGGAGGGGTGGGCTTCAGAGGGGGATGGGTTACAAGGTTGGAGGTGGGGTGGAAAAATGTTTAGAAATTTTTTTTATTAAGGGTAGTTTAGGAAGATAAGGGGTGCTTTGAGTACAAATTGAGGGGATTTAATTAGTGGGGGGGCTTAGAGCATTTTGAGTGGTGGCAATAGCCTGCTCCTTAATAATATTCCCCTTGTTCTGATAAAAAAAATTAAAAAAAAGAGAAAGAAAAAAATGACAAACTGTGGATCAAAATAAAAGTAATTCTTAAAAAAAGGCTAAAACTCTCATATTTCTTTCAAAGTAGCAATAATAAATTTTAATTCTAAAAAGAGGGGATTTAGGGTAAAATGTCCATTATACCGTTTTAGTAAAAAAATTTCTTTTTTTACTCTACTCAAATCCTACAAAATTGTTATAATTTCTCCTTATTAAATAATACTTAACTAATATTTCTCCTATGTGTTGAGAAAGAGAAAACAGAAAAGTGAATCTCTATTGTTTTTTTTTTTTTTTCATTGCTTATTGAAAAACATGATTTAAATTTAATTCACATACCCAGCCACTAGGGAAAAAAAAATGTAAAAAACTTTCTAAATCCAATGTGTAAATTATTATTCTAGTTGAAAAAAACTATATGTGATCGGTTTTTTTAAATTATGTTTTGAAACTTTTAAATTAAAAGAGGAGATGGGTACGTTTAATGTAAGAAGGATATTCAGATAACATAAAAATATAAAAGATAATAGGTTGATCTCTAATCGAGGTAGAGTGCATCATGTGCATGCCAACTGGTTGCCACTGCCTGGAGCAAGTGGTTCTTCTTTGTCCATGTACTTCTCCTCTCAGTCTCTCACTGATATATATGTGGAAGCTTATGAAGGTTTATGGAAGTTTTAATCGCGGCAACTAAATTTTAATCTTGTGGATTCATGGTTTGATAACCAATTTTTTTTTTTTTCAAATCCTTTTTAGTTTGTGCGTGAATATATTGTCAGTCACCATTGATGTACATGTACTTCAATCCAATAATATATGATTAGTGTTGGTATTTATTCAAATTTCAGTGTGTATGTGTGTGTGTCAAGGATTAGGCTCCATAGATGGTAATGCGCTACAGATTCCTGAGTGGCAAAATCACTACTTCGAGTTTTAGCATACAGGAGTCCAAGTTTCAGCATACAGCTAGATGGGAGGAGCTTGCTTGGTTTTGTAGCCCTCTTGTTTTAAGGGTTGGCAACTCTGGTGCGCGAGATATAGGGACAGCATGGTCCATTTGGAATAATAGGAATAATGTCATATCTCGACGAATGAGACAAGAGCCGCATGAGGTAGTGCGGAGGAGGTGGGAGAGGCCGTCCATACCTTTTATGATTTCATCAATATAATGCTCAGGAAAAGGAAGGGTACGGTGCCAATATATAGAGCATTAAAGCAGGTCCAAGGGGGTCGGTTCCACCGCAGGATGGGCTATACAAAGTAAATATTGATGGAGCCATGCTTGTCTGATGATAATATATAGTAATATATAGACAAGACTCATGCCCATGAGATCTGGGATCCAGACAACCGCAGAAATGGGGATTATATATTACGGAGGACTTTGTGTCACAAATCATGGAGGGATTGTGTCTCAATAATACTTCAATTTCCTTTTGTATAGGGTTGACATTATATTTTGCAGTACCGGGTCTCCATTTTAGGTGGAAACTGATTTAGTAGTACAGAGTTTCCATTTTTAGGTGGAAACTTATTTGGTATATATTCACAACCTCATCTATAAAAAGACACAAGCAACGCACACCATTTGCGTGCTGAGGCTTGTTTTTTATTTGTTTTTTATTTTTTGTGCTTGAAATGGGTATGGAGATAGGTGACTCTACATACTTTTTTTTTTTTTTTTTTTGATGAGCAAACTGAGAATATTATAAATAGAATAGGAAGATACAAAAGAGCAGAAAACAACAGTAACCACACTTCAAAAACAGGGGAGAAAAACATGGGAGAAAAACAACCCCACCCCGAACACCAACTGAAAAACAGGGGAGAAAAACAACCCCAAAAACCAACACCAACAGAGAACAAAAATGTACAAGCAAGATGAGACCAAAAGAAAATGTACGAGCAAGCTCAGCTACATCATTTAGAACCTACCATGCTAGCCAGGTTACAGCCAAACTACAAAAGGAACTAACCTGCCGACGCCATCCTTAGCAAGCCAATCCGCCATGTTGTTAACCTCCCTTAGTTCGTGCCTTACAACAATTGAATAAAGATTCTCAATGAGTGAGAAGATTTCGTTGAGAATGAGCTATATTTCCAGATTCTAGAGACCCCATTAATCCACGAAACAATTACAGCCAAGTTCGATTCAGTAATGAGGTTTTTGATTCCCACCCAAGAAGAGGAGCAAAAAATTTTTAATGCCTCTCTGACCGCAAGGAGCTCTGCCAAATTAGAGTCAATAACATCAGCAGGGCAAGAAAAGAAGCATAACACGACACCACTCTCGTCCCTTAGAACACCACTAATACCTCCTGGCCCTGGCTTACCTCTAGCTGAGCCATCAACATTGAATTTTAGGGAGCCGGTGGAGGAGGCTGCCAGACCTTGAGTTGCCTAACTTTCGGGTTTCTAATGCGGAACGATCTAACCCCATCTATTGCATGACGAAAATCATCAATAGAGAAACCCAATTCAGATCTGAGAGCTTTCACCCAATGAGCAGTTCTGACAATGGAAAGGCGAGCTACCTCGAACCAGTGCAATCTTATACCCTTGAAGACCAACTGATTTCTGGCTAGCCAAATAGACCATACAATGGCATAAAATAATGTGTCCCAAATGGTCTTGTAAGCCCCATTCTTATGTGGGATGATCCAACTAGAGAAAATATCTCTAACTGAAATAGGGCAACACCACTCCCAAACCCACCACTTCAGGTATTCTGACCAGACGGATCATGACCAACTACAGTGGGCAAAAAGGTGATTAACGTTTTCTTCTTCAACACCACAGAAGGGACACGAAAAATCAGCATTATCAGGGAGAATATATCTTTGCCTGAGTTGGGACTTGATTGGAATTCTGCTGTTAAGAAGAAGCAAGCAAAAAATCTCAACCTTAGGAGGCACCACACCCCTCCAGGCGGAGCCGCTTAACTGATCAAAAATTTGGGAAGATTTATCTTCAATAGCGGCATAGCGGGACTTCACTGAATAAAGACCCGAGGGAGTAAATTTCCAGATTTATTTATCTTGCAGTTCTTTGCAAAACCTAACACCTTCCAGCCTTGCAAGAAAAGCACGAAATAACTCAGATTCCCAGTCAAACAATGATCTTCGAAATTTGATATCCCAGCACCAAATGAGCCCATTCCAAGACCCCATATCAATCACTTTGGCCTTTTTATTAAGTGCTAATCTAAACAACCGAGGAAAAACTTCTTTAAGAGAAACATTACAAGCCCACTTATTTGCCCAAAACCTGGCTTTACCTTCATTTCCAAGCATAGTGCAAACTCCACCACCCAAATGAATGCCATGGAACGACTCCGAAGACCATATCTTAAAAATGTCGTTCCATAAAGTTGAATTCTTACTAGAGTTGGCAGAACTTGGAAGCCTAAAACCATCAGTAGCACTGTATTTTTCACTAACAACTGATTTCCATAAAGAGTTATCCTCAGCCATGAACCTCCACCACCATTTGAAGAGGAGAGCATCGTTCTTTAGGTGCAAGGAGCATAAGCTTAGCCCCCTTTTTTTCTTGCTAGCAATCAATCCTGTCCCAACAAACCCAGTGAATCTTCCTTTTACTACTATTTCCCTCCCAGAGGAAGCCTCTCATCAATTTTTCCAGTTCAAGCAAAACAATCTTTGGCATCTTAAACAAGACATATAAAAAATAGGGAGATTACACAACGCAGATTTGATAAGAGTAATTCTGCCACCAAGAGAGAGATAACCCCTTTGCCAACCCATAATTTTTCTTTTAAAATTCTCAATCACTGGTTTCCATGTTCTATACCTTCGTGGATTCGCCCCAAGAGGAAGTCCCAGATACTTTATGGGAGGCTGTCAGATTTACATTTTAGGGCGCGTGAGAAAGACTGCAAAGTATCCTCCTGAACATTCACACCAACAACACTCTTAGTAGCCCTGTTACATTTGTGAGCCTGTCTTTGTTAGGCCTACATGTAAGGGAAGTGTTGGGAAGTCTCACATCCCACGTCGATTAAATATCGAGTTAAACATGTCTTCATATACCTTTTTGAACCCTTTGTTGGAAATATACCACATCCCACATAACCACATTGGTTAATTATAAATCTTGACATGCTCTGATATCGTGTTAAGTTTCTAACTTACAAGTCTAAGCTTATAAGTGGAGGTGTGGTTATGTGGGATGTGGTATATTTCTAACATTGTCGGGCTCATGAGAATATTGAAATAGCAAAACTAGCAGCCGACAGGCTCCTGCAGCTCGAAACTAAGCATCTTGGGAGCCATGTATTTTTGTCAAACATATATGTTGTGGTAGGAAGAGGGGAAGATGTAGAGATTTAGCGAAGAATAGAGGCGTAGAGAAAAACCCTAGTTGGCGTTATGTTAAGGTGGGGGGCCAAGTTCAAAGTTTTGAAGTAGGTGATCATGCCATGAGTGTGCAAAATCAACATAATTAGAAATAGACGATAACAGCAAGTGCAAAGGCACAAGAATATGCGTGAAACTGAGTGGGTGCCTCAAAATGTTGTGGAAGAAGTAAAGGAAGATCACTGCAGAGTAGTGGTAAGAAAAAGGCACTCTAGGATGCTCATACTGATGGTGAAAAACCTGCTAGTTTGTGGAGATTGCCATTCCATATTAGCTTGATATACATTGTTGACTCATTCCTTAACGGCTTAAGCTTTTGGGGTCAAGTGGTGTTCTAACATGGTATTAGAGCTCTGGTTTCTAGGAGGTCCTGGTTTCAAGTCTTCACACCTCCTCCCCCCATTCATTTATCTCTTCATACCAGTTTATCGGTTCAACTCAGTCTAACTCATTGCTGTGTATCGATTCATCTCTCCACGTGCGAGTGGGGGTCACACGTGAGGGAGAGTATTAGATTGATATACATTGTTGACCCATTCCCTAACAGCTTAAGCTTTTGGGGTCAAGTGGTGTTCTAACATTCCATGATGAAATATCTAGAAGACGAGTCAAACGAGATTGTGTGGAGAGATATAAAGCAATTGCATCATTTCAAGGAGATTAGTGGTAACCTTGTAAGCACCACTGCCTTGCTTTTATATTACATTTTTGCTAATATTATCATATTGGCTGATTTTTTTAATTTTTAATTTTCGATTTTATTTGTAGGAGTTGTGCCTTATTTTATAAATGAAATTGAATTATCAAAATATTTTAGCTTGAAAGTTTGTTTTTGGGTTAAATTATAGCTAAAAGTTTGCTATTAACACTATAAGCCTTGTCCCAACTGTTTTCTGTTGAGCTATAGTTGTGCAAGGATAGTCTTTTTGCCTTTCTGCTCTATTGCTTCCTAACTCCTTACATATTTCCTTCTACTAATACAACTTTTGGTAAAAGTAGATCCACTTGAGATGACCTATACTGTTTTATCATGGACTATAAGGTATTTCTCTCAAACCTTTTAATTTGGCCAATTTAATATTTCAATCCTATTAGGTTTATAATATTTTGTGTCCATTATCTTTAGGAATAACAGTAGTAGTCAAGTAGAACGTGCTTACATAAGTTATATCAGTATCGTACATTTGGGGTTGTATATCGTGCATTGGCCTCATGTGTCTTATAACCCATCATTGCATGAGGTACAACCCCCAATGCTTGTGCTAATATGACTAGCTTATATTAGCACGTTCTTACCTAATCGCCATCCTTATGAATAAAAAGGTTAAAAAATAGCTATTTACAATTGTGTAGTGGGTCCCCTTACACACCTTGGTCAAGTATCTAGCAGTTATCAAAATGGTGTTTAATGATCTTAATTGGTTTGATGGGTTCCAAGTCCTCTAAATCTTGAAAATAATAGGCAGTTGTAGCAATGGTATGTGAGTGAGATGCATAGGATTACTCTTTCTATAATTGTCTCCTTCCTTCTACATTTAACATTTGCCTTGGTTTCTGCATACATAACAAACTTATCTATCACTTCTAAGTTCAGTTCTGTATAGCATTCAAGCCTTTTGGAGTAGTGTGTTTATATTCCCTAAAAAGATCTACGATTCCATTGAGCAGATTTTCAGGAATTTCTTGTGGTCTGGGTCTGATCTCTAATCTATTGGAGCAAAAGTGAGTTGGTCTACTTCTCTGTCTTCTAAAATCTGAAGGAGGTTTAGGCATCAAAAGACTAGAAGAGTGGAATGTAGCTGCTTCTTTCAGGCACATCTAGGATATTTTCTGTAACGCTGGGTCTCTTTGGGTTGCATGGGTGAAAGTTTATCTTTTGAGAGGCAACAGTTTTTGGGCAGTGAAAGTTCCCTCTGAGAGTTCTTGGGCATGGACGAAAATTCTCCAGTTGAGATATGTCATTTACCCTTCCATCAAGCACTCCATAAGCGATGGGAATTCTACTTTCCTGTGGTATGATTATTGGCACCCTCTTGGTCTGCTTGCTCAACGATTTGGCTCTCGCTTCATGTATGATGTTGCTTTTTCTTCCCAAGCCTTGGTTAGCATAATCATCTTGAATCCTTCTTGGATCTGGCCTCTTACTATCTCTGCTGATCTCATCAAAATTAGCGATGCAATCCCTTCTTCTATGAGACCTAATTCTCTTATCTCGAACAGGATTGTATGGAGTCCTCCTCCGTATGGTTCTTTCTTGATCCAATCTGCTTGAAATGCTATAAGATCTCATCATAATGAGGTGGACTGGTACAAAGTGATTTGGTTCCCTAAATCCATAAGAAAACATGTTTTTATTCTTTGGTTAACTATTCAAGATCGGTTAACTACCAGAGAAAAGCTTCTAGCCTGGGGGATTATTTCTAATGCAAATTGCCTACTGTGCCAGTTGAGAGTAAAAACCATCTTTAATTTATTTTGAATGCACCTTTACAGCTGCTGTTTGGGAACAGATTCTTAGCAAGTTCGGAATCTATAGACATCCTAGAGTTTGGATTAATGAGATGTTATGAACAGTACACAATTTGAAAGGGAGTTCGTTCACATCAAGCCTTAAAAAAAATTGCCTCGGCTGCCACTATCTATCATATTTGGTGTGAACGTAATGGCAAAGATCATGAGAATGTGTTTCGGCCTGTTGGGAGCATTGTATTGTTACCTGCATTGCGGATGACCTTCGGTTCAGAGCTTTGTCCTTTAGTGAAGTCAAAGATAATGAAAGAAATAGGACTCTTTGCTCTAATTGGGGCAATCTTTGCTGGATGGTTTTCTTACCACCCAGGTTATGGGTTTTGCTTGCCCAGGCTGTGGGTTCTTTTTTGCTTTCCCGGGCTGTGGGAATTTCTTGGGCCTAAGTTGTGGGCTTTATTTACTCCTGTTTTTTTTCTTTCACTTTAACACATCCAAATAAGCTCTCCTATGGCAGCTCATTGAGGTGTGTTTTCGGGTGATTGACTTCTCTTTGTAAGCCGTTTGGTTTGTTTTCTACTCTTTCTTTTGGAATTTATTCTCACTTCTCCAAAAGAAAAAAAAAAGACAAAACAAAACAAACTAAAAAACTTCTCTATCCTGCTTTTATGCCATTGTTGAACCAAATGTTTACGTTATATGTCAATTAATACAATTCTGCATACAAAACAAACTTCTCCATTCTACTTTTATACCACTGTTGAATCCCTAATGTTTACGATTAATGTCAATTAATATAATGGAAAACTGTAAAAGAAGTAGCTTATCTATTAGATTTATTAATATTTTTTACTTGAAGCAAAATCAGAGGACTTGACTAATATAGAACACTAGAATAACACCTATTTTCTGACAACCAAAAAAAAAAAAAAAGTGGAAAGAAAACACCTGTTCCTCTCGGGATTGTAAACTCTCTTTCTAAAATTTAGAATGCCAAATTTCCTTTTGTTTTAGTCAATAATTCTGTGTGCTATTTCGCTATGTCTTTCGGATCAGTTGTGTCCCTTAGCAAAATTATAGGAAAATTGTCTACTACTCTTCTCTTTCAGCTTTTACTTCGAAATGGATGTGATTTGTTGAAGTCATGTTATTAATATTTGAGAAGGAGCTAAATCATGGCATCTCAATTTAATTGGACCTATCTCCTTCAATAGAAGCTTATTTGGGCCTAGGGCCTCTTTCTTTCAAGAAAATATTATTTGGGCCTAAGGCCGGTCTCTCACTTAAAAGAGATCTTTAGTTAGAGGCCAGCCATTGCAACCCTTCAACTTTATTTATAAACCCCACTTCGTTTAACTTTGTAAGGTTTTATAAAAAATATAAAAGGTTTTTATGAAAACTGGTTACGTTATCCACTAAAAAACATTATTTTGAACAACTTTGTAGAAGAAAATTTTTCCAAAACTGTCGTTTAAGAGGACTTTTTGTCCATTTACAGTCTCTATTTGATTTTTATAGAAACGAAAATTATAATGGCCAAAAAATCTACTTAAACAATTGATTTTGGAAAATATTTCTTTTACAAAGTTGTTCAAAATGATGTTATTTAGTGAACTACAAGACTAGTTTTCATGAAAACATTATATATTTTTATAAAAATTTTCAAATAAATGGGGTGTTCATATAAAATTGAGGGGCTGCAATTGCTGCCCTCCTTTAGTTATTAGGGTAACAACGGCTTGAGGTAATTTGGCAACTTGGAGGCCTGTTCCTTATTTTTCTTCGCATCCTGACACTCACAAGCCTGACAGGCCGGTGGTAGGAATTTGGACTTAGTGCGGGCCAGAGCATTAAAACATGTTTCTTTGTTCTAGTCCATTGGGATAGCTTGAATGTCTCGGATTGGTGGCTAGAGAAAAAGCTAACCAAGCTACTTGAGCAGCTCATCCCATAAACAAGACGACAAGCCTTTTACCTTGGTCACCATGGGGAGATGAGGTCCATATTGTCCATTGGACACACTCACACATAGTGTGGGCTCATTTAATAGTAAACACCATAAGAAGCAAATTATTGGTTAGAGGTTTTTTTTTTTTCTTTTTCTTTTTTTTTGGTGGTAAGCTAGACATATATAGCATTAAATCATAGAGTTACAAACTTCACGAGGATATAAATCTCCTCTACTATCAGCTTCAAGCTGAGCATACAACCATATAGGTGGAGAATAAAAAATATTACAATTATAACCCAAAAAAACACCCTGTCTAGCCTAAATATATACACACTGGTTAGCTTCCCGATACGTGTGCCGCAGCTGTATCTCCAAAAAACGGTCCATGAGGCACCTGTAATCAAGGATAACACTGCTGAGAGGATGAGTAGGAGTCACCTCCTTCTGGATAAGAGCAATTACCACAGTAGCATCCATATCCATGCTTAGCTTTGTGATGTTACACTTCAAAGCTAGTTCAATGCCATCCCGAAGAGCCCAAATTTCAGCTACAATACTAGTGGCAGTTCCCAGATTACGGGTAAACCCTTTAATCCAATGACCTATATGATCGCATAACAGCCCACCAACACTAGCTTTCCCCAGGTTTCCAAAGAGGACCCATCGGTGTTAAGTTTAGCAAAAGTCCTGGTGGGTGGTTCCCACTTAACCAAAATCTGCTTAGCTATGCTAGGGATTTTGAATTTACCAGAGATATGGAAATATTCAGTGGCCTTTAAAAGCATAGTTTCACAATTATCTTTTGGCAATAACAAGTTTTGCTTAAACACAAATTTATTTCTATTATGCCACAAGGCCCAACAAGCAAATGGAAAGATCACCGAAAAAGGAAGGGACTTAACCAAGCTACCCCTTTGGCTCCCCACATTATGGAGGATCCAATCATCCAGAGGCTGATTATTATCCACATCAAGGGTTGGATGAACAAAGGACCAAAACTCTTTAGCATACTCACAATCTCTTAAAATATACTCGACAGTCTCAGGCTCATTGAAACAAATTGGACAGATTTTAGAAAAGGTAATCTGATGTTTATGTAACACTGCATTACAAGTAAGTTTATTTTGGCAGCAAAGCCAAAGGAAATTACGAATTTTGGGAGGGGTGTTAATTTTCCAGATTTTCCCCCATTTAGGATCAGGTGGGGAACAAGAAATTTTATGATCAGCAATGAAGTAAGCTTTTTTGGAACAAAACTCACCCCGATTTAGAGCCATTCCATGAAATACAATCCTCAGCATTAGAGAAACGCCGAGTAGGAGGAGGACCAAGTAAATCCAAGATCATAGGGGGTAAATCAAAGGATAAGTTGTTAAAGCACCAAGACCCATTATCATTGACTAAATCATGAATCTTAATGGACTCTTCCCCCATCTGGAGCGAACCATGAATAGTGCTTCTAAGAGGACCAAAATCATTCCAATTATCCACCCAGAAGCAAACATCCTTACCATTTTTGACATTCCATATTGTGTCCTTTTTAAAAACTTCAAAACCCTTTTTAACCCCCCCCCCCCAAACACAAGAACCCTTTCTTCTACCTTGGCAAGGATCTCTCTTACCCCACTTATATTTAGCCTTAATGGTATGAGCCCATGGCTTATTCTCATGAGCTATATTCCAATTCAATTTGGCTAAGCAGGCTTTGTTGGCCAACTCGGTGCTTCGCACACCTAGGCCACTAGAAGTCTTAGGTTTGGTCACTAAGTGGATTTTCCTTTGGTCTGCTGTTGATTCCCAGATAAAGTCATGATTGATTTTATTAAGGTTATTACAGGTAGTGACAGGCAAAGCAGTGGTTTTCATGCAATAATTGGGAATAGCAACCATCACAGAAGTAACAAGGGTAGTACATCCAACCATAGATAATAGGTTAGCTTTCCAACTAGCCAACTTATGTTTGACTTTATCTTCAATGAATCTATAGTTAGCTCTAGTCTTCCGTCCATAAAGTATAGGAATCCCAAGGTACGTATCAAGGTAGCAAGTACTAGGAATTTCCATGGCTTCACAGATGGAGTTAATCCAGCCAAATTCAGTGTTAAGGGAACAAAAAACTTTAGATTTAGCTAAACTAACTTTAAGCCCATATAATGTGCAAAATTTGTCCATAACCGTTTTAATAGCAAGACCTTCCTCCACAGAGGCTTTAGCGAAGAATAGAAGGTCATCAGCAAAGAAAGTGTGTGTGAAGGCAGGACCATTGCGAGAAGTACGAATGGCACTTCATTCCCTATTTCTATGGCAACCTTCAATAGAAAGGGACAGGAATTCCATACACATAATAAAAATGTACGGGGACAAGGGTCCCCTTGTCTAATACCACGTGAAGGAAAAAAGAAATTTGAAGCCTCCCCATTAATAAGAATTGCCGAGCTAACAGTAGAAATACAAGACATAATCAACTTAACAGTGTTAGGAGGAAAATTGAACCAATCTAAAGTTTTTTTAACAAAGCTCTATTCAAGTTTATCATAAACCTTCTCAGGGTCAATTTTGATGGCCATTACACAATTGGAACCCTTTTTATTCATCATGGTGTGAATGAGTTCTTAGACAATGATGACATTATCCACTCCTTTTCTCCTCGGAATAAAGCTAGCTTGGTTAGGGCTGATGAGTTTATTAAGAAGGGGCTGGATACGATTAACAAGAATTTTGGAGATCACCTTGTAAACCGTATTACACAGGCTAATGGGCCTAAATTGGGCAATGTAATCAGGGCTTTGAGTTTTCGGTATAAGACAGATCAAGGTTTTATTTAATTCAGGAGGAATAACACGCTTTTGAAAAGCTTCACTGACAATCTAACAAACCGAATCCCAAACCATCTCCCAACAATGTTGGAAAAACCTTGCATGCAAGCCATTAGGGCCAAGAGCTTTAAAAGCTTTAATATCCCAAAACCCATCTTTAATTTCTTTTTGAGGAGGAATAGCCTCAAGCCATTGATGATCAGCTTGATCAATGTGATTAACCAAAAAAGGCCAATCATTGGAGGCGATATTGGTTTGAGTTAAACTAGAGCAGAATAACCCCTGGAAGTAATTGACAATGAGATTGTCCACCTCAATCTTGTCATAAACCCACTCACCCCTATTATCTTTAAGACCCTGGATTTTGTTGTAACGATGCCTAGCCACCGTGGTAACATGGAAAAATTTTGTATTGCTATTCCCATGTGAAAGCCAGTTCACATAGGACTTTAGGGCCCAGATTTCCTCTTCCATACGAAGAATGTTATTAAATTCTATATTCAACTCTTTTTCAAGAATAGAAAGGTACTCATTGTGATAGGAGCACAAAAATTTTTGAATACCACCAATTCTAGTAAGAAGTCATTTTTTCTGGTGAAAAATATTACCAAAAACCTCTTTGTTCCACTTAATGATGCGTGCAGTGAAAATGGGAATGGTGCTTAAAATCCCATCATTATTAGACTCCTAGATCTTACGAACCTCATCAAAAAAGGAAGGATGAGATAACTAAATGGATTCAAAACAGAAAGGATGGACTTTAATACCAGAAGAGATGGGATTGGTATCCAACAAAATAGGACAGTGATCCGAATGAGTTCGAGGAAGATGGTGAACAACAGCCTCTGGATAACAGGTTCTCCAATTTGGATTAGCCCAGCCCCGATCCAATCTCTCACGAATAGTCTAATGGGCTCTCTCAAATTACTCCACGTAAATTTAGGTCCCACAAACCCCAGGTCCATTATATTGCAACAATTCATGCAAGCAACATACTTGTTAGTGTGATTAAAATTAATTGTGTTACCACCCCATTTCTTATGATTGTTGGTAAGTTCGTTAAAATCTCCAAGCATAACCCAAGGGAGATTATGATCTTGGGCTATAGAGGATAAGTGAGACCATAATTCATCCTTGCGTTCTACCATAGGACTAGCATAAATACCAAAAAGCATAAATTGTTTGTGGTTAGAGATCACCTGAATGATAGCATGAACCATTTGATGGGAGGAACCAGAAATCTCCACTTGAAGCTCTTCTTACCTCCAGAGTAGCCAAATTCCACCAGTAAAGCCAATAGGGTCTTGCTGAAACATGCCCGAGAACCCTAAAGAGGATATAATCCGAGCCGCATTGTCACTTTTAACTTTAGTTTCTGTGAGAATGATAAGAGATGGTTGGTGAACTCTAATCATGTCCAAAAGGTTCCTTCTCGCCTCTGAATTACTCGCGCCCCGAATATTCCATGTGAGAATCTTCATAGAGAAACTATTTGGGGTAGAGTGATGTCGGGCTAGTCGCCCACTCTCTAGATCTTCCTGCACTAGATCCTCGGTCCAATCCGGTTCCAGTTTCATATTGGAGAATTCGATCTTGTATTTTGCCAATAGTTGTCCTCCCTCCATTGGCCTTAGACATGTCACAGACATTGTGAGTTGCTGGAGCATTCCCTCTATCACAATTAGGCACCGATGATCCCTGTTGTTCCGATATACTAGCGCCCTGTCCACATCTATTAGTGGAAATTTCTCTAGATCCCAAAGTGGACGTTCTTCTACGGGGTAATCGTCTTGAAGATTTGAGAGTGCCAAACGTCCCACCAAAGGAACCACCCGCTTTCTTCATTGCCTGTTTGATCTCCCCATCAAAATGGAATTTATGGGACTCATCGAGCTCCCATTCTGATCCTGATGAGACACAGAGATCTAAGCCGTGCTATGAAATTCTGTAATTATTTGATTTGCCACTTCTGTCTAGGCCTGTGCTAGAACAGAGTTGTGTGGTGCCCATACATGGTTGGCATTGTTCTGTATCCACCTCACTATTGATTTTTCCATCGGAGTGCTTCTCTCGTGGAGTTTCAATTGATATACCACATCCTCTTCAGTTGGTAGCGTGATCTCTCTGCTGCTCATTTGCCGATCCATAGTCCGATTGCTCAGTCGAAATGACAAAAGTGGTTTGTAGATCTTTAGTCCTACCACTAGCTGTATCGCTCCTACCTAGGCTATTGGCCACCTTGGTGCTGGATGCCTGCTCTATCCCAGAATTAGGAGGTTTAGAGCACGACACATGTTCATCAATAGTGTACTTGAGTAGAGAACCCTCACATTAATTTCCTTGGCTAAAGAAGTCGTCTTGCCCCCTGTACCGGCTGTGGTTATGGTGCCTCCATCGGGTCCCACTGGTTTCTCTTTCTTATTCACCGCCAAATAGAACCTAAAATTCTTTTTACCATCCTCATTTAGTTGATCTACTGGGATTACGTCATCCCCTTGGTTCGCTAACCCTTTATGCTTCCCATTTCTTTTTAGCACACCTAAGGAGGTATTTGGTTTACTTTTTTGAGATTTTTTTCCACTCGTACACTTGCTAATAGTAGCCTCCCTATCATCAAGTTGGATAGCCTTCCTGTCCACATCCTGCAGATCACCTACGCCTTGACCAGCCTTCGTAATATCAATAGCCATCACTCCATCATTACACTCCATCATGTTGAACCGGTTCATAAGATCGGGTTTGCAAGCAGACTGAACCGGACTTGCTTGAACCATTGTCTGTATGGGAATCTGTGTCGCATGGCTACCATGTTGCTTCATGTAGGCCACCTTCATCCAGGGACCAAATTCCGCCTCTTCTAGAACTAAAATCTCATTCCCTTGGCTTAAGTTCCTTCCTTAATCGTGTTGAGAAACGATTCCTTTTGTGTACACCATTATCAGGTGTTTTCAGTGGGCAAACATCTTGTTTATGTCCCACACAACCGCAGACGAAACACAGAGATCCTAATCCTTCATACATAACCCACTGAACATGCTTCCCAATTTTAATCTTTGATTTTAAAGGCATATCTAAATCCACCTGGATACATAATCTCGCATATCTACTGCGTTCACTATTAGCCGTTCTAGCATCAACCCTTACAAGCATACCAAGGAGATTCCCAATTCTTTTGAAAATAGCAAGATCATAAAATTCTATGGGGAGGTAGGGAAGTCTAACCCATACAGCAGTGTGAGCAAAAGTTGCTTTCTCTGGGTCAAAATATGGTTCCCATTGTCGAATGATTAGGTAATTCTAACCTATGAACCATGGCCCCCCTTGTATCACTCTTTGCAAATTTTCCGGGACATTAAATCAGACCAAGAAGAAGTCATGTCCCAAATCCACAATGCTCATACTTCTTTGGGGTTTCCACATAGTTTTGATCTTATAAGAAAGATGGGCGTAACCTACTATTTTGCTAAACACCTTCACGATAATCCCTTGTACCCATTGGGCTTTGATTTGACATTTCTTCTATTTAGTGAGAAGTATCCCATATATACCATCATCAGTTTCCTCTCCATCTGAATCCTCCTCAAGAGCCATATTAGAAACCTGAAACTAAAGGTCGTGTGGGTTACCATTCTCGAACCCTAACAACCTATCACGATAACTCACCATCAATCCTTGATCTGGCGTCCCTCGATCACTTCGTAAAGTGCTTCTTTCTAGGTAATCTTGTTCTTGGGTTGATCTTCCTCCATTATTCTCCTCATCGGCTGTGTGACAATAAAATTTCGTCACATGGGAGGCCTAAATTCCTATCTAAAAGCTATCCATGGCTCATTGGATGGATCCACAACTTTGGAATTACGAGGACCAAAAGCATTTCCACTCTCTAGATCATGTTATCCTACCACATCTCAAGATGATTCCCCTTAATTGGTTGCCTTGCTTTCACTTGTGCAGCGCACTCTTACAATCTCATCAACTCGTGCGGTCGTCACTAGCTTAAATAGTTTGTTTCTCGCTCCTACAAGAACCTATCTATCAACAGCCTTTCTACCTGTATACATTATAGTCGTACATATAAGAGAGTTCTATTGTGTGTGTGACTCTTCTTGTAAGATTCTCAACTCTTTATTGTAACTGAACTATATCAATAATCAATCTTTTTTTTTTAATCTCCATAATGGTGTATTTCGTGTAGAAAAAATGATGAGAATGTTAATCACTTATTTTTACATTGTTGTATTACATTTTCCTTATGCCAGAGATTGTTTTGGTTTCCCTTCTTTATTGTACTAAGATATTTGTTATTGAGGATTGGGGCTTTGGGAGGAATAAGAGAGAGCTATCACATTTTAAAGATGTACGTGCAGTTTTAGCTTGATTTTAGGTTATTTGGAAAGAAAGAAATCCTAGAATCTTTGCTCTAGGAGATTTGTTGTTAGCTTGGTGTATTTCCTTTTTGTTTTATTTTGTTGTTAGTCACTTTTTGGTAGGGCGCTTAGACATACACCTCTTTGCATCCTTCTATTTTACTATTAATAAAATTTCTATTGTTGATTGTGAAAAATAAAATAAATAAATAAATAAATAAAGACTTAACCCATTAAATTATCATGACCACCATGGTTAAAGATGGTGTTTTTTTACCTCTGGATGCCTCAACAAAATTGATGAACAAATTTTAGGTTAGATGCCTTCGTAATACCCTCATCAATTTTGCATCATATCCAAATTTTACTAGGAGGAATTCTATGTTATAATTACAGCCAAATATTATCATGGATGCAATTGCAAATTGGTAACCTAGAAACTGAATTTGGTAATTTGGAAATTTTTTTGTATTATAATACTTATACTTATTAATTAGCGAACGTTCTTTCCATCTTGGTTCAGGGGCAGAACTAAGAATTTTAGGTTGCCTGTGCTAATGGCTAGCCTAAGAAATTTGTGAGCCGAGTCCTCAGATAAGATTTCATTCTTCAAGAATGAAGACACCCAACGTCCCAGCCCCCAACTCCCAACTGAGATGGAATAATTTATTATGATATGAAATTTTTTTATACAAAGTTTTCAACTTTTCATTTTAATAGAGCATTAGAGCAAAAATCAAGACAACAGTATATGATTGTGAAAATTAAAGTATTTATATAAGAATATAAAATGAAGATTGAAGAGGAGAAGTGGTCTAAGAGGAGAACTTACTTAGTTTATAGTTACATGGCCATTGTGGCATTGACTGAATGATCGAAAAGCCAAAAAGGTTTCCTACTAACTCTGTTCTCTTGCACCAAAAAGACTAAAAGAGAATATGTTATATGTATGTGGTGTTGTCTTTTGGATTTTTTTCCAAAATCCAAAACTCAATTCCTCTTTAGAGAATTAGGGGAGATTTCTTAATGGAGGAGATAAACTGATAAAAGGGATTTAGGAAATTAGGGATTTCATCATATGCAAAGAAGGCCAAAGGAAGAAGGAAGAGGGATTGACCGACTGAGGGTGTGCATTGGAAAAGACGAAAAGCTGCAAAAGCATATGGGTATGGCTGCCATATAGGGATTAGGGAAAAATATAAGTGATTTGACGAAAGTATCCTCTTAAAGTCATCTTTTTTATCTACAAGTTGGGTTAGTTTGGTAAAATTCAAGCATTAAGTTTGATTTGGTAAGGTGCATGCCACCAATATATTGTAGTGGTCACCTAGTACATTTTGTACACATGTTGCAAAACTATAGGTAGGATCAATTTTTTTTCCAAAATTTTGCTGGGGCCATGGTACCCCCTCGGTCCCTTGTATGTTCCGCCCCTGTCTTGGTTGATTTGACATATAAAATCACAGATTACGTTGGAACATATTTGTAAAAAAAAACCAATCAAATTAACTTAAGGGA
The DNA here is from genome assembly GCA_039720395.1 of Liquidambar formosana. Lineage (NCBI taxonomy): Eukaryota > Viridiplantae > Streptophyta > Magnoliopsida > Saxifragales > Altingiaceae > Liquidambar > Liquidambar formosana. The sequence goes on from CM077822.1 coordinate 24,970,891, forward strand.
ATTAAATTAAATCATTTAAGTATATAGATACATTATAGTTAATTCATAAATGCTCGCAAGATTTGTGTGTCGTCTTAAAATTGCTTAATACTCTAAAATAAAATTGAGAGTTGGTATTTGCCTTTGGCAGTTGCCTTTCACTGTTATTCTTGCCCATTTACGATGAATATCCCACAAGCACAAGATGACACAACTTAACTCAAAAATGCCCTGATCCCAACTACTTGGGTGAGTCTTCTATATATATTTACATCGTCTACCCACCGTAATCCTTGTCCTTCATTTGGGCTTGGGACCAGCTTTGTGAAATCTAAGACAATAAACTCCTGGGCATAGCCTAAGTCCTCACTAAACTCTTAATGTCTCATGCTAATATTGGATCAAACACTAGTTATTACTCTAAGTCATTATGGCACACGTACATGACTAACGTAGCGGAAGCTTATGAAGAAGTAGGACACCGCCTGCTTCTTGGAAAATCATTCGAATCCACGAACAAAAGAGTAACACACTCGAATCCACGAGCTCAGAGAATTATATCTCAGAAAGAAAATTCTTTATTGAATCAAAACATTACCTTACAATGAAAGAAGGTAGCCTTTATATAGGCTGCAAAATCTAATTTGACTAGAACTATAACTCAAAAGTCCTAAACTTAATAAATAACCTAATTCAACTAGAACTATAAATTTAAGAAAGAAATAACTAAAATAAGGAAAATTACTAAATATTCCAAAGATAAAACTGCTCTCAACCATAGGTACGGTTTGCTTGACCGTTGGTACGGTTATACGCAGAAAGCCATTTTGGCTTCTGATTGGTCTTAAATTCTGTCCTACATCAATGACCATTTTGAAAGCCATTGTCGCTAGTCTGCAGTGCTTGTAAACCCTTTATTGATGAGTTAATCCTGTTAAAATGGATACTAAGTATTGGTAGATTTGTCTATTTATCAATTTAGTCTTTCAGATTGACAAATATGGGATTTGAAATTATTCAACTGCAATAATAATCCTTAATATAGGACTAATTAGGAAAAATATCGAAACTAATCCAAAGAAATTTAGAAGTGAATGTGAATGTAGAAAGAGTATGTTAAATAAAAGATGCACATGTAATTAATATTACAAAATAATTTGATTAATATTGATCTTACTCGAACAAAAATCATGAATCATTGACATATGGTATAAATTTGGTATTATACGCTTGATATGAAGTGGAATAATATTTATACATCTTATGGGTAATTAATAAAATTGTCATTGTTGTCCTCATTGATTATGGTCATGTTGATAACAATAGGTGAGTTTATGAATTTTCCTCTAAAACAGTCCACAGTACTTTTCTCTATAGCTTCAAATGATACATGCAAAATAATCGACTCGCAACCTATTTTTGTTATATGCTTATCACTAAATTAACCTCCCAAATAAATGAATTCTTCAGAGGCACCCGTTTCCCATGCCTTGAGCCTTATAAAATGTATCATCTACTGAATTTCTTTAGAAGGCCAAATGAGGCCAGTGAATCTTCAGAGACACCCGTTTTCCATGCCTTGAGCCCTTCGAAAACGCATCACCTTCTCCTTATCCAATATCTTCCAAATTAGGACAGTAACTCTTCTAAGTAATACTTTTCTCGTGCCCCAAGCCATATAAATGCATCTTCTCTCACTTATCTAAACCTGCCAAGTAATGACACAGGTTTCCCATGCCACAAGGCCTGTAAAACGCTTCTTCTTATCATCTAAACCTGACCATACCTCATCATCTACGTATCTAAGCCTGCTACATAAGGTTGGTGAGTCTTCAAAAGCACGGTTTTTGAATGTCCTGTGACCTAACATGTCGTCTTCTGCTAATAAGGACCTGCCAAATACAGCCAGGGAGTCTTCAGAATCACGCGTTTTCCATGATTTGAGCCTTATAAAACTGTTTTGTGTCATTTCATCAATCTCAAATGTGTAGCTCTTCTTATTTTTGGGTTTTGAGATGTCTGAGGGGCTTCTTCTTCTGATGTCTAGTTGATGAATTGAGTCTATCCATTTACAGTTTTCTCTAAGGTATGCTCTCCTAATTATAATCTTATTTGCCCACTAGTTATGCCAGTTTTTGTTTTAAGATAAATTAGATGGCACATCATTGGGTTTGAACTCACACCTTGACATCTATGACATAAACCACGTACAGTAATTCAATCATAGTGCTCGTTTCTTACAGTTTGCTGATCTTTTGATAATAAAGGTACTCGACAGAGATGGCTCACATTGTACATGAATGGGATTCGATTGCTTGCTTGGATCTCATTTGTTTGGGAGTGGATGGTTCAAGGCCTAGATTATGGAAAGACAAACCACCAGACAATGTTATCCAGAATGTTTCAAATGGCATCAACATTGAGAAGAAGGGTATAATCCCAAATTACCTACCAAAATGTATAGGCATGTGGCTCTCCATCTAGACTCATACAAAGAATAAAGCATCCCTGATCTTAAGTTATTAACATACATGTGGGACATATTCTTTAGCTCTAGGGTTGAGTCCTTTATATATATAGTGCTCCTCTTTTCCATAAAGCTCTAGGGCTGAGTCCTTTATACATGGTGTCTCTGCCCTCTTTGTAACGTTGAAGGTCTCACATTCAATTCCATATGTATAACTTTAAGCAAGCATTTGACAAAAAAAAAAAAAAAAAAAAAGAAAAAAGGAAAGAAAGAAAGAAAGAAAGAAAGAAAGAAAGAAAAAAAGAAAGAAAAAAAAGTTGCCTAAGTACTGCTTATTCCAATGATATTACTATGAACTCGCAGTTCCTAAGACGGTAAAAACACCCTCCACCTAAAAGTTAAATACATCCTATTTGAAGGCTTCCAGCAATTAGGGTAGATTGCTGAAGAAAGTCAAAAAATCATCTATCATTTTTCCCCCGAGTGCATGCCTCAGGCAGAGCAATTTTATTCTTTGAGTCCGATCATCTCAGTTTCCAGCCATTTAATTAGAGTAAAATTCAGTGGGTTTCAAGGTATAACTCATACTTTATACAAAATTTTCCCAAAATTAAGTATAAAATGGTCAGGTAAATATAACAACTGAAAAGTATGTGTACAATGTGCAACTATAAATATGATCAAGAGAACAGGATAAAGATGGGGTGTTGAAAAGCCTTTTTTTTTTCTATTCTTTTTTGATAGAGCAAAAAATTATTTATAAATTAAAGAGATCTAGAAAGCACCCCAATACAGACCACCACTTCCGAAAACCGAAAAAAAAAAAAAAAAAAAAAGCTCCACCAAAAAATCAAAACCAACAAAAAGCTGAGCATCCAAACAAAGCCCCGCCCAAACATAGCCCCTAGAAAAAAGGACAAAAAACAAACAGAGCAAAACAGAACAGCAGCAAGAAAAAGGAGCTCATCCGAAACTCCATCACAGCCTCTGCCACACCAACAAAGATTTCGGCTCAAACCCAAACAAGCAACCCAAAAGTGCCACTGAAGTCCACGAAGACAGCACCTGAGCATAGAGAAACCTGCAAATATCTGCAAAATATCTTCAACGACGAAGATTGGGCCTCCAACAAATGAACGCCAGCAAGACATCTAGAATATCATTCACAGAAAATTTAAACTAAATCTACAAATAACCAAATTGAACCGAGACCCTCAACAGCCCCTTTTTTTTATTAACAGCAACTTTGCCCACCTTCTTACAACGAAACTTTTCCTTGGCAAACTCATATTGAAATATCATCCTCTCATTCCTTCGAAAAAAGTATCCCAATCAAAAGATTAGACTGAGGCTCTGTGCTTCTGGTTCTTGCCCTTTTTCTCTTATCTTCTTCAAACAAATTACCATTCTCAAGAGCAGGCTTAAACCCAGAAGCAACAGAGTTACTGAAGACATCATCACTCACAACCCCTTGAACATTACCATCTACAGAAAAATTCTGACAAAAGCTATGCCTCCTATCGCCCACTGCAGACGCATCCAACCTATCTAAAATAGTTGTAACCCAAAGGGTCACTATCAGACCATCCAGGATCGTAGCCCGCATGCTTCTCAGAAACGTCATTCTCAACAAACTGTCTTTTGATATTACCCACTTTAGCCTCCACTCTAACATCCTTGCTATCATCATCCTTCACCAAATTTTCTAAAACTTCAACCTTACCACTATTGTCAAAACAATGATCAGGATGAACTGAGAAACAAACCTGGACTCCTCTTGAATTCTAACCACAAATTCTTCCTCCAAAACCTTCAAGGATATAGTAGCTTGATTAAAATTACAGTAATACCTCACATGTAAAACGCTTGATCTTCCAATCAAGAAGTTCAAAAACTCGTGAGTAACCAACACTCTATGAAACAATGCAAGCTTAGTAACCACTTAAAAATTCTCTATGTTATTCAGAGAACTTAACAACTGTATGGGGGGAGATTCTTGGTAAGTATAGCAATTTTTGAGCCACTTGGAGTGGTTCCAATCCACAACATTCCATACAATTTACATTAATAATGATCTTCTCTAAGGTCCTTCCCTTCTCAAGCAGAAACTGTACAAGCGGGAGTACAAGTCCAAACTCAGGAGGCTGTGCTATGAAGCCAACGATCTTCAGAGTCTTGAGATGCAAAAACAGACACCTAGAACTTCCAGATTCCGATGTCCAGTAGTTCTCAGGAATAGTTTCACCAACTTCACACTGGAAAACAAGAATTTGTTAGGCTCAAATTTTTGAATCTATATTGTTAACTTTTAAGTGGGGGCAAGAAAGAAACTTCAACATATAATGACATCTAATGATTGTTGGAAGTATACACTAATTAATGAAGACAAAAGGTGAAATCCAAAATCCAAGTCACGATTATATCGTTATCTTTAAGACAAATTTGCCACCCTTCTAATATAATTACAAGTATAAAAAGGGTTATATGGCGAATTGTCCCTAGGATACAATGAACCCAAATTCACCTGTTACTATTTGTAGGATTTGCACAACCTAAGAATATCTTGAACTTTTAGAATAAAACAACAAGAATACCACAAGAAGAATACAATATAAAGGGAAGAAAGGAAAAACAATTGCTTATTGTATTATAACCCACGTATGGATGCACATATATAATGGAGGAAGGGGTGCTTTTGCACCTGTACAATTAAACCAAAAAAGTGCTAAAGCACCTGTACACAAAACCAAGAAGGTGCCAAAGCACCGGTACGGTCAACCAAGCATAACTGTTATGCCAAAAGGTGCAAAGACACCTCTACAACTGAAATACCATCTTTATGAAAGGTAATGTATAATAAAATATATTGCGAATTTTGACCAAAACCCCTATGCATAAGAGTTCTAAAATAATAGAACCCATTAAAACTGACATTTAGGAAAAACTCCGGCCATTTGACAGTAAAAAGACTAATAGACCCTTGTTTTAAGAAATTCCCTTAATTTACAACAGTGCCATGTTACACACCTGGGCGAAAAAATAGGCTTCTCACCTTCCCATGTTCCATTGTTTCTGGCGGAAATATATAAATGTAGGCCACAAAAAAAATCTTCTAAAAATCACTTTCCATTGTTAGACACAGCACCAAACATCCATTCTAGGGTTTTTTTCTTCACATACAAGCATCCCCCCAACAAAACTAGACGATTTGGAGAACGTGGATTGAAATCTAGTTTTGAGGAAGAAGAAGAAGAAGAAGAAGAAGAAGAAGCAGACAAAGTAGTAGAAGAAGAAGAAAGAGAGGGAAGGCATTCGGCTATAGTAACAGATCTGAAAAAGTAGATCAACCTTTTTCTTCTTTAAGCGTTTGGTTCTTTACATTGAAAAGTTGCCCTTCCTCTTTGCTGAACGTGATCTCACCACCATAAATCTGCATATGCAAGGAATCTGTTACATTGTTTATTTGATATTGTCATAAACCAAACTATCAACAGCATCAGTTCACTGTTTTTGTATTACAACATGTGTATTGACATAACAGAACCAGTTTACTATTGATAGATATGTTCAGTAAGCTAATGCTGTTATATAGATACACATGTTATAATACTGACAACAATCTGGTACTGTTGCATGATATATGGGTTATTTTCAAAACAAAAGTGAAGTGAAACTGTTGCTAATACGAAAAACATGTTATAATACTAACAACAGTACTTTGATACTGTTGCTAGTAATGATTCAACAATAATCTGATAATATTGCATGATATATGGGTTATTTTCAAAACAACAGTGAAGTGATACTATTACTAGTACAAAAAACATGTTATAATACTAACAACAGTACTCTGATACTGTTGCTAGTAATGATTCATCAAAAATTTGGGAAAAACAATTGAAATAGATGAAACTCTTGCAACCAGTTGAAGAGAGAGAAAATTTTGGAATTCAATTTTGAATTCCCTCCATCAGCGCTAGTTTAAAGAGAGAGAAACATGATGGAACCGAAAATCTCTCTCCCACAAAAACATATCCCCACAAAAATGGTTACTCTTCTATATCTTAAGATGGAAATCTGTTTTTCCCATATCTATTGTACGTGAGATGCTGAATTGTCAAACAAAGGGTATATTTGTTATATAAAATCACAGATTTACCTTATCACAAATAAAAACTTAAAAAAATGGGTTATTAAATTACTAAATCTTAAGTGTTTTTTGCTAAAGGCAGACCCCTAATAGGGGTTATCACTAATTTTCCCTAAAATATTAATATAATTTTAAATATCCAATAGTGGGTCACCAAAATGATTATCAAATGTCTAGTTCATATGTCATTCTTAAGGAAAATTTTAGGGTAAATTGCACTTTAGGGTCCAAAGTTTGGGTCAAGTTTCATTTTAGGGTCTAAAGTTTTAATTTCGTAAATCCAATACACGAATTATTAGTTGAGTTGCAATTTGGGTCCTGTCGTCAGGATTTTCTATATTATCCTTTTTATTTCTTTTTTTACTAGTTTGAAAACTCTATTTTACCCCTATCAGTATGTAATAAACCTTTATATTTTGACTAAATTTGAATCAGTCTTATCTTCTCTCTCTCTCTCTCTCTCTCTCTCTCTCTCTCTCTCTCATCAGATCACGACTAGAGGGAGAGATAAGTAAGAAGATAGAGAAATGAGATAAGAGTGATTCAAATCTGGTCAAAACATAAAGGTTCATTAAATGCTGATGGTGTTAAAATAGGGTTTTCAAACCCATAAAAAGGGCAAAGTAGGGATAATATAAAAAATTCTTACGACAGGTCCCAAATTGCAAGTCAACTAATAATTTGGGTACTAAATTAATGAAATTTAAAAGTTTGGATCCTAAAGTGAAACCTAACCCAAACTTTGGACCCCAAAATGCAATTTACCCAAGATTTTAAATGTGAAAATATCTAAATGGTTCCAACAGAAAACCTAAGTTCCAACTTCCAGAATAGCAACTTCAAACTTTTCCGACAAGAAAGGGAACTTCAGCTTATTCTAGGAATCATTTCAACACTAGGTAGAGACAAAAGAGCGGAGATAGAAAACCATATGAAAAGAGAATGATTAGAAATCATTAATCATTCTTCGCTTACATTCCTTCCAGATACACCACAGTCAATGATCCTAAAGGCAAGATATGGTAGAGTAGTTCAAGAGAAACACACCTCTGATTCATAAAGGGAGGTCAGGCCATAAAGGGAGGTCATATTTACGACTAATGTCTCCAGATTGAGGGAACTTTGTAGCAGGCCTACTATACCAGGGACATCACATTTCATAATGTATGCATTTAGTAGTAAACATTTGCACTCGAACACTGGAGAAAGCATATCTTCCAACTCCAAAATTGATAGAACCTAAACCCGGCAAAGCAAGAAGCAAAAAAATTAAGAGAAGTGCCGAATTGTAAATAATGTTACTACTAATCTCTCTGTAAAAAAATACTTGAAAGCTGGCATTTTCCTAATGATCACCAAATTCAGCAAAAAGTCCAACAAACTAAAGATAAACTATGCTTCAGAATTGTATGTACATGTTACATGCAATAAATACCACATTTTTTAAAATCAAGAGACATCTAAGACCATGGCATTCCTTATTACAGAAGCCAATAATCCCATTAGTCTGGAAAATTCTAATTTATACAATCAAGGCTACTCTTGATGAGGATGAGAAATTGATTTGCTACAATCTAGGATGCAAGAGTTGCACCATTATAAATTGTATGGCACAAAAATGGGTGCAAAACGTGACAAGGTCATCGCACAAAATTATTTGTTTTTTAACTCGATAACTCAAACTCACTAAAAACTTGGACCTATAACATTAGCGCTCTATCATATTCATTTTCTTTCTTGGTGATGTGATGCAATGAGTTACGACTGGGTTATCATTCATAATAGCTTGACGACAACCAACCCATCAATGGAATTATATAGACAATAAGAACAAATAATGTGGAAATAATTGATAATGGAATTATATAGGAAATGAAACAAATCAAAATCTTCTTTGACTATTCTCCTTAATTTTCACCCAATCTCCTTCCTTAATATATATGTTCCCTTTTGCCTCACTTCCATATTCTCTTGATCCCTTACTTGATACTTTGATAGTCTTCTCCTAATTTATTTCCTCAATATAAACTACCTTTCGTAAATTACAGACTTTTCCGTGAGAATTATGGAGTATTAGTTAAACTTTATATTCCAAACTAAGACTACATGCTAGTATAGATCAACATCAAGTGACAAAAATTTTGAAAACATTTCTTACAACAATTTTCACTACTCTCAATAATTTTTTTGTGAAAATTATAATTTGCGAAACCCAATGTGGGATATTTAATAGTTTATCCATAACTGCAAGATTTTTCATTGATAAGAAATGTGAGATTATGGATCATAGGATGACTACTGGTATCTGATTAATGTGAATTTCAGCATGCATGACTCATACATGAGTGTATATAATCCAATGGTGGGCTTAATAAAATTTGAATCACATAAAATGTTATTGAGAATAGTGTAAAATTATTGTAAGAAATGTTGTCAATTTTGTCCCCCGATCCTGACCTTCTAAAAGTGTACTTTTTTTACTCATTAAGTTAGCGAAAACATACCACACGTGTCTAAAATTCATGTTTTGAAATACCTAATTGATGAAATAAGACAATGATACTCTATAGACTATATGCAGGCTTGTATAGAAAGAAGAGAGAAACGAAAGAGCAAATTCATATAATGGCAGTTCTCACTTTAAAATCCACCCATGTCTTCAAACATAAATCATGTGGCCTACACAGTGAAAAATATATTAAATGGTGTTGGCCCATAGTAGGACAATCGTTCACAAAGCAACTTGTGGTAGAACTGGAACAAAACGTATGTAACATGCCGTTTTCTGAATGCAGATACAAAGGGAGTTATGCCAAGAAAAAACAACCTGAATACACTAATTCCCCAAAGTAAGTTTTTTAGCACGACAAAGCCTGTCAAGAAGTTCTCCTAGCATGTTCCGTTGTTCTTCAAAATCATTGGCATAGTCTTCATCATAAGTTGTTTGCTTAAATTTCAGTTCACAATCATCCAGAGATTGAAGGTTCATCAGCCTAAAACTTCTTCCAGTGCATTTTCCCCACTATGCCCAGTGATTGAAGATTAGGGGCAGAAATTTCCAGCACGTACAGAGTCATCTTCTTTGGGCATAAAACCCGGATAATCACATACTACCAATTTTCTCAAACTTTCTGAACCAATATCCAACAGACTGAACCCCAACATCCATACAATTCCAATGATTATAATAATGGAGCCCCTATTAGTATCTTTTGAATCACAGCTTCGCTCAAATTCGTGTACTCAATTGACAAACTCTTGAGCGATTTCCAGCTAATTAACCCATTAAGCGCAACATCACACCAAATCAACTTCAATGTTGTCATCAATGAATTCGTGTATATGTGCTGAGGCAATACGTAATGATCGATTCCAAAGTCATCCACTTAAAAAACCGAAGGCAAAGCACTTCCACATTCGCACTAGTCGCAAAGCGAACCCACTTATCAATGCGGGAAAAATACGATTTATTGGGATGGAATTTGATTAAAAATCTATCAATGCGGCCATGCCTATGGGAAAGTAGGGTTTTATCGACGAAGGAAAGAAAGTTGAGTCCCTGATCGAGCACCAAGAATGCGCAAGTGAAATGGAGGTTTGGGATAGAATTCCAAAGATATAACCATCTCTGTGATAATATACTGGTTTTTATGGCATCTTTGGTTGGCAAAAAGGAGAGGATGTGAAGGAGGATTGAGTCCGGCACGACGCTGATTAGATCTTGTTGAAGGGTTTCTTTTGCCTCATCGTTCAGGGCATCATTCATCAAATTGTGACCACATCTTCCATGTTTGCCGCAATCAAAGCCTTTTTCTTCAACGTAACCACAATCACTTCTCCTCCCGTTGGAACTTTGGCTTCCTTCCCCGTTGGAGCTTTGGCCTATTTCCTCCAGATGGCAAACACCTTCAAAAAAATGGGAGTGACACGTGTGGGTCGATTACTATATATTTTATATATAGATTAAAGCCATATATATATATATATACTAGTTCTTACGCACAAGTGTGTGTACAGACGAGGAAGTACGCATTCGCTGAATTTCAACTTTGGATGATGCAAGTGCTTATATAATAACCAGTTGAATCCCCATTTTTCTATCTTTCAATTCGCATGCCCAAACCAGTCAAAAAGAACCAGACAAAAGGGTGGATGAAGGATTCACACTATCACTCTATTATTCTTATCAAACTAGTTTATAACCCGTGCGTTGCACCGGTGAAGTTTATAAAAATAAAAATTTTATATATATATATATATATATCTAGAGAGAGAGAGAGAGAGCACTAATGAGGTGAATACGTATTGATATGAGTTATATCAGTATCATGCATTGGGAGTTGTACCTCCTTACATTGGTGCAATGTATCCCTTAACCCATTAATGCATGAGGTATAACCCTCAATGCTGGTGTTGATATGATTTATATCAGCATATGCTTACCCGATCATCATCTTAAAGTGCTGATCATGTGCGGAATATCCCGGAGTATCAAAAATGTATTTATACAATTTTTTAAGCATTTTTATAGTTTTCTAAGTAATTTATACTATTTTCTATGCATTTTCACCGTTTCCATATAATGACTCTCTCCTTAATTGTAGCTTAAGAGCACATGTTAAGGATATTATCAGTCAATTTGTTACAAATTGATTGTATACATGTTTTAAAATTATTACCAATTTCCTTTGTTTGCTATTAAGTTGGGAAGTGAGAGAGGGAGAAAGAAAAGTTTAGAGAGAGAGAGAATGGGTGGAGTAAAGAGGAAATGAGAAGAAGATAAGAGAACATATAGATCTTTTCAATTTTTGGTAATAAACCATCTGAAGAATTTTGATTAAAATAATTTTTTTTCGTCGAAGACAGATCTGGAGAATTTGAATATTTCGACATGTCGTTTTTTTTAAAATCATTTTTTCCTCTATTTATCTCTCTTTCTTATTATGACTATTTATAATTTTATACGTTCAATTTTTGGGTGAGAAGATGAATAAGTATAAAGAAAACGAATAAATATGATAGTTTACAAAGTTTGGGATGAACATTGTATAGTGTGGGTTTTTTTATTCTCTCACATGAAAACAAAGAGATATATAGTGAATATCAAGCGACAATTTACTTGCATGAAAAAAAACAGTGAACACAAAAAAAAAGTTGAGGAAATTACTTTTTGATCACAACTTTTTAACGTAATACCGGACAAAGTACGATGGTATTAATTTTGAAACACGTATACAGTCAATTTGTAACAAATTGACAGAGAATGACTTTTGTTTGGTATTAAAATAGAAAGTGGTTACTAAAAAGTAATTTCCTCAAAAGTCATTAAAAGTAATTTTTTAGAAAAATTACGTTTTAGTGATCAACTTTCAATGTAATACAAAATAAAAAAAATTAGTAGTCGTTGCACGCATGCATATAGTTAAGTTGTGGAAAGTTTACAGTTTACATCTTCTAATGGTATTAATGATCACCAAAAAGTAAATTTTCAAAAAAAATTCACTGTTAAAGCATGTGATTTTAAAAATAAAAAAATAATAAAAAAAAAAGACATCGCGTAGCAGCTACAGGTAATGGTTTCTGCCATGGTTTCCAATCATTCATTGAAAGAAGAAAGAGAAGAGAGAGAAGGGGAAAGTAACACATGGCATGAAATGGTTGCAAATCCTCCGTAATATATATATGTTATATAGATATCACATGTGTCAATAGCATGAGAGATCCCCACAATAGGGTCCGACCTCGGCGAGAGCCACAGCCGAGTCCAAGAGATTTCTAGCCTATATCTGAATTATAAAAAGAACTGTCTATATTGTTGTGCCAAAAAAACAAAAAAAAAAAACTGAATCTATATGAAATCACATAAAATGAATCAGACTAATTGTGTATACCACACCATCTAATACAATAAAGCTACGGCAATGGACAAGACGACGGTGGAGAGTCCGGTGGCGGCGGAGAAAGATGGGGCAGAACTTGCCGGAGGGGGAGGGACGATGACACTCCCTGTTGGAGCCGGCGATGAAGGAGTGGTGGGTGTGGTGGAGGTGGAAGGTGGGGTGGCGGAGCTTGATGGAGGAGTGGCGGCGGAGGTGGGTGGGGTGGCGGCAGAGCCGGTGACGTTAATAGCTAGCTTTTGGCCCAAGGTGCAGTGGTTGGGAAAGGTGCAGGTGTAGTAGTGTGTTCCGGGGGTGGTGAGAGTGATCCTTGCTGGGCTGGTTGTGGTAAGGGAGATGGTGGTGGTTGTGTTGCATGTACTGTATGCTGCCTTTGCTACTTCAGCTACATTGTGTACTCCATTTGTGAAGTTGAAGACTGTAGAACAGACGCAACACTACCATATCAGAAAGAAAGACATATGATATATATATATATAAATATATTTATATACACACATGGCAGTGCTATTTGACCCATATTATTAACCTAAAATAAAATATAAACGGCTTATATTATTTATCTAAAAGAATATCTCATTTGCTGTGGTTGTGTCTTTAAGACTTAATAGCACAATTAATTTTAAAAAAGTTGGTTTCTAGCCACATATCAATTTATGCCGCATTACAATTTATTTTTGGTGAATATTATGGCCAAACAATATTTTCTAATAAAATTTCATATGACATGACTCTACATGTGACTTGAGAACTCATTTGATTAAAAAGTTTGTTTTTTTTTCCCACACATACCATTTTGTCATATCATATGAGATTTCATTTTTATAAGTCGAAAAATTTTGATCTAATAATATTATACATATAAATCCAATGAATAAAAAATTAGATAAAATTGTATCTCCTAATCTTAACCCCTCTCTCTCTCTCTCTCTCTCTCTCTCTCTCTATATATATATATATATATATATATATATATTAATTATATATATAGAAAGAGAGGAATTTTAAGGCTCCTATAGTCTATAGACGTACCTAGAGTGTCGCCGACCATGAATGTCTTGTTGAAAGCCCAGGTTGATAAGCGATGGGACCACCGGGAGGGACGTTCCACCCCAAGCTGTCACCAACCTCGTAAGTCATCGGCACTCTGGAAGGGGAAGCAGTTGGGGCTCTGGAAGCGGTAGGAGTTGGGGCAGATGCCGGCGAAGGGGTACTGGGTTCCGGAGCCGGAGAAGGACCAGCTGCAGTGACGTTGATTGCCAACTTCTGGCCTAAGGTGCAGTGGCTGCCGAAGGTGCAGATAAAATAGTACCCGCCAGCGGCACTGAGGGTGATATTGGTAGGACCAGTGGTAGCCATGGAGATTGTACTAGTTCCGTTGCATGAATCAAAAGCTGCCTTTGTCACTCTGGCTACATCATGCGCTCCTGTAGTGAAGTTAAAGACTGCAGGGAAAAAAAAAAAAAAAAATCATATAAACACCGTCAATAAAAACTGTATTCAGTATTGTATCGCTCTGATTCGTAATACTTTTAAAAAATATTTGTATTGTTACCAAGAGTGTCACCGACGGTGAAAGTCTTGTTGGTAGCCCAGGTGGAGTAAGCTATGGGTCCGCCGGGCGGCACCGTCCAACCTAGAGCGTCGCCCACTACATAGGTCGTCACCGCCATCGAGCCCTGTAGCATAGCCGCAAGGGCTATCACTACAAGAACAGCCATATTGAGTTTTCTTGCCATTGCCCCTTTGTGTTCTGAAAGTTCAGGTCGCCCCTGCTCTTCTGCTGGGAGTTGGGTTTGTGGTGTGCTTTGTGTTCTGTTTTCTTGGAGAGAACTTGCAAGTGAAAGGGTAGTCTACCACTCTCTATATATAGGTAAATTGATTCCGCCCCTACTTTGAAATTTTCTTGTTATTTGGCTGTTGGATAAACGCCACGTGTTCCATTATTTATTTGAGCGGTTGGGATCAAATACAACTCCAACAGTGCTGCGGAATGGACTCATTCATTCATGGCTGCATTCGGATTTGGGTGTTTCCAGAATTTCTTTATTTTTTGGGGTTTCTACTTCTAGAATTTCCTATTGCCGCGTGAAGATCCACCAAACATTGGATTTTTTTGACGTTGACCAGTCAAGGTATACTCTCTCTCTCTCTCTCTCTCTCTCTCTCTCTCTCTCTCTCTCTCTCTCTATATATATATATATATACACATACTAGCTTTGGAACCCATGCGACGCATGGATTAATTTATAAAAAATAATATTATTAGCAAATTAGAATTTTAACAAAACACTTACTCTCTAAAATAGTAAAATGTATTTGTTAATATAATATTTCAATTAAATTGAAAAGATATAGATAAAAATAAATAAAATAGTTCAATCAAAATAATCTTTGGTATGATGTTAGTGTAATGTATCACACAAAATTTAATTATACTCCCGAAAAAGATAAATTATTTTGAAAAACAATTAATTTAAGGGGACTTTGGCCACAAGTCCAAATTATAAGACTTATTTTGAAAAACAATTAATTTAAGGGGACTTTGGCCACAAGTCCATTGGAAATTCTTGTGTAGCCTTAGGTCCACCAAACAATTTTTAAGACCAAAATATCCTCATGTGCACTATATTCACACCTTTAGAAAAATATTGTTCTCTCTTTCTCCCTCTCCTTCTCCGTCTCCCTTTCTTTCTCTTTCTTTTTACAATTTTTTTTCTTTCTCACTCCATCAGAACTTCTGATGTCGGAAATCATGGTGGTTGATGACACAGGTGCTTAGCCAAGAAACCTCCATTCTTTTTATTGAGTCAAGTTGATCAAATCTACAGATCTGTTACTAGAGAAATGGATACATCCAGATCCAAAGTCGTTACTCCATTTTTTTTCGAGAGAGCAGGTGCGCAACCAAGAAACCTCCATTTTTTCCGATGAGGGAGGTGCTCAACCGTCAATAACATTAGGGTTGATAGTGTGATGGTGTCGTCATCAATCGCTCCAAATCTGAACCAAATTTCAATATCTAACTCTTAAAGAACATGATTTGAGCATGTATGACGATTTCATAAAACATTGATGCTAGTTGGGGGTTAAGATAAGATAGAGAACTACTGATCTTTATACTCTAAGAGATGTTTGCTGACCAAAATCATGAAGTTTATACAACCAATAAGCCATAAGCTTACCAATCCCATCCCATTGGCAACTTGAGTGGATGGCGATCTTTGTACTATGGAGTTAGAAGATATTAAAAGAAATTATGGTAGCAAATGTTCAGAAGCATCCTAAAATTGTTATGCTTCTATAACTTTAACAATTTCCAACATAAATAACATAAATTCTAAAACAGTTACATGTAACTGTTTCACAAAACCCATATAAAACCGTTTTAAGAACTTAAATTTAGCTACAAATTGTATTAATAAGTTAAATTTAATATAAAAAAAACACTTAGATTTATTTGTTTTTATAAAAAAAATTTAGTCAGATTGTACAAAATATTAAAAATTTAGTCACAAAAAGTTACATGTAACTATTCACAAAACTCACTTTAAAAAACTAAATTTAATCTCAATCACTTAAATTTAACATCTTAATAAGTTAAATTTAACTACAAACACTTTGATTTAACTGTTTTGATGGAATATTGAAGTTAGATTACATAAATATTCAAGATATAATCATTTTTTCAAAATAGTTACATGTAACTGTTTAACAAAACTCGCTTCAAATGGTTAAAATTAAGGGGACTTTGACTACAAGTCCATAAAATAGGACTTATGTAGTGTTAGATTTAAAGCAACAACAGCTGCTACAAAGACGACACTAGCGGCAAATCCAGGCAAAGGTGACTCCATTTACAACAGCGCTACTTGTAGGAATCAAACGAGTATTGATTGATAGAGTGACAACAGATGGAAGCGAATGGGAGTGTTCTTGATCTGAAAATCATTGATGGTACAGAGAAATCGAATTCCAACCACTACTTCATGATGTTTCCAGCCACACTGATGTTCTTTCACTTCGCATTGTTAACTTCACACCATTAATTTCGACTTAAGGAAGAAGAAGGTGATTTGAATGTGGAGTTGCAAGTGAATGAGGTGATTGCTATATAGGTATGGGAGAAAGAAAATGGTTTTAAGATTCAAAACCATAGAGGATCAAATTACTTTTTATCTAGTTTGATTGGCAACTTAAGGTGTAGGGTGAGAGCATTTGATACAAGTGAAGGATGATTACTATTTCACCCAACACAGGATGGTGACCTTATGCTTTCACACATCTTCTTTCTCTTTTGTTTTTTTCTCCAGCAATGTCATAAAACAGGATGGAATCAAGTAGCCTTGTCACTAGATTCAACAAGGTAAATAATAACTTATTAAATTTATTCAGAAAATTTCTTTATAACAGTTAAACAAAAACACTTCAATTTATTATATTAATTATGATGCTTTTAATTTGTTTCTTTTGGTATATTTAGGAAGTGTGGGTGTTTCATTGTATGAGTAATTTGTGGAAGTGTGGGTGTTTCATATCAATTCCTCCTAATTTTCTTTTCTTTAGTCATGAATTTTGAAACCGTTACTTGTAACTATTTCAAAAAGAGCTACATATAATGGTTTTAGAAAACATTATCTTTTGTCAAATCTACAAAATCTTTTGCTACTAATACCAAAATTAATTGTTTTATTCAAAATTAACAGTTAAATATACTCACAAAGCAATAATTTAAATTTAAACTCTCTTAAAAATAATTTAATTTCAATTTTTGTTGAACAGTTACATGTAACTGTAACAGTTACATGTATTCAATGTAACTATTTTTTTTTATATATACATAATTTCATATCTAACATGGATCTTGTTTCGAAGATCTCAATGAATAGATTTCAAAAATATAAATTTTATTGAATACCGATATATAAATTAAAAGTTATACTATTTTAAAGGTTGAAAACAAAAAACCAAAAACAAAAAAAACAAAAAAACAAAAAAAAAAAAAAAAACTTAAGGGTATAATTGACTTTATGCACCTAAGACTCTCATAAAAATACTGCCACTTCATTTAAAAGGGAACTTATGGTTGCATAAGATTTTGCCTTAGTCTTATACCTTTATAAGTTCTAAAAAGTGAACTTTTCACTAATTTTCCTTTAATTTAATGGTGGAAACTTGCAAAAAATAAAAGAACTGATACGTTATGATATTTGGTAGAAAAAGATTAAAATTCTCTAGAGCCTAGCCCATCCTACAATTATGGTTTTAACATATATGTTGGTATATACCAAAGCAAGTATAGCCATTGAAGGTGTCTCTAAATCCAACAGTGGAGATTGTAAAATGCATGACAATGATGAATCTTGGCCTTCCATAAGGTTTCGAGTATGTTTCACAAAGAGTGAAAAATCATGAGGAAAAATATCAAAATATGTTTGAGATTAGAGCATAAAAAGATGAGAGAATTGAAAAGTTTAGACTGAGAAAGAGAATAAGAGAAAAAGTCAGAAGGAGAAGAAAATAAAAGAAAGTATAAATCTTTTCAACTTTATGTAATTAACCATATGGAATTTTAATTAAAATAGATTTTTTTTCTTTTTTTTAATTTGTGTTGGAAGCAAATCGGAAGAATCTGAAAATTATGGCAGATTGTGTTCTCTTTTTTAATCACCCTTTCCTCTGTTTGTCTCTCTTTTTAATTATGACTATTTATAATTTTATACGTTTAATTTTTAGGGAGAGAAATGAATAGGCATAAAGAAAACAGAGAAATATAGTAGAGTCTTTTAAGTTTGGGTAGAACATGTAGGTTTTCTAATCCTCCCACATACAAACAAAGAGATATGCAGTGAACACCAAACGTCAACTTACCTCCACCGCGTGAGAAAGAGCAAGTAATACCCGAAAAAAAAAAAAAAAAAAAAAAGTGAGGAATTTATCTTTTGGTGACCACTTCGCAGCTTGATACCTAATTGGTAGTACGTTGACAGATAATACCCTTTTTTTCGGTATTAGGTTGGAAAACCGTTACTAAAAGGTAATTTTACCAAAAAAATTTCTCCTACTGTCACTGTTTCAGCACATAAAAGGGAAAAAAAAATCCTATGTTGACACATGGCACACAACAATTTACTTTCCTCCGTTATATATATATATATATATATATATATATATATATATAATAGATATATATACGGTTATGTTCCCATCAGCATGTTATATTAACACCATACATTGGGGGTTGTACCCTTTGCATTGGTCCAATGTACCTCATATCCCACTAATGCACAAAGTACAACTCCCAATGCGGGTGTTGATATAAGTTATATCAGCATGTGCTTACTTGATCATAATCCTATATATATATATATATATATATACTAGCTATAAAAAGCTGAATCTCAAAAAAACTTTTGAACGACCAATATACCTTATTTTAAAAAAATACATATCTACTCTTCCTTTAATTGAAACATATAGTAAACATTCTTATCATTTGGTAACAAATAAAAGTTAGATTTTAACTCAAACTCTTAACAAAATAAAGTTAAATTCTTACTCAAATTCTATTTCCTTGAGCAACTACCAAGTTGCATGATAATATATATGAATATAAACTCTTTAAATATTCCATTTTATAAAGAAAAAAAAATTCTGAACGTATATATATCTAAAAAGTTTTTAATCTTTCATTAACAATTTTGATTATAAAAAAAAAATAAAAAATAAAATGTACTTATGAATTTTAAACTTTATCTTTTATGAAAAAATATAAAATCTTTATGTATTTATTATTTTGTATAACTATTATTATTTAAAAATATTCACGTACAACGCATGTGTGCTATATCTAGTATATATATATATATATATATATAGGTGTTTCACTGGTTTATTTTGAGTAGATATATTGCACACGTGTGTCTAATTGATTATATATATATATGATTTTAATTGATTATATACATATATATGATTTTATCTAATGTGTTCTCATCATTCCCCTCAAGACCATTTCTATTAATTTTATCCTGTAATTGTCCGGTATGTGGGACAAGGGGATTGCATGTGTCCAGGAAATTAGTCAAGTGCAAAGCATGTAGAATTTCTAATATCAATATATATATATATATATATATATATATATATATATATAATGTTAAGCATCTCCATTGTAGTGCATCAGATCACCTCCCGATATTGGTTGACACAGACGGGTTGACACAGTTGTTGACACCCAATTTTGTACCACCTAAACATTTTAAGTCCACCCCTTTTAAGCCCAGTGATGAAGGGTGATCTAGTTTGAAATAATTGATGAATGATCCTTGAAGAGCTAACGTGATCACAATCGTAGCCCAACCCGCAGAAGCCCATAATTAAATATTTGTACGTACGTGCAATTCATTTGTGCATACGCACCTTTCAGTTGTGCGTACGCACATTAACTCCTAAATCCGGATTTTTTCCCTCCATTTTGGTATTCCCCTTGTTACCTTATGAAGGTTTGACCTACTTTGTTGTGATGGCTAGAGAAGCCAGAAACCCTAACCTAGCTCCTCCAAAACCCTAATACTGCCTCTATAAATATAGCACTTTCAACTGGAAAAGGAGACCTCAACTATTTTCTAGCCATCACCATTCTCTAAACCATTCCCTGGCCACCACTTCTAAAAACCCTAGCCACCATTCCTACAAACCTAGAAGCTAAGAGAAAGACGGCTGTGATCACGGAGACTTGAATGAGAGAGTTCATCAAAGTTTCATCCTACATATCGCCCAACCTGAGGGTAACGCTTACTTTTCCATCTCTTTCTCCATTATTTGAGATAGCTGGTTATTATTTTTGAATGTCCGGACATGCTTCTCTTTCTCCCATGATTGTGTAGTTATTTCTCATTTTTTTAGTAAATTTATTTATTTAGTTCTCTTTTGATTTTTATTTGTTTCATCTTTTACATGATTAGTAATTTTCTGCATCGATTAATTTATGTAACCACATCGTAGAATAGGCGCATTCATCTCTGCATATGTATTTTCATTCACTAAATTAAGATTTCTTTTTCTTAGTTCATTTTGATTTATTCCCATCCCTTACTAATTTTATTTTTATCATTTTAATCTTTTTAGTTATGCGTATATAGATTTAGGACTTGATTATCATAGTTCTTTTATACATTTACATATTTTATTACTTGTGGAAGCATATCATTAATTTCGGGGTTCCGTGAATCGAATGTACGTATGCATAAATCGAAAGTGCGTACGCACTTTACGGTTGTGCGTACGCACCTCCTTTGTATGATCGGTTGACTCTTTTATTATATTTATTTTATTCTATATTATTCATTCCATACTTATTTGATTCCATATTTTATCTATTCCCTAGTTTAGGTTAATACTATGTTTGTTTATCCCTCACATATCTTTCTTTCTTTGTGTCAATCTTCTTTTTATTATCATTTCTTTATTTAGATTGGTTCCATATTTTATTATTTATTTCTCTAGATTAGTTCTTTATTTAAACCATTCCTTTATTTATTTTTATTCTCTTCCTTACTTATCTGCTTGTTTCTTTACTTATTTGTTTCTCTTTCATTATTAGTAGATTATTTCATCTCATACTTTTATTTTTCTTACTTGTCTATTCATTTATTTCTTTCTTTATTTGACTCTTTCTTTATTTTTGTATCATTATTTAGATTAGCCCTTTTATTATATTGACTCTTTGTATAATTCATCTTTATTTATTTATTTACCATTATTGCGTGATATCATTTGAATTAAATTGCATATCGCATGAATAGGGTCAAATCCAATTGATGATTCTTGTTAATTAAAGCCAACAAAACACGTGTGGGGGCTGGCTTCAACCGGGCGTTGTTGGGTGCCTAGCACCTTCCCAATAACGTACCCTAACTCCGAACCCTAAATTCTCTGGTTATGACAAATTAGACCCTTGTTAGGGGTCAAATTGGTTCCCGAAACCAAATCGGGTGGCGACTCTTCTCCGCGCTAGCCCTCCTGGCTAGTGGCGTACTCCCGAGTCGGCGTGGTCAGGACCCGGCACTCACAACAGTCGCATACGCGAAGGAGTAAGCCTTTCCGCTTTGAAGCAATGTGGGTGAGGTAGGATGACTGTGAGAATATTATATCAGAAGGATGGAACTAGATCAGAATGTTTTCAGTTAATGAGAAGATCAAGGCAACAAGAGTGAGTCTTTTAAGGTGGAATAAATCAAAGTTTGGCAATGTGTGGGCTCAGTTGAAGGACCTACATGGTAAATTGAAAGCTGTAAGGGATAGGCCTCAAACTACGGGTGCAGTTGAAGAGGAGAGGGCTCTCATGGGGAGTATGGATGAGGTGCTAGTGCGAGAGGAAATTTTTTGGAAACAATGTTCTAGGGTGTCATGGTTAAAGGAAGGTGATCGTAATACAGGTTATTTTCACTCTAGAGCTTTAGAAAGGAGGAGGAAGAATTTAATCCGGGGCCTTTGTGATAATAATGGCCAGTGGCAGACTAAGGATGTGAAGGTAGAGGAAATTATTGTTGATTATTTTAAGCAATTATTTACATCATCAAGCCCATATCGTATGCCTGCATTGTTTTTCCAGAAATATTGCCATGTCATTGGCCCATATGTCACACAGGCTGCCTTGACTTTTTTAAATGGAGGCTAAATGCTTCGGAAAATTAATTACACCCATATTGTCCTTATTCCCAAGGTCAATAGCCCCAATAACATCACCCAATATAGGCCCATCAATTTATGCAATGTGTTATATAAAATCATTTCCAAAGTTTTGGCTAACCGGCTTAAAGAAATTTTACCACACGTTATCTCTGAGAATCAAAGTACTTTTATGCCAGGCCGACTTATCACTGATAATATGTTAGTAGCTTTTGAGATTATGCTATTTTTTGAACACTAAGAGAACAGGAAAACAAGGCCAATTTACATTGAAATTAGACATAAGTAAGACTTATGACAGGGTTGAGTGGTCTTTTCTTGAAAGTATTATCGTAAAGATGGGATTTGATGGTAGATGGGTGCATCTTATTATGGCCTTGTGTTACGACTGTATCCTATTCCGTGATAATCAATGGCAACCAGTGTAGGTTCTTTAGTCCTTCTCGAGGCCTTAGGCAAGAAGATCCCCTTTCCCCTTATCTATTTCTCCTAGTGGCAGAAGGGCTGACATTATTACTAGGTGCGGCAAAGAGAACTAATCTCCTAACAGGGGTGTCCGTATGCAGAAGTAGTCCTAAAAGTGTCCCACTTATATTTTACTGACAATAGTCTACTGTTTGGCAAGGCAACAGTTGAGGAGAGTTTAAAAATTTGTGAAATATTGCAGCTATATGGGGATGCCTCACGTCAACAAATTAACATGGAAAAGTCTTCACTCTTTTTCAGCAAGAACACGAGTTCTGAATAAAAAGATGTTGTCCGAAATGCAATTGGTATCACCTCTTCAGAGTATCATAGAAAATATTTGGGGCTACCCACATTGATTGGCAAGTCGAAAAGGCGATTTTTAATTATATAAAAGAAAGGGTGTGGAAGAGGTTGTAAGGATGGAGGGGAAAATTGCTTTCAAAGGCTGGAAAGGAAAGTCCTAATAAAAGCGGTAGTGCAGGCTATACCTTCCTATGTTATGAAGCTATTTTAAATTGCCCAGATTCATTTTATGATGAGTTGAAATCAATGATTAGTAATTTTTGGTGGGGATAGAATGACACTGCTAGGAAAATTCATTGGCTCTCTTGGACTCGACTATGTGAATCAAAGCAGATAGGGGGGTTGGGATTCAGAGATTTAATACCTTTTAATGAGGCACTTCTGGCCAAGCAAGGGTGGCGTTTGCTCACTCATCCTATGTCTTTGGCCTCAAGAATCCTTAATGCTAAATACTTTCCTAATGACGATTTTCTAAATGCTCGGAGAAGGTATTATCTAAGCTTCACTTGGCGAAGTATATAGGAATCACGTAACCTAGTGTGTATGGGAGCCCGGTGGCGAATAGGGAATGGGTGTTCTGTTAGTATATGGAAGGATAGATGGCTGCCCACGCCCACAACCTTCAAAGTGTTATCGCCATTGAGAGAGCTTATGAAGGGCGTGTTAGTCAGTGAACTCATTGATGCGGCATCAAAGGACTGGAATAAAGCCATGGTTAGCAGAGTCTTTCTTCCCCATGAGGCGAAGGTTATTTGCCAAATTCTTTTGAGTAAGAAGCTCCCCTCCGATAGTTGGATGTGGCACTATAACTCTAAGGGCTTGTTTACTGTGCGCAATGCCTACTATTTAATAGTGGAGAAGTGGAGGCGAGATCTTATTAGTAGAAGAGGCGAAACTTCAACCTCAAGGGATGAGGACTCATTGGATGAAATTGGTCTGGAAATAGAGCATCCTTTCCAAGATCAAGCAATTTTTATGGAAGGCATGTACTGACATCCTTCCTACGAAGCACAATCTGTTGAAGCGAAAAGTACCGATATCACCCCTAATGTAAGGTGTGTGGTAATGGAGAAGAATCAGCTTTACATGCCCTTAAGGACTGTCCGTGGGCAGCTCAGGTGTGGAAGTGTAGCTCGATCGGTCCTGGAATCACTCACTCGTCGCACAGGGATTTGCGGGATTGGCTTAGTGAGATTCACTCTCAGATCAAGGAGGATAAAATGGATCTGGCAATGATCATCATGTGGCTTATTTGGCATCATCGAAATTTGGTCGTTTTTTAAGGGGTGAGGAAGGATCCACAGAGTGCTGCTCATATGGGGCTAAGATACTTGGAAGATTACCTAGCGGCGCATAATAACGGTAGGAAAGGGGTAAAAGCTTGTTCCTTCTAGGTGGTTACCTCCTACAGTGGGATAATGTAAAATCAATGCTGATGGCAGTGTGTTTGCAGAGAATTTAAGTATGGGATTCAGGGCTGTGGTGCGTGACCATGAAGGGCAGATTATGGCAGCGATTTCGAAGAAGCAAACTAGTTTGTTCGAGCCCTCTCAAGTTGAAGCTATGGCCCTTCGATTCGCAGTTGAATTTCTAACTGATTTGGGTTTGCGAGATGTCGATTTTGAAGGTGACAATGTGGAAGTCATGGGTGCTCTTGATTCTCGAGTTGTGCCTCAAACGGCTATGGGTTTAATAATTGAGGATACTCTAGTTGATGCTGCTTCCTCTTTTGTGTCATGGAAATTCAAACATGTTGGTAGGAAGGGGAATGAGGTTGCCCATGGATTAGCAAAGTATGCCAAATTTGTTGAGAATGTTCTGGTTTGGATGGAGGAAACCCCATCTTGTATAAGGGCTCAGGTTGCGTTTGACCTGACTCATCTTTCTTCGTGATCTAATATATATCATCTTTCATAAATAAAAAATAATAACAATAATAAAACAAAACAAATGAATGATGTTGCTGCAAAACAAATGTAAGAATTAAAGAAAAATTAATGCAGAATGATGAGAAGTTGAATCTTTGAAGGATAGAGAAGAAGAAGTTAAAGGAAACTAAATGTCTAACTGTTACCAAAGAAGGTTGGCCTGAGTGGAAGGGGCTCTGGTCGCTTAAGCAAGAGGTCTCGAGTTCGAGCCGTTGTGGATGCAACAAACTTTCTTGGGAGAGGTCCCCGTTTCGACGCCCAACCGTACCTCGGAGGATTAGTCTTGGGCGAAGCCTGGGGACACCTTGAGAAATCAAAAAAAAAATGTCTAACTGTTAGAAACTGGATAGTAATGTTTAGGGAAAATTGTGGCTAGTTGAGTTGTAATTCATTTAGGATTTCTTATTTAAAAGACTTTTTTAACCCCGTTTTATTCTTTCATCTTTAAAAGTGATCAAGGCTTTTTGATACTTTTCGTAGTGCATTCAACCAAAGTTGCAAACATGTTTTATATCATGCAAACATTTTCTATATTACTAGACTAGATGTCAGCGCACACGCATTGCGTGTGCCAAAAAAACCCTCATCTGGAAAAAAAAAAAAAAAAAAAAAGATTAAAGATAGTGGGAGAAAGGAAACAGTTTTTAAAAGATGAGAAAAAATAGGAGTTGAGCAATTGAGGATAGTTACGGGTAACCATTGTTAGAGAGCAGATATAGTTTTGGAAGTCCCTAAGAAAGTAGGAGTCCGTTTAGAATTGCCTGTGGAAACGACTATTTTATTCCTAAAATGTGATTGTCCCCTAAAATCATATAAGGATAGTGTAACCCCTTTCTATAATATAATAGTATAGACTAGATGTCGACGCACACGCAACGACATGTGTGCCTAAAAAACCCTCATCTGAAAAAAAGGATTAAAGATAGTGGGAGAAAGGAAACAGATTTTAAAAGATGAGCAAAAATAGGAATTGGGCAATTGGTGGTAGTTACGGGTTACTGTTGTTAGAGAGCAGATATAGTCTTTGGAGTCCCTAAGAAAGTGGATGGAGTTTAGGATTGCTTGTGGAAATGACTATTTTAACTCTAAAATGTGATTGGCCCCTAAAATTAGATGAGGGTTTTTCTATACTTTAGTTTGTACATCCAACTAAAAGTGCAACCCCTTTCTATAGTAGTATAGATAGATAGAAGTACAGATATAGATAGAAGATAGATATATTAATATAAATATAGGAGTAATTCTATGGTACCCATCGGGGTGACGTACTCATTTATGGAGTATCATTTTAAGTGGTTCACTTATTGACTTACCATTCGAAATGGAAATCAAGGCCGGAGAATCCCAACATCATATCTTCGAACATATAACCTTCGAGTCCTAGATCTGAACACGACGATGGAAAATCCTAGATCGGTAAGTCATTATCTGACTCTTCCTTCAACGGAAAAACTCTAGATCAGGGTTCTAGGCTTTTTGTTTTGGGACAACTTTAGATCTGAAACCCCTAGACGTTATCTCTCAGTCCTCTCTATCTCTTGACGACCATGTCCTCGCCACTGGTATTACTTTGGGTGATCTTTGTTTGTAGCTTGTTTTGTTGGTTCGGGTAGGACGATGATTCAGAGAGAGACATAAATTTTTTTTTTTTTTTTTTTTTTTGGGGTTTGACGTTGAATTGCAAACAACAAATAATCGTGCAAACACGGTCTTCTACTTGGACGGCCACCAAATGCAAAATGATGACACGACCAATGTTGACAGAAGACATATTAGACGATGGACAGCTAAGTCCTTTGCATGATGGGCAGCTAAGTCCGGTAGTTGACCATGTACCACGGGCAAAGCTTCGTACAAGAAATTCATTGCTGGAGGTGTTCTCAGTGCGCTTTAGGAGCACACATGAACATCATCGTGGCCACCTCTACGACGAAATT
Source organism: Liquidambar formosana (assembly GCA_039720395.1). Lineage (NCBI taxonomy): Eukaryota > Viridiplantae > Streptophyta > Magnoliopsida > Saxifragales > Altingiaceae > Liquidambar > Liquidambar formosana. The sequence continues at coordinate 24,997,713 of CM077822.1, forward strand.
AAAGTCGCCGAAATACCAAGAAGTTATGAACACATCTACAACCGATAGAGGGAGAATTCCGAATCCATTAGATCAGGCGATGTTGCTTTGTTGACTGGCCCAACTCGATCCATCAAAGGCTCCTTCAGCTTTGACATTAAGGTGGCTCTCGTGTATGAGTACGAAGATTGTCTTTTGGATAATGAAGTCATGAGCAAGGGTGATGTCGTGGTATTGAAGTAGAGATTATGACCAACTCTATTTTATGGAGGTTAAGGACATATTGGGTTCGGTGACACTATGCTACGCAATGTTGCGTGATGCGGTGGAGGCCAGTCTAGAGGTTACACTCGGAGGAGAAGAGGAAACCCTGCCAAGCTTTATGCAAACCTAACTGCTCGCAATAGTAACTTTTCGGATGAAAGTGCTGAATGCCAACTCTACCGCAAGACATTGGCTGAGGACGTTGTTGGAAGGCCTGGGCACCTCATTCCCTTGTTGAGATCTGTAGTAGGTATGCCATCGGACTCTTAATCTCATAGTTAAAACGAAATTGCGAGATTCTTTCATGAATAAAGATACCGTTGAAGGCATTACAGAGTTTCTGCCTCAATTCGCTGGCACATCCAAAAAGACTATCTCTGGTGAGATAGTGAGATTAAAGTGAAGGTTACTTGGCTTTTTTGGTAAGTATGAAAAGTACTTCTTGTGTTGGACTTTTTTTAAAAGGGAAAATTACAGATTGCCCCCCTGATCTTTGAGCGAAAATCACTTTTCACCCCTCATCTTTAAAAGCGGACAAATAAACCCCTCAAGTTTCAAAAATGTTATTTAGACTTACACCGTTAACGGAATCCGCAAAATGACTATTATACCCCTGAGATATTTTCATCTAAAGATGCAAAATTACATCCTTACCCTCATTTTATTTTACACAAACAAATTAGATGAAGCTTCCTTGAGAAACTTCTGGATCCTTACATAGAAGAGGCGATCGGAGTTTACTCCCACAGAAAACTCGCCAGAGTTGCAGTGGCATCCAAAGACGACTACTTCGCCGCCATCCACCACATCTCCAACATCGTTCGCCGCTTGAGAATGGCTCACAAAAGTTCTCCTCTTTCCTCTCTCCCCTCTTCCACTCTCTCTCCTCTTCGCCTCTGTTCCTCTTCATCACCTTTGCCCAATCGGCGACGAGCTCTGGTATGAAGCTCCTACCTTGGCATCTCCTACCCTTTCTCTGATGAGGGTATGAAGCATGAATAAGGTAATTTAGGGAAAAAAAAATGCAAATCATGTCCAATCGCCAGCGAGATTTTTCGATTGAGGGGCATGAAGCATAAACAAAGCATGCTGGAAAAAATTTGAATTGAGCAAGGCATGACGGAACAAGGCATGCTTCATAAACAAGGCATGACGGAAATGGAAAAAATCTTCCATTTTTTTCGGCGAAGGGCATGAAGCATGAACAAGGTAATTTGGGGAAAAAAAATGCAAATCTAGATTTGGCCCTTAAACACATGCCTTGGGGTAAAATTTCATGATATAATCTT